>OX422210.1:580832726-582055226 GCA_949130495.1 Sambucus nigra | reverse complement strand
ATTGTTATGAATCTTGCTACTACTGGTTTAGATGTTTTAATTTCTGAGAACAATGCTAGTTCTACTGCGGGGTGTGTGAGTCCAAGGGAAAATGATAATGATGATGTCAATGTGTGTGTGAATTCAAGAAATGAATCCTTAGGGGTCACTTCACACACTACACTTAGTGATTTTGACACTGAAGACCTCCCTGATATTCACATACTTTATGCCAAGACTCTCAAGAAAAGCACTAGACTAGAGAAGATAGTGAAAGATCTCACTAAAAAACTAGAAGACCTAAGTCTAACGGTTAAACTTAACGCTGAAGAGTATACTAACTAATGTCTAACTCATGAAAATGAAGTAAAAAGTTTTGATAAAAAATTGAAGAATTTGATTGAAATAAATGAAACTCTGGAGAAAAAATATAAAGGGACTTTATTAGAATTGGAACATGCTAAAGAACTAACATTATTGTTTCTAGCTTCATCACCTCATAAGAAATATAAAGGGAATTTATTAAAAGGGACTTTATTAGAATTGGAACAAGTTTTTAGTTTCATCACTTCATAAGAAAAATAAAAGTCATTATTGTTTAATTAGGGAGTTTGAATGGAATTTTCAACTGTTTGCACATCCTTAACAGTCATGAAAAAGTATTACATTGTTTTGGACATTATTGGTCTAGAAATCACATATACTTTGATTTGTTGATAGGATTAAGATGATGTCATCTAAATTCAAAAATTTCACACCAAAGGACTATTTTGATGTTCATTCGTTAGGAGTACACTTATGCATCTTGCACATATGATATGATTGAGTTGATTTTCCTATCGAACGTGTTCACACCCATTCATTCCATTTCCACGATTTGGTTATCTTAGTATAAATTTATGGTGTGTGATTTTTGAAACATCATTTTTGTATTTTTGTATAAAAAACTGAAAAATTGAAAAATAGTTTGTTTGCTTAGTTTTTCGTGACATCCCGATTTTCTTTATGTGATTTACTCTTTTTCTTGTCTATTTCGGACAAATAAAAAGAGGGAGAACGAATTATGATAGTAGGGTGAGTTTATGTATGGGTGAGATTTGATTATGCTTTCATGTTTATGCTTTATATCATTGCAAACTCTATATGTCACGAGGTTTTTTCTTTGTCTCATGTGCGTAGATACAATTGAAGAACATTATGTTGTACACCCTGATGATAAAAGCTTACAGTTTTAAAGAGTTGATTATTGAAGCATCGTTTGAAAAGTTTGAAGACTTGATAGTTTATCTTTCCACGTTTGAGTTTATGGGAGGGTAGATTTGTATAGGTCATTTGATATTGATAAATAGGATATTTTTATTTTATTCTGGCATGGACATAAGGGGAGTTTTGTAAGGACATTATTATCCATTATCAATTTAGTATGTCATATACTGGTACACATCGTCGAAGAATTGAGAAGATTACATCTATAAGAGACGAATTCGAATTGCAAGATGACTTCAACATTCAAGAAAAACAAAGATGAATTTAGTAAAATGTGTTAAAGTTTCATTTACATTTCACATTAAAAGTGTTGGGATATTTTTTATAAAAGTTAATTTTTTTAAAAGGTTTTTATTTTTCAAAACGTTTTCTCATAAAAGTCTTGGATAAATATCTCCTCATCCCGTGAACAATTCTAAGGTTTGAGGATTCCAAGTTATTTAAAACATTAAAAGTTTATAAGGGGGTTCAAACGACGACACATCTCATTCAAACGAGATGGACTTCGGCTCGAACAACGTCATCCTTCGTTTGAATGACAAAGGTTTTTGTTGACATGTTGCCGACTTGATTTTTATTATAAATAAGGGTGTCAAGCTTCTCATTTGTGCGGAGAAGTATTAGTTTTCACAGAATACATTTTTATATTATTCTCCAACCATTTGAGGGTTCATAACTTTTG
Organism: Sambucus nigra; assembly: GCA_949130495.1. NCBI lineage: Eukaryota > Viridiplantae > Streptophyta > Magnoliopsida > Dipsacales > Adoxaceae > Sambucus > Sambucus nigra. The sequence goes on along the minus strand of OX422210.1, from coordinate 582,053,299 downwards.
TTTTTACAATTCACAATCCCAATTGCTTTTGTGTAAGTTGTTTTTTGGAACCCAAAGCATAGTTTGCTATTGATCATACTTTGTGGGGATATCTCTACAACCGAGAGTTACATGTTATTGTGAAGTAGTCACTACGGAGTTTTATGACTGTGTGTCATTAGGGAGTGCTGCGGTATTCCTGGGATGAAGACTGGATTGCAGTTCATATAGGTTCACTGAGTGTGGACTTATTACTGACGACATCGACCAACGCCTGCGGGTGTTCTAGTGTCAAACTGTATTTCATTATAACCGTGTAAGTTGTGATTTACAATTATAGTGAAATAAAAAGGTTTTGCCCTGAGGGGAATTTTCCTCAACTTTGTGTCGCATATTTTACTTATGTTGGTTTGACACTTGCACGCACATAGCTATTTGTGTTTAAGGGTTGAATTGATTTGATTCATAAATTGACACTAATTAAATATGTTTGTAATTGGAATTTGCACCACTATTGAAATCAGTATCGCACACGAACTTTCAACTTTTCCACCTGAATCGGCCAAGACAACAACATGGGGGATCCTAATTAAGTTTTTAAATCTAGAAAAGCCTTCTCACATTCTTTGACCTAGGTGAATTCTTTTCTCAAGATCCTAAATAATGGCAAACACTTATGTGTAGCCCTTGAGATGGAGCGATCGAGTGTTGTAACTCTTCCTGTTAATATTTGAACATCCTTTATGGTCCTGGGTGTCTGAATATCAATCAATTACTTGATCTTCACCGGATTCAATTTCATCTTGTATAAATCCACGGCGTCAAAAGTTCTTTCAAGGTTGGACACATGATCCTCAACCGTAAGTCTCTTAGTAATCATATCATCTGCATAAACTTCCACAGTTTTTTCGATCTGGTCTTCGAACATTTTGTTGACCAACCTCTAATAGGTTACCCCTGCGTTTTTAAGGTCGAATGGTATAACCTTATATCAATAGGTTCCTTTATGTATGATAAAGGAATCCTTATCTATGTTGGCTTCATCCATAAAGAGTTGGTTGTTCCCTGAATATGCATCCATAAAGCTCAACAACTCATGCCCAGCCATGGCATCTACCATCTGATCTATACAAGGCAAAATAAAGATATTTTTAGGGAAATCTTTATTTAGGTCAGTGAAATCAACACACATTCTTAATTTTCTGTTGGATTTTGGAACTACTACAATGTTGAACAATCAATTTCGGTACTTAACCTCCCTAATGAACTCAATTTTCTGTAATTTTTTCACCTCTTCATGAACTATCTCATACTTCTCCCTTGTATAGGATCTACTCATCTACTTCATGGGCTTCACATTCTCATCAATATTTAGTTTGTGATAGACAATCTTTGGATATATTCTCACTATATCCTCTTGGATCTATGCAAAGATATTGTACCTCTGCCTCAATAGCATCACTGGCTCTTCTTTTACTTCTTTCTTCAAGTCTTTTCTAACTTAAATGGTTTTTTCCATCTTGTCGCCGTTGAGGATAATGGATTCTAACTCCTTTGTGGATTTACCTTTTTTCAGTTCCTTCTTATCCCTTCGGTCGAGAGTCTCTATTCTCTAAGAAGTGGTCAGCTTCTTATGGGCTTCTTTCTGCTCGGGTGACCTGAAATAATATTCTTGAGCCTCCACTTGGTCCCCTTGAACTTCATTTATTTCATAGGGAGTTGGTTTTTTATCATTTAATGGCCTGGGACCGGGATTGCCTCAATTTTTTTAAGATCCACCCTTCTAAAAATGATGTTGTATGCTAAAACACATTCTCATCCATGATTAAGAAGCTTACTTTCCAATGAGGTACCTTGGCCAATTACCTACACTAACGTCCATTTCAAATACTCTAAGAGGATGTACTTTCTCTCCATTAACACCTATCATATGGGACCAAAGTAGTCCCAAAATATAACATCAGTTGAGCTGATTCCATCCACGAGTATACGAGATACATCATATCCATGGGCCTTGGTGCTGATGACCAGAGAGTCGTCATCAGGAGCTAAGATGCCCTTGAAATCTATTCGCGAGAAACCCATCACTGGGGTGTCCATGTCTACTTTCTTCAGTTTTCCAGGCTTCAGCTATATCTCAGTTGAGTTCATATCCAACTGTTTGGGTTTCGAATTTTCTTCTACAACATGTGACTTATGATTGAGTGGCTCAGTTCCTACACTGGCCAAACCACCATATATCATCTTGACATGAAAGTATATCAGATTCATCCTACCCTTGGCCTTTGGAATATTAGGTGGGAGATCCAAGTCATTTTCTTTGGTGTCTGATTATTTATTTTTCTCGTCGATTTGAGGCTTTCGTCTCGGCCTCTCATATTTTGATACACCATTCTTTTTTCTTGCATCATCTTTAGCACCAATTTGGTCAACATACTTTCATAGTTTCCATTTCTTCAAAAATTCTCAATCTCATCTTTGAGAGCAAAATATTTATTTGTTATATGGTCGTGGTTTGGTGGAAATTGCATCATTTGCTCTTATCCATCTTCTGGGTAGGGTACTTGAGTTTTTCTGGCTACCTTAGTGCTCTGTCATCCTTTATTTCATTCAAGATTAGGTCAGGAATTACTTTCAATAGAGTAAAACTAGTAAACTTGTCGTCGACTGACCGTTTATTTTCATATTTCCTTCCGGCTTTAAAACCTTCTCCTTTTGACTTCTTTTTCATCTTATCCTTTGGCCTCGATGGCCTCCTCAACATTAATCTCCCAGCTATATCCATAAGTTCTGTTATAGACTTGGGAGGACCCTCTACCAGCTTCCAGAGTTGTTTGCCTTTTTACAGCCCACTCATAAGGGTTGTTGTGACAACCCGAATATAATTATGATTCATTATGTTTAAATCGTGATTAGATTATGTAATATGGATAATATGCTATTAGTATATATAATGTTAATTCATCATGTTTAGTCTAATCCTACTTCCATAAATCGTGAAATGTCAAGTTATGTATAAACACAAAATTTTATTAATTTCGGTAGAAATGTCCCTGTTTAAGACTAGTTTTGACCGTTATAACATAACAATTGACTTGAGGTAAAAATTATATGGTTGTATACAGGTGATTTAGGGTTGTAACACAATAAACGGTTCATCAAACGGATGTCCGAGTAAGAAGTTAGGCTGAATTTACGAATAAGGGGAAAATCTGTCCATTCCCTTTAAGTGGTAAATTGTCTTTTATTAAACCACATGGTTTAATTTGATTGGTTGGCATGGGAGGAAGCCTTGGCCGACCTTATACCCTTGAAATAAACTTATCCTTAAGCCAAAATCATCCATGAAAGGGTTTTACCTTGAGGGCAGAGAATTAGGGAGTTTAGGAAGGAAAAGTGAGGAGAAAAAGTGTAGAAAAATTCGTACAAATTATATAAAAGTACCGAAGGTAATCCTAATCACAAATCTTGTTATTTTTATTATATTAATGATTTAGGTGATATAAATCATCATTTTTTAACTAAAATTTCAGCCCTTTATATATAGGTATGGGTCGATGCAAGTTTAAGTTAAGTTCAATGTACAAACCCTTAAAATTGCTTTGTATTGAAACCCCTTGCATTCATACTTGAATATATTTTTTTGTGCTTACTGTAATTGATAAATTCCAATTTTATATGAAATAAGACTCATACATTCATATCATATCCGAAAATTAGAATTTAATTCCTTGTGGTTAGGCCTTAATGATGATTCCAAGTTGGCACATAATTGTTGTTTGTATATTTATGCCCTGAGTTTAGTCAAGAGTTTGACATAGCAAATAAAGTCCAAAAAATATGAAACTTTAATTCTGCACTATTAAGTATGTCTACTGAAAATGGGTTGAAAATCATGGAAAGTTATGCTGGAGAAAAATTATGAAAATTCTTGGAATTCGAAAGAACAATAGAGGAGGTTGTAGGGAAGATTTCTTGTGTTGTAAAGAAATGGTCTTAACTTGCTCTAGGAAGCTTGAAAAATTACACCGTCACTTGTAATGGAAAATACATTCATATATGTTTTCATATTGATAAGGTTAGACACCTGTATTTATACAATTTGGGAATATAGGATGGTTGGGCATAGAAGACAATAATTTGCGGCCATACTGAATACCCCATGAAAGAATATTGTTATCTCCTCTTTCTAAAGAGTATTTTAAATACATGTTTCATGTATATATACACTGAGAAGTATGTTTTCATATTTACATGGGTTTAATTATAAATCCCTTATGATGTATTTCCTATGGTTGAATGTTCATAACTTTATCAACATGTGTACCATTATCTTATCTTTACTCATGCTTCATGGAATGTGAATGAAGTGGAATTATATTGTTGTTGTATAGTCATGAAAAGTTACATAATTATGTTAGGATAATACTTATGATTGAGATTCAGTATTGATTCAGTTGGATTGACAGGTGTAAGGTCTAATCAACCCAGTTGAGCTCCACCCGAAGATAACACAAATACATAGTTGACAATCCAAGGTGAGTGTAGTCACTGGAATGATGTATTTATATACTGTTACGAATATGATCATAATGTTATGAATGTAAAATTTTTCATTTCGTTTTACCGAAATGGGACCTCGACCTGGAATGGGGGATATTTTTCTATTAATGACAAGGGGTTACTCCTCGACCAGGAATGGCGGAGAATTGTCTATATAGACATGATATGTGAATCATGATTCAAAAAGTTGGTCATTCATTATGAATGAGACGGATAAGTTAATACATAATTATATGGACATTATTTATTGCATTTAAATTCATGCATTAGTATAGTAGTGATGCATTCACTGGGCTATTTTTCTCATGGTTCCTATGTTCACATTTTTTTCAGGTAACACGATGTCACTGCCAAATCTAGGAGATCGAGTTGGGTTAGCCAGGAATGGGAGAAACAAAGATTGGTGTAATGTAAAAGATGTAATTAAGTTAACTTATCCTTCAAGCAAGTTTTATGGGTATGACTACTCTGATGTTTTAAAAAGGTTTTTAGTTATATGGATTCACAATGATGACTCTGAAATTAAAACTTGTGTTTATGGTTTGGTTAAATTAATCATGGTATGACTCACTTTGACCTTTAAACTTAATTATAAGTAATTGGGTTGGGGTGTGTCAGCTTTTGGTATCAGAGCCTAGGCTTTATAGGTTCTGGAGTGAGAAGAGTCTAGATTTGGTAGTGAATGTTAGAAATATATTTTATTTGATACTGACGATTATGTTAGGAAAGATATGTATATGTGCATGTTGTTATATCTTTGATTCATTTCAGATATAAGATAATGGAACAAGGGAAGGTAAATGTGAGAATAGAAGATGATGCTTCAAATATTCCAGCAGAAGCAGAGGTTGAGCAACCTGTTTAGAATCCGAGCCAGATAAACTGCTAAATATGCAAAAAATGGCACGCGTTATGACTTTAATGGAAAAGAAACAAGCTAGATTTATGGAGAACAGTAGGCCAGGAAACTAGAGGCATAAGGATTGGCGAGGGCTGAGGAGGTGATACATTGGGATGAAAGGAGTACTTCACACGTATCCACCCTCATTTGAAGGAGCGATTGATCCAGAAGAGGCGAAAGTATGGGTTAAAGAGATTGAACTTATTTTTGGGGTAATGAGAATGCCTGAAAATCAACGAGTGACCTTGGAGACATATATGCTGAAAGGAGAAGCTAAATATTTGTGGGATGCCACAAAACATTTGTTGATTACTCCAGGAGGTGGTAATGTGATCTCATGGGATTATTTTGTCAAAGCTTTGTACGATAAGTATTTTCCCCCAATGTATTGTAAACAAAAGGAGAAGGAATATTTCATTTTGAATCAGGGGAGTATGACAGTTAGAGAGTACGAAGCTATACTTACAGCCTTATCTCGGTTTGCTTCGAGGTTTATATGGAATGAGTAAGATATGTGCAGCCGATTTCTAGATGGACTTGAGTTACCTATTAAATCTAGATTATCGACTTTAGAGACTGCTAATTATTCAGCCTTGGTGAACAAAGCCATGCTAGTAGAAAGGGACGTGAATAAAGCTAGAGGGAATCGAGAACGAGGCGTAAAGATAAATAGATTCAACCTGAATTGTCAAAATGTAAATGATACAGAATATTCGAGACATGGAGGGCAGAAATTTCAGCAGGGTAGAAGTATGGGAAGTAGTTTGCAAAGGGGTGAAGCTAGTGGTGGGAGAGGTTCAGGAGTTTCAGCGCAAGGAGATCCGAATGTTTGTTTCTTTTGTGGGATATCGGGTCATATAAAGAGAAATTACCTAAAGATACTGAATATAAAATGGTTTAACTGTCATCAGAAGGGCCATCTGAGAAAGAATTGTCCAATGTTATCAAGAGCGATTTTAGTCTGCAGCGTGGGGCCTCATAAAGGATCCTCTCCAGGCAGTGCCACCAGGGGAAGAGGTACAGAACCAGCAACTGGATCGAGGGAAGGAGGAAGAGTGTTTGCGATGACGCTGCAAGATGCCCATGCTACAACGAAAGTGATTACATGTAAACTCTCTATTGCCAATACAGATTTATACGGGCTCATTGATCCTGGATCTACGCATTCATTTATGGCAGTACATATTGTTTCATATTTGGGTAGACCTTGTTCATTTCTCAATTGTGCCTTATATATTTCTACCCCAATGGAAAGTGTAATTCTGGTGGAGCATGTTTATAAAGATTGTGTCTTACGAATGGGGGAGCGAGATTTCTATGTTGATTTGATACCGTTGGCCATTCGAGATTTTGATATTATATTGGGGATGGACTGGTTATCATCGTATCATGCTTCCATTGATTTTTTTTCGAAAAGAAGTCACATTTCATCTTCCTGGTGAACCCGAGTTCCAGTTTATAGGAAAAAGGAATGTTGTCCCTAATTGTCTTACCTGAGTAATTAAGAGTAGAAAGTTATTGAGTAAAGGTTGTACAAGTTATTTAGCTTATGTTGTTGATACTAGTAAAGAGACAGTTAAAATTCAAGATATACCAGTGGTGAGAGAATTTTCTGATGTCTTCCAAGAGGAATGATCAGGATTGCCACCCGATAGGGAAGTAGAGTTTTCCATTGAATTAATTCTAGGTATGGGTCCAATTTCCCTTGCTCCATATAGAATGGCACCGACAGAGTTGAAAGAATTGAAAGTGCAATTACAAGATATGATAAGCAGAGGTTTCATTCGGCCTAGTCTTTCACCATGGGGAGCCCCAGTGTTATTTGTGAAAAAGAAAGATGGGACATTGCGATTAAGTATTAATTATCGACAATTGAATAAGTTGACCATTACAAATAAGTACCCTCTACCTCGTATCGATGATTTGTTTGATCAATTATAGGGGGCACAATATTTTTGATGATTGATTTGAGATTGGGTTACCACCAATTGAAGGTAAAGGGTAGCAATATTTCCAAAACAGCTTTTCAGACTCGATATGGGCATTATGAGTTTTTGGTGATGCCATTTAGCTTGACTAATGCTCCAGCAATTTTTATGGACTTGATGAACCGAGTATTCCACCCCTTCATTGATTGATTTGTGATTGTATTCATAGATGATGTGTTGATTTACCCACATAGCATGGAAGAACACGAGAAACACTTGATACTTGTATTGTAGATTTTGAGAGAGAAGAAATTGTTTGCTAAATTTAGCAAGTGTGAGTTTTGGTTGAATGAAATTGTGTTTTTAGGGCACGTTGTCTCGATAAATGGGATATATGTTTATCCAAAGAAGGTGGAAGCCATCCTTGAATGGGAAAGTCCTAAGAATGTGACATAAATTAGGAGTTTCATAGGATTGGCAGGTTACTATCGCAAATTTATTAAAGGGTTTTCATCAATAGCATTACCATTGATAAAGTTAACTCGTAAAGAAGTGAGGTTTGTGTGGGAAGCGGAATGCGAGTGGAGTTTTAAAGAATTGAATAATCGGTTGGTTTCAGCCCCTATACTTTGTATTTCATGTGGGAATAAGTCTTTTGTGATCTATAGAGACGCTTCATTTCAGGGGTTAGGATGTGTTCTTATGCATAATAGGAAGGTAATAGCATATGCTTCCAGACAATTAAAGACGCATGAATGAAACTACCCTACACACGATTTAGAGCTAGCAAACATTATTTTTTCTTTAAAGTTGCAGAGACATTACTTGTATGGAGAAACTTATGAGATATTTACAAATCATCAATGTTTGAAATACTTGTTTACATAGAAAGAACTGAATTTAAGACAGAGGCGTTGGATAAAGCTGATTAAAGACTATGACTGTACCATTAGTCATCATCCTAGGAAGGCCAATGTAGTAGCAAATGCTTTGAGTCAAAAATCATCAGGGATGCTTGGTTGAATACAATGTGCACGTGTTGGAAATATTCTTGACTTGGCATCGATGGGGATTGAATTGGAGTTTTCAAAAAGGGGAGGATTATTAGCACATGTCACAATGAAACCTTTATTGGTCAAATGCATATGAAATTTGCAGAGCAATGATTCGTTCCTTGAAAAGAAGAAATAAGAAGTTTGGGATGGTAGAGAGAGTGACTTTGAGATTAATAATGATGAATCGTTGTGTTATAAAAATAGTATTTGTGTACCCAATGATCCACCCTTAAAGAAAGATATATTAGAAGAGGCACATAGTTCTATTTACTCTATGCATCCGGGAGGTACCAAAATGTACAGAGATTTGAAAAAGTATTACCAGTGGAACAATATAAAATGTGATATTGCAGAATTTGTTGCTAAATGTTTAGTATGCTAGTAAGTGAAAGAGGAGCATCAAAATCCTACATGGTTATTACAGTCGTTGCCTATTTCAAAATGGAAGTAGGTGCATATAATGATGGATTTTGTTACGGGATTGCCACGATCAACAAAGGGGAATGATTCTATTTGGGTGATTGTAGATTGATTGATGAAGTCGGCCCATTTTGTTCCAGTCAAGACCACCTACACTGTGGAAAAATATGCACGTATGTACGTTGATGGGATTATCCGTTTACATGGGGCACCAGTGCCAATTGTATCAGATAGAGATCCAACGTTTACTTCTAAGTTTTGGCCTCGTTTACAGAATGTCATGGGCACAAGTTTGAAGTTCAGCACTGCATTTCATCCACAAACTGATGGTCAATCAGAAAGGACGATTCAAATATTAAAAGACATGTTATGAGCTTGTGTATTTGACTTAAAGGGTAGTTGGGATGATCATCATCCATTGATGGAATTCTCGTATAATAATAGTTATCAGTCCACCATTGGTATGGCTCCGTATGAAGCTTTATATGGGAGGAGATGTAGAGAACCTTTGTGTTGGGATAAAGTAGGTGAAAAGAAAATTTTGGGTGTTGAATTGATAGATATGACAACATAAAAGATTAAAATGATTCGGAACTGATAAAGATAGCGCAAAGCAGGCATAAATTTTATGCAGATAAAAGGAAGTATCCATTGGAATTTCATAAGGGAGATTTTGTATTCCTGCGTATTTCACCATGGAAAGGCGTCATGAGGTTTGGGGAAAAGGGGAAACTAAGTCGAAGATATATTGGAACATATGAGGTGTTGTAAAGAATTGGGACCCTGGCATATAGAATAACATTACCTCCAGATTTATCCCATTTACATGATGTGTTTCACGTATCTATGCTTCGTAAGTATTTGGCGGATCCATCTCATCAGTTGAAAACTCAACCAATTGAACTGAAGGAAGACTTGTCGTACATCGAGGAACCATTAGAAATTATTGATCGTAAGGAGCAGGTATTGAGGAATAAAGTTATTCACTTAGTTAAATTTATGTAGATGAGCCATGGAGTTAAAGAAGAAACATGGGAAATTGAGGAGAGCATGAAGAAACAGTATCCCCATTTGTTTGGTAAGTGACCTTTATATTAAATTTCGAGGACGAAATTTTCTTAGGGGGGTGAGTTGTGACAACCCGAATATAATTATGATAAATTATGTTCAAATCATGATTAAATTATGTGATATGGATAATATGTTATTATTATATATAATGTTAAGTCATCATGTTTAGTCTAATCCTACTTTCATAAATCGTGAAATGTCAAGTTATGTATAAACACAAAATTTTGTTAATTTCGATAGAAATGTCCATGTTTAAGACTAGTTTTGACCGTTATATCATAACAATTGTCTTGAGGTAAAACTATATAGTTGTATACGGGTTATTTAGGGTTGCAACACAATAAACGATGCATCAAACGGATGTCCGAGTAAGAAGTTAGGTCGAATTTACGAACAATGGGAAAATCTGTCCATTCCCTTTAAGTGGTAAATTGTCTTTTATTAAACCAAATGGTTTAATTTCATTGGTTCGAATGGGAGGCAGCCTTGGCCGACCTTATACCCTTGAAATAACCTTATCCTTCAGCCAAAATCAGCCATGAAATGGTTTTACCTTGAGGAAAGAGAATTAGGGAGTTTAGGAAGGAAAAGTGAGGAGAAAAATTGTAGAAAAATCCATACAAATTATGTAAAAGTCCCGAAGGTAATACTAATCACAAATAATGTTATTTTTCTTATATTACTGATTTATATGATAGAAATTATCATTTTATTTACTAAAATTTCAGATCTTTATATATAGGTATGGTTAGATGCAAGTTTAAGTTAAGTTGAATGTACAAATCCTTAAAATTGCTTTGTATCGAAACCCCTTGCATTCAAACTTGAATATATTTTGTGTACTTACTGGAATAAAGAAATTCCAATTGGATATGAAACAAGACTCATGCGTTCATATCATATCCGAAAAATAGAATTTAACTCATTGTGGTTAGGTCGTAATGATTATTTTAAGTTGATACATAATTGTTGTTTGTATATTTCATTTCGGTATGCCCTGAGTTTAGTCAAGTTTTTGACATAGGAAATGAAGTCAAAAAATTATGAAACTTTAATTCTGTACTATTAAGTATGTCTACTAAAAATGTGTTGAAAATCATGGAATGTTATGCTGGAGAAAAATTATGAAAATTCTTGGAAGTCGAAGGAACAATAGAGGAGCTTGTAGGGAAGATTTCTTGTGTTGTCAAGAAATGGTCATAACTTTCTCTAGGAAGCTTGAAAAATTACAGCATCCCTTGTACTGGAAATTATATTCATATATGTGTTTATATTGATAAGGTTGGACACCTGTGTTTATACAATTTGGGAATATAGGATGGTTGGGTATAGAAGATAATAATGTGAGGCCATACTGAATACCCCATGAAAGAAGATTGTTATCTCCTCTTTATAAAGAGTATTTTGAATACATGTTTCATATGTATATACACTGAGAAGTATGTTTTCATATTTACTTGGGTTTAATTATAAACCCCTTATGATGTATTTCCTATGGTTGAATGTTCATAACTTTATCAACATGTGTACTTTACTCATGTTTCATAGAATGTGATTGAAGTGGAATTATATTGTTGTTGTATAGTCAAGGAAAGTTACATAATTATTTTAGGATAATACTTATGATTAAGATTCAGTATAGATTTAGTCGGATTGAGAGGTGTAAGGTCTAATCAACCCAGTTCAGCTCCACCCGAAGGAAACACAAATACATAGTTGACAACCCAAGGTTAGTGTACTCACTGGAATGATGTATTTGTATACTGTTACGAATAGGATCATAATGTTATGAATATAAAATTGTTCATTTTGGTTTACCTAAATGGGAGGTTACTCCTTGACTCAGAATGGGGGAGATTTTTCTATTAATGACAAGGGGTTACTCCTCGACCAGGAATGGGGGAGAATTGTCTATTTCGACAGGATATGTGAGTCATGATTCGAAAAAGTTGGTCATTCATTATGAATGAGACGGATAAGTTAATACATAATTACATAGACATGATTTATTGCATTTAAATTCATGCAATAGTATAGTAGTGATGCATTCACTGGGCAATTTTTCTCATGGTTCCTATGTTCACATTTTTTTTAGGTAACACGATGTCACTGCCAAATCTAGGAGATCGGGTTAGGTTAGCCAGGAACGGGAGAAAGAAAAGATTGTTTTAATGTAAATTATATAATTAAGTTAACTTATCCTTTAAGAAAGTTTTTATGGGCATGACTACTCTGATGTTGTAAAAAGGTTTTTAGTTATATGGACTCACAATGATGACTCTGAAATTAAAACTCGTGTTTATGGTTTGGTTAAATTAATCATGGTATGACTCATCTTGACTTTCAAACTTAATTATAAGTAATTGGGTTGGGGTGTGTCAACTGTCATAACAATATTTTCCTCTTAGTCCTCCACTACAAGTTTCTCCTTGTTGAACCGAGCATTGTAGTCTCTCAGTGTCTCATTTTATCATTATTTCACAAATAAAAGACGAGTCACTTTCTTTGGAGGTTTCATGCTGAAGAAAAAGTTATGGATGAATCTCTTGGCTAATTCTTTGAAGTTATCGATTGAGTACTTAGGTAAATATGCATACCACATGTGAGCTGCGCCAATGAGGGTGTCAGAGAAGTCTCGTCATCTCATCTTATATGAGACAGAGTAAATGTTGTCTTCATATTTAGACATCTCAATGTGGTGTATTGTATTCATACTGCCATCATATCTTGGAGTTATAGCAGGAGGCCTAAACTTAGTTGCAGTTGGGAAGTTCACTATCTTAACTATGAAAATAGACCCTTCCATATAGCCACTGTGGATTGGGTTTCGACTTTTCAACCTGATCGCTGATCTTGTCCTCCAATCTCTAAATTTAACTGTTATAAAGATTCTCTATTACCACCGCATTATCTCCTTTTACTTTCATGTCAACTAGGACAGGCACCCACTCTCATCTAGTAATTCCCCAATGACTTTTCATTTACCTTTGTTCTCCTTCTCGGCCTTATCATGGTAGATGCTCGCCACATCCACCATTTACTCTAGTGGGAGCCTTACTACGAGGTCAGGAAAGCCGATCATGTAAGTGTCTAATAGGGTTAAGACGATCAAATACTTACCTTTTGCTGAGCGTATTTAAGGCTAAAGTTCTGGGTCGGCTTTCTAGTGTCAGCCTTGCGCTATTTTCCTTGTAGGTTGGTGTTGGATGAATTGTGTCACCAGAATATCATATAGTTACCAACAATCCTCTTCTTCATAATTTTGATCATCTAGACCCTCTTGCACTTCTTCCCTAAACGAATTCGCTTGGGGTTGGCCACATATTACTGCCTCTGGTGGCATTGCGCACCCTTTTGTGAGACTGGGGGTAGTCCCCCTATCATTACATCCATAACTTCCTTGGAGACCGGAGTGATGATCTCCATCGCTGTGCCTGGGGTCCTGACCATCTTAATTTGACTTAAAGCCATAAATTATTTCTGCATCTTTTACTATTTTTCCACCAATGATCGTTGTGCCTCTGCCACATCATTCATTTTGGACTGAGGTGGCACTTGGCTAGAGATGGGGCCAACGTCTGGACTCTGATATAAAGCCATATCTCCAGTAAGAGTGTAGATGAACTAGATGAGTTACAAAAACTTGAAGGTCCCAACTAGGACTCTTTTAATGGTGATTCAGGTCCATCTATGGTGGAAATGGATCACCACTAGATATTCAAGTAGGAGCTAAGATGGAAATGAAAAGAATGAGGTAAAACCTCGCTTTCCACAAGTGGTGCCGAAAATGGTGATGGCAAAGGTGTCACCACTTAAACTTGTAATGAGCTCAAGCTAGTAATTAACAGTAGTAGAGATAAAAGCAACAAAGTAAATACGGAAGGAGATTCGGTGAAGATTATGGGCATGATCATATAAGTGGTTCATCCATTGGCTTACTTCATTGTGCAGGTGTTTGTGTGCTTTTATACTAAATAATGGAGCTCTAATGTCTCAAAGTAAAAATCTCTAGCACTTTGTCTCTATAAAGTGGGTTTAACAGAGATTGAGCTAGGGTTTAGAATTTTTTATCACCTCAAGGATGAAGATGATAAGTATTTATAGCTATTGGGGTGCACATTCTACCTCGAAGCATGTAATAATCATGCACAAGATGAAGTAACAAATTAAAATCATCCACCTATCCATGGAACATATATTTATTGATGATGAAATATTCCCGCAAATGCTCATGAAGATCTTGTTATAATGGTTTTCCCACATTGGATGGAGACTCATTGAATCCACGCGTGTTATGCCAAGTATCAAGGGTCAAACATCGTGAACCAGGCCGAGCCGAGTCGTAAGGTCAGTCTTTTGTAGGGGTAACCATCGATGTGCTCAGTTGAGTTTGCATATGAACCTCACCCATATGCTCCCACGGAGGTATGGAAGAGAAATGAGGTCGCTGGTGTTCTAATATGTCTTAGTAGTGGCTGAGGAGGGTCGGTCTTGGCCAAGTTGGGACCTGCTGGGGATGAGACCACACCCGTGTAAATCATTTTATGAACTCTTTTGTGTAGTACACATTATCGCGGATATTGATTCAATATTTACCCAATTAAACTCTAGCCAGCCAAACCCTGGTAGCCTATGATTTCATTAAACCCACTAATTTTAGTTAAATTACTCGGATTGCAGCACACCCCTGGATCCTACTAAAACTCTGACTTCAGTTTCTTTACCCTGATTGTAGTACACCCCAGCATCTTATTAAAACTATGATTTCATCAATTATCCCAGACTACAGTACAACCTTGCAATTTATAACCCTTATCAGTGAAACCCCAAGTAGTATACCTTACGATTCAAGGATTAGACTCCGGTATACTACAAAAGTTCTAATTGTCCTATAGGAATAAAATATTGAGTGCCTAGTTTATATTTTGTATATACGTATTGTGACACCCCGCCTAATAAAATACCGGGCAATCAATCATGTTCCAAATTAAAATAGGAGTCTCATATGGTTCATTCTTAGCATCACTGTCGAAAACCAATTAATCACTAATAACTTATTAGGCTGGCGTCAAAATTTTAATTTACTAATCTTTTTAATCAAATTATTCAAATAAAACATACACACAATTCATATAAATGAAACTGAAAAGAAATAAAATAACAGAACACTCGGTTTAATATAATATAATCAAATCAAAGGTCGCACAAAAAGGCAGTAAAAGAATAAATAAATACAATTGGTCTATCAGCCCGAATGTTTCTACAGTACCTCCTATCTAGATCTCAAGGATGGAAGCGTCTACAAGAAACCTGCATGCATCCGCAGCTGCTGCAGCAAATGTCTGACTCGAAGGAATCGTCATCCAGGCATCCATGTGTCGTATGTATATATATATATATAGCAAAAAAGGGGAAAAGTAAATAAACGGGTCAGAGCCCGAGTAGTGAAAATATTTTGCAAGTGCATAAACGCTATGTTTTTAAATATATATTTCACATCATATTTAAAATTGGTATCGTACTCCCGTGAGATACCCCTCACCCCTCTTCTAATAGTGCACACCTATCTCATAACTAACAAACAACCTAGTTAAGCTACCCTGCCTAACTAATCGATTTCACCCAATCTCTAAAAATCCTAGTTAACCCGAATACTAAGGGCTAAACTTCTCCCCATTCCCAACACTTCTCTATGTTCATGCGTGGGGTGTTTCGCGAAGCGAAATCCAAACAAGGAGCCCCCTGGTACACTACTACCTGGCAATGTTTTAAATGTCGAGATCCATTAGGCCCTCAGCACCTGATGCGTATATAAGACTCATATATATATATATATATAGTTCTTACTAGAACAACTTATTCATGTTCATATAAATTCGGATATCATTCTACTAGAGGGGGTAAAATACACCTTATTAGGCTTTTCACTTTATGTAAATAAATTGACTATATGATGTCTTATTTTCATATTCAAGCAATATACAATGCAACCAATATATAATTATACCTATCATAAACATAAGTATAATAACCATCCCACCGAGCTATAACTTAAGGATGCAGTCTCATAGCGCCTATCCAAAATCTGGGTTTACTCACTATACCACGGTACCAAGCCAGACTCTCTCATGGTCATGGTAAACAAATACACAACGGTGGAGGCGGTCATATTCCCTCTGAAATTGGAGTACACACATCGCACTCGAACATGGGATGATATGACTTGGGGATATACTCTCCCTTCTCCTCAAGTTAGAGGATTCGCCCACATCGCTCAACCTCCCTGGATCGCACTAGAGAAAATATATAATCTGGTTGTTCCAACCCTACGACAAAGGAAAGCCCGTGGAAATCAGCCTCTAAGATACACATATACCAATCACACAAATATATATATATATGTATTCATATCATAGTATATATACTATAGTCACATCGTATATATATATATATACATACATCACTCATCAAATGTTACATGGCTATAATTTCCAATCTCATAATGATATTTAAGTATTCTATTACATTAATATACCTCGCACCTTGATCACTGTTAGGGATTTATATACTCTCCAAATATCCCAATTCATAACCATATAATAAGTATACCCTCAACTTATCTTTAGCCTATAACCCAAATTCCATCCTAGTCGCCTCATGGGATATACTCAATTATAGTCGGCATAATCACATTACTTACGCGCACCAGTATCTATATATAATCTCCCCCCCCCCCCCGAAATATTCCCTCGAGTGTTATTCATCCTAAACAACCTCAATTAAATAAGTCATGGATCCCATTTTCCATGAACCCAAGGTTTACATACCGCTCCGAAGTTTATTTAGAGGTCCCCACTCTATTTTAGGAGCCCTAAACATTTAATTCCTCAATCTATTTATTTTTCTCAAAATTGTACTTTTAGTGTCGTACATCTTAGCACCCTTCTAGCCCCTATAAATTTCCTCAAATGGCTAGATATTAATTCCCTTAATGAATCTTTATTTCCTTAATTAAATAATATAGAATCAATTAAAATTGGAATTTATTCCATATAATTAACCCTAGGCAAAATTGCCAAAAATCCTGAAGGATCGATTGATTGATCGCTCCGGACAACTTCTTCTCCGAGAGGCCGTTTCGGCCATTAAAGCCTCTCCCAAGATTTTATCTCCTCACCTAATGTCCTCCAACCTCAATCAACTGCATATACACAAATGAAAAGGGTTCTAAACATCCTAGATCCCATAGCCAACAATCAATTTTAATTAGATCCTAGGTTTCTCAAATTGGTTATTATTCGGGATTTTCTCATTTAACTTCCGAAAACCCATTTTGATTCATAAAAAGCCAAACCCAAAATCATCTAATTTGTTATTACCAAATTATAATATGAGATTTATGCTCAAAAGGAAATAAATCAAGTAAACACTTGCCTCGTGGATAAAATCCGACGACCTCGAGTCGAATCCCGCGGAGTTTGGTTGAAACCTCCTTTTTCCTATCCCTTTCTTCCTTCCTCTTCTTTTCTCTCTTTTCTTTTCCTTCTCTTTCTCTCTCTTGCCTTATATAAGGGAGAAATAAGGGTTTACCCCTTTAAAACTAAAAAATGACTCGCTTACTCAATTACGAGTTCTTATTAGCCCAAAAATTCCCAGAACCTAAACAATACCCCCCGGATACTCTATTTTGACTATCTCGACCATTCCAAAACTAACCGCGCACTCGAAATCTCCATTTGAGTGGCTTAACTGCAAGTTCACTTATTAAACCCAACACATCTCGATACGGGTTTTCCAAATAAAATAATATCCTTTGTCGCTTTACCCAGTTGCGACATGTAATTAAAATAGTCCGACTTATTTACTTAATCCCAAAAGTGAATAAAACACACCTCTGAAATCATCTAGCCCTCATAAATTCCAAAAATTATTATTCAAATAAATGCCTCAAATTTCCAAATTACACCCATTTATGAAATTTAATTATCCCCAAAGGTGCGGGGTGTTACACATATGAATGTCACTCTAATTAGTGTGACTAACCATTTCATTATTCCCCAATTATTTTGGATTGACTGTCCAAAGGTTTTGGGTGATAATATAACTGTATTGCTACGCATTTGAAGCTCCTATAACCAATATTTTACGTGTTACCCTATTATAGTCTGATCCCTTATCTTTGTAATTCGATAAACAACTATCCAACTACGAATCACCATACTTATCATTTAAATATCGCAACCTCCAGTATACGTTTTTTTAGGAAGAGGGACGGAAACCCCACAAGTGTTATTAGGAAAAAAATGGAGAAAGAGCCTCTCCAGTGGCACTTACAATCTCTGATACCTTTTAAAATGAACGGATATTGATCGATGAGCCCATTTGATCAACATTGGGAATTTAAATATGTTAATTTATAAGAATTACCATTTACAAATTAAAGCATTAATTTAAATCTAGGGTTTTATATTACCCCCATTACATATCAATACTATGCCTAATTGAAGGAAAACCCCATTTATCCATTTTGAGAAGACCTTTGATGATGTTTGGGAGAATTTTGAAATTGGTGAAGACCATCGAGTTTTTAGATGTGGTTGAATAATTACCTAGACCGTCAGCTACACAATTTGATTCCCTCCAAATATGAGATAGAGAATGATTGCCAAGATCGAGGATGCATTTGATCTTTTCAATTTGCTCCTAGTATTTCCATGGGGGCTTCTAAACTTCGTTTACCAAATTTACCACTACTTTAGAATTACTTTCAACTTGGATAGCGGAAAAAAATTTGTCTAGACAAAATTTAATGCCTGTGTATAAAGCTTCTGTTTCATAAGTGAGACTGTCTTAGAGACCAGTATAATAGAAAAATCCATTACGAAGTTGCCTCCGCAATATCTCATAACTCCTCTAATGCCACTATCACCCATAGTCCCTTTTTATGCCCCATCAACATTTAATTTGAAGCAATCATTTGGAGGATTAATCCATTTGACCACATATAATTTAAATCGGGCTGCTTAATCTCCGACATGAAAAGATTTATGATGTAAGAATCATTTCTTTGACTTTGGCATTTAAAGGATGATAACTTACTAGTAGTATGAACAAGAAAAATAACATTCTCAATAATTTTACGATAGGACTTTGTTATATTCTTAAAATGACTTTTGTTTCTAACTTTCCAAATTCCCCCAAAAAAGAATAGAGGTAAAAATATGAACACAAATTTGAAGTAATAGTTTTTGGGTCATTTCAGACACCAAACAAGGAACATAGATTTGCAAGAGTGAAAGTTCAAGTTTATATTGAGAATATTACCAAACAAATTCCAAACTTCTATATCTTTTTAACTCTGCAAAAAATATGTGAAATTGATTCTTCATTTGAGTAACAACAACACCTACACCTGGAGGCCAACGAGATACCAGTGATGTGTAATTACAGATCTAGAGGGACTACTTAGTTTAAAAGTTTCCAAATAAAAACAGAAATCTTGATTGGACATTTGTCAATCCAGATCATTTTCTAACTAAATGAGGATGGAAGAAAAGTTCTAACAATCTCATAAGAAGATTTATAGGAGAACAAACCTTGAGGAGTAGGATCCTAGGTGAAGTTATCATTATCAACAATGATGTTTTGATCAACATTGTCTTATATATCTCATTCTTTTGATCGTGTTTGATCCAATTCTTCCAGTAAAGAGATTAGACATGTATTTTTTATGCATAAAGGATGACCAAATACCTTTCTTGGATTTTAACATCCAATATAATTTTGCACTGCTTGCCTTAACAATAGAATCTAACTTTCTGATATTAAGGCCTCCCTCGTCAGTTGGAAGACAAATGTTATCCCACTTAATCCCCTGGTAATTAGAAGTTTTAGTTTTAACACTTGACCAAAAGAATTTTGCTAAAAAATTTTCAATTCTAATTAGGACTGCTTTCGGGGGATTAAGAGTTGCTAGAGTATATATTGGGATGGTGGACAATACATGTCTTATAAGAACAAGTCTACCTCATTGAGAGAGAAACTGCGATCTCCATCCTTAAATTTTCCATCTAATTTTGTCAATCAATTCAGAAAAATAGGAGCATTTTCTCCCACCCTTAAAAAGAGGACATCCCAAGTATTTGATTAGGAGAGGCTTAAACTTAAGACAAAAACTTATTCCACTTTTTTTTCCTACTAGGGGTATTTTTCTCATCTACATGGAAACTACTTTTGACTTTGTTAATTAAATAACTTGAGAATTCTTCATATTCGTTCAAAAATTTTGTTAGTCTCTGACCACTTCTTGTTTCTCCATTCAAGAAGATAATTGTATCATCAACAAAGCTTATATGAGAAATGAAAGTGTTACCTGAGGGATGACTGAAGGGATTTATGGAATTAGAAAGCACCAAGTGATCAATACATCTATAAAGAATTTCAGCTGCAATGATGAAAAAAGTGTGGTTTTTTGAGAGAAGTATCCATACCATGTCTATAATTCTCTCACTGAAACCAAATTTCCTCATGACTTGAAGAAGATAATTCGAAGATACTCTATCATATTCTTTCTCCATATCTACCTTCAAAATAACATTTGAGTCATGAATTTTCTTCCCCGGATCACTTGCCATTTATTGTGCTAATATAATGTTCTCTAAAATCCCTCTACCCTTGATGAATCCACTCTGATTGGGATATATGATGGATGGGAGGATATTACCAAGTCTAGACTTTATAAGTTTGGTCATGATTTTGAAATTGACATTAAATAGGTTGATTGGCCTGAAGTGGGAATAAATAGATGAGTTATTTATCTTGGGAATAAGAATTAATGAGGATCTAGACCAGCTTTTAGGGATTTCAGCCCCTGCAAAAAAGCTGAGAATACCTTGTATAAGGTATTATTTAATGATTTCCCAAAACTTAGTTTTAAAAATCTCCCATAAACATCAGGACCAGGCACATTGTCTTCATTTAGATCTTTTGCAACTTGTAAAATTTCTTCTTTAGATGGATAGGCAGTGAATATGGAAATTTGATCTTCAGTGAGCACTTGGGGTATATAGTTCAACAATTAGGGATGATTACCAGTAGGTTCTCAAGTTAGTTGAGCTTGAAAGTGCTGAACAAAGGTCTCTTTGATTTCAGTCTGATCATAATGCCAGTTTCAACATTCATCTTTGATCTTATGAATGCTAAATTGATTCCTATTAGCTTTAAAAGTGGAATGAAAAAATTTAGAATTAGAGTCTCCATCTTTAAACCATTTCAAAATTGACTTTTGTCTCTAATAGGTCTTCTTGTTTTTCATAGCATGGTTTAGTTTGACTTTAGTATACTGCAAATTGCTTCTGTTAATTTCACTGGGGTCCTGCTCAAATAAGAATCTTTTTTATAAGCTCATCCTCTAGGTCAATAACATTTTGAAACACATTTTAAAAGTTTTTTTGTTCCATTATATAAGGAATTTCTTCAATCTCTGGAGTTTTAAAGAAATTTTTTGCATTGGGGGTGTTTCAGTAGACTCTTCCCATGAAGATTTGATGATGGCTTGAATATCCTTGTGATTACACTACATTTTATCTTCCCAAACTTATAAAGAAATTTCCCAAACCTCAACCTCAAAAAGAATGGTAGATCAAAACCATTAAGATAAAACCTACTTCCATAAAGGAAAACATCATCGCTGCTTAGAACATTTTCTCTGCAATCCAAGTTGATTATGATGATTCCTCAGTACAACCTACCTCTGAAAATCTTTTTAGCATTACTATCCATAATGAGCCTTCTATAAAAATTACTAACATTAAACCACATAGTCAAGATATCAATCAATTAACTAGCCTCCAGTATACCCCTGTTCAGTACTGTTGATATATCATTTTGCTTCAGACTACTATAAATTGTGCTATATTTCCAACATTTCAGACCTAGTTATGCATTAAAACAAACTCCTGTATTTACATTGTTCTAGAAGTAGAATTATTTACTTAGAAAATTTTTGCTTATTTTTTTCCTTCCTGTTATTTTAAACATGTACCTATAAGTGATGATGAGAAATTCAAGCTAGGATTATATGAAGA
This sequence comes from Sambucus nigra, assembly GCA_949130495.1. Taxonomy (NCBI): domain Eukaryota; kingdom Viridiplantae; phylum Streptophyta; class Magnoliopsida; order Dipsacales; family Adoxaceae; genus Sambucus; species Sambucus nigra. The sequence goes on along the minus strand of OX422210.1, from coordinate 582,031,296 downwards.
TTGAGAATAGTTTAGTTTAGAGAATAATCATACAAATATAATTGTTAGTTAGACAATTAGATATGTATATAGCATTGTAAAACTAAAATTAGGTATTGTAACACCGTGAAATATCAATAAAGTTTTCACCTTTGAAAAATATTATGGTTTTTATTATGTTCTAGAATTTATTAGGATAAACCTCACACTCGGGAAATCAGGATGTGATAACATGGTATCAGACCTTAACCAAGCTAAGTATCCTTTAAGAAATATAAGTTGAGCATTATTATTTAGAGAATGGTTCAGATAATAAGGATTGTGAGTATGGGATGGTTAGACATGAGTACGAAAAATCGATCCCTAAATTATAGACTTTGTTTAGGGAGGGTTTTGAAAGGTGTAAGTGGTAGTTGGTAAGGTAAAGATATTTATGTAGGGATTACGAGCATAAATCCTTGAACTACAATTTGGAGATATGTGATTCGTTTTGATATTCAGATTTTACATGACCAAAAGAATAAATAAGAAATTTAGGATTATCAATGATGTTATTAAGGATTAGAGGCATACTGAGAAAGTTATCTTAGGAAGGGACTGTATACAATATACTACACAATACAGTTCTTTTGTCTAAACTATTCAATTGATACTCCCGTTGAAAATGAATTACTTCATTTGGAATTACAAAACTTTCATCTTTGAAAGTTATCACACTTATCTATTGACCTTTTATTATCCTCTTCCGCATTGTACTCTTATTATACTATATACTATTCCCATTATATTATGAGAAGAAATTACTAATGTTGGAAGGGTACCTATCTAGGATTAGATAGGAAAAAATTAAAGAATTCCATAGTGAATGTTGGGAAACTCTCTAGAAGCAAGTTTAGGGAATTATAAATGTTACGATTAACCACTCTACTATTTAAAACATAATGGTTTACTTACTGGATCCTATCCCATAACTACAACCTTCTCAAATACTACACAAGCCTGGTTATGAATTTCGATTACTTAACCTATACCATATCCCTTATGAACACTGTTAATTATTTTCCCATAATACCATGATCCAAGATATTACTAAAATTTCACTATCACCAGAAACATTACGGGTTCCTTAGTGAAACATGATTCTTACTCCTAAATAACTAGAATGTTATGATTAGATGGAACTTTACCCAATCCCTATACCTGACCTTGATAACCCAAATGTATTTCACTTATAAAACATTTTTCTAAAGAAACGCCAATCTGAACCCCCGACAATCTTATTAATAAATAGTGTGATTTTTCTCCAATAGCTAGTGAATAATAAAACTAAGAACTTTCTTCGTTTTTTCTTAAATTAATGTGAATAACCCATGTGAATACAAATAACCCATGTCAATGACATTTTACCAAGACTTCCTAAGTTCTTATCCAAAATAGTAGTTTGTTTATTATAAACAATGACCACTTTTTTTATTATATGAAACCCTTAGCCTCTTATTACCTGTCCCTTTCTTTATTACACTACTATGCATTATGATAAAATTATTAGTTAGCGAAAAACGAATTTATAGATACTTAACCGAATTTCATACTTGATTATATAGAACCCTATGATGACATCCGATAACTTACTTACAGAAACCTGGATTATGCTATGTCATTATGAATGTTACTTTAGCCTGCTCCTTATTCTATGAAGTTCTTCACTTTCAACACATGTAAGATCCTTCATGAAATATTTGGATAAATGTCCTATTAATTTTATAAGTATATCTATAAGGTATACTGAAATAATTCTACAAACATAGTATCCCAATGACCCTCTGAAGTTCTAAGCACCGACTGATTAAGATTAACCATCAATTAAACACTTACATCACCCAAACTTTGGCATTATTACAAGGTTATTTATCTATTGTGTACCGCAGTCATCGAAATTAAGGTAACCATCGGTTTAGATCCCATTCTATCTACTTACATCCACCCTAATACCAGTTTATCGAATATTTATTTAGCCTCCATCTGTGAGTATTTACGACCATTCATATTTGTGCGATCTCCCGTATAAATATAGGGAGCCATAATCTTCTATTACGCGATAAGAAATTCCAAGTAATTTCAGGCCACATAAGTTTAGAATAAATGTTCACCCGATAGGAATTGAATTTGATACAAAAACGTTGAATTGAATTTTTAGAGGATTAGAGATTCAAGTTAGAAAACCATCAAGAAAAGCAAATGGTGTAGCCAACACCTTAAGCCGTAACCTTGTTGGACTTAACAACCTAATTTCTTATGATGTTGCTACTACCATAGATCCATATGATCTTTTGCCGACCTCACTAATTTTTAAAATCCATTAATACCATTACTTACCCGAACCTGAGAAAGAAAATCTTAGAACAACAATCTTCAAAATGCCTTTCTGAGAAAATAACGAATGAGAAGTGAAGCCCAGGAGTTGTCATATGATAAAAACCAAGTTTAAAATTTAGAGATGGATTATAAATAAGTGATGAATCGTCATTACAAGAAGCAGTTTTACAAGAAGCTAAAAAATGTATCATGTATAGAAGAAATAAAATTGGAATCCCAATATGAGAGTGATATAAAGAACTTTGGATAAGATGTCTTACTTGTCACCAAGTCAAAATAGAATACTAGTGTACACAACGTCTTCCAATCCCAGAATCGAAATGGGATCATATCACGATGAATTTATTAGTAAACTATCTCATATATTCCACGGATATAATTCTGTATGGATAATAGTAGACCGACTCACAAAATTTGGCCATTTTCTCCAAATGAAAACTATTGATTATTTTTAAAAGCTTAGTATAAGGATTTATAGTAAGAGGGTTGACATAAACAATCCGGTATCCCAATGAATAGTAAAATAAATGTATCTTGAATCTCAAATTACCTTGAATTTTGGGATAATAACATTCTATTTCAGATTATACAAACCACCCCAAGCGAATGATTTTAGCCTGAACCTTTTATGACTTAACATTATCATGCCTTGATTATAAAAGTCATTTCTAGAAAGATTCAAACATTAGTGACTACGACTTCGTACACATCAGCATTTAACTTAGTTAAGTTTTTTATACTCTTATAAACATACTCTCCATAGTATTATCTTCATATGGAACAATATATATGTTAGTGACTTCATTTAAGAAAATCCCTTTTCATTCTCATTAGTGTACCCTAGACTACGTAAACCTATTCCATCTATCTGGTCCAAATTATCCAAATTCATAGGGTATATCCAGAGTATCACCATGGTACCATAAACAATCTTTTTGCTCTATATGTCTATGGTAGATTCCAGAAGATTATTTATACAATATTAGACATCATAACCATAGTGACCCTAAGTAAAAACCTGCGAAATCGAGAGCCAATCAAAGCAATAGGCCTACTTGAAATATCCAAAACTACCAAACTTTATCTTCTTTCCCAATTATTAGCTTAATGAAGTCAAATCATATAGATACGTTATTCTCATATTTAGAAATTTAAGTAAACATCACATTAAGATACTAGATACATTTTCCCTTATTATAGGAAAATTTTTAAATAAGCCTTTCTACGGAGTTATCAACTACAATAAACCACCGATGTATTTTTCCTGATTAATCGACACGTGACTCTGTAACCATAGTAAGGCCTTCTAACAGTTCCTTAAATTTTAAGCTATCAATAGAAATACTAACGAAAGAAACAAGCATAAAGTATTATATCACAATAATAGAGACTGAAATTCTTATTGTAGACTATCTAGTTTCACGTAGAGAAGGGATTTTTTTTATCCACTGTGAGAAATCTAAGTAATTTTGAAAAAATGACTTACGATTCGGATATCATCACCGTAATGATAGATAAATTTAGTAGACCGACCTTTAATGATTCAAGTATAAATTATCAACCTACATCATCAAAGGAACTTATACTTTGTAATTACCCATGGTATAACCATATGCAGAATGCCTATGTTACGAGATCAGTGTTCAACCTATAATATCCTTGTACTGATACCTTCTTTAATATCATAATGAAATACATTGTGTGAAATGGACTTTAGACAATCAGACTATACATGAATCCTCATTACAAAGCCTTTATTACGATACCCAATACATACAAAGCTTATAAAAATTCTGATTAATTATTTGAAACCCCATTTGTTTTTACCCTAATTGCCTCAGTATCCTTTGTACGATTGCATTGCCTAACAAATCACGAGATAAATAACTTGGGTAAAGCCATCATAGTTATGTGATAAACCTACAAATTTTGAAACTCATAAGTCAACGAGCTATCATTTCTAATATACCATTTACCTTAGACGATGTACGCACTTATGAGAATTTGAAACTTCAAGAATATAGAAATTTTGAGGACGATTTTTTTTAAGGAAGGTAGATTGTAATAACCCACCTTTAACTTTCTTTTCTTATTAAAAATTTAATGTGAGTTCCTTAATACTCGAAACAACAATTCAAAATCAATTCGGCAATAAATAAATAAAATTTGACAAATTAGTACCCAACAGTGAATTTTGTAATATTGTTGTATTAAAAAAAATGAGGAAACCCGTTCAATCATTAAACCCGAGTAAATTTATCCTACTAATTTTACGTATATAAATACCATGTATAGTGAAATATTTACGTAAAAAACAAAAGCTCGAATTTAGTTTTAACCAAAATAAATTTTTTGTATTAAAACTTATAAGGTTTAAAGTTAATTCCTATCATTAAAACATAAGAGATGAAACTGAAAATACCCCAAATTTAAAACAACCCTTTGTTTTCTATTACTTGTTACACGTTAAAGAGGAAGAAGAAAAAAGAAAAAAAAATACACATAATTTCCTACCACCACAAACCAACCAGGGCATCACCAAATAAAAACTGACCTCAACCTCCATCTTTCCTATAAATAGGGACTCGGAATAAGGTTTGAGTCACACCTCCTTATCGCCCATAAAAACCCACTTGTTCATTCTTATGTAGCCGTTGGTATAAATATACACTTTAAGTGTTATATATATATATATATATATATATATATATGGGATAGGGGTGTTTGAATAGTGCCAACGATTCAACAATCATGCTGCGATCAAAGAGTGTGATCTAAAGGTCTTACATTGTGCCATGTAATAAGAGGACCTTATGAGATGACAATTGTTGATACCAAATTTAGTCTGCTGACATGGCTCAATAAAGTGAAGACACGTGGCAATCTACGTTGCAACAACAACCACTTCCGAGGAACTCACATGCTCCGAGGAACCATACTACAACGAGGAGCACTGATTCCCCGAGGAACTCATACGCTCCGCGGAACAAGAACTCTCCGAGGAACTCTTGAGTACCGAGAAGCTTAGGCGGTCCGAGCAACTCAGGCGGTCTAAGATGCACCTCGAACAAAGCATTAATAGCAGGATAACCAACAGTTTGACTGTTCATTAAATGCTTATCATTCAGACGCATACGCTTAACGGGCATTGAATGTATTACCTTTTCATATGTACATCATTTAATGTATTACCCTTTCACATTATAGCCTCAGGGCTATAAATACATTGTACAATCCTCATTGTAAGAGGACAGGAACTTCTTAATATAACTTGTAATCGAGAATTCCCAAACAGTCAGCAATAACATAACAGTGGACGTAGGCCATTCTTATAAGGCTGAACCACTTTAAAAATTATTTATCTCATTTATTTATCTGTGATTGAATAATTAGATATGATCTAATTTTTTACATCAACATATTGGTGCCATCTGTAGGAAATAACTGGTAATATCGTTTTCCATCAAAACAATCCATCACAAATGACTGATATTCTAGAATCTAGCAATCGAAATGCTGGAAGCCCTCCAAATCCATCTGCTCCGCCAAATATTCCAGATCTGGCTCGAATAATTACAAATCTGGCTGAGGGCCAGACCGTCATGCAAGAAACTATGCGATAACTCATACAAACCCTCCATGGCGGTGCACCAACCCATTCAAGACCACGAAGTATTCAAAGAAATACCCGTGCATCTTCTTCACGTACTGGACGTACCAATTCATATCACAATGAGGAGTCTGAAGATTTTTCTTATCAACCTGGACGAACTTCGTCAGTGCGAGCCACATATACTGAACAACGTATCACTCTCTCCCCAGAAAGGACCAGTGCGCTAGAAAGATTAATCAGAGTATCTCCTTTCGATCGATTAGGTCCTAGGAGGAGAAAAATTCCTCCTAGAGCCCCATCGAGGAGTTTTCGACGACCATCAGATTTAAGGGAAGGATCTGCCCAGTCGCGACCAACTACTCATCAAGATAGATACCAGGAAGTCACTTCAACGTGATCAGCTGCTCGAACCAACAGGCCCAAGGAAGGAAATGATGCATGGAAAGGCTCTATTAAAAGGCTGGAGGATAGATTGGGGGAAATGGTTAAAGCTAAGAACCCTCTACAATGAACTTTTGTTTGAGGAACATCTTTTGTAGATTTTCCAACACCACCAAAATTTAAAGCACCTGTTGTGACCCCCAAATATGATGGAAAGACTGACCCCGTCCTTCATATAGAACAATACCAAGCTGCAGTCGACATCTATGCTATTTCAGATGAGATAAGATGCAGGGCATTCTCGGGAACTCTTACCGAATCTGCTCAAATATGGTATAATAATCTTCCTCGAGGTAAGATTTCAACTTTTCTTCAACTGGCCGAGTTAATCATTGGGAATTTCTGTTTTGGGGCAAAGCCAGTTAAACTAGTAGCACATTTGTTAACTGTTAGACAAAAGGCTGATGAGAGTACCAGAGATTATATAACTCGTTTCAATAACGAGAAACTTGAAGTCATTGATTATGAGGAGAAGACAACGATTACCGCCTTGATGAGTGGACTACTGCCCAACAAGGTGTCTACACTTTGGCCAAAGATCCACCTAGAACCATGTTAGATCTGATGGGAAAAGCAGCCAAGATTATGAATGCCGAGGAAGCTATGGCTGCGAAGAAGAATGTGGATACCAAAGAAACCAAGGTGGAAGGTGATAAAGCTAAGAAGAAAGAGCATAAGAACGTAATAACAAACATTCAAGAACAAGGTCTGTATGGGACGCAATGAAGAAATTTGATAATTATACTCCTTTGAAGAAGGATATCAACCATTTTCTAGAAGAAATCAAGAACAACGAGGAATTAAACTGGCCAGAGAAAATGAAGGTAGACCCTGACAAGAGGAATAAGACAAAGTATTGCGAGTTTCATAAAGATCATGGCCATATGACCAAAAATTGCATAGCTCTTCAAAATGATATTGAAACACTCATCAAAAGAGGAAAGATGGAAAAGTACGTTGATCGTGGAAGCGAAAGAAGGAACAATGACCGAACAAGAGAGAGGTCTAGATCTCCTCGTCGAGTAGAGGAGAACAAGAAAAGAAACCATGAAGTTGATCTCAAAGATGGACCTGATCTTCTCAAGAGACCAAGGCAGCCAGAACGAGAGGTATTTTCAATACGCTTTGGGTCATTTAACTGTAATGTTATAACTGGTGGAGATGCAGGAGGAGGAGACCTTACTGCCGAGAGAAAAGATTACCTCTGTGAGGCTCAAGCTTGCTCGTACATTCAATGAATAAATCTTGCTGAGGAGGATCGCCCGAGAAAGGAGAACATAGAGAAGTTAGTCATTGGGTTCTCAAAGAATGACCTTGCAGGTGTTCTATATCCTCATGATGACCCATTGGTGATCAAGATGAGAATGAAGGAGGTAATGATTTCAAGAGTACTGGTCGACAATGGTAGCTCGACAGACATCATGTTCTACTCGTACTTCGATAGTTTAAATCTAAAGCTATCTCAACTGGAGCCTTGTTATAGACCCCTCCTCGGTTTTGCTGGCGATATATTCATTGGCACGTGGCCTACTTGTCGAGCAAAAAGAATACGTTTCTTCGTGATGGATAAGAATGTTCAATCATCATACAATATCATCATGGGAATAGTAGGATTGAAGAAATTTGAGGCTGTACCATCTACAGTGCATCAATGCCTAAAGTTTCCAACAAAATTTTAGAGTAGGAGTTGTGAAAGGTCACCAGAAAGTAGCTCAGGAATGCTATTATTCATCCGCCGAGCAAGAGGAACTGGAGGAATCAAGGAAAAAGACTACTACTTATCAAGTGGAAGAAGGGGAAGAAATTAAAACATTGGATCCTAGAGATGAGTCGCAACTCGTGAAGGTTCAAGTGGTGGAAGCTATAGAAAACATCATTCTGGACGACGAGCACCCTGAGCGAACTACTCAGGTAGGTCCGTCGTTGGAAGCCTCACTAAAATAGGAATTGATAACTTTCCTTAGAAGCAGAAAGCAAACTTTTCCGTGGAGTCATGAGGATATGCCCGGGATAGACCCTAATTTCTTATGTCACGAACTCAATGTGAATAAGGAGATCAAGCCAGTGAAGTAGAGAAGAAGAGTGTTCAGCCCCAAGAAGAATCAAGCTATACAGGAGGAAGCCGAGAAACTCCAGAAAGCCTGCTTTATTGAAGATGTTAAATATCCAAACTGGTTAGCAAATGTGGTGATGGTAAAGAAGAAGAACAACAAGTGGAGGATGTGTGTATACTTCACTGAACTCAACAAAGCATGTCGAAAGGATCATTTTCCACTGCCCCGAATTGATCAACTTGTGGATGCTATCTCGGGACACGAACTGCTGAGCTTCATGGACGCTTATTCTGGATACAATCAGATTAAAATGAAACCTGAAGACAGGGAGAGTACTTCTTTCATTACCCCTAGGGGAACTTATTGTTATAATGTTATGCCTTTTGGTTTAAAAAATGCAGGTACAACATATCAGCGGCTGATGAACAAGGTGTTTGCAGAACAAATCAGTTGCAATATGGAAGTCTATGTTGACGATATGCTGACAAAGAGCAAGAAAGCTGCCGATCATCTAGTTGACTTATGTCAAACTTTTGATCAACTAGATAAATATCAAATGAAGTTGAACCCGATGAAGTGCATATTTGGAGTACGAGAAGGCATGTTTCTCAGATACATTGTCAACCAACGAGGTATTGAGGCAAATCCTGAAAAAAATCAAAGCTCTATTAGGGCTGCGATCTCCAACGACGAAGAAAGAGGTGCAAAGTCTTACAGGACGGGTAGCAGCACTCAACAGATTTGTATCGCGATTTACTGATCAATGTCTCCCATTCTTTAAGACATTTCGAAAGACTTTTGAGTGGAATGATGAATGTGAGAAGACTTTTCAAGACTTGAAGAAATACTTGGGAGCACCTCCACTGTTATCCAGGCCAGTGATGGGAAAAAAACTGTACTTGTATCTAGAAGTATCAGAGAATGCAGTTAGCTCAGCATTGATAAGAGTGGAGAATGGAGTACAAAAACCAATCTACTACACAAGTAAGGCCTTCCGAGGAGCAGAGATCAGATATCCAAGGCTGGAAAAGTTAGCACTGGCACTGATTGAGGCGAGTAGGAGAATGAGACCATACTTCCAGGCTCATACTATAGTCGTATATACTGATATGCCGTTGAGGCAAGCCCTTCATAAACTAGAAAAATCAGGGAGATTGATATACTGGGCAATAGAGCTCGGTGAATACGATATAGTCTATGAACCCAGATCATCGCTTAAAGGGCAAGCTGTAGCGGATTTTATAGCAGAGTTCACTTATCCTGATACCCCCGAGGAGAAAAAGTTGCTCGCTGATCAACCTGTGGATGTTACAGGATCAACAAACACAAGCTCAGACCAACTCCGGTTGGTAAAAGGGCAAGTGGATGTTACAGGATCATCAAATTCGAGCTCAGACCAACTTCGATTGGTAAAAGGGAAAGAAAAGATGATCAACAAAGAGCGAGAAATATCAGGGGAAGATGAAAGGAAGCAACAAATATTTCATCGAGGAACTCTATCAGATCAGAAGTTTGAAGACGAGTTACCTATATGGAGCCTATATGTAGATGGCTCATCTTGCACAACAGGTAGTGGGGCAGGAATAGTTTTGAGCACTCCGGATGAGGTCGACATGGAATACACCCTATGTTTCTAATTCAAAGCTTCCAATAATGAGGCTGAGTATGAGGCTATGATTGTAGGTCTTAATTTGGCAAAAATTATGGAGGCGCAGCAAATTATTGTCTTCAGTGATTCTCAATTAATTGTAAATCAAATGTTGGGAATATATGCAGCCAAAGGAGAATTAATGATCAAGTACCATGCAAAGGTGATGGAGTTGGTATCAGAATTTGATGCTATTAACCTGGTCAGAATACCAAGAATGGATAATGCAAGAGCAGATGCCCTAGCTCGATTAGCATCAGCTACTCGTACTGAGCTACGAAGAATAATCCCAATTGAAGTTCTAGCTGGTCGGAGTATAGATGAAGATTTGGCGATGAACTTTATCACCCTTGATTTAGGACCATCTTCGATGGATCCCATCAGGGCATATATTGAGGAGGGAGAATTACCAATTGACAAGCTCGCAGCCAAGAAATTGAAGTTTAAAGCTTCTCGGTATGTATTAACTAACGGTATTTTATATAGACGATGAATTATGGCAGGTTTGCAAAGATGTTTACATCCCTCCGAGGTGAAAGAATTGATTGAAGAGATCCATGAAGGGTCCTGTGGAGACCATGTATCAGGTCGGACACTTTTGCAAAGGATGATGACGCAGGGATACTACTGGCCGACGATGAGGGCTGATTGTATAGCCTATGCTAAGAAATATGACAAGTGCCAGCACTTCTCCTCCATCCGAAGAACTCCACAAGCATTGTTGACACCCATCACTTCCCCTTGGCCAGTTTCCATGTGGGGAATAGATTTGGTAGGGCCACTGCCCATGACCAGAGGAAGGTTCAAATACCTCGTCATCGCAGTGGATTATTTTACTAAGTGGGTGGAAGCTGAGCCTCTCATTGATATGACATACGAGAAGGTGTACCAATTTATTTGGAAAAACATCATTTGTCGATATGGTCTTCCTCATGCTTTCATCACAGACCATGGAACACAATTTGATAATGAGGAGTTCGCTGCCTATTGTCATCAATCAAATGTGTTGAAGATCCACTCAGGACCAGGCTATCCTCAAAGCAATGGACAAACTGAAGTGACAAATAGAACACTGCTAAATGGATTGAAGAAAAGACTAAACGATGCGAAAGCAATTGGATCAACAAGTTACAGTCAGTACTGTGGGCTTATCGAACTACTCCCCGAGTAGCAACTGGAGAATCTACATATATGCTAGCGTTTGGAAGTGAAGTTGTTATACCTGCCGAGTTGGGCCTCCCAACACACAGGGTACTGAATTTCAATTCCCCTGTCAGCGACTTAATGAGAAGATTGTACTTAGACATGCTCGAGGAAGTTAGAGAAGAAGTAGCCATCAGAAATGCTGCATACCAATAACGAAAAACTCTATTCTACAATAAGAGGGTGAAGAAGTGCGACCTAAAAGAAGGAGACTATGTGCTGAAGAAAGTAGTTCAAAAGCACAACAAACTAGAGGCAAACTGGCATGGACCATACTGAGTTACAGAAGTTGTTCGACCAAGAACTTACCGAATAGCAACTTTAGAAGGGGAGGAGTTTAAGAATGCATGGAATGCAGAGCACCTGTGCAAGTATTATCAGTGATGTGTATTTTCTCCTTTTATTGAAAGTTTTTTCGGGGAATACTAGTGCTAAACACTACTCGGCAAAACTCCGCAAAACTCGGGCTACTCAAAAATTTTCTTGAAAACGCCAGCTAAGGTTGGTTGAGAAACAAATATATTCCTCCAGGAAGTAAAGCTACCTATATTCCTCCGGGAAGTAAAGCTACCTGTATTCCTCCGGGAAGTAAAGCTACCTGTATTCCTCCGGGAAGTAAAGCTACATGTATTCCTCCAGGAAGTAAAGCTACATGTATTCCTCCGGGAAGTAAAGCTACCTGTATTCCTCCGGGAAGTAAAGCTACTTGTATTCCTCAGGGAATTAAAGCTACTTGTATTCCTCCGGGAAGTAAAACTATGTGTTTTTCGTGAAATAAAAATATTCCTAAAAATGCCAACTTATGTTGGTTAGGAAGTAAATATATTCTTGAAAACGCCAACTAAAAGCTCCTCGTAGAGGAAAAATCCACTAACTATGGCTGGTCGGGGATAAAAACTCACTAACTATAGTTGGTCGAGAAGGAAACTTACCGACCTTGGTTGGTCGGAAACATTTTATGAATACGAGAAAATGATCAAGCAAAATTATTGATACTCGTGACTTTTTAAGATTATTAGTAAGTTGGTCGAGAAACAACTTAGTGAGTTGGTCGAGAAACAACTTAGTAAGTTGGTCGAGGAATAACTTAGTAATTTTTATAATGACTACCACAAATTCAAGCTAGTCGACAATAAGTTGATCGACAAACAACACAAAACAACACAATATTGTTATCTTTTTAATAGACATACATGCACAAATTTAAAGTATTTTACAAGACAATAACAATTAAGATTGCGAACAAAAATAAAATTCTTTCATTAAATCAAAAACAAATTACATTGAGAATGAAATGTATACTAACTATTACATCAAAATTCCTACTCTATTGGTTTCTTCCCCTCTGCTTTTGAAACAGGTTCCTCGCTAGCAGGCGGATCATTTAAAGCAAGATGAGAGTTTATGAAGTTCAAATCTTTTAACATCCTGATATTCATCACGGATGGTCGATCTAGAAGGTGCTCAGGATGAGATATCTCAACACTTGAATGAAGATTTTAGTCGCCGAGATACTTGGAAATTAAGCATCGAGGAATGGCCCGAGCAGGGATCCAACTCATATCAAGTTTGAATGGTGGAACGGGTAGGTCGAGCATCCCAGGATCATGATAGTCCCACAGGTAATGACCCTATTCGAGTTGCAGCACACCTAAGGCATTCAACCAGCCTTGCTTGTAGCCCTCATTATTGGCATTCTGGATACGATCGTCCAAGTGGTAGAGAGCCTCGTTATACCCAGCCATCCAGAACTCCATGGGCTGTTTGTGGAATTGATATGTCAGTCTTTCCAGCTGCTCGTGGAGATTTTTGATGAAGAGTTCCTTATTCTCCAAGACTGATTTCTGCGCTGAAAGCTGCTCTTCCAGGTCCCTGATCTTCTTTGACATTTCAGCCAACGCCTGGTTCTTTTCCATTAATTGGAAAGCTTGGTTCTCCAAAGAGGATTGAGTCCTCTGTTCCTCGACAGGAATCCGAGCTGCTCTTGCTCGTCCCCAAGGAGCTCTTGCTTGTCCATGAGAAGATGTAGAGGGGCCAGCTCTCTTCAAGATCTCTAATTCGTCCCTCAAGTTAGCATTCTCGACCTCCAAGAACGAGAATACCTCATCAGTCACTGGGATCAAGGCTTTTGAAGAGGAAGCTACAGACTTCAACTGCGACAACTGTCTTTGCAAGTTGTTATTCTCTTGCTCTAATAATTCAGCTATTTGTTTGAACTCCTTGGCTTCAGCCCTCAGAGTTCTCTCCCTCACATCATAGCCAGCAAAACACTTCTCGTATCCCTTGTCAGCATTGAGTTGCTGATACTTCTTCTTATACCCCTCGTGCAAAAGGGTAGTGGATTCTTTGTATTGCTGCTCAAGATCTTCAAGAGTGCCTTGGAGATCCTCGATCATATCATAATAAGCCACATTATTGGCCACTGCATGATCAAACAGACACTTCAAGTATTGGTAGGCCTCAATTGCCTGTTTTGAAGCATCTTGGCCGAGGATGTCGACGATTTGTGCTGCACTCAGATCCGTGTGACCAGCCTTAAAATAATCATTGCATTTCCTCAACAACCTTGTATCATGAGCAGACAATAATTCCATCCTGGGCAAAAACTATTAGAGGAAGAAAAAGCAATAATCAATAATCAAAACAGAGCATGAAGAAGAGACAACAGTATGATTAAACACAAGTTCAAGTTTTATTATATCATAAAGGTCAGAAGTACAAGGTTCAGAATTACATATTCAGGATTACATTTGTTAAAGAAAAATAAAATAGAGAAATCCGAACAACTCTACACCTTTTCCTTATCTCCCAAAACTTTCTCGGGAGGATTGGACGAGGAGGTAGGTTGCTCGGATGGAGAAGATAGTGGTTGGAGAAGTGCTGGAGGTTGCTCGGAGGAAGTTGCAGGTAGTTGAAGTTCCTCGCCAGCGAGCTGGATAGTCGGGGGAAGAGAAACCTGATCTCCCATCACCATGGAAGACTCTTCGGAGGCAGCTTCGTCCTCTTCTTCGTCTTCAGGAGTTGGAGGGGGACCAGGGATGTGTCGCTGAAAGAGTTCAGAATTTCATCCACTTTCATCTCCTGTAGAGCAGCGACCTATCCATCCCTGAAGTACTTGAGGCTGCCATATTCTACTTGTGATATCATGGCAGCCAAGCCCTTGTTCCACCCCTTGTCCCAGCCAGCGCTGAAAAACTTCTTCACAGCTAATTTTATCTTTAATTTCTCCAAGGAAATCTTCTCGGACATAAGGTTTTCAGCAGTCTTCAATTTATTCTCAACCTCCTCCTTCTGCCGATTTACCTCCCGAAGCTGACCCAATTCTTCCTCAGCAACCTTGAGCTTATTCTCAAGCTCTCCAGCATTTTTAAGCTTCTTGTCAAGCTCTTTGTTTTTCCCTTCCAAGTCCTTTATTTTCTTCTCCAACTCCTGGGAGACTTTAACAACTCGAGCCTTCTCCTGCTCGGTGGAGGCAAGCTTCTTCTCCCAAGTTTCTTTATCATCAGCATATTTCTGGCGAGACTCTTTCAGAGACTATCCCAAGCCTATCAAAGCTTCCTCTACACCAGATGAGGAGCTCGAAGCTTTAATAGCTTCATCCTTCTTCAAAATTGTGTTAAAGAAGCTCACCAACTGAAAAAAGAAAATGAAAGCAAGTCAGAAACAGATGTAACAAAGGAAAGATCAAAAGTTCAAAGTAAAAGGACTTACAGAAGCAATGTGGCGAGCCACCAAAGAGGTAACCATATCCCGAGAAAAGTTTTCTTCGATACCTTGGATCTCGGGAATGATCCAAGTCTTCACCGAGCTCATGGCAGAGCTCGGGGGAACGAAAGTGGGAACTCCACTAGTCGGGGGCTGAGGGTTGGTGTTAGCCAAATTGACCGAGCAGCTCTTCTTCATCTTCCTCGGGGGAGAAGGAATAGATTCAACCAAGGAGGAACTCTTGGTCAGTGATATTATAATCACTTCTCCTGGAGAAGCAGACTTGCTCGGAGCCACTTGGGGCTTCTCGACAACCTTCACAACAGGGGCAGTCGAGGAAGGTGCATCAGTTTTCTTTGTCCCCTCCCCTGGGACGTCAATCTTACTTCTTTTTGCCTCTCCAGCACTAGAGGCAGGTTTCTCAAAAAGGGTGGGAGGTCTTCTCTTCTTCATCCTTTCACTTAAAGGAATCTGTGACTCAGGCGAGGAGCTGGTAGAGGATGGTAATGGTTTTACTTCACTTATCACCGGACGAGCAGTGAAAGAAGTGGTGTAGCTCTTGTACTGCAGCAGATACGAGGCTGACCTAATGTGCTCATAGGCAACACTCTGATGCAAACTCCAGATAAGTTTTAAGTGCCTTATATTCACGTCTGCTTCTTTTCGACACTTTCTTTTGCTATCAACTGCAAATAAATAAACATTAAAATATCAGTGGCACACTTTATCAAACATAGAAGAAGCATACTTTCAAAATAAATAAAATGAAATAAAAATAACCTATCATATTGCCATAGGGAGGGCATCTGGGACCCTGATACACTTCATCTCCTGATAAAGGAGCATGTTGCCAATTTTTTATAACAACTCCGTGCTCAAAATAGTCCCTATTGGCATCCGGGAGATTGGCCACTAAAGCCCTATTTAAAAATCTAGTTTTTAAATAAAAAGTGTTATCACCCACTGCCCATCTATAACAAAACATGATTTCTGGAATTCCTATGCGAGTTCCATGAATTTGATTTAACCTATGAACCCCATTAACTATCCTCCATGTATTGGGGGCTATTCTTGCAGAACAACGTCAAAATATTGATAAAATTCCAGACATAGAGAATTGGGCGGAAAAGAAAATCCACACTCAACAACAAAGAGACTGGGGAACCAATGTCCCTCAGCCAAACGGAAATAGTCAAAAGGCTCAGAAAGCTCTTCTAGAACAACCCAAGAGGGAATAGAAAAATCAGAGCGAAATTTATCAAGGGATTCAATAGGGTAAACCATGATGAATAAAGGAAATGAAGAAAAAGGAAGAAGATCTTACAGAAAAGGAGTGGATCTGTTGACAATGAACGATGAAAAGGATGAACTCACAAGAGAGTAAGACAATGGAAAATTCGAAGATGTAAATTTGAAAAAGTAGAAGACGATGGGATTGTCTATGACTCTTAAATACTCTACCTTGGGAAACGAGAAAGTAATGATTAAAAAAAGAAACGATTACGCTACCGACGGCTAGAAGGACAAAAAGTACGCGGAGATCCAGGCGGTTATAAAAATTCAAAAAAGCCTGATTCTACGAATTTGGAAGGAGAAATAAATACAAAAGACTCCTAAATTTTAGGATGACCATTTAAAACTGCCATATTCCGAGAAAGAATGTTCCACACTCCTAAAAGTTCGAACTATGAAACATTGGGGGCTTCTATTGATACCAAATTTAGTCTACTGACATGGCTCAATAAAGTGAAGACACGTGGCAATCTACGTAGCAACAACAACCACTTCCGTGGAACTCACATGCTCCGAGGAACCATACTACAACGAGGAGCACTGATTCCCCGAGGAACTCATACGCTCCGAGGAACAAGAACTCTCCGAGGAACTCTTGAATACCGAGAAGCTTAGGCGGTCCGAGCAACTCAGGCGGTCCGAGATGCACCTCGAACAAAGCATTAATAGCAGGATAACCAACAGTTTGAATGTTCATTAAATGCTTATCATTAAGACGCATACGCTTAAGGGGCATTGCATGTATTACCTTTTCATATGTACATCATTTAATGTATTACCCTTTCACATTATAGCCTCAGGGCTATAAATACATTGTACAATCCTCATTGTAAGAGGACGGGAATTTCTTGATATAACTTGTAATCGAGAATTCCCAAACAGTCAGCAATAACATAACAATGGACGTAGGCCATTTTTATAAGGCTGAACCACTTTAAAAATTCTTTGTCTCATTTATTTATCTATGATTGAATAATTAGATTTGATCTAATTTTTTACATCAACAACAATATTGGGGAAAAGACATGTTTGAACTATCCCAAAACCATCTCCATATCACTCATAATTTTAGACACACTCTCCCCTCCCCCACTGCCCGCTTCCCCCCCTTCCCATGCTCACACCCTCCCCCCTCCCAAACTGCTACCGTTTCTCTTCCTTCCTTCCAAGCTACGATGCTGCCGCTTCATTCAACCACATCTTTAACGGATCTGGTAGATTTTAGATCTAAAATTTTCTTTTTTATTCACTAGATCTTCACTTTTAGTTTGGGGTTTTAGGTTTTGATGCTTATTTTTTGTTCACTGGAAATTAATATGGATTATCTGAGATTGTTTTCAACATAGATCCATTATATTATTTGCGACACAAATCCGAAAAACTAATCGGTTCAATTAATATGGATTAATATTCTTATTTGTTTTGATGCTTATTTCTGGTGCTTATTTGCGACACAAATGCTTTAAATCTTGGTTAAAGAAGCAAAATTGACAGGTATATCATCTTTCAATTTTTGTTTTCTTTGGGTACTCTCTCTTTCAATTAGGTCTTTTGATAGTGATACACACAATATTCAACATTTTTTATTTGGTTCATTTTTAAAGCCCTTTCACTTGGATCTCTGATGTTAACTCTTCTCTCTCTCTCTCTCTCTCTCTCTCTCTATATATATATATATATATATATATATATATATATATATATATATATATATATATATATATATATATATCATGTTTTTGTCTTATCTTTTAGGGTTTTTGTGTTCCACATTCGGGGTTTTATTCAGTGTTTAAACTTTTATGGATTAGTTTTTTAGCTATTTTATATTTTAGGTACTAACTTTATGTTTTATTTTTATTTTTAATGGTTTCAGATTTTAGTGCTTATGATATATCTTAGGTAGTCTGTCATTTGTGTTTATTTTTTATTTGTAGGTAAAATTTGGTATTGATATTTTTCTGGTGTTCATAATGTTATATTTGATCAATGTTTTGATCTTGAAATGATTTCATATTATCTTCATCTACTTCTATTATTAGCTGGAAACAAAATCCGTTGAAGCATATTCTTATTCACCTTTAATTTATGTTACAAATTTGGAACTTTTCCCATGAAGAAGGTATTGTCGGATCTCTATTTTGATTTGACAATCTTGGAACAAAAATAACTTCGCTACCAATTCAATTTTTATCCTACTAAAAACTGCATTTACATGAAACTTTGGGTGTCCTGTTGTCTGCTTGGGAAGTTTGAACCAATGTTCTCTATTTACAGATGATATTATACGTTATAAATATGATCTAAGGAAAAATATGAAGTAAATTAAGGTTACTGTATATTTAAGCTTCCTACATAACTATAGAATAATGCTTATATGCCTACATAACTGAAATTCTCAGCCTCTCTTCCATTTTCGAAATTAAAAACCCCATAAACTTCTTTACATTATCTATAATCTTTCTCCAAAAATCTCTTCTCATTTTTGGTATATGGTTGATTCGAAAGTTTTGGAATGACGACCTTCGATAGTGGCAATGACAGGAACAACCATGAAGATGCAGTTGCAAAGTGACATTTCTTACATGTTGCTTTCTTTAACCATATATATGTAAGAATCCTCCTTTAATGATCTAAAATAAGTACTTGAAGAAATAACTACTTTTTTCACCATTAGACGCATTTGAGAATAATTTTCTCTCCTTATCACTAAATTTATCTAAAAGGTGAAAAACATGGTCATTACTTCCATTATCTTCATAGCAGGCCATTTGAACCATGATAGAGCAACCATATGGGTTGGGAGGGCCTGCAACATTAAGAGATTGCAAGTAGCAGCACTAGGTATGAAAAAATGAATCCAAGTAGCAGCAAATGTTATAAATATACTTGGCGATTGAGAAATAGTTGGAGCAGTTAGTTGCTAACCTTGACCAAGCCTTAGTGATAACTTGCTTTTTGGTGTGTCGTTGTTGTAAAAGATCTTCTAATTAAAATCCTTAAATACCTACAAAATAATAACAAACTCAAGTGTAGAGGTAAGTAAGGGTATCAATCCACATCAAGGGGAAAACAATTGTAATTCACTTTTTATTTTCTTTTTGGGCTTTTTCTTTTTCTATTTTTTTTAGCCTTTTCAAATATTAAAACAATTAGGTGAGCTGAGGTGAAATAGTACTAAACTAAAACGAAGGATGAAAACAACTAACTAGAAAGTGACTAAAAGTGAAAAATAAAGTCTAACACTGAAATAAGAGATAAAGTGAGGTAAATAGTTGCGAGAACAATCAAGGAGAGGGTTTACACCACAAATTTTAGCTATTCTAACTATTTAATTTAATTAATTGAATTCTCCCAAATTAATATCAAAATTACAAATCAACTCTCGTTGCAAGTGTAATTTTAATAGTAATTTTTTTAGAAAATTAAGTTTAACACCCCACAACTTGAGAAAATAGATCTACACTCCTTTTAATTAATCACCCTCTAGGATCGATCAATTAAAATTTATGTAAATCTTTGAAAATAAATTTAGAGTTGAAATTCAATTAATAATACCCCACTTAAGAAACCCCTATCTCTAGTTTGAATCTAAAATGGGTATTATAACTAGAATTTCGATTTTCTCTCGAAAATCATTTACCCTCTCCCGAGGCGTAAATCGAAGGATGAGTGATCAAAATTAACATTCAAAGGAAATTTTCAAGTAATCAAACTAATTAAAGTAAAATAACATTAAATAGGATTTCCCTCCACCCCTTTAAAGGTGATTTAGCCTAACATAATATAAAGCATACTAATCAAATAATCAATAGACATTTAATATAAAAGAGAAAAGAGAAGAACAATCAAACCAATCTCTTAAATTTAATTGACTCCATTCCTCTAATTTGAAATTTACATCCCTCCAATTGAGCATCCAAGTGATTTGCAATAATACCCACTCAATTAAATCTCATAAAAAATTTCTCTTCACAAATCTCTAAAAAATAAAATAAAACTAAAACTATTTACAAAATGGTGTTTATCCAAATTTATTTTCTACACTAAGCAATCTCTAACTCTTTCTAGAATTCTCTTACTATGTCATGATCTAAAGCTCTCATTCTCAAAAGGGGTCTTGAGTCTTCTTTTATAGTAGATGCATGACACACATGGTCTAGGGTTAACATGTGGGAGAGGTGTGAGCACATGTGCATGGGGTGTGAGGATATTTGGGAAGTGGGTAATGGAGATAAAATCAGATTTGGTTTGAGGGGTATTTTGGGCAATAGGGGTTAAATGGGTTTAATGGCATGTGGGGTTAATGAGGTTTTATTTTTTTATTTTGCCTTTGGTTGGTTGTTTGGCAGATGCACGATTTGGGTGAAATGGGTATAAGTGGGTATATGGCTTAAAACACATATGGGCATTTAAGTTGGTTGACTTGGTCTTGTGTTTGGAGAATAGTTTTGGGATGTAATACCAGGTAGAAGTCGTGGCTTGGAGAAGAGGGAAAATGGGTTCAAGTGGGTTAAGAGGGGGACCCAGACCGGAGTTGGTTTCAGTTGGATTTGAATGGGAAAACTCATTTTCAGTGGCTCCGGGTTGGATTGACAACGGGTATGGGAGATCGGGGATTGCTGGGGAGTGGTGCCGACGGGTGATAAGGAGATCGCCGAAATTGGTTTTTGGGTAGGTGGCAGGTGGGTCTCGCTGGCGCGAGTAGGAGGTTGAGGCCGGTCCGATTAGGGAACAACGCCGGCGCAGGCGGGGTTGTAGGGGTTCTCGATATGGGCAACTGGTTAGCACAGTTGAGGTTCGGCAGAGAAGGGGTCGGGTACCCTGGGTTTAGCAAGGGTTGGGGAAGCTCCGTGTTGGTTGATGCTGGGGTTGGACGCCGGCGGGATTCGGAGGTTTCCGGTTCGGGGAATGGAGGTGAGAGAGAGGAGGGAGTGTGGAAGGTTTTGGTGGGTTAATGGAGGTAGGAGAGAGAAGGTGTGTTTGGTGGGAGGATGATGAGTTGGGTAAGGGTTGTGTGTGGGTGAAGTGTAGGGTAAATGTGTTTGTGGTGGGGGTTAAGTTTGTGTGTATGATAGTGTATGATAGGTTGGTATGAGTGGGTTTAGGGGGGGGGGGTGTTTAATTTGGACATATACAAATATAATAATAAGTAATTAAAAATTAAAATCTAAAAAAAAAATTCTACTTCTTAAAATAAAATAAAGACTAAAATTAAAAATAAAACTAAAAAAAAATTGAAATCTATTAAACTAAAAACTAAAATTCGATAAAAAAGTAAAATCTAATAAAACTAAAATCTAAATGAAATCTTAAAAAAAATCTAATTCCTAATAAAAACTAAAAATTAATATAAATCAAAATAAAATAAAATAATATTAATAAAGATAAAATAGAAAAATTGAAAACAAGACGTAGAAAATACTAAATAACTCAAACATAAATTCTAAAAATAAAACGACTCAAACTAAAAATCTAAAAATATATTAAAAAGGGACTAACAAAACACACACAGGGTTTGGGGTAGGTTTAGGCTAGGTTTAACCTCGGGTTTGGTTACGGGAGAGGGAATTAGCTCTATAATCTGCACAATTGCTTTGAAATACGTGTTTGAACACCGCAGTGTGCATCCGACCTACAAAATAGACAATAAAGCGCATAAGACCCAAATTTCCAAGAATTAGAAACTAAAAGGCATATATTCGGTGTATAAAATGTACACTTTGGGGTTCTTAGCACACCACCCCCAAACAGAGCATTGCTAGTCTTCGAGCAATAAGATTGAGTGAAAGAGAAAGATAAGTAACCAAAAGTGTACCACTTTTGTGGGAACTTGCGATTGCACTTAGCATGTGCAATAAGCCTTTAAACCTATAGGTTGCCCTACAGGACGAGTTGTGTCTCATGAGGGTTTGTAGGGAATATACCCACAAAATTATTATTTGCAAAAATTTATTGAAAAGCAGTCAATCTCTTATTAGACGTAGAATAGTCGCAAAATCCATCACATGAGAAATATTTTGGGAAATACAAGCTAGAATGTGTAAAAAGTTTAGCTAAGTAAATACTGAAGACATATCCTTCCTAGAACTCAACGTGTGTAGTGTGAATCAGTCAAAACGGGTCGAGTATCACAAGAGTAATTCCTAGATTGCCTTTTCAAAATCAACGCTTCAACTTCAAATCTCACTGGATATATCTCTCTCAAACGAGCTCTCGAGATTAAGGCCAATGTATCGCTCTTGTGTGTGAGGAGGTGAGTAAATGTAAGCAAGTTCAAACATCTCACACACACATAAGAAAGAACGAACAGATAGAAATAAAAATGATCTCATGAAAGGAATGTTAATCACTATAGTGAGAACGTCGAGTTATTCACCACGTTTACTTTCATTTGCCCAAACACCTAGGGTAACATGGATGATAATTAGTGTGGGGGAACTGAAATGAGGTAGGCTAGGATGAGATGAGGTAAGGATGGTGATGTAGAATAGGATTGATGTGTGAAATGATGGATGTATGATGGATGACCGAGAAGAGTGTACTATGAAGAACAAATGTCTTTATTACACAATAACTAACTACAAAACTCTTTTTTTTCCCTCTATTTTTTCTCTTTTTATGTTTTTCTCTATTTGTTTTTCTATTTTTTTATACTCTCAACACTGAAGACATTTAACATTTGGAAACAACACTGTTTTTTCTCAAAAAATGATGGATGAAATAAAAATGGAGATGATATATGGATGGTGTGGAGAATATATGGAAGAATATGGGTAAGTGAATGGGAATGTGATATGGAAAGTGGTAAGTGTATGGATGAAAATCTAGTATTCGGGACAAATTTCAAGACACACATTTCTTACAACTCGAAAAAGATGTCATTCTCAGTGATCAAGCCAAAAATGAAGATAATGAGATCATGCAACAATTAAAGTGAGGACCCAAATGAAGTTGAATCAACTTGTGTCTCGAAGATTGCGTAAACCACTCTAAAAGGGTGAAAGGTACAAATCTCACAAGATAAAGTCTCCACTAGTGATCCTGAAGGGTTTTTTGGGAATCGTAGTAGTCCTCAACACTAACCGTAGTGATATGATAAGTGCGCAAATTTTGTTGAGTCTATGAATTCATGTTGCAACATGCCTTATTACGTATTGCATATGCTATTTAGAAAAAAATATTCTCTAGCTTGATTCCTTGACTTTGAAAGATGGATGATTGAAAATTCACATCAATGATTGAGATGAAAGAAACTGCACAAAATTTTAAAAATCAGGTTTGAAAATCAAAATTTTTCAAAAGAGGAACATTTTGATAAAATTTCCCACCCTCCCAAAAAAGGAACATCATCCCCAATGTTAAGTGAAATGATTGTTAAAATTGAGAGCATAGGTAAGAAAGAGATTACCAAAATCAACCGCTAATGAAGTGAACAGATGTAGCCAAGAATAAAACTGAATAAGAAGTGAGAGAAAAAAAATGTGTACAAGTCCATAACATGGTAAAGCATAGGGTGATATGAAACACCACCCCCAAACAAGATGAGACTAGTATAAGAAACGTGGGCTGCCTCCCGGTAGCGCTAAGTTTAATGTCTTCAGCTAGACCGAACCATTATCACCCTAAAGATAAGATATATCATGGCGCGGGGTGGCAGAAAAATTAGGTGATGAGAATCACCCCCAAATAAGACTGAAGCATCAGTCTTGCTGGATAAAGGCTAAAGGGGGTAAATTCACTTGTATGGCAAAGTGCATTACACGATGCAAAGCATCGGTGGACCATGGACGGGTGGTTATTAGGGTAAGGGTGAGGGTGGAAAGGTATCATCCACGGGCCTTATCGAGCTTAAAAGTGAGGGAAACTAGGGCCCTATGGGCATGATGCTCTAATTGGTGATGGAGGCAAAATGGTTTCCTAAGTGGAATCGAATGGGCCTCAGAAAAATCACACGATCGTTCTATGAATGGGCGATGATAATGGTCATGCTGTGACATGACAGGGAGATGTTGAGAAGAAAAATCAACACCACAAGAGAGTGGCGGGCATAAAGTAACAAGCACGGTGTCACGGTGGAGAGTATCACCATAAAAACTCTCATGGGTGGGGGATGGTTTCAGATGAGGATCTAAAAATGTAAATGGAAACTTGAAATGTGTAAAGTCGGGATCCAAACCACGTGGAAGGGATAATGGGTGGGATAAATGGTGGATCGAGTGGGATAAATGGTGGATGAAGATGATCCAACTCAAGAGTGGGAGAGACACACTCCTCATGAGGCACGAAGTGATCCTTAAGGACACTCACAGGAGGAAGTGTGGAAATAAACGAGTGAGTAATCAACTTCTCCACAAGAGTAGCATCGGGGAATGTGGTGGGTGGGTAAGATGAGGCACAAAGATTAGAGAGAGAGGAATCACTAGAAATATAGGGCTCAAAGGGATCCATGCATGGTGGGACATCATCCATATCCGGATAGTTAGGAACTATCAAGGATTCTATCTTGGGAAAATGGTGAGCACTCGTAGCCGGAGCTAACCTAGGATAAATTGGTTCCTCGGGAACACAAGTAGTGGGATTAATAGGTGTAGACTCTAGCATTTTTTGGATTTATAGGGAAAGGGAGTGGGAACTGAAATGATGGGTTCATGTGGAAATGGTGGGATTGGATCTAGCTCACTATCGAAAGGTAAGTCAATACAGTTGTCAACTTGGAACCGGGACCATGGGATGGTCTCAACTTCGAGATTCTCGGGGTGGTAGGGTTGGTCACACTCAAAATCCATGTCACAAGAGGACACATCATCATCACACTCAGTTGCAATGATGGGTGGATCCATAAGAATGTCTGACTCTCTAGCACACTCTAAATCATTTAACCTTTGTTCAAGCCTTTGGAGGGATTCATTTTGGATTCGAGTTTCTTGATCTTGCTCGAGTATGAACTTTTGCAAGAGGCTTTCGAGAGCGGATATGGGTGGTGTTGGTGGGGTGACGGGTGGTGGCGGTGGGTGAGGTGGACATAATGCGCTATAATCATGACTATACAGAGAATACTCAAATAAAATGTGTGGAGTGGGTCTAAGTTCATCATACACTAAAGGATCTCTTACGTGATGGACAATTGGTTGATACTCATAGGGTGCGTAGTGAGGGAAATGATCGTGATCGGGTGAAAAAGGTTGCCATGACAACTATTGGAACGTGTGAGGATCCATAACATCGAGTTGGGATTCGTAGGGGTGTGCAAAAAAAATGAACAAACCGATAAAACCGAGCCGAACCGAAAATTTTCGGGCCGAGTTTTTTTGAGGGTCGGTTCGGTTCGGTTTAATCAGGTATAAAACCGACAGGGTCGGTTCGGTTTTCGGTTTTGGCATAAAAAAACCGATTTTGAACCGAACCGAACCGAACCGATTTAATATTTATACTTTTTAATTTTCTATTTTCTATTATATTTATATTAGTCTTGACATATTATATTATATTTTCTAATTTTATATTTATATTAGGTATTAAAAAAATATATTTTTTACCGAACCGGCCCTGTATAAAACCGGCCCTATCAAAAACCGACGGGCAAACCGAACCGGCCCTGTCAAAAATTGACCCTATTCGGTTCGGTTCGGTTCGGTTCTCCTCCTCCAAAAACCGACATGGTCGGTTCGGCCTAAAAAACCCGGTCAAAACCGAACCGACCGACCCGTGAACACCCTTAGGGATTCGTATTGCGTGGGAGGGTGATCAGGCCTCCACGAATAATTGGGGTACTCACACAACTCAGGGTTAGGTATATCGGGATAATAGACCGAGGTGGGTTCCGAAATAGTGTCATATGGATACACATGTTCCATGGTGGGTTCAGATGGATATGACAAGTACGGACAAGTGATCGGCATAGGAACAATGGATGCACGATGGAGTATGCGACACATCGACACTTGACACCGAGGGTGATGGAATATGTGGTGCGTGCATGGATGGGTCAACAGTATCAAGGGCACTCGTGAGAGAGGCGAAACCACTAAAAATATCATAAAGAGGTGGCTTGGGATCACTCTCACACATGTTACGTGTCAATGGAAAATGACCAAAGTAGTCCCGTAAGGGATGTTCTTCGGCCATGTGGAGAGAAATATTTTTTTGGAGTTTTTCAATTCTTTTCAAAAGGAAAGAAAATATTTTTGGATTTTCGAAAAATAATGGAAGAAAATATTTTTGGAGTTTTCTATAAAAATAAAGAAAGAAAATATTTTTGGATATTTTTATAAAAATAATGAAAGAAAATATTTTTGGATTTGTTTTTGGAAGAAAAGGTGGGAAAAAATATGGACTCTTGATTTGGACGAACTAACTAAAATCAACCACCAAAAAATGGAATTGGACACATACACAAGTCAATAAAATTTCCTAACTAGCACATATTCAATATTTATCTTTAAATTTAATGAAAGGGTAGTCAAATTTTAATTAAGTCCGCGGGTGATAAAAAATCACGGAATAATATGAGTGATCGCCCTTGCAAAAATATTCTCCTATTAGGCTACCTAGTTAATTGATTTTGAGTTGAGTGATGGCTAGGGTAGCACACAATGGTAAGCGAGTGAGTCGGGTGATGAAATCCCTTCTCGTGAGTGACCGGGTGAAGGTCTTAGTCATTTAATTCATCACACCATTCGAAAATAAATGTGAGAATAAAATTAAGTAAGAGAACACAAAGCACACAAAATAATTAACTCGCTAACAGGAGAGTCACGAAGGTTTAGAAGTGTACCTCCCATGGTTTTTAGGCCGTGGGGTGCCGAAAAAATTTGAGTCGACCGGGGGGAGATCACGCCTATCTTAGTCATCCACGGGAGTCCTACCGACCCAAGGTAGAGAGGCTTCTAAATCCTCGCCTTTGGACGCCCTATCTCTACCTTGTCCAGTTTCCTTATCACGCTTGTCTTCGATTTTTTACAATTGTTTAAAATCAAAAATAAAGTAAAGGTGTCTCTATGGACCACAATACAAGCCAAGAATAAAATAATCCTAAAACAAGCCTTTTAAAATAAAGAAAAAAAATGGTACTAAAAAAATAACAAAGTGCGAAAAATGAACTTCAAGTTGAAATCCGATCCAAGTGTTTCACGCTCCCAAGAATGCCAACGACGCCATTTGATAACTTGCTTTTTGGTGTGTCGTTGTTGTAAAAGCTCTTCTAATCAAAATCCTCAAATACCTACAAAAAAATAACAAACTCAAGTGTAGAGGTAAGTAAGGGTATCAATCCACATCAAGGGGGTAAAGCGAGGGGAAAACAATTGTAATTCACTTTTTATTTTCTTTTTGGGCTTTTGCTTTTGCTATTTTTTTTAGCTTTTTCAAATATTAAAACAATTAGGTGAGGTGAGGTGAAATAGTACTAAACTAAAACGAAGGATGAAAACAACTAACTAGAAAGTGAGTAAAAGTAAAAAATAAAGTCTAACGCTAAAATAAGAGATAAAGTGAGGTAAATAATTATGAGAACAATCAAGGAGTGGGTCTACACCACAAATTTTAGCTATTCTAACTAATTAATTTAATTAATTGAATTCTTCCAAATTAATATCAAAATTATAAATCAACTCTCGTCGCAATTGTATTTTTAATAGTAATCTTTTAAAAATTATGTTTAACACCCCACAACTCTAGAAAATAGATCTACACTCCTTTTAATTAATCACCCACTAGGATCGATCAATTAAAATTTATGTAAATCTTTGAAAATAAATTTAGAGTTGAAATTAAAGTAATAATACCCCACTTAAGAAACCCCCATCTCTAGTTCGAATCTAAAATGTGTATTATAACTAGAATTTCGATTTTCTCTCAAAAATCAATTACCCTCTCTCATGGCGTAATTCTAAGGATGAGGGATCAAAATTAACATTCAAAGGAAATTTTCAAGTAATCAAACTAATTAAACTGAACTAACATCAAATAAGGATTTCCCCCATCCCTTGAAAGAGGATTTATCCTAACATAATATAAAGAATGATAATCAAATAATCAATAGGCATTTAATATAAAAGAGAAGAATAATCAAACCAATCTCTTGAATTTAATTGACTCCAATCCTCCAATTTGAAAATTACATCCCTTCAATTGAGGATCCAAGTGATTTGCAATAATACCCACTCAATTAAATCTCATACAAAATTTCTCTTCACAAATCTCTAAAAAAAATAAAACTAAAACTATTTACAAAATGGTGTTTATCCTAATTTATTTTATACACTAAGCTATCTCTAACTCTCTCTAGAATTCTCTTCCTATTTAGTGATCTAAATCTCTCCTTGTCAAATGGGGTCTTGAGTCTTCTTTTATAATAGATGCATGGCACGCATGGGCTAAGTGGTATTTTTGGTAATGCGCTAGGGTGAACATGTGGGAGAGGTGTGAGCAAATGTGCATGGGGTGTGAGGATATTTAGGAAGTGGGGTAATGGAGATAAAATCAGATTTGGTTTGAGGGGTATTTTGGGCAATAGGGGTTAAATGGGTTTAATGGCATGTGGGGTTAATGAGGTTTTATATTTTTGTTTTGTCTTTGGTTGGTTGTTTGGCAGATGCACAATTTGGATGGAATGGGTATAAGTGGGTATATGGCTTAAAACACATGTGGGCATTTAAGTTGGTTGGGTTGGTCTTGTGTTTGGAGAATAGTTTTGGGATGTAATACGAGGTAGAAGTCGTGGCTTGGAGAAGAGGGAAAATGGGTTCAAGTGGGTTAAGAGGGGGACGCCGACCAGAGTTGGTCTCGGTTAGATTTGAATGGGAAAACTCTCTTTCGGTATCTCCGGGTTGGATTGCCAACGTATATGGGAGATCGAGGATTGTTGGGGAGTGGTGTCGGCGGGTGATGAGGAGATCGCCGGAGTTGGTTATGGGGTAGGTGGCAGGTGGGTCTCGCCAGTGCGAGTAGGAGGTTGAGGCCAGTCCGGTTAGGGAACAACGCCGGTTGGCATAATTGAAGGTTCGACAGAGATGGGGTCGGGTACCCCCGGTTTAGCAATGTTGGTGGATGCCCGGGTTGGACGCCGACGGGATTCAGAGGTTTATGATTTGGGGAATGGAGGGGAGAGAGAGGAGAAAGTGTAGAAGGTTTTGGTGGGCTAATGGAGGTAGGAGAGAGAAGGTGTGTTTGGTGGGAGGATGATGAGTTGGGTAAGGGTTGTGTGTGGGTGACGTGTAGGTAAGTGTGTGTGGTCGGGGGTTAAGTTTGTGCATAGGATAGTGTATGATAGGTGGGTGTGAGTGGGTTTAGGGGTGTGTGTGTTTAATTTAGACACGTAAAAATATAATACTAACTAATTAAAAATTGAAATCTAAAAATTAAAATTCTACTTCTAAAAATAAAATAAAGACTCAAATTAAAAATAAAAATAAAAATAAAATATAAAAATTAAAATAAAAATAAAAATAAAAAATAGAAATCTATTAAACTAAAAACTAAAATTCTACAAAAAAGTAAAATCTAATAAAACTAAAAAATAAATGAAATCTTAAAAAATCTAAACCTAATAAAACTAAAATCTAATAAAATCAAAATAAAATAAATTTATATTAATAAAGATAAAATAGAAAAATAGAAAACAAAAACTAGAAAATACTAAATAAATACTAAAAATTGAACGACTCGAACTAAAAATCTAAAAAA
The DNA here is from genome assembly GCA_949130495.1 of Sambucus nigra. NCBI lineage: Eukaryota > Viridiplantae > Streptophyta > Magnoliopsida > Dipsacales > Adoxaceae > Sambucus > Sambucus nigra. The sequence continues at coordinate 582,001,298 of OX422210.1, read as the reverse complement.
ATATTAAAAAGGGACAAACAAAACACACACGGGGTTTGGGATAGGTTTAGGCTAGGTTTAGGCTCGAGTTTGGTTATGGTAGAGGGAATTCGCTCCATAATCTGTATAATTACTTTGAAATACGTGTTTGAACACCGCAACTTGCATTCGACCTACAAAATAGACAATAAAGCGCATAAGACCCAAATTGTCAAGAATTAGCAACTAAAAGTCATCTATTCGGGGTATAAAATGTACATTTTTGGGTGCTTATCACTTAGCGCTGATAGATTTGAGTTTGGGCACTACTGAAGAGTCACTTCATAAGTAATTGGACCCCTAAATTTTTTTAATCCGGTGATGTTCATACCCTATTGGTTCTAGTTAAAAAGTTAGGCTTTTGAGGTTGGTTTATATGGAAAAAGTGTTGTACAGAACTAGATGATTTTATTTTGAATCGTAAATAGTAATGAACGATCACAAATCTAAAAGCTGAAAAGATCTATGTGACGTGGATAATTTTTGTAGAATCTTTAAACAACACGCTACTCATTTTCGTGAGTTCTGACTAATTATTGTGTTCGCATTTTTCGAGAATAATGTCCTATTTGGACATAGATTTTCCGACCATAGGGTTTCCATTGAAAACTAAAGCATAAATTCACCCGGAGCAAAAAAAGATCCCTCGGCACATGTAGCCAGGAAACATTATGCTCCCCTTATTTAGGATAGACACTCAAACACTTTAATTTTGTTCAGATTTTCCAGAAGTCTAAAATGAAAAGACAGATATCTACAAGTAATGTTTCTAATATGACACCCCCAAAACAATTTAAACTGGGGTTTGTAATTTCTACTTGCTAAAAATGTAATCGATAATTCAAATGAAAAAAATATGAAAATCCAATCCCTCCTAAGAACCAAATTCAAATCAAGTTCTCCATTTGTGAAATGGCAATCTTTATCTCGGAAACCAAAGCATCCATCACGAGCTAATACATCAGATGCATTTTAAAAGCTAGCTGAGAAACAAGGATCAAACCAGATATAAGAGTTTGATATTGAAGAAGTACTACAGCAGGAAACTTTCTTACTATTTTGCAAGCCTAAGTCAAAACTTGATTACTGTTTTGGAAATGATGGGACCTAATTGCAAGCGTCTACAGTAGAAGACATTGTGCAAACATTAAAAACACAGCTTACTGCTTTGGATCTAACCAAGAGAACGATTACTATTTATGGTAAGTATTTCATTTTAAAAACTTATGCAATAGGCATAATAAATAATATTGATCTATTTTTTATGGTGTTTGATTCTAATATGTATTGGTGTGTTTTTTATGTTGCTTTCGATATACAACTTGCTTTCTATATTGATATACACATTGCTTTCGATTTGCAATAGCCTAATCTTTAAGTACTATTAGGTTTGATTAGTGAATATATATTTTATTTTGAAATTGAGTATCTATGTTCATCCAATTGTAACTTGAACCAAACTAGTCAACCTCACATGGAATTATGGTAGGTGATTCTATTTCACTATTACATTCGAGCTTATACCTTTGAAATTACTGGATTGTTTATATCACTATGTGATAGCCCCTAATCTCTTGTTCTTATTTATGAACTCTTTTCAGTAGTTCACATTACCATGAATATTGATTCAATCTTTACCTATTTATACTCTAGCCAGCCAAACCCTAAAATCCCATGATTTCAGTAAACCCATTGATTTTAGTTAAATTACCTGAATTGCAGCACACCCCTGTATCCTATCAAAACCTTAACTTCAGCTATTTACTCTGATGTAAGTGCACTCCTCCATCTTATGAAAACCATGATTTAAGCTAATATACCTGACTACAGTACAGTCCTGCAATTTATAACCCTTATCAGTGAAACCCCAAATAGCATACCTTACGATTCAGGATTAGACTCTGGTATACCACAGATTTTCTAATTGTCCTGTACGACTCAGATTTTGAGTACCAAGTTTTTATTTTCTGCATACGTATGAGTGCTACTCTAGTTAGTGTGGCTAGCCATTTTATTATTCCCTAATTATTTGGGATTGATGATCCAAAGGTTTTGTGAGATATTGTAGTGGTATTGCTATGCATTTGAAGCCCCTATGACTGATAATTTATGGGTTATCCTGTTATAGTCTGGACCCTTATCTTTGTAATGCGATAAACAACCATCGAGTTAGGAATCATCATACTATTATTTTAAACATCATAGACTCCAGTATAACCCTATTCAGTACTATTGATATTTTATTTTGCTTCAATTTACTAAGAACCGTGTTATATTACCAGTATTTCAAACCCAGATATGCTATTAAAACAAACTTATGTATTTACATTATTATTGAAGTAGAATTATCTACTTGGCAAATTTTTTCTTATTCTTTTCCTTCCAGTTATTTTAAATAGGTACCTATACCCGATGATGAGAAATTTAAGATAGGATTATATGAATATCAAAAATAGTTTTGTTTAGAGAATAGTCATGCGAAAATAGTTGTTAGTCAGAGAATGAGATATGTATATAACATTGTACAGTTGAAAGTAGAGACTGTAACACCATGGAGTAATAATAAAGTTTCCTCTTTTCAAATAAATGATTGTTTTCATTTTGTTTTAGTATTTATTAGGATAAACCTCACACTTGGGAAATTAGGATATAACATTTTCTTAGGGAGAAATATAGTATCCTTATCAGTATTCACACCAGACTTCCCGCTCCCGAAGAGAGAGTATACGAAAATTCAAATTTTGATGAAATTTGCCTTCCCTTTTAGGCTCTGTAAGTGGGACTTAGATTACCTCTCCACGCCATCATTAGGTCCACCATTCATGGGTATGGCTTCATGCTGACTAGTCTTACTCCACCCACAAATAGGACCATCTAAGGGGAAATGATGTTTTAGAAGATGCTGACTGGGTTTTATTTTACGAACGGTATTTTTAGATATGTCCATAGGCTAAAGGACCATGCTAATGCCCTTGTTATTATTATTTTCTGCCTAAGAAGTCCCACTTGAGGATAGTGAAGGTAGTTCAAACCAATAACCATAACTAGAAGGGTTAATATTCATTTGCCAAGGGTGGATGGGAGTTTAGGAGTCATGAGCAAGATAAATCTTGTAGTATTCCTCGTTAATGGAACGGGCCGAATATAATAGCTAAACTTTCAAGTTATTGTATAATCTTTATTAATACAAAAAATTATCCTATTATGTGGACTCATCATAAATAGACATGTGTTATCCATCATGGCATTAATCCTAATCAGCAAAGCCTATTTATCAGAATGAATCCAAGAATGCCGACCAACAGTGTAGAATGCCGACCAATAGTATAGAATGCCGAAAAATAGTGCAGAATGTCGACCAACACCAGGAAGACCGGATAATAGGGGCTATCAAGCGCCATTAGTTGTATACAATATGAACATTGTACAGATGTAAATGTCTATGTTATAAAGACATTTAATCCTTTAATATTCCACTTTTGGTACCCTCAGGAGCTATAAATACGTTGTAATCCCTACAACCATGGGACACGAAACAAGAGGCAACTAAACAAAATACAAGGCAATATACACCAGTGGACGTAAGCTTTTCTCTTTGAGACAAACCACTTTAAAAATCTTCTGTGTATCTTATTCACTTATTTACCTATGATCAAATAATTAGATATAATCTAGTTTTTTGCATCAACAGATTGGCACCGTTTGTGTGAACCTGTTTCTAAGAGTTCTCACCCATTCATTCATTCAAATGGCTGATATTCCAGAATCAAGCCTCAGAAACGATGGCATTCTACATGTTCCTTCTTCCCCACCAATTCCCAATGATTTAACTGGTATTATGGCTAGTATTTCTAGAGGATAAGAAGCTATGAAAGATACCATAAGGCAGTTAATGCCGACCATGCAAGCTAGGTCACCTTCCTTACGTGCTCGTGAAAATGTTCCACCTTCTCCTCCAAGAAGCAATAGACATAACCAATCCAAGATTACTAGAGGTACCACTTATCTCCCAGGATCAAGTTCTTCTCTCAGAACATCAGAGCCCTATGATTATCAGTCTTTTACTCCTGAAAGATTGAGTGCCTTAGAAAGGCTTAGTCGAGCATCTCCTTTTGACCGTTTGGGGCCCGAGGTAAAATTAATGTTCCCAGGGCATTATCGAGGAATACTCGATAACCAATCGATCAAAGGGAAGGCTCAACCCAATCTAGATCAGATGCTCGACGAACTACCCATATCGAGCAATAATGGTGAGAAGAAAGTTCAGCACAAATAGTTGGCAGGAATGAAAAAGTTGTAACACACAAATCCGATGATGGAAACAACACATGGAAGGTCTTCATCCAGTGCTTGAATGGTAGATAGGGAGAAATGGCTAAAGCCAAGAACCCTTTACAACAAGCTTTGTGAAAGGAACCCTTTCATACAAGATATTGTGGATTTTCCCACACCTTGAGAGTTTAAAGCTCCTTTGGTTACACCCAAATATAATGAAAAAACTCACCATGCCCTTCATATTGAGCAATATCTGGCAACAATTGACATATATGCCATTCCCGATGAGATGAGTTGCAGAGCATTCTCCGAAACAATTACTGGTACTGCTCAAATATGGTACAATAGCCTTCATTGGGGGAAAATTTCCATCTTTAATCAGTTGGCCGAGCTATTCATTAGAAAATTTTATTTTAGTACTAAACTTGTAAAAAGGGTAGCTTATTTTCTCAGTGTGAGATAAAAAAGGAGAAAGTACTAGAGACTACATCACTTATTTCAATAATGAGAAATTGAAGGTTATGGATTATGAGGAGAAGACTGCTATAACGACTCTTATCAGTGGATTGCTCCCCGAGACACTCTACTACACGCTTTATAAAGATCCCGCAAAGATAATAATCGAGTTAATGGAAAAAATATCCAAGATCATGAATGCAAAGGAGGCAATAGCAGCTAAGCGGAGCTCAGGGAAAAAAAGAGAAAGAAAAACTGACAAGAAAGAACATAAAGATTCCAAGGAACATAGGTAATCGAAGAAAAAATGGATTATAGATCGGCTCAATAAGTACAATAACTACACTCCATTAGAAATGGGTATTCACCATGTTTTGGAGGAAATTAAACACAACAAAAATATACATTAGCCTAAGAAGTTTAGTATCCCCCTATCAAGAGGGATAAGTAAAAATATTATGAATTTCATAGAGACCGCGGTCACACGAGAGATCATTGTATTGCTCTATAAAATGAAATTGAAACTCTCATACGAAGAGGCAAATTGAAATAGTTTATTGATCGACAGAACAACGAATGAGTTAGATAAAGGTCAAAATCACCTTGTAAGCCCAGAGAAGAGAAAAAGAGGACCCATGAAGATAACCAGGACGATGATCTCGACCTACCCAAAAATCCCAGACAACCAGAACGTGAGGTATTCATGCTCAACTTTGATTCTTTTGATTGTCTAATGATTACAGGTGGATATGGAGAAGGAGGATATCATATAGTAGAAAGGAAGGCTTAACTCAATGAGGCACAAGCTTGTTCCTATATACAAAGAATTAATATAGCTGAAGAAGATCGATCGAGGAAGGTTATCAAAGATAAAATTGTGATCAATTTCTCTAAATATGATCTCTTAGGAGTATTATACGCTAATGATGTTCCTCTAGTAATCAAAGTTCGGACGAAGGATATCATTATTTCCAAAGTAGTAATTTATAAAGGTAGCTCAGCAGATATTATGTTTTATCCTTACTTTGAATGCCTGAATTTTAAGCTGAGACAATTGGAGCCATACCACAGACCTTTAATATTTTTTTCTGGTGAAAAAGTATTCCCTTTGGGAACAATTAAGTTAGCAATGTTGATTGGCACTTGGACAGCCAGCCGAACAAAGAAGATTTATTTGTTTATAATGGATAAAAATGTTCATTCGGATTATAACATGATTATTGGAAGAGTAGGATTGAAGAAGTTCAAAGATGTAAAATCTACAATCCATCAATGTTTGAAGTTCCCGACCAATTTTGGGGTAGGCATTGTAAAGGGCGACCAAAAAGTACCTCACAAATATTACTACTCATTTATCCAGAAGGAAGACCTAGAAGAAATAAAGAAGAAAACCACCACTTACCAAGTGGACACCTCTGAACCTGATGAAGAATATGAGGTTGAAACCTTAGATCCAAGAGAGGAAATAGAATTGTTTAAGGGATAGATAATAGAGGAAATAAAAATCATTGTGTCTAATGATGACAAGCCAGAACGCACCACTCAAATAAGAGAAACGATGGATCCTGTTCTTAAACAGGAACTAGTGAAATTCCTTAGACAGAGAAAGAATTTGTTCGCATGGAGTCACGACGATATGCCAAGGATTGATCCTACCTTTCTTTGCCATGGACTGCATGTTAGAAAAGTGGCCAAACTAGTAAAGTAGAGGCGAAGAGTGTTCAGCCCCAAGAAGAACCAAGCAATACAGGAAGAAGTTAAAAATCTTTAAAAAGCTTCTTTTATCAATAAAGTGAAGTATTTAGATTGGTTGTCTAATGTAGTTATGGTCAAGAAAAATAATAATAAGTGGAGAATGTGCGTAGACTTCACAGATTTGAACAAAGCATGCCCAAAGGATCATTTTCCTTTGCCACGAATTGATCAGCTTGTGGATGCTACATCAGGCCATGAACTACTCAGTTTTATGGATTCCTATTCTTATTATAACCAAATCAAAATGAATCTTGAAGACAAGGATAACGCTTCCTTTATTAACCCCAAGGAACTTATTGTTATAATGTTATGCCATTTGGTTTGAAAAATCCAGTTGCAACTTATTAGAGATTGGTGAATGAAGTCTTTACGGAGCAAATGGGAAAAAACATGGAAGTTTATGTGGATGATATGCTGATGAAGAGAAAAAGGTCATCTGATCATATTGCCGACCTCAGCCAAACTTTCAATCAACTGAAGAAACACCACATGAGACTGAACCCAACCAAGTGCGTGTTTGGAGTGCAGGAAGGAATGTTTCTCAGGTACATAGTAAATCAAAGGGGAATTTAAGAAAACCCCGATAAGATCAAGGAACTGATTGAGATGCAATCCCCTAGTGTAATAAGGATGTAGAATGGCTAACTGGTCGTGTAGTAACTCTGAACAGATTTTTGTCCCGAGCTACTGAGAAGTGCTTACCATTCTTTAAAGTATTGAGAAAGCGTTTCAAATGGAATGACGAACGCGGACAAGCTTTTTTAGAGTTGAAAAAGCACTTGGGGTCACCTCCCCTAATCTCCCGACCAATTTTAGAGGAAAGATTATATTTGTACTTAGCTATTTCTGAATCATTTGCAAGTTTTTCCTTAATCTGAAAAGAAAATGGAGTTCAGAAACCAGTCTACTACACCAGTAAAGCTTTTTGAGGAGTAAAAATCAGATATCCATGCTTGGAGAAGTTGCAATTGGCACTAATTGAGGCATCTATATGGATGAAGCCTTATTTTAAAGCCCATATGATTTTAGTATACATTGATATGCCACTAAGGGAAGCCTTGCATAAACTAGAGAAGTCTTGTAGATTAATGTAGTAGGCAGTAGAATTGAGGGAGTATGATATTGTTTATGAACCAATATCTTCTTTAAAAGATCAAGATGTAGCATATTTTATTATAGACTTCACTTACCCAAGATTCTTGAGCAACAAGATGGGCAGAAAGAAGAAGAATCAAGAGAAAAGGCTATTAGTAATCAATCCACCGAGCAACCTTCATTAGAAGAAAGGTCAAAAGAAATCACTACTGACCTACATGATTTCGCTTCAAGAGCTCAGGAGATGTCAAGGAAGTATAACGAAGAAAGGAGAAAAGCATTCCATTATGGGATCTTGACAGACTAAGCATTTAATAATAATATCCTGACATGGAACTTGTATGATGAAGGGACATCTTGTGCAACCAGTAGTGGAGCAGGTATAATACTTAACACTTCGAATGGAATAGATATTGAATATGATTTGCAATTCCAATTTCAGGACTTAAATAATGAAGCATAATATGAAGCTCTCACTGTGGGCTTGAGTTTAGCCCAATCACTAAATACCTAGAAACTTATGGCGCACAGTGATTCTCAGCTAGTGGTGAATCAAATATTAAGCTTTTATTGAGATAAAGGAGAATTAACGACCAGGTATTTGGCTAAATTATTGAAAGTAATAGTAACATTGCCTATAGTTCACATGAGTAAAATTCCAAGACTGGACAATGTCCGAGCAGATGCACTTGCTCGGTTGGCTTTAGCAACCAAAATTAACCTCCAACGAACTATTCTTATTGAACTTCTAGCAAATAGGAGTATAGATGAAGACCTGATGATCAATTTTACTACAGTATACATGGGACCATCTTGGATGGATCCCATCAAAGCTTAAATTAAAGCAGGAACTCTGCCAGCAGACATAATTGAGGCCAAAAGGTTTAATTATAAGGTTGTCAGGTGTATGCTAGATAAAGGAGTGTTATACAGGAGAGGACTGACAACTAATCTCCACCATTGCATTAATCTATTAGAGGTTCCAAACTTAATTTAGGAGGTGCATGAAGGATCTTATGGAGCCCACATAAAAGAAATGACATTGCTACAACGAATCTGTGCACAAGGATACTATTAACCTATAATGCGAGCAGATTGTGCAGCTTTTCCCAGAATATGTGACAAGTACTAAAGGTATTCGATCATTCACAAAATTCCATATGCTGATCTAACCCCAATCACTTTACCTTGTTTATTATCCATATGGGGCATAGACTTGGTCGAGCTATTACCGACCACCCGAGGAAGATTCAAGTACTTGGTTGTTGTTGTGGACTAGTTTACGAAGTGGGTTGAGGTTGAACCATTGATAGGCATGCCTTATGAGAAGGTCTACCAATTAATTTGGAAGAATATAATTTGTCGATATGGGTTGCCCTATGCCTTTATCACTGACCATGGAACACAATTTGAGAACGATGAACTTGCTGCCAACTATGCCCAGTCCAATATCCAAAATCTAAGTTATGATCTAGGTCATCCTCAGAGTATTAAGAAAATTGAAGTCGCAAATAGAACCCTTCACAATGAGTTGAAAAAACACTTGATGATGCTAAGGGAAATTGGATCAACGAGTTACATTATGTTCTGTGGGCATACTGAACAACCTCGAGAACCGCAACTGGAGAATCCCCATACATGCTGGCATTTGGGATTGAAGTTGTAACACCTGCTGAATTAGGCCTTCCATACTATAGATTTTTGAATTTTAACTCTCTTATAAGTGATCTAATGAAAAGACAGGATTTGGATATGTTGCCAGAAGTACGTGAAGATGAAACTTTAAGAAACGTTGCTTACTAGCAACGAACAACACATTTCTACAACAAGCGAATGCAGCTGAACAACCTAAAGGAAGGATATGATGTGCTAAAAAAGGTTGTCGAGAAGAACAACATACTTAAGGCCAATTGGCATGGGCCATACAGTATTTCAGCAGTTGTCCGACCTGGAACCTATAAAATTGAGACCTTGGAGGGAGAAGAATTCAAGAATCCATGGCATGTCGAGCACCTTAGGAAGTAATACCAATGATATAATCAATTGTGCTCAGTTAAAAAAAAAATGCAGTATCAATAAAATGATAATTCCTTTCATTTTTCTATTTTTGATTTTTTTGAGAGTACTAATGCTATGCACTATAATATATCAAGTTTCCATCAAAACATCAAAAATTTGTACCTCACTTTTGGTCACCACTCAGAATAAGTACAGCCACATAGTTGATATCAAATGTTAGTTGGCTAAAGTAAGAAGTTTCTCGGTAAGAACATAATTTGATCGCCAATTGATGAAAACCCAAGTACATGGGGATATTAAGTCCTTAAGAAACTTGCTCAACAAAGATAAGGATAAAATAAGATCTTTATCCTACTGGGAAAAGCGAAGGAAGAATGTTTTGAAGATTCCTCAAGATGAATGTATACACAAATTCCACATATGTTTGGTCACACCACTAGTAGCTGATGCAGAAAACCTAAAAATTAAGGTGCATTAGTAGAAACTATGGAGACAGAAGGGTAAGTAGTGCTGAATTTAGATTTTAATCTAAGTAAGCTAGTAGAACCTATGTATCCAGTGGTAATTTATGTTTAAGGGTGTCAATAGAACTAATGAGAAAAGAAGACAATCACATTCAAATATTGACAAGGCAAGTTGATAAAATACATTTCATTTATTTACTGATCATTACATGATTTTGTTCTTAACAGGATTACAGAATTGTTAAATTTTCCCCCAGCCTTAAAAATTGGCTCCATACCAGCTGGAGGATCTTCTAGGGTGTAAGGATAATTGATAAAGTTAAAATCTTGGAGCATCTTTCTATTGCTTCTACTCGGTCAATCTAGCAGATGAGGAGGACAAACAATTTCCATCTCGTCGTGAAGACCATAGTCCCCTAAATACTTAGAAATCAGGCATTGGGACATTGAATTGACAGGAATCCAATTAACATCCAAATTAAAAGGAGGATCTTCAAGGTTATCCAGGATCATACCATTTCCAAAAAGGATTATTTTGCTCTACCTTTAGCACTATCAGATAATTGGTCGAACCCCATTTATAACCTTCATTCTAGGATTGTTTAAACCGCTCATCAAAATACCCTAAAGATTCATTATACCCCTCCATCCAGATTTCCGTAGGATGCTTGTGGAATTAGAAGGTTAATCTATCAACTTGGTGTTGTAACTTCTTCAGTGCCCCATCTTTGTCTTGTAACTGAGTAGACTGAGTAACAAGTTTCTCAGATTATGTTCGAAACTTATGGGTCATTTCAGTAAGGGCTTGATTTTTGGCTTTCAATTAAGCATCTTGATTTGTAAGAGTTTGTTATGTACTTACCTCATCTGTCGTAGCTCGATCAGGTCTAGTTCTTTATCGGGAAGATGAAGTAGATTTGGTCTTTTTCAGTTACTTCATTTCTTCCCTTAACTTAGCATTTTCAGCCTCCAAGAATGAAACTCGTTCACTAATAGCAACAGTAGTGGAAGAGGAGGTCTTCAGTGCATTCAATTCATCCCTCAGGATATTATTCTCCTCCTCCAGTAACTTAACAATAGCCATAGCTTCTTCCAATTCATGATTTAGCAAAAACTCTTGTCTTCTAAAATGGGAAGCATATTTCTCCAGTTTCTTCTCAAAACCCCATCCTTTACTTAAAGATTAATACTTTTGTTCGTAGTCAATATGTAAGAGGGTCTTAGATTCCTTATGATTCTTTTGCAGTTCCTCAATCATTTCATAATAAGCCACGTTATTGGCCACTGCGCAATTAAGGAGGCATTTTAAATGATGGTATGCTTCCTTGGCTAGATCTAAAACATTTTCCCCTAGCAACTTTGATAGATTTTCCTCGGTCAAAAACAGGTGACCACATTTGAAGAGTTCATAGCATTTCTGAAGCATCTCGGTGTTATTTGGGGAGAATTGGTCCAGTTTATCCATAAACTATTAAGAGTAACAAGTTTCCAATCAATAAAAATACGTGAAGTAAGGAGAAAAGACAAGAAAATTAGAAATAAAAGTTCTTTTTATTGATAAACTATTGGGTACAAGTGCATCAACATAGAAGGAAAAAAATTACAACTACAAAATAAAATAAAATAAAATAAAAACGCTACTCAGGCAATTGGTCTACACCTTCTTCTCATATGAAGTAGACCTAACAAGATTGGAGGCAGGAGCAGACAAGGTAGGATTACCACCAGTTGGAGGAGCACAAGAGTCAACTGTAGCAGCTTGGTGTTGATCGGCAGATTCCAACACCAAATTAGATTCACTTGATCCCTCGTAATCTTCAATTTCCTCACCCATGTTAGGAGGAGATTGTGGGTTATGTCTGAGGAATAGTTCAGATTGTTGGGGAGTGCCGACCTCTACTAAGGTTGTCGACTAGCCATCCTTGAAGAGTTTTTCTTTACAAATTCAATTTACGTAGAAGAATCTCTAATGGACTTATCCCAACCATTATTGAAGGCATATTCCCTAGCATTGTCTCTTTTAGACTTCTCTGTAACAACATTGGCTTTTTCAGCATTTAAGCCTTTCTGCAGATCAGCAACCTGCCCCTGAGCAACATCATCATCATCTTCAGCAAACTTTATTTTGGACTCCAACTTTTTCTACTCATTAGCCAATTCTTGTTGGGAGTCAAGCAATGACTTCTTCAATTAATCAAAGGCCTCCTCATCCTTAGTTGAAGAAGAACGCAAAATATCATCCTTCTCAAATATGTTATTCAAGTCGATCAAGAACTGTAATAAGAAAACATAGCAAATTAGTGTACATATTAGCAAAATAAATGAGTAAACATAAAAAGAGATGATAGTACTTACCATTGCCAGGCTTTGAGCATCCCTTTCAGAAATTATTTATCAGGGCAGTGTCGAAGCAGCACCCCTATAGTCCGACAATGTACTAAACTTAACTAGTTATCTAGCCAAGTCAGGTCCAAGATCCACTAGTGAGCCAGAAGTAAATAAATCAACCAACTCTTGTTGTTTGGTGTTGACTGAAGACCCTTCTGCCATCCTAGAAGGGAGCCCTCTTTTCAGCCCTTTAAGATGGCTTTCATTAACTTTCTTAGTTGGGAACTTCTTCCGAGCATCCTCCTTATTAGTTGGGGGCTGCTCTTACCATCATCCTCTTTATCCTTGGACCCATTAATAGCCTACTTAGAGGAACCAGTAGCTGAAATATCACCCAATATGTTCGGAAACGTTGTCTTCCCCATTGCAGCAATAAGAGGTAAATGTGAGTCTAGAGATGAGGGGGAAGCAACCACAAGTTCACCACTACCAGATGCAATGGCTGAGGATGTGGAGATGGGATTTTGATCAAAATCAATCAGGGGTGAAGTAACAACAACAGTGGGGTGGGAAATGAAAGAAGTGATGGTATTCCAGTACTACAAAAAATATGAGGATGATCTAGTATGCTCCTCCCCAATTTTCTGGTGAATTCCCCAAATAAACTTCAACTCTTCGAGGTTGATATCACTGTCTTTGGGAAACTTTGTTTTTTGATCAATTGCAATCAAATTTAATAAGGTATACATCATTATTAGCCTTTAGCAGAATAAACAAATGCTACGTATCCTATTGCCACATGGTGGGTACATAGGCCCCTGATACTCAGCATTTCCAGTCATGGGAGCATGTTGCCAATTTTTTATAATTACTCCATGATCAAAGTAATCTTTATTGGAGTCAGAAAGATTAACAACTAAAGCTTTGTTTACGGCCCTAGTTTTCAGATAATATGTGGTGTCACTTGTGACCCATTTGTAACAAAACACTTTTTTGCTGGGATCCCTATATGGGTTATATGGAAATGGTTTAATCTGTAAACCCCATTAACCACTCTCCAAGTGTTGGGTGCAATTCTAGCAGGACCGAAATCAATGTATTGACAAAATTCAAGACACTCAGCAATGAAAATGGAAGGTAACCAATGACCCTCAGGCAAAGAAAAAATATCAGTGGGAATATTAGGAAGTTCCAACTCTACCCACAAAGGTATATTCCATTCATTTTTGAATTCTTCTAAAGAGGTTACAGAATAAACCATATTCGAAGAAAAATAAAAAGGAAAGAGAAAAGATTCTTACAAAAATTTAAGGATTCAACAAGAACTGAAGAACATGAAAACGATCGCACAGATAGAACAAGAGATAACAACAAAAAACTTTGAAGATTTTGAGGTAAGAGACAAACCTAGATTCTCCCTCCTCTTATAGGTTTCCACAAAGATGGTGAAGGTAATGATTAAAGGAAGCATCGATTGAATTGTTAAAAGACACATTTTCCCAAAAATGATTTATTAAAACTATGGATAATTAAAAAAATCCCATACACATTATGAGCCAATATTCAAATCATTAACATTACAAGTATGGGAAGTCGGTAGCTGACAGAGACTCGAAACTGTTGCTCGAGCAACTTTAAGAGGTAAATATTCCATAGTCTTGTGAAAACCTCAAGCATGAAATATTGGGGACTTCTGTTGATACCAAACATTATCCTATTACGCTGATTAATCAGAAATAGACACGTGGTATACATAGTGGAATTAATCCTAATCAGCAAGGCCTATTTATCATAATGAATGCAAGAATGCCGACCAAAAGTGCATAATGCTGACGAACACCAGGAAGACTGACCAACGGGGGCTATCAAGAGCTATTAGTTGTATACATTATAAACATTTTATAGATGTAAATGTCTATGTTATAAAGGCATTACATCCTTTAATATTCCACTTTTGGTACACCCTTAGGGGATATAAATACATTGTAATCCCTACAGCCATGGGACACGAAACAAGAGACAACTGAACAAAATACAAGGCAATATACACCAGTGAACGTAGGCTTCTCTCTTTTAGCCGAAACACTTTAAAAATCTTTTTGTCTCTTATTTACTTATTTATCTGTGATTAAATAATTAGAGATAGTCTAGTTTTTTGCATCAACAATATTATTACCTATATATGTTATTTTCAGACACTCACCCTTTTATTTTCTCTTTTCAGTGAAAAGGCCCCACAGTTGCTTGTTGGTGTGAGAGGTTTGATTGAATTATACTGCGTGAAGAATCCCCAAAAATTTGAAGACTTGTTTTCTCTAGAGAAGTTTATTTATGTTGGATATCACTCTCCCAAGTGGAGTTCCCACCGTGGAAGTAGCGGTTCCTTTGGAGGAGTATGTCTTATTTGAGACGAATCTAAGAGCTGCAATTAACTCTAAGGCTAAGGTTAACCCTGACACAGGTACTAATGTCCTCTATTCTTGGCCTGTCCTTATCTAATTTTTCTCATCTTGCTAATATTTTCTCTCATCTAGCTCTATCTCCAGTAACCTCTGAGAAACTATTTGAATCCACTTTTGGAATGGCTTCCTGACTTTTCAACCTAAAATCTATGGATCTTACTCGTAAGGGAAAGCTAAAAGAAGAGAAAAATAAGTTAAAAGTCGAGAAGAAAAAGGTTGAGTTCAATAAGAATAAGGCCAAAGAAGATAGGGTTTAGTCCGAACAAATCACTCGGAAGAAGACTGATGAAAAAACTACTATTTTGGCAAAGTCTACAAGGAATGCCCCCATGTATTCCCAAGCAACTGATGTGGGTGATAAACATCCCTTAGAGTCCCCAGTCAGCTAGAACATTCCAAAAGTTCCCAGGATGACAAAATCAAGTCCCGTTCTTAAGTTAGTGAGAGGTCAGGGTTATGCTCCCCATTATCGAGAGGTAAAGGAGTTCAAGTTTGATCCTTATCATGGGATTTCATCTGGTGAGTTAAGGGGCGATCCAGAGTCCGTTTTCCACCATGATAATAATGCCATTAATTTCTTAGGGTATCATGGATATAGAAAGGAGTTTGAGTTCTTGAGAGGATATGACCCTGACCCCTTATGTAAGATGATTCAACATAGATGTTTTGTGGTAAGTTGTTTCTACTATTTCTCCATTTCATACAGTTCAGTTGTCCATCACCTGATATATTAGAATTTTGCTGCTAAACCGCTAATGCCTCTACCATACTACGAGAGAAAGTCGTGTGTAATAATTATGCTTATGAGGAATTATTAGATGAGAACAAAAAGTTGGAGGTGAAGATAGATCAGACTACTGAGGACCTCAGAAAGGCCTATGAAGAGCTATAGGAGCATGATGACATATTGATGGCCATGATAGTGGCCCTTATCTTAGCCGAAGAGGATAACACTAAGCTCTTAACAAAATAACCACCGATGATGCCAAATTGAAAATCCTAGAGGAAGCTCTAAATAACGCTAAGTATGATCTAGATTAGACTACCTAGACCAACGTTCCTCTATCATAAGATCTTGAGAAGGCCAAAGAGGCTTTAGCTACTAGTGAAGAAGCCAGGGTGGCAATGTAAAAATCCTTGGGCATTTATAATGTACATTGTGTGGGATTATTTATAAATGGATATAAGGAAATGAAGAAGAGAGTTATGACCCACTATACTAACATCACTGAGGTGGTGAGCACCGGGCAAGGTGATGATTATGAGGCTACTACCTTAGCGAGTTAACATGTGATGGCTATAGACGAGCCTGTTGGTGAAGATATGTCTTCTCCTTTCAATATGAATGCTCCTTTTAGCTATAATAATGAGATTTCTATAAATTGATCCTATTTTGAAGATTTTTTTATGTTGGGTTATTTTTTAGACGTAATATAGAGCATTTTTCTTTGTAATCCCCCTTTTTATAATGCCATTCTCCATAAATGACACAATCGGGATTTTTAATTCCTCATGTATTCATCGTAGTTTAATTTGTTATCTTCTTTGATATGAAAGATCTTTTGCATACTATTGTTAGTTCACTGCCAACTACTGATTCTGATCGCGGGCGGATATTGAGTGTGTTTAAACTTCGATTCTACCAGTTTTGATAATTTTCTGGACAAATCATGTTTCAATCAACAGTTATGATAGTCGATTCCAAAGTTTCAAATATGATTGCCCTTTTGTTAGATTATGGTCGGATCTTAGTTACCCATAAAGCAAGGAATGCCTTTACTTTAGTTGGAATGCTTCTTGTTCGCGATATATCATATGACGACATCGTACATGAAGTTTGATTTTTTGTTTGTGACTTGTTTGCTTAACGAAGCCATAAAGAAAGTTTCACCCCTCGTTCTTGACTTGTTTGTTCAATAAAGTCATACGTGAGGTTGATATTATAATTTCTTACATACAATATCTTGTATCGAGACTGTATAGGAGTTGGTTTTAGTATTATATGTTGATATGAATATGGACATAGCCCATGCCAGTAAAAAATAAAAATGACAAGAATGAAGGGAAAACATGATTTTTTTATTCATAGAAAACATGAATTATACGATAATGAAAGGGATGGTTCTTGTCATTCACATCACTAATAATTTTTCCTCAGATGTTTAGTATTCCATGGATTTTTGAACTGCTGGCCTTCAAGAGTTTCAATGCGATAAGTTCTTGGTCTCATAAGACTAGAAACGCGATAAGGACCATTACAATTGGGATATTGTTTGTTCCCTTTCCAAATGACCTTTTTTAGGGATCCTTTTACATGCAGAGGCAGGTATGGGAATGGTATTGACTTATTCATCAAGTAGGGTCAATTTGTACCGCCATTCAGCTGTTAGGTTAATAGGTGAAACACAAGGTCGAGCATAGGCACCCCTGAACCGGGCATAATTTGCAACTAGGTCGACCCCTTTTCTTCCCTAAAGGAGTGTCCATGTCATACCACTGAGGTTCCACGTGGTGTATTTTATTTAGGATGTAACATTATTATTTATCATTGGAATCTCCTAGCTAAGACAATTAATCCATAAATCAATTTTAGACTATAACACTCAGTCAAGTACCAGTCAACATTTTGAGTCGTCGGGTATAAATCTAGTTATGCCTTCCATTTCTTATAGTTGTTTCCATTTAGGGTGACTATGTTTTTAAGGATAACCATTGGGGTGAAAATTACTAAAAATTAAGGAAAGACTACTAAGTTTAGTATATTTTATTCAGTTTTATGTAAGGTTCAGTTAAGGCAAAAAACAAAACAAAACAAAACAAAATAATCCCAAATAGTTATTCACGGAGAATATCTCAATTTCATATTATATATATCAAGTCCACATGTATGGAAAAGAACATGATATACCTTATTTTCCCTTTCACATAACCATTGTAGCAAAACATTTAATATTAGATATCTTAACACATGAATGCAATAAGAAGCTATCTAGTTATTCTTGGTATGATTTTAAACTGTAATGTAAAGTGACACTTTGAAACCTAAAGTCATAAAAGTTTAAACCTCCAATTGGAGACTCATTTAACTTTATAATCTGAGGTTGTCAATGTTTATATCTTCCAAAGTTAAGGCGACTAGAAAATGTGATCTGGTTAATTTGAAAGCTTTGACATAGAAACACATAAGTGGGAGAATATGTAATTATCTCCATTGTTATAATAATCACAAGCCTTTCAAATAAATGTATTAACAACATACCCAAGATTTCCAGAAAAGTTTCATCTGGTCACCAACATGATATTTTAAATGCCCCTAGAGAGCTTTAGGGTTCTTGTGAATAACAAAAATAAAAAATTCTACAATTTTGAGAATTCGATAATTTTGACTCGAAAACATACTTGGATAATCGAGTGCTAGAAATATATTGTTAGAAAAATAAAAAAAATTGAAAGCACATTTTTTCATAAAAGGTCCGTGCTTAATCGTATGAAAGATTGGTAAAAGATTTTGTGATGATGGATCTAATACCATATGTTAGTTTAAAGCATAAATCCATATCGCAATCATAATGATCATAAAAACAAGAACATTAAAATAGATTAAGCATGAATATAAACAAAACTATTCTGACAAAACAATAATGGGAAATTGCTTTGTGAAGCCATTTGGTAAAAGAAAGGGTGAACTTACACACAACACTTTAATATGAAAATCAAAAGTCCTTAATATCATGTAACAATAAGTGTACAGGAACCTCCTTATTTATATATAAGTATTTTCTAATCCTCTGATCCATAAAAAGAGATAGTCAATTGCAATTTGAATCCCTTAATTTTGCATTGATCCTTTATTTTTCTCTAGCCTCTACCATCTCTCCTAACATAGTCATGATAGTAGCCTATCTTTGTGCAAGAGTGACTCAGTCCAATGTAAAAAAAGAAATGCAGCAATTTTCCATAAAAATGGGTGTCAACAAACATTTTCATGTTTATTTTGTTCTTAATTCAATTTCCAGTTACGAACAATTAAAACTCATACATTCTGCATATGTTAATGAATCATTCACGATGTTTGAAAAAATAAGTGACTCAAGTTATGATCCTTCCTTCATAATTTAAGGAAAATATAAGGAAAGGGAATGAAATATCCAATAACAAATATAATTTGAAGGATTAAAATTAATCAGCAAGCTTGTACAACTTTCTCTACTCATTAATTACCAGCAGGTGCAATGATGAAACTTCAAATGTCAACTGCAATGTCTCTAAAAAGGGTTAAGTTGGGTTTATAAAGTGTACATTAAACATTTTGATAAGTGTATTAGCGCCTATGACAAGTTCACAATGATTCTTTAAGTATTCATAGAAGCATACATTCAAAGCATTAGTATGTTCATAACAAGATTTAAGTCAATGTTTAAGTCAACGTTTAAGCATGTTCATAGCAGCATTTAAGTTAGTGTTTAAACCAGCAATGTATGCATTCTTTAAAACTAGTAGTGTATGAATTCAAAACATTTATAGCAGAATTAAAGTCAACATTTAAACAAGTAGTGTATGCATTTATGAAAATAATAGTGTATGCGTTCTTTAAAACCAATAGTGTTGGCATTCAAAATATTTATATCAGCATTCATACAAGTAAGCGTTTAATGATATGCCAAAAGTGCACCCTCGCACTCAGAGTCACTAACCTCGACATGTCTCACAGTCGAGTTGACAAGAACCTCGTAACTTCCATCGAAAAGGTTTAATTTTGCAAGGTCATATCTCTACTACCAACCTCGGCTCTATAGCAGCCGAGGTCAGCAGTGCCTTATGAAGACAGGTTATTGTCAACATCCAACTCTTTTTGAGCCGATGTTACATATCACCTCGTGCCCAACCTCGGCCAATCTTCCTGGTCGAGGTCATCATGGCTATTGACAAAGTAAAGCAACATCGTCGGACTTCACTAACCTCATACTCGTCCAGGCTGAGGTTACATCAGTCAAGGACATACGTCCGAGCATATGCAAGCACACGTAAGTCTTGGTACACGTGAGAAAATCAGTTATAACTGAATCATTCCCCTCACGTGAGGGAAGATTGTGGTCATCATTATCTATATAAGATCAGCCAAGTGTCATCATCATACTGGTTTGATCCTCATATACATACTCATTGCATGCTTGGGGGGTACATGACACCCCCAAGCACTCTATATAGAGGTCTTCCACTACCTTGTAAATGGATCAGTAATTGCAACCCTAGTTGAAACTATGTTGGTTTACATAGTAGAGAGATAAAGCTTGAGAGATTATATCTATGGACATTAGTGCCTTCTTCTCGTGAAATTACTCACACACTCACAGTGGACCTAGGTCAGATTGGTTGAACCACTTATATACTAGTGTTTCTCCTCTTCTCCTCACCTCCCTCGGCTAGATATTTACTCCTATGCTGCCATTGTTATTTCTAGTTTGAGCTTATTAACACCTCGAACTAGTGGTGCTATTTCCAACATTAGCATTTTAGCACCGTCTATGGGAACAATAAAATTAATCTCTTCCTCGTTTAATTCTTAACCTCACCGGAGACTCTAGCGGTGAGCCAGGACTCACCCTTTGCGTGGAGTTATTTCACCATTGAAAGAGGTTCCTTAAGGCTTCCAAGCTTTATAGTCCTCTCATAAAAATCTCAAGCATATGGCACTGGAGTTATCACCACCTACTCCACCATCTGGTGTTGGAGGACCCAGTTCCAGCCAGGCACCACCATAGTTCGAGATGGTTGAGGTAGCAGCAACCTTGAAGTCCTTGGCTGCAACTCAGCAAGTGATGGAGGAGAAATTTTCCCAGCTAAGACAAAACATAATGAGACCACCTGGGGTCTCACCGGAGATAATTACTTCGGCGGCTGCTCAGCCATAACATGAGGCTAGGGACCAGCTTAGGCACCACAAAAGGACCAACTTGCTCCTCAACAGAGGAGCAATGTTGCTGACCCTAGGTGTTTACGCTTGGGAAAGCAAGAAAACCCTTACCCCGAGGATAGGTACGATGACAATGAGGAAGAAGATGCCCCGATAGACTGTTAGGAGCCGTATGAGGTCTCAAATAACATTGTACGTCCTGTACATCAGAGTTGAGGTCAGTGTGAAAGACGAGATGGAGATGTAAGATAGAGAGGGTCATCTTTTAATCGCTTAAGTAAAGGGTCGGCCTTTGAAAGGCTCAACCCAGTTAGTGATTTGAGGCAGAGGTTATCTAGGTCAAGAACATAACTAGCTCACAAAGGGAAGATGGTGATCATCTGCCTTATCATGGCCGACCCCCACATGGCTGAGACTGTGGTCAGGGGGAGGTCAACAGACGATGTTGCGCAGCAGTTGAGGAACCCTCAGTTCACCCTTTAGAATTGGCTGGGGATAACCTCGGCTAAGACGATATTGACAAACCATGGAATCACTCTATTTAGTGGTTGGAAGAGAAGATAGGGAACCTCACAAAAGTTCGAGACCCATTATAGAGGGGGTACTCAAAGGGCTCACCATTTGTGGTAAGGATTGTTAACTTCCCAACCCCTACCAAATTTAAACCTCCGGTGGTGTCTCCCAAGTACGCTGGTAGTACTAACCCACTCCATCATATTAAAATGTATCAGTCCGCAACAGACATTTATTCAATCTATAATGAGATGAAATGTCGAACTTTCTCAAGAACTTTAACTAGGGATGCACATATTTGGTTCACATCTCTTCCTAAAAATTCAATTGAAAGTTTTAAAGGTTTGGCCAAACGATTTATTCATAACTTTTGTTTTGGGGTAAGACCTCAAAAGAAGATGACTCACTTGCTTTATATAAAGCAAGGAAAGAATAAAAGCCTCAGAGACTGCATCACGAGGTTCAACATGAAAAAATTAGAGGTAAAAGATTATGAAGAGAGCATAGCTATGACAACCCTTATTGAAGGACTTCAGAAGGGAAAGATACTTTAGAAGCTTACTGAAGACCCTCTTAAGTCTATGGCCGAGCTGTTAGCAATAACTGGAAAGGTCATGAACACAGAAGAAGAAATGGATGTGAAGTATGAGGATGAGAATGGAAGTAGTTGTGGGAAGTTTTAAAGTAAGAAGGATGGAAATAAGAGAACTGCAGACGATAATTTTTCACACTACGCTCCTTTAACTGTGAGCTACGAACATATCCTCAATGAAATAAAGAATGATAGATCCCTGAAATGGTCAGAGAAGCTGAAGTATCCTCCACATAAGAGAAACAAGAATCTATGGTGCAAGTTCCATAAAGATCATGGCCATCTAACTGATAAGTGTTTTTATCCTGAAGGACGAGATTGAGAAGATGTTGAAGTATGGAAAGCTCAGAAAGTATATGGATGGTAGATATTCTAGGGGGGAAGAGAAGACCCTAAAAAGAAAAAAAATGATAAATGTCGGGAAGATGTCCTTGCCAGAAGAGCTAACGACTCAGATGATGATGACGAAGAATCTGACCTCCCACCAAAAGATGATAATGCCCAAGTGAAGAGGGTCGGTATGATCTCTTTCGGTGTGAACACTATACATGGGGGGACTATAAGGGGGTGGCTCAGAGGTAGCAGATCACAAGGCTCATGTGGTAGAGGCCAAAGCAATAACTAAAGCCGAGGTTGTGAACTTGGCATCTACGGAGGTTAAGCATGAGAAGAGAAAGAAGGTAGATATGGAAACTCTCATGGTCAACTTCTCATGACTTGACTTCAAGAGTATCTTAGCTCCCCATGATGAACCTTTAGTCATCACCATAAGGGTGCATGGGTGTGAAGTTCAGAGGGTCCTCGTTGATGGGGGTTGTTCTGCAGACGTCATATTTTGGCTCTGTTTCAAGAACCTGGGCCTTAGTAGAGCTAGGCTTGTCCCTTATCATAATCCCTTGATTGAAATCAATTGTGAAAATTTGTATCCACTAGGTATGTATGAAATGGATGTTAGAATGGGGGATGAATGGCCTAAAAGGTTTATTAGAAAAATCAATTTCTTTGTGATGGATGAAAATGTCTTCTCAGCTTACAAACTCGTCATAGGATGAGTAGCCCTCAAGGAATTTGAGGCCATTCCTTCAATGGTCCACCAAATATTAAAATTCCCGAATCCTTATGGAGCAGAGGAAGTGCAAGGTGACCAAACATCGATGCGTGAATGTTATTTCAACTCTACATTAGAGAGAGAGAGGCTCATAAGAGGGCAACAACAATGTACAACATCAACACACTTGATCCTAAAGATGAAACAAAGATAAAAAAGGGAGATGCCATGGGAGAGGTAGAAACCATCGTCCTCAATGAGAAAGAGCCGTAAAAAACCATTCGAGTTGGTAAAGACCTAAGACTTGAGATCAAAGAGGAACTAGTAAAGCAATTAAGGAAGAGACAAAGTATGTTTTCCTGGAGCCATGCAGACATGCCAGGTATTGATATTGCAGAATGAAGCTCAACCCGACCAAATGTGTCTTCGGGGTAGGAGCAGTAAAGTTTATGGGATTCATCGTTAACCAAAGGGGAATAGAGTCTAACCTTGAGAAGATCAAGTATTTGTTGGAAATGAAGAGACCCAGAACTATCAAAGACGTTCAGAGGCTAACCAGAAGAGTTACTGCACTTAGCAGGTTCGTCTCAAGATCCACAGATAAGTGTTTTCCTTTTTTTAAAGTTTTTTGAAAGGCCTTCGAATGGAATAAGAAATGTGGCATTGCTATTAAAGATCTCAAGTCATACCTCGGTTCTCCTTTACTACTATCCCGACTAATTCTTCGTGAGAAACTATATGTGTACTTAGCTGTGTCAGAGTCATACATCATTGCTGCTATAGTAAGAGAAGAGGATAGAGTGCAGAGATCTGTGTACTTGAATAAAAAATCATTCTAAGGATCTGAGCAGAAGTACCCTCGAATTGAAAAGTTAGCTTATGCTTTAATACATGCTTCAAGGAAAATAAAACCATACTTCCAAGCCCACTCTATGGTCATCCTCACTGATTCCACACTGAGACAGATCCTCCATAAACCTGAGAAGTCAAGAAGGATAATAACATGGGCAATCGAGTTGGGGGAATACGGTATTATTTATCAACCTAGGGTTTCCATCAAGGGATAGACACTCACATAGTTTGTAGCCGAGTTTTCCTGGGAAGATAAATTGAGGAGATTCACGGGGCCACAAATGAACCGGATAGAGACATCTTTCGAGATTGGTATGAGGTTGAATCAAGAAAAGCCAGATAAATAGCAGTTGAGAATGAGGACGAGAGATACCTCTTCAAGCAAGGGACCCAATTAGAGGAAAACTTCTCATCAAATGAAACTATTTGGAACCTCTTCATTAATGGGTCATCCTATTAAAGTTGAAGTAGAGCAGGGCTGATAGTGTTAGCACCGGATGGTACCGATATTGAATATGAGCTGAGGTTCAACTTTAAAGCTTCCAAATAATTTAGAATATAAGGCATTAATAGCAGGTCTCTTTTTGAGAAAATCCCTCAATGTCGTCCAGGTCCTAGTCCACAGTGACTCAAGATTGGTCGTGAACCAAATCCTGGTGGTTTATGAAGAAAAAGATAAAAGGATGGACAAATATCTGAAGAGAGTGAGATCAATGATAGAAAGCTTCAATGAAGTTAAGTTGAAGAGGATAACCTGACTAGACAACAGCCGAACTGATGCACTCATGAGGTTGGCTTTAGTAACAAGGACAGACATAAGGAGAATAGTACCAATTGAGATTCTGCTCAAGTCGACCATCGAAGAGGAAGAGGTTACTAGACCTTTCCTAAACCTAACTATGGGAGCCTCATGGATGGAGCCTCTTCTCCGATACATCAAAAAGGGAGAGCTGCCAGATTCGATGTTAGAAAGGAGAAAGCTGAGGTTCATATGTGTCCACCCTTCATAGGTTCCGTACATCTTACACGATGTGCATGAGGGTTTTTGTTCCAGTCACATAAGAGGAAGTCCATTGGCTAAGATGATAATCACTCAAGGGTACTTGTGGACGAGCTTGGCCAAAGATGCAACCACATATGTGAAAAAATGTGATAAGTGCCAAAGGTTCTCCGCCATCCCTTATCATCCTCACCAACCTCTTACTTTAATCATCTCCCCTTGGCTATTTGTGATATGGGGCTTTGATTTGGTAGGAACCCTTTCAAGAGACGTAAAAAACTATCGGTTCTTAATAGTGGCAACTGATTATTTCTCCAAATGGGTAGAAGCTAAGCCAGTGATCACAATCACCGAGCAGAATACCTTCTAGTTCATCTAGAACAACATCATATGCAAGTATGGTCTTCTAAACATCCTAATCTCGAATAATGGAACCCAATTCAAGAACATATCCTTAGAAAAATACTGTGAAAGAGTGGGTATCAAGCAGTTCTTCTCTTCTCCTGGCCGACCCCAGGCAAAACGGCCAGACTGAGGTCACAAATCAAAAAATCCTTGATGGGATAAAAAAAGGTTGGAGGAGAACAAAGGAAGATGGATAGAGGAGGTATATGTAGTGCTTTGGGCCTACAGGACGACAGGGAGGACACTAATAGGAGAAACTCCATTTATATTATCCTATGGCTCATATACTGTCATCCCAACAGAGGTAGGACTTCCCACTCATAAAGTTCAGACCTATGACCCTCAGAGGAATGGGAAAGAGAGAAGACTTGATCTTGATTTGATTGAGGAAATAAAGGAGGATGCAGAGATAAGACAGGTAGCCTATCAACAGAGAACTGTAAGATTCTATAATCAGAGGGTAAAGTCAAGGTCGATAGTTATAGGGGACCTAGTACTGAAGAAGACGGGTTAAAAAATAAATAAGCTCCATCCTAATTGGCATGGTCCTTATAGGGTAATTGATGAGGTTGTACCTAGTACCTACCGACTAGAAAACCTAGAGGGAGAACCTTTCTCCATCCCTTAGAATGCGGATCACTCAAAGAAATATTACTTTTGATATTGCAGTTGTTCTTATATTTTTTGTAATACATGTATTAACATAAATAGAGGATGTCAATGAAAAAGTAGCAACATTGTGTTAATTTTCTTGCTCTAATGTGTGTGTATTTAACATCATTAAGTTGGTGAAAATACGAGGTGAAACATCATAATTTGGTGACCTCCGACCTTTAACATCATAAAGTTGGTAAAAATATGAGATGAAACATCATAATTTGGTGACCTCGGACCTTTAACATCATTAAGTTAGTGAAAATTTGAGGTGAAACATCATAATTTGGTGACCTCAGACCTTTAACATCATTAAGTTGGTAAAACTTTGAGGCAAAACATCATAATTTGGTGACCTCAAACCTTTAACATCATTAAGTTGGTGAAAATATGAGGTAAAATATCATAATTTGGTGACCTCAGACCTAAAAACATCATTAAGTTGGAGAAAATATGAGGTAAAACATCATAATTTGGTGACCTCAGACCTTAAAACATCATTAGGTTGGTGAATATATGACGTAAAACATCGTAATTTGGTGACCACAGACCTTTAACATCATTAAGTTGGTGAAAATATGAGGTGAAACATCATAATTTGGTGACCTCAGACCTTAAAACATCATTAAGTTGGTGAAAATATGAGGTGAAACATCATAATTTGGTGACCTCGGACCTTTAGCATCATTAAGTTGGTGAAAATATGTGGTAAAACATCATAATTTAGTGACCTCAGACCTCAAAAAACATTAGATGGGTGAAAATAACAGGTAAAACATTGCAATTATAGGGCAACACCAACAAATGAATTTTAAACAAAACATCGTGTGAAGCAATAGAATCTGAAGAGGTTGAACTACTTATGATTATCATTAAAAGGATTCAGAGTATCAAGAGGCCATCAGAGTTCATAAAAATAAGAATTACAGAAAAAGTTCATTAAAATTACAACTAATGAAAAGCTTCACAAGAAGACGGTCTAGGTCTCGGCAGGAGCCGACCCAATAACATCTGGAGTTGATTGGCACAACCAATGTTCATGACTTCAATTCCATCATCATGATGAGTAGCATTTTTTATCTCAGTGACCTCAAGAGGAGCAATCTCTGTTGGAGAAGCATTAACCTCTTCAACTTCCTGCAAGGCCCTCGCAAACCAAGGGTCTCCAAAGCCGAGACCAATAAAGACTGGGGTAGTCAAGGCCCCAGACTCACCCTCCTTCATGGATTCCTATTTTCCAGTTGCTTTGATGCCCCTCTAGGTATTCAAAGTTGAAGCTGACAAATTCGTCTGAGACCTTGTAGTCTTGGATGACCTTCTCAGCAGTATCTTCCAAAGCAACCTTTGCTGCAGCATCAACCTTAGACTGAAGAACGTCATCCTTAGCCTTGAGATCTTGGTGATGATCCTTCTTGAGATGAGACATGCCATTGTCCCTCTGGTTTATGACCCCATTCAACCTTGCAACCCCTGCATTCAGAGAGGCTTCAGGCTTTTCAACTTCCTTCCCCTTTTCTATGAGGGGAATCTTCTTTAATGTACAATCAACAAGACGATGAAAAGATAAGACACCCTACAAAAGAAGATCAGATGTATGAACATAAGAGTTATAATTTCTAAAAAGCCGATGTTACACTTAGGAGAAAGTTAGAAAAAAATTGATACCTGGATTGACTTGTGGAGAGAAAACTCGGCCAATAAAGGGACATCCAATGCGTGTAGGAAATGCTTGTCTTCCTCAGTATTTATTTCACCAATAGCATTGGAAACCTTTAGAATATGACCGATCAAGCTATATCCAATTTTGAAATGAGATAGACGAGAAACTGAGGCACCGTCTATAAAGATGGGGATGGCACGATCATTGGCCTGGGTCTAGCTCGGCCTCGCATACGTTGGTTAAACCACAGACTTCCTCTTTTTGTTAGCATCAGCCCTAGAGGAGTTGACGTTATTTTTTTATGCCGGTGGTGGTGAACTCTTACCACCTCTCTTTTCCATGAGCTTCACCAGACTAGGAGAATACATCTCCCAAAACTCATCTGGTATACCTGTTGGATGCTCTATAAGGCAAGTCCCTGATTGAGTCAGTCAGAGATTAAAAATATAAGAGATATAACTTGGGTAAGAAAAATGTTGAAAACTTACGAAGCTCTTCTAGGGGACCACCCCCAAAACCAATCTGAGAAAGGTAATAGGGGGTCATTAGATGCTCATATTTAACAGGTTGACCCTTCTCGCCTTGATTGCGAAGGTCCTCAATATTCTTGTGATTATCCTGGCTAAGTCTAGGGTTGATTTTGGCAGCAAGGGAGACCTTCCCCTATCTCAGAGGGGTCCTTAGAATCGACGTTCCAGAAGCCTCATTTGAACCAAATTCCCATGCCCCGGAAACAAAGAAGTATCAATGTTTTCAATTATGGTTTGATATTTGGGTAACCAAGAGAATTTTCTTCTCTGATTTCATAGCTAGGAAGTGGTATTAGATGGGGTGGTTTTTTGCAGACAAGGGAACATAACAGCCTGTAAAAACTCTAACTGGAAGGTCTGAATGGTGGACAACCCTCCAAATGGATGATGAACCAAATCATAACCCTCCAGGCATTTGGGGATAGTTGGGAAGGGGAAAGATTTATATGAGAAAGTGTATCTTTAATGGTTGGGTGAATAGGAAGATGAAATCCCAACTTAAACATCTTCTCATAAATGTAGATTTCTCCATCTTGGATATCGAAGGCCCTCTCATCCGTCAGAGGTTTCCTAAGGATGATTGAAGAATCTATGGAATAAAGGTTCATGAAAGTAAGAAGGTCATACTCTTTGATGATAATCTCATACTCGGCCGCGTCAGAGGTATCAAGATCTCTCCCTTCATTATCGTCACCATGCCTCGCAACATTGACATGGGAAATTGTAGGGGTACCACGAGGAAACCTCTGAGTAAATTCAACCCCGGTGGCAGCCGATATAGGAATGTCATCAATGGGAAGTGGAATTGCTACGTTGGGCCCTAAGTTTTCAAGATCAAAAGACCTACGCGAAGTGCTAGTACCTTGGTGGGACGAGGCACGACATGAAATCTCGGCCTCTTCCGGAACCTCAACCTTCCTAGGAGAATAATCCGTAGCCTCTTGAAAAGACTCTACAGATTCACATACTTCAGAAGTTGACATTGGGTTTAAGGAAGAGGACTCAAGCATTGTGATAGGATCCTTAGGAACCTCTTTATGCTCAATAGGATTTGCAGGCTTAGGGTATATGACCTTTAGTGGTGGAGGAAAAATTGGACTGAGGGGAAAGGCCTCAGCCCTATAAGATTCCTCTTGGGCTAGTTTTATATGCCTAATCTTCTCAAAGGTCTTCTCACGAAGAGAGGGAAACTCTTCTATAAGTTGGTACAAGGGTCTAAGCATAAGGAATATGACACTACATTTGAGGTAAAGACTAAGCTACAAATAGGTATGCAACCTAAAGAACCTAAATTAAATATCAAAGGGTGGAAATTTAAAGGTATCAAATGAAGAATACCAAGAACACTCAAGGGCAGGTCACCGAAGAAGGTGATCGAAAGTTTGTCGAAAGCCTAAAAAAAGGAAGTTTGTTTCTAAAGAAACCTCAAAGCAACCTGGAATAGCCCTAGCATCACTCAACCACTGCTATCCTACCCCTGCAACCACTTAACAATGGAAGAAACCCTCGCCGAAAAAATAAAAGTCACCAGAAAAGCTTAAACCCAGAAATGAAAGTTAAGAAATGAAGAGAGAGAAGGAGAGTGATACCTGAGTAAGTGTGATGGAAGAAGAAAGAGACTTAAGAGGGGAAGAACCTTCAATTACAGCCAACAATGGAGGTTTGAGAGAATGGGAGTCATAAAAAGGCTTAGGCGGGATAAAATTGGAAGAAGAAAGAGAAAGTGAGGAAAGAGGAAGGATTTCAACCTTCTCAATGATGGGGAACATGTTCCAACATACTACCCTAGGGAACCGAAAAGACAGTAGTAAGAATTATCACACCTTGGGGAGCACGTTTCTCACTTCGATGAGTGATATATGGTAGGGAATCACTTCATGCCCTAAGAAACCAAAAGAGATCAAACCTTGGCCAAGCATTACCCTCAATCACCTACTCACATAGGAGACTAAGGGTTAGGGGTGATTGATATGCCCAAAGTGCACCCTCCTACTCCGAGTCACTAACCTCGGCCTGTCTCACAACCGAGTTGATAAGAAGCTCGCAACTTCCATCAGAAAACTCATATTCTACAAGGTCTCTACTACCAACCTAGGCTTTGCAGCAGCCGAGGTCAGCAACGACTTATGGGGATAGGTTATTGTCAATATCCAACTCTATTTCGGATGATGTTACATATCACCTCGAGCCCAACCTCATCCAGTCTTCCTAGCCGAGGTCATCATGGCTATTGACAAGACAAAGTAGCATCGTCGGACTTCACTAACCTCGTACTCGTCCAGGCCGAGGTTACATCAGTCAAGGACACAAGTCCGAGCATATGCAAGCACATGTAAGGTTTGGTACATGTGAGAAAATCAGTTATAACCGAATCATTCCCCTCACGTGAGGGAAGATTGTAGTCATCATTATCTACATAAGATTAGCCAGGTGTCATCATCATACTGGTTCGATCCTCATACATATGTTAATTTCATGCCTGGAGTGTACATTACACCCCTAAGCACTATATATTGAGGTTTTTCTCTACCTTGTAAAGGGATCAGTAATTGCAACCCTATCTAAAACTCTATTGGTTTACATAGTAGAGAGAGAAAGCTTGAGAGATTGCATCTATGGCCATTAGTACCTTGTTCTCGTGAAATTACTCACACACTCATAGTGGACGTAGGCCCGATTGGTTGAACCACTTATATACAAGTGTTTCTCCTCTTCTCCCTCTGCCTAGATATTTACTCCTATGCTGCCATTGTTATTGCTAGTTTGAGTTTATTAGCACCTCATACCGGTGGTGCTATTTCCAGCATCATCATTTAATGTATGAATTCTTTAAATCGTATGCCATTATTTCACATTAGCAATAATTTAGAATGACATTCTGACATCTTCTAATATAAAGTCCCACAATCTAAACAATTTGATAGGGAAAGCTCTATGCAAATTATAAAATTTATCATTCATATCAAAACAAGGGAGGCCAAATTCAAGTTCAACAAATGAATTTCCTACTGAACATTACATAGACAATACCAACCAAATATTTTCAAACTTAAACAACATTCACTGCATTTATTTGAATAATGTAAATCCCAAAGTCAAATTTGAAAGTAAAGCCAGGTCATATTTAGTGGTAAATTATTATTGCCCCTATACAAACCACATAAAGAGATGGTCTTCTAGACTAACTCAGAAAATTTAATTTGAAAAGAAATGATAGCAGTGTGACTCCCCGCCTAATTAACCCCGGTTGATCAATCCGAAACTAAATTAGAACAGGTTTCTCAGTTGGTTCATTCTTAGAATCATTGTCGCCTTTTTAAGTACTAACCACCTAAGTGAGAAAATTAGACTGGTGCCAAGTATTATCTTTCATTAATTTAATGAAATACTCATGCGAAAAAAAATAATTTAAACAATCCCAATTAACTGAAATCCACCATTCACATCTAAATAACTAACCGAATAAACCATCAGCTCAAAACCAACAAAAGTAAAGACAAGTAATAAATCTCAACAAGTCTGACATAAGCACTGAATAAAATAATGAGAGACATGCTTAAGTTACTGATAGGAAATTTCTACACTATAAATGAAAAGAACGAAGCGCTTATCAAACTCCCACAACATCCACATGTGCTGCAGCAATGGATCCCTGGAATGAGTCAAGTCTGGCGTCCCTGTGGCTGGACACCTAAAAGGTTTCGAAAAGTTTTTAGAGCAAGGGTTAGTACCCAAAATATTTGGAAAATATTTAGCAAATTATTAACTTGCAATAATAAATATGTATGCATGCTCTTCATATTTTAGTTAGTGTCGCACTCCCTTGAGGACCTCCTCACCCCTCCTCTACTGTGCACTATTAACGCCTTAATTAATTTTCCTAGTCATTCATCCCATAACTAAATAACCGATATAACCCCTGGCAACCACCCTACTCTAACCGAGTATGCCAAAATTCTGATTTCCATGTTATTGTCATCATTAACTTAATTAATCGTTTCCCTTTTTATATTCATATAACTTTCAGATCCACTATATATGATATAATTTAAAACCTATACTAATTTACCCGTATATAATTATTTAGCTCATTATATACGTATAGTCATATTACAGCATTCACACATATGTTGAAATAATAATTAATAATGGATATCTCCTGAGTAATAACTTACCAGATGTATATTCTCTAAAGTACTATCCCACTATGTGTATTCACTTAACCTAGTTACCCCAAGTCAGAATTGCTCACTAACTTGGTAGAATAACATAATTATAGGAGGCAGTCATATTCCTTCCCTGAAAGTGAGATGCCACTCACCCATATAATGGATGCTATGACCTGGGGATATACTCGCCCTACTCCTCAAGCTAGGGGATTCACCCTCTACACGCAACCTCCCCTGATAGCACTAGAGTGTAAATAATAATAATATCTTGCCACTGATATTAATACACACACCGTATATATATATATATATATATATATATATATATATATATATATATATATATATATATATAAATAAAACATCCCAGCTATATCGTGTACTAATTCTATAACACAAGCCTATACAAATTATCATGAGTTTATTGCTCAACTCTGATTATTAATTAATTGCACATTAATTAATTAAATTACTTTTGGTGTCGCTCCAACCAATATATTCGGACTCGCTCTCGTGGCCCAAAATAAAATAATACCCGATTCACAATCCCCAACTCCAAATTAATTTGTTTTTAATCTAAATTAATTTCACACCTTGGTATCCCTACCAATATACCCAGACTCGCCCGCTCGATTCGTATTTAATTATTTTGGAATATTCTTCCCAAATTTTCCATAACGTGTCACACATCAATTCCTTCCAACCCCAATTACTCTCCTTCATTTTTGTTATGAATTAATGTTCCATACTTATTTCTCACCAACTAAATCATGGGGGATAATTTCTAATAAATTTCCCTTATATATTAAAACTGGCGTCACTGTCAAAAATCCTGGACCATCGATCGATCTACCGATCGAACAAGTCTTCATCTTCTCCAAGTCCCTGTTTCAGCCATGGACGAAAACCTTAAATTCCCAACTCCTTCCGCAGTCCAACCCAAGCCTTCTAATCAATATACACGTCAAGAACACCATAAGGGACCCCCATAAAGTCTCCAAACCCCGTTTAATTTACGTTCTCTACTGTTTTCTAAATTAGGAAAAAGTCGAGTTATTTGTAAATCAGTCATAACACCAAATTACGAACTAAATTTAATTCCCAATTCATCTGGGCTTATTTCAACTAAGGCCAATATATGTTCAGAACCATATTACACCATAAATTCCTACAACAACGTGACACCCCGCCAAATTAAATACCAGGTGATCAGTCCTTTATTAAATTAAAATCAAGGTGACGGTTGGTTCATTCTTAGCATCACTGTCGTAAAAATAACTTTACCAATTTAACACCCTAAACAATTAAGCTAAGTGCCAAAACCATTTTTAGACATTACTTTCCAAATTTTATTTATATAAACCAACATTTAAACTGGACATCATTCATAGATAAAGAATCACACAACAACTATCCTGGAATATATAAATCCAAATAACCAAACATTCAATTAATTGAATCCAACATTTAATACTTAAATGAAAAAAACCTTCCCGGCAATACTAATCCCAAAGTGCAAATACTGAAAATAAATGGATTACAATATCCAATCAAACAACTGAATAATGGAAAGGGTGACACATGCCCAACTGAAATAATAGTGCTAGAAGAGGAATCAAGAAGTGAGGTCGTCTAAGCAAGAGGCCTGCAACTCCCACCTAAGCTACAGCGCATTCCTTCCAAAGGATCCTATGCAAGATTCCCCTGTGGCTGGGCACCTGTAATATATACATATATATATATAAGAGGGAAAAGAAAATGGAAACGGGTCAGAGCCCGATTGTAAAAACGATTTAAAATTTGTTTAGCACGTATTTAAAATGTTTATTGGCCAATGCAAAAACATATTAGTGCGACACTCCCTTGAAAAATTCCCACCTCTCTTCTAATGTGCACACCTATCGCACTAACCTTCCCAACGGTTAAACTTGTCTTATCTTAGGTTACTCGTAAGATTTAAACTGGCAATTCAACTATTTAAGAAGTAAATTTCATTTAATAACAAAGCTCTCAATTTAACGTTATTTTCTAATAAAGTTTTCCAATATCACATTATATTTTTCAAACAAGTATTTTCAAATTGAAATCATTTATCATCTCTTACTTACTATAAACACAAGAGGTACTTCTCAAATTTCAGAATTTAAATATATATATTAAATACTCATATAATATATATATTCTAACAGCACCCCACATAAAAATTATGGTGCGGGCATACTCTGCTATCCAGTCCCCGTATCACTCTACTAAGGGAAATATAAGCTCAGAAGTACTCTCGAACTGTATTAACATAAACGCAAATAACATTGAGGCGAAGCATAGAGTCCCGGTCTCTAAGAGGTCAGCACATGCCCCCACGTCTCTTAGGCCGTCTGACTATCGATCCGATTAGCCTGTACCAAAGGATCTCTATCTTCTAGGGTACAAGTCAATATCCCCCATAAAGGTCCCATCAAGATAAGACTGTCCCAGCGCGGTAACGTCAGGGATAGCAAGTAGCGTGGGCATGGTTTTTACACATTTATAATATATGCACAATCACATAGTCATATATACACAACACTTATTCACATTTCTCAATTTGGTGTACCCACAACCTATAATTATAACTTCTTGTTCTCAAGACATTTTACTCACTTATCCCGTATAACGGACTCATATCGTTTATTACGGTTATATCCCTTTCGTGATCGTTAAAGTAACCTCGTCGTCCCAAATACTTAAATCGTCGGTCCTACACAACCCCAAAATTTTTGTACTAATCTGAATTCCTCGAATATTCGTTTTCCTCACTCAAATTAACCGATTTCTAAAATAGGGGTAAAAATAGGAATTTCCCTAAAAATTGAAAATCTCGCTCGAACCAGAATGGTTCTCGCTCGAACGACTTCCACGTGTCACTCGAACTACTTCGAGAGACTTTTCCATCTCGCTCGAACGACTTCACGCGACATTGACATCTCGCTCGAACTACTTCGCGCGACATCGCACGAACTGCACTGTTTCGTCTTCAACCTTTGGCGGATACGTTTTTCACCATTTTTAAGCCTAAAAACCTCTATAGTTTAATCCCAAACATCTCCTCTTTAATCCCAATAAATAGTATCATGATTATATAGCATTAATAACTTCTTAGAATCATTAATTCATCAAAAATCATTTAGATTACATGAAATCCCCAAATTAATTCGTAAGAACCCTATTGCCAAATTTTCAATTAAAGAACCTAATCAAAACCAATTCGTTCATCCATATTAATTCCAAATTTCGTAATACAACCTCTACATATGATCAAGGTTCAAGCTACAAAGATTCTCCTTACTACACATGCGATTTCTTCTTCCAAAACATATAATTTTTCAATCAAAATACAAAATTTTTATTCCTAGACTAACATGAGAGGAACATTAACTAGAATTCAACAAGATAAATACTTGCCTGTAGATTTCAGGGTTCTAATTTGTGGAAAAATTTGGTGTGGTTGCGTTCCCCGTCGCACGATCTATGGGTTGGTGGTGGTGGCGGTGCAACCGGATGAATTTTTGACCTTGGATTGCTTAGAAAGCTTTGTACCTTCCTCTCTAATGGACTTTCTAAGGTTGTGAGTCTGCTAACCCTAAAAGACCATTCCAAATGGCTGATATAACCTATTAAATTTGGTGGGTTTAATTACCCAAAAATGCAAAATGTCCAAAATGCCCTCCCGGGGTGCTAAATAGGCCTAAAAATACCCCGAGACCCAAAGTGAACCCCAAGTACATTTTTCTAACTATCTCGACCCTTCCGGACACTTTGGCGCCCTCAAAACGACCATACAAGTGACTTATAATTTATTCACTTTTATTAATCAATATTTAGTCCCGACGCGACACGGGCGCATCCCGACTTAAATTTCCAAAATTGTCATTTTATTCACTCGTGACATTTAATAGTACTAATATTATATTACTTTACTCATTAGTAATATTCAACAAGTTTCCAATGATTACTAACTCTCGTCACGTTAGTAATTAAAAATATTTAATTTCCGGATTTATATTAAATTAAAAACTCACATTAAATTTAATAAATCCCCAAATTTAGAAAGCAAAAAAATACGGGGTATTACAAACAATTCTCATTTTTATGTTCCAATTACAAAAATCCCATTTTTGTACCCATTTATCCTCAAAACGAATTTTAGGTATTCACATCACATAAATATGAATTGAAAACATAATTAAATGCAACAACAAGTTAACCACTTGCCTTATGATTTCGTAGGGTCTGATCTGGAGTTGTGATTCTCAAGGTTGAAGACGAATTCCCCTCTTTTGGCTCTTTCCTTTGTCCCCCAAATTGCCTTTAGCTGCTTCTTAGGGTTTTCTCTCTCACCAAGTGTTTTTTAATCTCCAATCAGTCGTTCCCATTTTTCCCCTAATGGGCCATACCCAAGTGACCCAAATACCCTCGTGTGGGCCCGGCTATGCCTAAAAACGTCTTGTACTACCCCCAGGTCCACTTTTTTGACTATCTCGACCCATCCGGACTCAACCGTACACTCAGAATTAGCATCCAAATTAATTTATAAAAATCCTTATCTCACACCCAATTTAGTCTATACCGACTTCGGGCTGAGATAACTAAATGTCCCGTCATTAATACCCGTAATGACGTAAATAATTTAAAAACTATTCACTTTATAATTTAATTTTTCCTAAATATTAGCCATTTACTCTCCGATTAACATTTAAATAAATATTATCATGATTAATTCAATTAAATTACGACACACAAGTAATTCAAAATTTCCCAAATTAATTAAATATTAAATGCACAAAAAATACGGGATATTACAAGAAGATTATCGGTTAATACCTTCAATGGAAATAAGTCAATCAATCCTTAAGAATTTTTCTTTGGTTTTGAAATGTTCTGAAAGAGGTACTGCAAAAAAGTATAATTGCCAAAGGAAAAAAGTTCAATCCGATCTCCACGTTAAATCCTTTGGTAGTTAATTTAATGAACAAAGAAAAAAAGTGACATCTCTAAGTCTTAAGAGTGCCTTCATCAGAGCAATCATGGGTTTAATCTGTAAAAAGTAACCAAAAAGAATTTTTTTCGAAGGCACAAAATCTCAAGGACAGTGCCAATATGTATTCTCGACAAAATTGGTATTACAAATAAATAACTACTTTGTTAACAAAATAAAAAATCTCCATCATCTCTTTTTTCCATATAGACACCATACATATTACAAATAAACATCTAACAAAAAAACTATTAATTAACTACAATGAAGCACATGCAGTCGCAAATTATACATAAAACCAATACGAGTGAATAATAACGAAAGAGTAAAATAGCAACAACAGAGTACAAAAGACTGAAATAGTTCAAAACAATACTAATTGTTCACCTTGATATTTTTTTCAAATTATTCAAAATGAATTACTCCATATCACTTAAGGCAAGGATAAAGTAAGGGTCAAACCACCTAAGATTTCTCAACATCCTTAAGAGTGCCCACCCCATGACTTTATCTACACACCGGATGATTGTTTTCTCCAGGATCTACACTACTAACGTAAACCTTGCATTCAAATTGCAACAGTCGATGATCCTGAGACACCATCTTCAGTAGTAACTGAAGTAACAACTTGTCCACTTGCAATCTTCCATTAACTTGAAAAATATCATAAATAGACATACGGATCATGTAGAGGATAAATTTAATTTTGAATGTTTGGCTCAGTTTAATCTCCAAAGTTTGGTTGAGTTGATAGAGGGATAAGTGTGTAATCGTGATAACTTGGTTGTGTTACAAGAGCGTAATCGTGAGGACTTGGATGTGGGATGGGTGTATCGTTAAAACCGTGTTCAAATGGTTTATGTGGAAATTGGTTGGTTTGAATTGGTAGTTTGATTCCATTCGATTAAAAAGCACTTAAAAGCATGGTAATGGACGATTTAAGAAAAGCCATACCCTCATTGTGTTTTTCTTCTCATATCTTTTCTCTATTCAACTATGATACTATATAACCAATGGACATAAGTTTAGTTTTGGAAATGGGGATAACACCACGAGTTGCCCCTAGTGTCTTTCCCTTTAAAGGCAGTCTATACATTAGTATCAAGACTGGTTTGTCTTGAAGAACCTTGGCTACTTCTCAACTCACTCAATTTTTTCTGCAAAATTATTGGTGAATTTATTACAATAATTGAACAACTAAACTTGAATGAGTGTAATTATTATAACTAAGGTTATGAACTAAACTTGAATGAGTTTAATTATTACAACTGAGGTTATGAAACTCACTATATCATCAACTACCTTTGGGTAAGACTCCTTAGTTTTTCGCTAACAACTTTTGATATACACTTCCAAACGATCAACAAGAGTTTTATTTTTAAGCACCTATATATTAATTTTGCATTAACTATTTTAGCAAGCCATATTATATACACGCACATTAATATAAGAAACTGTAGGTACCATCTTCCCAATTTTCTCAACATATGACATCTGACCAAGATAATGGATGTCATTCTTTTTAACCTTGTTCATCCGACTTTGGTGTCTTTGTTTTAATTTCATCTCAAATGCTTCACGCAAGACCAATTCATTCCAGTTACGGAGGGAATAAGATCTTTTTCTAGTACTCTATCCTTTACGGACTTTATCCCATAATTTTCCAATCACTTAAAATAAGTCGAGCGGAGGTTACTTATAAACTTCTTCAATTGAATACCCATGGCTTTCATGTACCACTCCTTCTAGTCGGCCAAAATATTAAACTTTTTCGTGAGCGTATCCCATAACTCATTTTTTTTCACATGCTCAACCATGTCCAAACTCTCATATTTTAAAATGATATATGATTTTAACAAAGACAAGGATTGAGATTTATAAGGATTCTTACCACCTATAAGAAAACCACTTAAGTTAAGGGAAACCAATGTATGAGAATCAATGGCAGAATGTTCATTATGACTTTAATTTTTTGGCATAGACGATGGAATTTCGTCATTTTCTACATTTATGTATTTATGAACTAGTCCAGATGTTAATATAAGAGTAATGAAACAATATAAAAAAAATAGTATAAGTTATATCGTTTCAACATAATCTAAACGTTTTGATAATTTGACTATGTCATAAGCTTCATACTTCATCATTTAACGCAAATTTTTTATTGGCCATGTCTGTGAAATTGATTTAACAAGTGCAATTCTAGAACTAAACATGCTAGGATGAATTTATTCTCTCCTAAGACAATAATATATGTTCACTTTTTATGCATATGTTTTCTCATGGTAGAGTGTGAACACATCCTTATCCTCTTAAGTTCTATCCACAAGGGATGGATTTTTATTTCTTCAAGTTCTAAATGCTCTAATAAATGTATCAAATTACTGGTATTGTGTTTTATGAAAATCTTTTAAACTGCTTCATCTTAACTTTGAGATTGTGTGTAGTATTGATTGAAATAAATATGGTTTATATATGTTCCACCTGTGATCTTGTATGTAATTTTATTGTATAATTTTTCAGGAGTGGTGTTGATAAATTGATGTGTTCTCTATAAAAGACATATTTTGAAAGTCGTTGCATGTATATACAGTATTTGACATCCTAAAACAATAATAATAAGCTTGTAAACAAAAGGCACTATGAATACTTCTTGCGAAATGACTGAAAGAAGATATTATACCCACCATTAAAGTCTACATTTAAAACAACAGACCATGCTATAATTAAGCATCTACTCCTCTTATGTGTTTAATAATTTCTTTATTTTTTGGTAGTCATTCAGAATATACTGAATCTTGATAGGTTCCTCTACGTTGTCTACTGATATAGTCAAACGCTTAGGGGAATGTAAAATAATAAACCATGGGTCATTGTTAGGTCTCTTTTCATAAAGAACTTGCTTTAAATTTTGGAATACACAAATGAATGGATCATCATTCACATTATCTTTAATCTTCAACATGGACGAATCAATCTTGACCATGTGGGTGTCAGGGTCAACCATACAGATACTCTTATCCTCCACTCTCACCCAATCATTGTAGAATATAGGTATACTGAAAGATATATAATCTAATATCACCATTTATCTTATAATCCCATAATATGCCACCTCATCTTCTATGAAGTTTTTATTCTTCATGCTTACCCTGAAATGAGTTAACGCTTTATATAAAATGTCGTTATTTTGTTTCCCAATGATTTTTAGCTCGTGTGTTCTTGAAGAGAACACAAAACCATTGATACAATATTGTCCAAACTCCTTGGCTATAAAACTAGCCCTATTTACCAGATGTGTAAGCCTTGTCGATACTTCTTTCAATAACTGAAATCAGGAAAGTGTTTACGTTGTGAATATGTTGCAAAGAAATTAGATAAAATTGAGGTATTATGGTTGTCACCTTGGAAGCTACCCAATGCCTAAAGTCATTGTCTGTGCTTACACCTCCCTTTCTCCTCTTGGCACGCCCATACTCATTATATTTCCTAAGTTAAAATCATTACTATTAACTTCTTATGAATAAAACATCGAACATATTACATTATTTAACAAAATAAATTTTAAACTCACCCCTTCCATTCATCTATGTCATCATCCGTCTCGATTATATATCGAGCATCCTAGTTATATTTTGTTCTTGTTAGCTTCACTACCTTACCTTTCTCGAGAGCCTCCACATCTGCAAACTCTTATAATTCATCAACAAAGCATCTTCCATAATGTACTCCTCAACAATGGACCCCTCAATGTTCCTTTTATTCTTAACGTAATCTTTAAATGTTTTCATTAATCATCCAAAAGGATACACTCATCAGTACCTTACAAGTCCACATAAAAGTACTTCATTGCATGAATGAACTAAAAGGTGGATGCCTATGTTAATGAATGAGGGAGTTAAGTATTTATCTAAAACACATATATCTTGAGCCACAACTTATTTCTCCGCCACTATGTGCTTCCTCTTGACAACCTTCTCATACAATAGGAAGAAACAAAAGCTAATATGTAGAATTAACCTCTAAAGTTTCTCGTGTTCTAAAAAATAGCATCTGAACAATAGAGGGACACGTTGCCTAATCACCTGCCAATCGCGAGGCTTGAACTTTTTGAAATATTTTGTTGCATCACAGATAATACTTTGTAAATTGGATGAGAAATTAGAAGGGACCTTTAATCCCTTTAATGTTTCAAAGAATATATTTCTTTCTTCAATGCTTAATATATAAGATGCAATTGGCATATGAATTTTTTAGCGTTCGGATCTTCTTTCAACCATAATGTTCTTCTAATCCTCAAATCACGAAGATTTTTACAAGATTTTTCTCCATCCTTAGAATAAGCACCACCAATTCATGTTCCTACGAGATGCTCGATAATATTATTCTCAAAGTGCATAATGTTTATCACGTGCTGCCCATGATGCTCCTTTTATTATATCAAATCAAACATTACTGATCATCTCGACCACACCATCTTCATATGAACATCCTTTCTTTTATGCTTCTAGGCCAATATTGTGGGGTGTTTCCCTCTCAACTTTTCATCAACGTTTGTTGAACTTTCTTCAATTTCCAAAATAGAAAGTCTTAGTGGAGGTGGACTCATCTCGATGCCTCTTGGAGAAAGGGAAAAAATCTCCGGTTTCTATGGTAAAATATTTACCGCCTTCCTCAATCCAGTTGGCTTCAATATCCTCTCTACAAATATGATGTCCCAAGTAACCATGCACATTGCACCCAAATAAGATCTTATAAGTGGAAAATCATGGATTTCACAAATTAACATAGCTCTCAAAGTGAATTCCTCTTATTTGTATGAGTCGAACGCTCTCACACCTTCAACATGTAACTCATTTAATTCAGTTAATAGAAGCGCTAAGAAAACACCAATTTCACTACTCCGTGCCTTCAGACCTCGTATCAACAATGGCAAAATTAAGAACTCCTTTCTCATGCACAACGAAGGGGGAAAATTTAAAGGCATAGAGAATAACGATCATATACTCTTATTTGTGATCAATTTTCCAAATGGGTTAAACCTATCGGTTGATATTCTGAGGAAAATGTTGTATATTTATTTAGGAAAGTTCGGGTATCACTGATTTACAAATTTCCACAAAGATGAATAAATCAGATGTCGTATAAGGTTCTTACCCACCTCCGCTCGACCATGCCAAGTCATTTCCTCTGTTATCCAAGGTATAATGTGAAGTCTCTTCAATCGAGGACCTTTAGGGAAATACTTCAACACATTCTTAGGCATTTTCCTATCTACTTTCAAAAAATGTTTATTGTGTATTATAATCCTTTTTTCATATCTAGGTTGCTTCCATATAGGACAATCCCATTTATCCTTGTGTTCCTTATAGTACAAAATACAAGCATACTTTCAACAGTGAATTGATTTTTATTTCATAACCAAACCTTTCAAATTATGCTTCATGATTGAATAATTGACTGGCAGTATATTTCCTTTCAAGAGCAAATCCTTTGCCCAAAGGATGGTTAGTGTCACACTTTTCCCTGACAAGCTAAATTGTATCTTTAAGTTATGTAACCCAACCATGGAATATAACGTTGTGTGGTCGGGGTTGGAGTTATGGTATAATAGTGTTGAGGCTATTTCTTTTAACTATATATTATCCATATCTTGGTCAATATTGTAATTAATATCACACTCATAACCTAAACCATTCCCTCTACTGTCTTGATTTTCTTGTTTTATGTGCACTTCATACTTATCATTTATTATATCATTAAACTTAGCATTTGCTAAAAGATCACCATATGTGTGAATTATATCCTTGACGAGTATTTCTTCGGCAATATACGTAAAATTTCTTTCCCCATGGAATTTCCAAAATGTGTAGCCAGCTTGCTTATGCCACTAAATTAACTATAATTTTACATATGCCCCTTTCAAATGTTTAGAATTTCTACAACAAATGCACGAGCACGGAATAATATCAGTTTTGAGATTCTTTTTTCCATAATTCACAAAGTCTTTAATCCTCATTAATGTATAATTCCCCCACTCTAGAACTTTCACCCATCCAATCTTTATATTGTGGAAACGCCATTAATTCTATAATACAAACAAATAGAAAAATAATAAATTACAAAACTAAATAATTATGTCCTTTATAATGAAAAATGGCATACATACATATATTTTTAGTTTAAGTATTTTAGTTATTACATATTTTTCCATACGTTTGAGTGATATATTTAGTATTATATGTCTACATGTCTATATATTATGTGTGTATGTAAATATGTGTGTCCTAGTATTTTTATTCCTATAATTACTATAATATATCAACACAACTGAGTCTTTTTTTAAATAAGTTTTACTAATACAATATAGAATTTTGTTGGAAAAAATTACATACTGTAATCTTAGTCGTTTCTTTACTTAAGGGTCATAGAAAATGTTGGCTCAGAATCAAGCAAAGAAAGCTATAGTGTCATTACCTAATATAATATGAATTTACATTGATTATTACTAGTTGTTATATTAGTCACACTTACTTAAAACACTCAACAAACAATGTGGTTACATATTAAAATTTCAGATTATGTTGTTACAGGTGTGCTTCTGATCATCATGGTTTACTGTGTTTTTGTGGATACCGAATTGAGGAATCCTAAAAAAACCAAAACATATCTTTGAAAATTAGATCCATTATTCTTACATCCATCTTCTTTTAGTTCAGGTGGACATGATGTTTAATTATGACAGGTATTGATAAGTTTTATGAGACCAGACAACATCAA
This sequence comes from Sambucus nigra, assembly GCA_949130495.1. Classification (NCBI taxonomy): domain Eukaryota; kingdom Viridiplantae; phylum Streptophyta; class Magnoliopsida; order Dipsacales; family Adoxaceae; genus Sambucus; species Sambucus nigra. The sequence continues at coordinate 581,957,295 of OX422210.1, read as the reverse complement.
ACAAATAAAATAATTATTTATGAATCATTTTTACGTAGCAGTCATAATATTAAACAATATTTACATACTATAATGTTATTTAATCAAACAAAATTAATGTAATTTTTTTAGCCTAAATGAACACCTAAAAATAATAAGCACAAACCCTAAATCATCACAAAACTAACACTCTCAACATTCAAAACTAAATACAGAGATAGGATTAATACTCGATCTTCTAGGTGAAAATAGGTCGGAACAACAACTACATATCAGAACAAAAAATACATATCGAAACTAAACCTAGAATAAATTTAAATTGGAATAAAAAAATGAAGAATAAAAGAAGAACAAATTAAGAATAAGAATAAAAATGAATAACAAAGATACTTATTGAAAAACAAAACCAGTAGCTTAGAAAGAGGAGAGAGCATGAGCAAAAATTGAGGGATATAAAAATTGCGGAAGAGGAGAGAGGTGTGAAAGAAGAGAGAGTGAATTTTTACTTATATATTTTTTACCCTTCATAGTAGTCACAAATTTAGTCTAATGCTAAAGGTTGTGACCACTCCTATCTATACAAATTTGTGACTAATTAAGCTTCAGGTCAATATTTGTAACTGTTCTTGGCAGTTGAAAATTTGTGACTGCTCATAGCATTCACAATTAAAGCCTACCAATGAATTTTTGGCTACTTATTGTATTTACAAATTTATGAGTACTTATAGAAGTCATAAATTAATCATATGATAAGACTAATGATTGCCATTAGTAGTGATAAACCAATTCACTCAAATTTTTCATTACCCAAAGATTTTATCACTCCTTATTACAGTTACAAATAATTTTTTTATCGCTCCCAACAGTGATAAAGTTTGTCACCACTATTAGCAGTAACAAGAAGGTTGTCACAAAATCAGTGTTTTGGTGTTTTGTGAAGCCACATTCTTGTCCATGAGTAAGAACTTTATCATCTATGTGTTATAGGTTGACCAAGTACCCGCCGTTACTTTCAACTTGATTGTTCCAATGGGTAACACTAAAAGTGCCCTTTATACTAAGGATTATACCGAATTATCACGATAATACTGAGAAAATACAATGGATTCAACGTGGTGGTAGGTCTTAAACAGATGTAATATGATAGTAATTGACAAGAAATTAATAAAACAGATAAGAGAAAATAAATATGAACATAAGTGTTTTAATGGTTCAGCATTGACCTACGTTTACCGTGTCAAGTACGGTAGTGATTTCACTATAATATGGCATTAATGGCCATAGAAGATACACCCTCAATCTTTCCCTCCATAGACTTAATTTTATAGAGTAATAGTAGGGATTGTAAAACATCTATCCAAGTGAAGAAGACATAGTGCACATTATACAGACCAAGGGGTGCATAGTATCACCCCCATCATGTGTCCCATACCCAACAAAGATTGTGGCCTATGAGAGAGTGTCGACTGTGTGTACATAAAGTAAGGTCATTATGAAGAATATTCCCCCATGTGGATTATTGACGGTTTTACGTAGATATGACTAAAATTTCCTTATAATTATTTTTACACCCGTTAAAATATATTGGAGATAGGAGTTCTTGGCTAAGCCAAGACAGTAGGATGCCTTGCTACATGCTACAGGACGAGATGGTTCAGGGTGGTCATCTGTGACTAACGCACCCATATTAGACATGATGTTATTATATTGTAATATGAGTGTAGTCTAAGGCCAACATCTACGTTGGTGTGAGTGGGGTTGGTCTCCTTTGTGAGACAAAAATAGGTAGCCTAGAAGGTTCCCTAGGTGTCATCGGGATGAGACCACTATGGGACGAGGCCACTGGTAGGTATGGGTGAGAAAACTGGTCTCATCCGTGAGATGAGACTACGGTGTATTCAGTTACCTAAATGACATCTTGATGAAACTATACTTATATATATCAATTACCCCTAGACCTTAGCCTTCAACATCACTGAGAGGATGAGGTTTAAACTTGGTCTCATTTAGATTCTTAGTGTCTTGTCTCGTCTTGGTGTATGGATTATAGATCATGAATTTGTTAGCCTAGCCATCTATTAGCTGTCAGTCGTACCTTGGGGTCAAAATGGTAAGGTCGTAAGACATAACGGTCATATTTCCCCCATGATGTTTCAGGTGACATCCCACTATGAGATATCAACCAACTACCAATCATCCCTTGCTTTCGTAAGAGGTGGTTCAATTTCCCAAGTACTTTTGGTCCACGTGCACAGCCTTTATATCATTTTAGGGCTTGGAAATTAGGCCAAATCACTACCCTCATTTGATGTTGAAGTTTGTTTTGGTATATGCAAGGTATCTCACTTCTGCCAATTCTCAAAACATCAAACTAGAGCAAAACCAGAGTCTTTTTCTCTCTCTATCATTCTGTCTTTTAATCCTTCTTCGATTGTCTTCTCTAGTATGTTCTTTTGTTTACAGGTCCTCACATATCTCTTCCATGTACCTCTGAAAATCTCTTCAACATTTTCATTGTTGTTTACAATATTTCTCCATTTTGTAAATTTTTGGAGACATCTTTTGATTGTACACCTCCCTCTATGGTGGTTTTTTGGTGTTGATTATAGGAGTGTTAGGTTTTAGTGGTCGTACTTTAGATCCTTTCTTAGGAATTAGGAATTTTCATCAAGGTTTGGTGTCATTTGACATTCTCCGGTGACCTTTTGATTTAGGCTGTTGGATTCTATGTTCTGTGTTCTTGAGTGTTCTTCCTAAAAAATGATTCCTTCTCCATGTCCTTCGAGCCAAAGTATTAGTTTGTTAATGTACCCAAGTTTTAACAAGACTTGGGTTGAGTTGTATCGCTTTCACAACTACGTCTACCGAGAGAGGGAAGAGGTAGAGGCCAATTTTATTATCAAAAGAGGTCTCTGACACATCTGACTTCGACACCTCTAGAGTTAGTGTCCCTCGCTTTGCATCTGGACAACTTACCCCACTACAAAACTACACTTGGAGTTAACCCCCAAGTGTTGTTATCATTAGTAGTGACAACAAGTCATCCTCTAAAGGTTACAACCCATATGAGCGCTTGGAATTTCGTGTAGACAATGTCAATTTTGGTTCTTTAGATTCTTTTAAAGAGGCCATCAAGGTGACCATTGTTCGTCCTGGCATGGCCAAGATAGTATACTTTGTTAAATCAAGCAACATGGGTCATCCTAGCACATCGTCTCATCAATAGGCGAATTTTGAGCCCTAGATCTATGACATCCCTTGCAATGATACTTGAGATAACATCCCACCACCCCCTAAAATTCCCCAACCCTCTACTTCCATGATTAGGGAATCTTTTTAGGCCGAGACCGATGTGACAAAGCTCATGTTGTTGAGGATGAAAAGGAGGAGGTATTTGAAGTTGACGCAAGTGTTGTCTCAACTTATAAGAGTGATGTCCAAGAGATCGATCTGATCATCTGGAGACACATGTATGGCATTGTACTGCCCATACATAGGCTACGACCAAGGATGAAAGGGCCTACGACCTCAAAAATAAAAATGAGATTGTCATCTATGAACAAATGTTCAAAGTAGGCTTTCACCTTCCTTTCAGTATAGTAATCGGGGAATTTTTTTTTTGCCACTAGTGTTTCCCCCATCCAACTTTCCCCAAACACTTGGAGGATAGTCATAGGATGGTCCATTATCTAGAGTCTTGCTTACGAGGAGTACTTACTTCTGAATGTCTTTTGAGAATTCTACTAAATTGGAATAACAAAGTTCAACCCTTGCTACTATTATTTCATCACCTGAAAACCCGATCGAAATCTCTTACACGTGAATCTGACTTCCAACCATAACTGGAAGTCTCGATATTTCTTTGTCTTGGGTCTGTGGGAGTTTGGCGATGATGATTCTTTGGTGTATAGGGAAACCAGGGCTCCCCATAAGTGGGATATGATTATTGTCTCAGCCAAAATTAATCGTTGTTTGAGTATAAGAAATATGAAGATAATTGACTAAGGTCGTGTCATAGTCTTATTCTTTTTTAGGAGTTGATCAAGATCTAGGTCCTTTAATTTGTTGTGAACGATCGAATCCATTGGAGTCTCTTTTTAAGTTCCTTACTGTGAAGTTTTTATAACTTATATTGTCATCTCATTTAATCTTAGCCAATTCTGACAGTTGCTCATATTTTTAATTTTGTAGATCTTCCAAAGAACATTCCTAACTATATTTGGGAGATGGAATCTCCTATGACCGACATTATCTTAGCCAAAGTATAGGGCAAGACTACTAAACCGATAGGCCCATGACAAAAGGCTATGACTTCAATCCCTAATGCATTTGAGAGCTCATGAAAGAGAAAGGAGGTCAATGGGTCGAGGACCGTTCCTCCATAGAAAAAAAAGTGAAAGCTTACAAGATAACCCCCCCTTTATCCAATTTACCCATATCTAATGACGTGTCGACTACCTCGCGTCTCGCTTAACTAGTACTAAATTTGGAGTCTCTTATTGGGAGATAAACTAAGGTTGAGGAGGTCGTCTCATCTGTGATCCCTCCTTATGACAGTCGATTCTTTGACACTCAGAGTAAAAGTAAATTTTCAATTTTCTACCTTCACAGGTTCATTAACATAATAACTTTCACTTCATATTATTACAAAGTGTTGTCTCATCACATATTTTCTCATTGTATACTGATTTTTCCCTCTTGTATCTTCTTATTATAGTATATCATTACCCTTCATCACCTTCATGAGTGGGTATTGGAGTATAATCCAAACATTAAATTTCTTGAGCAAGATGAGACGAAATTAGTCATTATGCCAAAATAGTTTGATGATCAGAAGGCCTCTCATGAAGAAGATATGGTGAATCTGCGAGACCGTTATAGGGATCGTCTAGATTCCTTAAGGGAAAGTCATAAATAATCAGTGTCAGAATTTAAAAAGACCTTAAAGTAGCGGGATGAGTCTAAGAAGGGGAATCTCAAGGCGAGATATAAGATGATTATGGTAGAATTTAAGGAGTCTGAGGAGTTCACAAGATACGACATCTAGTACTTAGATCTAGCGTCCAAGGCCACTTACAGATGAGTGGTCAATTAATTTTTTAACAATGTCTCAAAGTAACTTGAGGTAAATGAGACTCTCAACTCTCGAAGTTTAGCTAATCGAGAAACTACGGTTGCTCTACAGGAGATATACGATAACGATACAAATGAAGGGGACATGTAGGCCGATGCTAGTTGGGATGAGGATCAAGTTGGTGACTAAGATTCCACCATCACTGTTAAAAAATATTGACCATCTCGAAAGCCACAAATGTTGGTGACTTGATGATCGAGACTTAACTTATTCTATCTCTGCTTCTTGGGCGACTGTATGTGGTCTTTGATGCCCACCTAATCATTTGTAAACATTATTATAGTCCTATTTTGAGGATTTTAACAATATCACTTTAATTATTAGAACCCCTCTATTGTTTTTTTTAATGAATGGTAAAAATATACCTTTCCTGACTTTCTTCCTTATGTCTAAATACTTATGTAATGCATGCCTTTTTTGTTCACCATAAATAAATAATGATGTTTAGTTTTCCCACCTCTCGGGGATTACATTGAGATATGCTTAGGAGACGAGACCCCAAACACTCTCCTAAGGCCGAGAGAGATATTTTGTATTACTTTCTCCCTAAAATAATGATGTTAAGTCTCACCATAAATAAATTATATTTAGTTTTCCCACCTCTTCGGGTTTACATTGAGATATGCTTAGGAGATGACACTCCAAACACTCTCATATCATCAATAGAGATTTTTTATATTACTTTCACTATAAAATAATGATGTTAAGTCTCACGATAACAATAATGATGTTTAGTTTTCCCACCCCTCAGGTTATACATTAATATATGCTTAAGAAACGATATTCCAAACAATCTTATACCATCGACAGACAGTTTTTATGTTTCTTTCACCATAAAATAATGATGTTAAGTTTCACCATAACAATAATTAAGTTTAGTTTCACCATAATAATAATGATGTTAAGTTTCCCCATAACAATAATGATGTTTAGTTTTCCCACCTCGCAAGGTTTACATTGAGATATGTTTAAGAGACTAGACTTCAGACACTCTCGTACCGTTGAGAGAAAGATTTTATATTACTTCCACCATAAAATAATGATGTTAAGTTTTCTCACCTCTCAGGGTTTACATTGATATAAGTTTAGGAAAAGAGACTCCAAATACTCTTGTACAAGCAAAAGAGAGATTTTATGAGTGTACGATATCTCGAAAATAAAATTTCACTATTTGAGATAATACTTCATTTTATTTAGATTTTTCTCTAAAGTATTCAATTACATTGAAAAATATCTCAAGCTATTACATTCAGATTTCCTTTAGTCATCCGACATGTCAATAGTAGACTATGTAGTTCGTCAACCCACTTTCTTTTTTCTTCTTCTAAATTTTTCTTTATCCCTTCTAGTATCTTTCAGTTTGTCATTTTGATCTTCTCATTTTCTTGAGGTCATCCTGGTGCTAAGAAGAATTGCTTTATGCCAACCCTACCACAGTACAGAGCTCAGGACTTGTTCTTAAATTACATTTCATTATCTGATATCAAAGACTTTTAGAGTCCATAACGACATATGATATTCCTACAAATGAATCTAAAACATTTCTCTTGGGAGATAGTTACCATGGCCTCTCCTTCCACTTACTTTGAAAAATAATCAATCGTGATGATGAGAAAATGAAAATTTCCCTTATCTGTTAGTAATGGGTCGACGAAATTGATCCCCCACATCATAAAGGGCCATGGTGTCGAGATAGTAAAAAATGGTCGGTGAGGTTAATGAGGTATGTTGGTAAAGTGATGATACTTTTCGCATCTGAGAACATACTCGGTTGTGTACTTGGACAAGTTTGGATAATTTTAACCTTGAGTGAAAATTCTCTTTGCTAATGATCATCCTTCGATATGTCTCTTGCAGACCCCCTTAAGAGTGGGAGAAGATAACCTCTTTTATACAATACATTTCCTATAATAGTGAACTTGGCGGCTCGGTAGTGTACCTTTCTTCTTTTGGCTTAACTTTTCAGGAGCTTTCCATCCCTTAAATATTCAATGATTAGGTCCATCGAAGGCTGTCCCAAGTTTAAGTTAAAGCGTTGTCTTCTTCTTGATTGATTTTCAACTTATGGAGAACTTTAATTGGAAATGTTCTTTAAATTTCCACTCATGTGGTCAATCTAAGCCTCGCGAGGGCATCTTCTCTTTCATTCTCACTCCTTGGAATTCTCTTCATTTTTACTCCTTGGAAAATCTATAGTGTTGTCTTTACTCTTTGCTAGTAGTTTTCCATATTTTCATCTTTCATCTCGTAGATTCCCTAAATACGATTCACCACCAGTTGTGAATCATTTGGACAAGGTGTTGGTTAACACCTGACTTCTTTGCGAGTGCAATCCCTTCTAATAAGGCTTCATACTCGGACTTATTTTTAGATGCTTTAAAGTTAAACCTTAGAGCGTACCCAATATCGATTTCTGCTAGGTCCGGCAAAATTAGCCCAACCCACTACCAATTGTCCAGAATAAACCATCAACAAACGAATTCCACACAATCCTATATGACAAGAATGGTCCTTCATCAAAGACACCATTTTTAGTGTAAATTTGGTCTTAGAACACCAACAACAATGTCGACTGTCACTTTCTTGTTTGCTCTTAGTTATGAGTTTTTGGCTTATTCTAAGCCCTCAACTTGAATTTCCATTTCGGTCTTATCTGCCACCTACCAAGTGACATCTTCTATAAAATCTGCTAAAGCAGTCCCCTTAATTGCACTTCTTAGATGATAGATGATATCAAACTCACCCAACTCAACCGACTAAGCCATTAACTTACCTGATTTCTTGAGTTCATGAATAACCTGTCAAAGAGGTGTGTTTTTTAACACTACCATCGTATGAGCTTGAAAATAGGGATTTATTTTTATTGACTCATGTATTAGAGCATATACGAGTTTTTTTATTTTGGTTACCTGGTCTCGGCCCCTTATAAGGCTTTGTGATTATAATACAGTGACTTTCGAGTTTCATTGTCGTCCCTGAAAATTGTCATGTTGATAGCCAACTCCAAGATAGCTATGTATAAAAATAATTTTTCCCTTGAATGACACAAGATAGAATCATTGGTTAACATATAAAGTCTTTCATCTAGTTAAACTCGCTTTTTCATTCTTCATCCCACAAAACACGTGTCGCTAAATTTTGAAAAAGGGCAGGCACTTATCGGTTGCTCGTGAGATAGATATGTTGATTATAACGAATTTACGTGTTAGTCTTTGGATACCCTTGGAGTTTCTTGGGGTTTTCATGTCAATAAGTTCCTTTATTTTAGATGGGTTATCCTGAATTCACCTTTGATTGACTATGACCTCCAAAAACTTTCCTATGTCGATACTGAAGGCACACTTGGCAGAATCAACTTCATTATGTAGTGGTCCATGGTGTTAAAATTTCTTTCCAAATATTCAAGATAAATCTCAACCTATAGACTCTTTGTAAACATATTGTCTATGTAGACCTCCATTATCTTGTCGATCTGATCTTTGATCATGTTATTAATGAGCCTCTGGTAATTAGCTCTTGAGTTCTTTAAGACGAAATACATCACCTTATAGTTATAGGTATGTTTATTGGTAATGAAGAATGTCTTCTTAGCGTCACCCTTAAACATGGAGATCTAGTTATAGCCTGAATAAGAATCCATGAATCTCATGAGTTTATGCCCTACTATGGCGTCCACTATTTGATCAATTTTGGGCAATGGGAAACTATCTTTTGGGAAAGCCTTGTTGAGATATATGAATTTTATGCACATTCTCCACTTACCGTTCTGCTTTGGCACCGTGACGACATTAGATAACCATTCTAGATACTGAACTTCTTTGATGCAGTCTACCATCTACAACGTTTTTTACCTCTTATTGCATTACTTCATATATATCCTTAGAGAAAGTTCATCTTTCTGCTTTACTAGTTTTACCTTATCGTCCAAATCAAGTCTGTGACAGATCACATTGGGGTCAATCCCCATCTTGTCACTATGACTCCATGCAAAGATAGTTTGTCTTTTTCGTAGCAATCTGAGTAGTTATTTATTCAAGGATGGTTCAAGGGACGTGATAAGTTAAAATTTTTTTTGTTCGTCCTCATTGAGGACGATGGATTCTACATCCTCCAGGGATCTCCCTTTTTCAATTTATTTTCATCTCTTGGATCAAGGGTATCAATTTTATAAGAGGTTTTTTTTCCGCTTATGGGCTTCTCTTTCTTTTGTCGATGAGAAGTAGCACATGTGTTCTTCCACTTGATCACGATTAACTTCCCCTACTCCATAAGGAGTTGGGAATTTCATCATCTGATGTACAGTGGAAGGCATGAATTTGAACTCTATTAAACCTACTCTCCCCAGGATGAGGTTATAGGCCAAAAATACATTCTCGTTCGTCATAAATGTAAGAGGGTACTTTAGATAAGATGGAGGCGTAACCCCTTTGAAGTATGGTGATGATACTTTAAATGCCTAAAACCTTGGATTAGTGATAGAACATGAAAACACAAACTCAATAAAGATAAGACTTAGTTTAAACTCATAAAATCTCTCATGTATAACTCAGAAAAGATAGTAATGAACTTAGAGGTAACTTATCTAGAGGGAGAGAGAAGTAAGCACCCTAGATACACCTTGGCAGATAGCCAAACACACCAATCACCCTCAAGAATCTCTGTCAAGTATTAAAATCTTCATAATAAATGACAATGGTGAGTGAATAAAGACCTCTGGTTTGTAATCATTCTATCTCTCTCTCTGATGTTTATTCTCTCTAGTAATAACTTCTTAAATTCTCAAAAGATCATCCTCTCTTCTAAGGTGGTTGGGGTACTTAAATAGCCCCCCACACCACCCCCGAGGCAACTCAGTCATTAAAGACTATGAAAGACATCCCTCATACTTTATGTCACAACATTAAATGTCTGATGCACTAGTTGTCTCCACATCATAAACATTAAATGCCAAGACAAGACTTTTGCCTAACCAATGTGTGGCAGGGGGCTGTTGTCGCAGAGGTGGCTCACCAACTGGTTGATAGCCCCAAATACCACGGTGGTTTACTCAAGTGCAGGTCTGATATTATTTAGCTACCTAGTGACATCACCTACAGTAGATGTGACATTAAGTAGAGGGTTGTTTGGTTAATAGCTCAACGCCCGATGGAACTCCAAACTGCTCCGCCTGAGGTTCCACAGTCAGGGTTCTTCGATTTTTTACCAGGTGTATCTAACATTGCCAGGACAATCCCAAACGGTGCCTCGCTTCTCAATCCTCCAAACCAAGTCCCTTTAAAGTTCCCACGATGAGGTCATTCGATAGAGCATGAACGCTCTCCCAGGCCCTGCCAAGCCTGGTCTCTCGCAAGTACCGTTTGACCTCACACTAAAACTCTTTATTATTCTCGTTACATGATTACAACTATTATAGCTTGCAGTCAATATAAAAAAAGATACACTATGACTTATACAACAAGCTAAAATACAGGTTATCACGCTGAGTTGCCTCGCTTGAGCTTCCACGGTGCCTTGATCCCCAAAACACTGTTTCTAATGTGGAATTACATCTAATCACAAAATTACCTTCAAGACCCTCTACATTTGCCCCTTCGTGGAGAGATTTGTTGGAGCAAGAAATGTCTGCACGAAACTTCTCAATTTGATGAACCTTCTATGTGTGTAAAAATTCTAGCCTCCTTTCCTTCGTTAAAGTCGCAGCATTATAACCTCCAGGAAAAAGTAAAATTCTCCCCAATGTGCCTGAGCTGAAGCATTATGGCTCATTAGGGCTTTGACGAAGGGACATCACCACTTTTTCCTTATACTGCGCTTCAACCGTTATAACTTCATTATTCAAACTTCTCCCGAAAGGCCTTCTAACATTCTCAAATACTCGTTATGATTCTTGGTAAGTGCAATTCTCCCTTATAATTCTTCGCTATTTGTACAATGTTTGAACTTGTGACGAGTGGACAACGTAGCTTTTTTAAACCGTTGGGATGTCTATTTCGTTAGGCATTATTGGATATGTCTGATAAGAATTTTAGTGCCAAAACTCAAAATTGCTAGAGAAGGCAAACCCTTATGTTCCCTAGGCGTCGCTTCATAAGTGAGGTGGCACTATCTTTTCAATTGTCAAAACACTCCCCGAAGTGCCACGTGTTCATTTGAAATGATTATAGGCGGCCTTGCACGTGCGGTGGTGGGAAATTCAAACGACAGGTTTGAGAGGTTTAAAAGGTTTCGAATGTCTCTTTTTTCAAACCCTTATGCTTTTTCATCTTCTTCAAGCTCCCATATTCCCTTAGAGAGAGAAACTATGTGCGAACTCTATGCGACCTCCATTGTTGCCCCATTCTTTACTCACTCTCCTCCTTATCTCATCTTTTGCGCTACCACTTGAGGTTATGCTCCTCCACCTTCATTCTTAAACCTTATTTTACCCATCTTTTCCTTACTTTTATTGTCTGCGATGTCTTCTTCAAGAAACCCCGCCACACCTGCCACTAGTGCTCCATCCGCCGCCCCTGTTGTCGCCACCTCATTGACTGTTTCTCGTCAAGAACAGTTGTGTTTCTACCGTCGGTCCCCCATTTTTGGAAAAGGTGATGACTTTGTTGGGTTTTGTAAGAGTTGTGTTTTTAATGCCAAGTATGATGCCATGACGCTTGGTGATGAAGATGAGAATACTAATGACTAGGGCTTTCTACCTCCTAAAGGGACTCTCAGATTTCGCCTTAAGCGAGGGGTCTTCCCATGGTCCCACATCTTCTTTGAAGGTCCTAGGGGCTCTCTTGTGTGACACCTCGACTAATTAAATACCCGTTAGTTACTCCTTTATTCAAATTAATACAAAATGTCAAGTTGGTTCAGTTCATAGCATCACTGTCAAAAAACATTTTAACAATTACTAACCACCTAATATTTGAAAAGTGAGTTGTCAATTTTATTTAAATCCGCTTAACATGCAATAAATTAAATTATGAAATGCTAACATAACCACCACAACTTATTCACCACAGAATAACCATGGAGTAATAATGAATCTGGAGGAATACTCACAACAATCCGATTACTGAAATAAACAAATACAAAGTTTGAATCATTAATTAATTACAACCCAGAGTCTGAAATAAAACTGAATAAATGAGATGTCTCTAAAAGAGATGGAGCGACATGCCCTACAGATGAGTAAATCTGAAATAGAGTCAAGATAGAAAGTGGAGGCGTCTACTATCGAGGTCCTGTAACTTCCACAACGGCTACACCACGTCATTGGAATGGAACTCATATGCTTGGTGTCCTTGTGGCTGGGTACCTAAAAAGGTTTTACAAGAAAAATAGATTTGAAAGCAAACGGGTCAGAGCCCGATTGTGAAAACAGTTTAAAATACAACAAGTGTTTAACATTATTAAACAGTGAATATAAAATACATGATAGTGCATGCACTCACATGAGTTCCTCACCTCTCAACTAATTGTGCACACCTACCGTACCCGTACCCGTTCCAGTTATTCTCATATCTAACTAGTCCAATACATAATCTAACCTTACTATACGATTTCCAACTAAATTCTTGACATCTTAATTTAAACTGAGAGTTGTACTTTTCTTCTTAGTTCATCAAAATTAGTAATACTCGTCACTAGGGGTTCTTCCATTTTTAACTCTACAAAAATGTTGCTATTATTTACTTACATTTATACATGACGGTTCATTTCAATTAACAGTATATTATTCTCATCATAAATATACAATACTGGCACCCCGAGGCTAAGCTGCGCTGCACAAATACTCTGCTATCGAATCTTGGTACATCACGTATATAAGGACCACGTATTCCGAATCTCTCAGGAATCGTTTCGATAAGTAACAAACACACACAATGGAGGCCAACATAGTTCACATCACATGGGTCACGCACATACCTACACTCCCATGATCAGCAGACTTATTAACTTCTCAATAAGTCCTTCTCTAACCTATGTCCTCGAGGTACCAATCTAACTCTCCCCGTAGGCATACAAAGATTAGATGGCCCTGATCGAACGCCGACCTCCCGTGATAGAAAGTATGGTAGGTATGTTATACACAATTGACTACATATACCAAGAATTCAGACATCTTAGATATTTCATAATATTAATAGAGGTATATTTCTCATCCCTATATCGTCATTTAATGTTATACGTTTACAAGTCCCCGATTTATATAGTTATCAACTCTTCTCACGTCGCAATTTTAGTTACTTATACCCTAACCCATAGATGTCATCCGGTTTACTACTTAATTCCAAGTTTTAATCCTCAACGTACTTCCAATCTCGCAAATATATCCATTAGTCAACAAGGGAAGGTTAACACTCAATTATATAAGTCTACTAGAAGTTTTAAATAAAATCAGGCCTAAAAAGGCATTCTGTCAACTCGTTAGAAATCTCGTTCGAACGAATGTCTTCGAATGAACTACCAACTCGTTAGAAGGGGTACTGGCATGTCGTTATAAGTCTCGTTCAAATGAGGTCGTTCGAACGACCTAGGCAGGTCTTCTAACGAGATGGCAGTAAACGCCTAGAAATTTTCCAATTCATTTTTCTTCATTTTTCTGTTCTCTAAATACATCCTAAGATCATCCCAACAACAATTTAATGTTCTTAAACTATTTTAAATCCTCCTAGGTCGTTTCTTAACATATTTTTGGGGTCAAATCCTCCAAATCAACATGCAATTATCATTAATCTCCAAATTTCACCCCAAACCCTATGAACAAGAACCCAAAATTTTGTTGTGCCCAATTACTCATCACAAATCCATTTTTAAATCGTCAAAGTTAAGTCTTTGGATACCAAATTCATCCATAGCCATTCTACATGCAATTCTAAACCCAACTTTAGAGTTTCTATAACAATTTCATTAGGTTTTCCTCAAAACTTCCAAGACAAAACAGTTCCTACACTAAACATGGAAGAAATATTCAATGAACTAAAAATATCAAATCACTTGCCTTAGATTCTTTCTTCAGATTGTTGTCGATGATTCAAATTTGATTCTCTCCTCTTTTCGATCACAAATCCTTTCCAATTTCTGGTGATGGGGAGATGGTTTGGTATAGACCCTCTAGCATCTCTTCTAACTTCTCTCAAAACCTCCGTAGTTCACTCTCTCACTTTTGGCTGATAATGGCCTTACTGGATCTTTTAATAATCTTTAATTTACTTCAAAAATTCGTGGGTTTTAATCTCCTTATTTTTAAAATTACCAAAATACCCTTCTAGGTTGCCGGTTTGGCCTAAAAATGCCCAGGGTCCAAACTAAACCCCCGACTAGTGTTTTCTAACTATTTCGACCCTTCCGGACACGTTGGCGCACTCAAAATGATAATTAGATTGATAAAAATATAATTCACTTTTTAATTTAAATAATTAATCCCTTAAATAAAAATCAATAAAATTACGGGGTATTACATCCTGCTCATTCTAGTACTTAGAACTCCTATATGCAGAGTTCCCATGCTGATACCCTCACTAAGATTGGGCTTCATCGGGCCAAGTGGTTTTGTGAGTTCACCCTTTCCAAAAATAATGACGCCATCCCATTCTGATATATCGCTGGAACGTTACCACTCATACATTCATTGTCGCATGGGGCGAATTTATAATAACGTTGGAGGACATGTGCGAGATCCTGGGCCTTGAGGTAACAGGACATGAGCCCTATTCCGATGAATCCCTGGATTCACAAGAGCTTACTGACCATTTAGAGTTGGACCGTATATACCGAAGGTGCATCCATACTTCAAAAAAAGCTACATTCACTCCTCTTATCAACTACATCTTCAAGGATCCTTATGAAGGTAGTTCCTTTGAGGCTGTAATTGGATAAGGTGCATCACTAGTGCTTCCTGCCAATATCCTTGTCATTCTTTCTCGCTTCTTTTTAACAGGAAAATCCAACGACCAGCCTCAAAGGGATATCATCAACATATCCCTTCGGTTGGCCTAGGATATCGAGATCCCTCTGGCTGCAATCGCCTTGGGATCCCTCTACACATGGCTTGATAGATCCATTTTTGACATAGAGAGATCTCTGGGTCGTTACAACCTAGCCAATTTTATCAACCGCGTTCTCCTAACGATCTTCCTTTATGTGCACTTCACGGCCGTAGCAGCCAAGACTAACCATCCACCTTCGAGAGAAACAATTTTGCCCCCTCGCTCATTTGTTTACCACAAAAGGCAGAGCCGAAAGGAACTGACCTCCTTTAGCGATGACTTTTCAAGTTTTTTAATGAGGCCCTATGAAGAAGATATTTTCCTCTATACTTGTGATTTTTTCAAACATGGGGTAAGAGTGGTCCAACCAACCACTATAGACCTCATTACTGAATACCTCTCACTGGCCTTTGTGCTTCTATTTTCACCAGCATACCTCCCCTCATACACCGAGTGGGAATACACGAGCGAGAACTATAATCCCAATGATGCAGCCGTCAGTTTGGCTTTGATCAAGGGGCCCCTCACTCGGTGTTTTAATTATCTAACCCCCAAGGTGTCCTTTGGCGAGGCATGTTCTCTTTCTCCTCAACTGCCGTGTGGGGAGTGAGTTATACACTGGCTGGGCGAGTCACTATCCCCAGTATCACCAGGTAAGGGGATGTGACCCCTTTGTTTGCGATAAAGTATTAGCCAAGGCAACTGGCCAAAATTGTTGAATTCATCGAGTGGGATCCCGTGTATCCTCCAATTCTTTCGTTTTCTTCCCTAGAGCTGGGGTTGAAGGGAAATTTCATTCTCGTGGTTGAGTTCCCTCTAAGCTAGACCCCAAAATAACCTCTCACTGAACATCCTCCATACTGCCCCATGATCCCTGTTGCCATGCCCAAACACAAGGCCGTTGCAGCCCCCAAACCATCTTCCCCTTCGGCCAAAGCTTCCATAGGAGAAGGGCCTTCTCAGCCACCTACTAAGAAGGCCAAGAAGTCCAAGTCCAAGAAGTATAAGGCCCAAAGTCAAATGCAAACTCCCTTGGATGTGTTTCCCATTGCCTCCGTTCCCCCTTCTCTATCTCAACCCTTGGTGAGGTAGGTTTGCCTACCGATGAAGCTTCTTCAGCCGAGGGCCCCGTTAAAGCTGTTGAGATAGAGAGCCCGCCCCCGTGGTGACTCTCGTTCTCGCCTCTATTGCTGCAGAGGTACCTTGTTGATTTCTCTGTACTTCTCAGTTTCTCATAGTTCACCTATGTGGGTGACTTTAACAATGAAAACAGTTGTTAAGGTTTTTTTCCAAAAGCTTCACCTATATCGGTGACTTAACAACAAAAACACTTGTTAATTTTTTTTTCTATAAACTCCACCTATATTGGTGACTTAACAACGAAAACACTTGTTAAGATTTTTCTATAAACTCCACTATATCGGTGAAATAACAACGAAAACACTTGTTAAGATTTTTCAATAAATTCCACCTATATCGGTGACTTAATAATGAAAACACTTGTTAAGGTTTTTCTATAAACTCCACCTATATCGGTGACTTAATAATGAAAAAAATTGTTAAGGTTTTTCTATAAACTCCACCTATATCGGTGACTTAACTACGAAAACACTTGTTAAGGTTTTTCCTAAAAACTCCACCTATATCGGTGACTTAACAACGAAAACACTTGTTAAGGTTTTTTCTATAAACTCCACCTATACCGGTGACTTAACAATGAAAACACTTGTTAAGGTTTTTCTATAAAATCCACCTATATCGGTGACTTAACAATGAAAATACTTGTTAAGATTTTTTCCAAAAACTCCACATTAATCACTGACTTAACAACGAAAACACTTATTAAGATTTTTTTTTCTATAAACTCCACCTATATCGGTGACTTAACAATAAAAACACTTGTTAAGGTTTTTTCTGTAAACTCCACCTATATCGGTGACTTAACAACGAAAACACTTGTTAAGATTTTTCATAACTCCGTATTTCCTCTAACTGTTCGCAGGTTGCACTAGAGGATTCTCCGCCAGTTCCTTCGCCTGTTGGCTCGCCCCATCGTGAACCTACCACCTCCAAAGAATCTATCCATAATGATTAGATCTCTATGACAGGTGCCACTATGGGGTGCGTATCTAGGTGCGAGCTTCCTCTGCCCGACTTTTATCCTCATGCCTTTTGCCTGATGGTACTCCAACATTCTCCCCACATGCTTGCCAACCACCATTTGGCAATTGAGCAACTTGTGAACCATTATCCTGAAACATTCACGGTGGACTGCCTAGGTTCAAACATCTTAGTTATGAGCTACAGGCTTCAAGGCATGGCCACCATCGTCACTGAAATCGCCAATACTCCAACTATAAACGTTACCAGACCCCTCCTCAACCAATTCCTAGGTTAACTGAGGGAGTTGGGTCATGACGGGTTCCGTTTTAACTGGTCATCGCGCATTTAAAGACTTTGAAGGGCCAGCGGTTGGACAGCCAGAGAGAGATCTTACAAAAACACCAAGAGGATCAGTGGGCCGAGGAAGCAAAGTTGGCCAAGCTAGCGCCTCTTCTTGAAACCGTTGATAAAGAGGTGGGGGACCTCCAAGAAGCTCTACGCATGGAGAAGTCAAAACGAGAGAAACTCCTTATCGAGCGCACACAAGCGTAGACAAGGTTGAAGGTCTCTATCAATGCTCAATGGTTTTGCCAAGCAGCTTCTTCGGGCCTCCCTGGAGATTTTTTATCTTCTCCAGATCTGTGGTTCCTTCTTGGCGAATGAACTTGTATATATATTTTTCTTTTCTTCTCATGTAATTCTTGGGCAATAGCTCCCAATTTTGTAATGCCCCCAAAGTTTATGAATGGAAAAAAGATACTTATTTCCTTATGCCATCTCTTTGTGTTATAACTGTTTGCTTATATTGTGAAGTGTGAAATTATGTAATTCTTTCATCTCTTCTTGAGCCGTAATAAAAAGAAGTCGTACACTCATCATAATAAAAATAAAGAACTTGTGTATTCATAACAACGAACTGCATTAATGGTCATACATAATTGCTTACACATGATAAACTTTCAACTATTTATTATTAATCTTGAATGGTTTATCTTCGTCCATTTTTGAAATTAAGTAATAACCTAAGTCATGAGCCTCCTTTACGATGAAAGGTCCCTCCCAATTTGCTGCAAACTTAGGTAGAGGAAGCCCCCTAATTTGTTTCACTGCTGCCTTCAATACAAGGTCTCCCTCTACGAACCTCCTTGGTCTCACTAAGTTATCATATGCCCTGGAGAGTTGTATTGTATACATTTGAAAGTGTTGCATCACATTATCTCCGTGTTCATCCAATGCTTCCAACTGTGCATGTCTACTCTGAGGGATCATACTACTTCGAAGAGCATATTGAGGAGAGGGAACTTCCAACTTCATTGGGAGAATCTCCGCGGCCTCGTAAACAAGAGAGAACGGTGTATACCCTGTGGGATTCCTCTTAGTCCTCTAATAGGCCCATAAAACGGTTTGTATCTTGTCATCCCATTATCCTGGGAAGTCTTCCAATGTTTTAGCCAAGATATTGACCAATGTTTTGTTAGTTGCTTCGTCTTGCCCATTTCCTTTTGGGTATCCCACCGTCGAAGTGTGATGGACAATGGAGTATTTGTCTATGAGCATCATTACCTCTGAATTGATGAAAGGGGTCCCATTATCCGAAAGGATAACCTTTGGGATCCCAAAATGACAAATAATGTATTCTCTGATGAAGTTGATCACCACTCCCGTTGTTTCCCTTCTCAGTGGTATCTCCTCGGCACACTTTGTGAAGCACTCCATTGCCACTAGAATCCATATCTTTCCACTCGAAGAAGGGTATATTTCCCCTACCAGGTCGAACGCCCAAATGTGAAAAGGATAAGACGTTGCTAGGGAGTGTAAGTCCGGTGAAGGGGCGTGGATCATATTTCCATGAAGTTGGCAAGCCTTACACTTTCGAATGAACTCAGTTGAATATTTCTCCATCGTTGGCCAATAGTATCCCAAAGTCATTAATTGGTCATATAACTTATCCCCTCCTATATGAGCTGGATCGTGTGCCTGTTTGAGGACCTCCGCTACCTCTTCTCTTATGATATAATGCAAAGTCCTGTTGAAGTATCCTCTTCGATAAAGCTACCCCTTCTGAACGTAGAATCTCAGAGCCCTTCGCCGAAGTCCCATCGCATCAATTTTCTCCATCGGTATAACTCTGTCTTTAATTAAGTAAATATAAGGCTATTTTCAGTCAGGTTGAGCCTCTACGAAGTAATATTTAGCTGATTCAAAGATTAATTGGCATTTATCGCACTTCCGTTGTAGCTCTGTCGCATCCTATTTAATTTTAGGCCAAAAATACCCCTCTCTTTGCATTCTTCGGTAGAGGGGTATCTCAGTTGTTTCGCAGTACACTTCATATGTTTTCTTTAATCTTTGCTCTGCCTCTTCAGGACCGATTCACCGCGATAACCATCCTCCTGCATTTCTGAAGTAGAGGTTTCCCTCGTTTGTAAATTACCGGGCTAATTCTCTGATCCCCATCGTTCCTTCACCAGCCTCTAGTTGTCTCTTAATCTCTCCCCTCCTGTCCCCATCCTCTTCCATTGGCAGAATTGACTGTACTATCGAAGGAGCTGTTCTTTGTTGGATCACAGTGATAGATGTATCACTCCCTATGACAATTTTCTGGGTAATGGTGGCATAGGCATCCGGATGACGATTCATCATTCTGGGTTGTCTCTCCATTCACTTGATAAACCACTAAGTTTGAATCCTCCTTGATGCAAAGTGAACAGATTCTATTACTAAAGCCATTTATTAAAACTAAAGCCATTTAATAAATTGAAATACCAACAAATTGAAATTCTATTACTAAAGCCATTTATTAAAAATAAACTATTTAAGTAACTCCGATCTGTTTTTTTTAGAAACTCTTTTCTTGAAAAAACAAAACTATTTGAACACGAGATGTGTTTAACAAAACAACATGTACGAGATCTATTCAAGATTTTACTAACAAGTTTATAAAACAATTTTAAACAAACTTTAAAACCCAGCACAACCAAGAATGATATGAGAAGATGTAGGAAGATTAAGCACAAGATTTTTACGTGGTAAAACCTCACCAATTGAGGAAACATCCACGACTCCCTCTACGGAGTAAAACAAAAATCCACTATAAACAAATTTAACAGTTACAAACTATATAACAAACATGCATACAACTCAGACCTATATAAGTTTAGGAATGTACCCTCTGGTGCCCTTGTAACTTCTCTGCAGTTCTGATTGTTGATGTTGTCCTCTCAGTTTGTTAACTCCAATTTGTTCAAGCTCTTTACGCCGACTCTTAATCTAAAGATCTTATTACCAACACTTTTCGTGTTGTAGTGTAAAAGTGTTTGTGGAGGTGCTTTCTAACACATGCATGCACACACACACACTTATCATGTACAAACAGTCCTAACAAATTACAAATAAGTCTATATGCTATGAGTTTTCTTTTTCTCTCTTCTCACAAAACTTAACCTTTTTGACCTTTAAAACAATCCCAAAATCCACAGATACCTTGCTTAGAATACAGTCAAGGTCTTAATCAATCTCAGAGTTTAGAAAAAAATTTCGAGATTGAAAACCTCCAAGCGTGATTCCAAACTAAGTCTAAAGTCTTGTTTCAATTGAACTAGAAACATAAAACATTTTTGTTGATTTCAAAGATTAAAACATTTACAGAAAATTAATCAACAAAATATTTCTCAAGATGAGAAACAAACATGCAAACTAAGTGTAATATATCATGAAAAACTTAGATCTGAAAGTTTTAATATACTAGAAAAACAGATCTAAGAAAATGATTAAGTTGGAAACAAGATCCAAAGAAGAAGAGGTAACAGCAACAAACCAACTCTTAAATCATCTCTCAAAAACACTCCAACACTCAAGGTTGTGTTTGGTAAAGTATAGAGGTTTGAAGGTTTGTATTTGGTTTGAACTGCATAGACGAATAGGGTTAAGTTTAGGGTTTCTAACTCTTTCTCTCTCTTCTGGTTTCTCTCTATCTCTCTCTCTCTTCTCTCTACTCTCTCTTTATTTTCTCTCAAATGACGAAATAACAAAAGTCTCAGAAAGCTGAGTAAAGGGCTCCTTTTATAGGAGGATGAGAACGTTCGAGATCGAGGGCCAAAATCAAGGGTCCATATAGAGTCAAGATGGATTGACTAAGATCCAAGGGCATACGATAAGCGGTGGTTAAAACGCTTCTGATTGGTTCAAAAGGTAATCACAGGGATTATGATAGAAAACATTCAGATCGTTGATTACATATGATCCAAGGGTTGAAAGCAGGCGTGGTTTTACTCTCTTCAAAGAAACACACCTCTCACCAATCAGAGGGTGACAAATGTTGGTCAATAACACAAGATATAACGCGCGTCAAAATAATTACAAAGTAAACCCTGAAGTCTCTACCGCTTTTGTGTTTCTACCCAATCCAACTTTAGAGAGTTAAAACAATATTTCTAAAATAGCATATTTACCCCATAACCTTTTAAAACCAAGTTTTATTAATAAAACCTTATTTTAAAATGTTTTAAAAAATCCCAAAAAATATTTAAAAATCAAATTTAGGGATTTAAAAACACTCAACATATATACACACACTAATATGCAACATGACATGTAAATGAATCATTCGACTATGTGTGAGTGTTGGTAATTAAATCTAGGTCTCTTCAATCAAAGATGAAATAGTAATGCAAGCTCTGAGGTTCTTTGGTTTCTAGGTTAGACATAATTTTATCACAATTTCCAAACTTGATGAACACTTATACAATATAGACTCAAGTGAGTCAAGAGTATAAGGGCTTCAATCTCCCCCTTTGGAAATATGAGACAACATCTCCTTTGAGTCAACTAGGACTTGTAGGGCAACAAAAAGAATAAGAAAAACCTACTCCTTTAAAGATTCTATATACCCAAATCCTAGAAAGCAAAAGTACATAGCTCAACTATTAACAATTGAATACCCTATTACATCAGTTGAGTATAACTGTGCAGAAACCTGCAATACAATAAGATCAATCTTTTTAGCATATATAAACAATCATTAGAGACTCAAATTTCTCCCCCATTTTGTCTCAAATGGACAAAGGGAAAAAAACTTTGATAATTAGCAAAGGTATTACTCATCACAAACCATACCAATAGATTTACACAAGGAAATGAATCTATTATAATCAAGAGGTTTGGTGAACATATCTGCGAGTTGCAAATTAGTAGGAAGATAATTGATTTCTAATTCCTTAGTTTCAACCAATTCGCGTATAAAGTGAAGTCTAATTTTTATGTGCTTTGTTCGCGAGTGTTGAACAGGGTTTTTAGAAATATTAATCGCACTTTGATTATCACAATAGAGATGCAATTGGTTTTCTTGAATACCATAATCACTTAGGATTTGTTTAAGCCACAATAATTGAGCACAACAGCTGCCAGCGGCTATGTATTCAGATTTGGCTGTCGAGAGTGATGTGCAGTTTTGTTTCTTACTACTCCATCCTACCAAGTTATTACCTATATAATAACATGTTCCTGAAGTGCTTTTACTATCATCAGTACACCCAGCCCAGTCAGCAACAGTGTACCCAATTATAGTGCTTTGTGTGTCATTAGTGTACCAAAGTCCTAGATTTAGAGTGCCTTTTACATATTTAATGATACGTTTAACAACATTCAAATGGCTCTCTTTAGGGTTATTTTGATAACGAGCACATACACACACAACATACATAATATCAGGATGCGAGGCAGTAAGATATAGTAAGGTTCCTATCATACTACGATATAGAGTAGGATCTACGGATTTTTCATTTTCATCTTTAGAACGTTTTAACGTAGTACTCATGGGCGTTTTAGCATCTTTAGCACTCTCAAGGGAAAATTTATTTACTATCTCTAAAGCGTACTTGGATTGCGATACAAATAATCCTTCTGAATTTTGTTTGACTTGGAGGCCTAAGAAGAATTGTAACTCCCCCATAAGAGACATTTGAAATTCCTTATGCATAGTTTCAGAGAAGGATTTGACTTCTGAGGGAGAAGTTGATCCAAAGATAATATCATCAACGTAAACTTGAGAAATAATAATGTGTTTGTCAAAATGTTTGACAAAAAGAGTTTGATCATTTCCATCTCTTTTGAAACCTTTATCTAAGAGGAAACTGGAAAGACTCTCATACCAAGCTTTAGGTGCTTGTTTAAGGCTATACAGAGCGTTTTTTAGACGAAATACATGATTTGGATATTGAGGGTCAATGAACCCTTTAGGTTGTTCTACATAGGTCTCCTCAGTCAATATTCCATTAAGGAATGCAGATTTGACATCCATTTGGTAAAGTGTAAAATGCATGTGGCAGGCTATAGCAAAGAGCAGACAAACAGATTCTAAACGAGTAATAGGTGCAAAGGTCTTGTTAAAATCTATTCCTTCAATTTGAGATTATCCTTGATCAACTAATCTAGCTTTATTTCTAATGATTATCCCATTTTCATCAGACTTATTTTTAAAAATTCAACGCGTGCCAATAACCTTTTTGTGATCAGGACGAGGAACAAGATACCAGACATCATGAATGACAAATTGAAGAAGTTCTTCCTGCATAGTAAAAATCCAGTGAGAGTCATTCAATGCCTCATTTACATTCTTTGGTTCCACTAGGGAAACAAAACATGCATAATGTGCATAGTTTCTTAGTTGGGATCTTGTACGTACTGGCTCACTAGGGTTACCAACTACGTTATTTATGGGATGATCTTTAGAAACCCAGTTAGGTACTTCAGGTGTCTCAATTGGTAATGAATCATCTATTTCAGGAGTGTTATTTTCTAAAATGTTTGTAGGCTCTTCCTCAATAGTTGATTCACCAGTCTTACTCTCTATAGTAGTGTCACTCACAATTACATTTATGGATTCCATCAAGGTTTTAGTGCGAAGATTATACACTCGATAGGCTCTACTGTTAGGTGAGTATCCTAAAAATATAGCTTTATCACCTCGGCTCTCAAATTTGGATAAGTGTTCCCTATCTTTGCATACATAACAAGTACTACCAAAAGTTCTAAGGTACTTAAGATTGGGCTTTTTCTTATACCAAAGTTTGTAAGGAGTTTGTTTGGAATTCTTTCTAAGATAGACCCTATTTATGATGTGACAAGAAGTACGAATAGATTCTACCCAAAAATACTTAGGTAAATTCTTGGCATGTAACATAACACGTGCCATCTCTTGAAGGGTACGATTTTTTCTTTCGACAATTAGATTTTGTTGAGGAGTCTTAGGAGCACTGAATTCATGTTTGTAACCATTATAGTCATAGTATTCAATAATACCAGTGTCTTTGAATTCACCACCTCTGTCACTACAGATTCTATTTACTTGAGTGTCCTTTTCATTTTCAATCCAGAGAAGAATTTTTAAGAAAGTTTGAAAAGTGTCAGACTTTTGTTTTAAAAAGGCTACCCAAGTAAATCTGGTGAAGTCATTAACCATAACTAAAATATAAATGTGTCCACAAAGACTAACAGTTTGGGAGGGACCCATTAAGTCCATATGGATGAGATCCAAGGGATTTGAGGTAAGAATATCATTAACTTTCTTATGAGGTGCCTTAACAATTTTACCTTCCTGACAGGAACCACAAACTATGTTAGGAATGGGTTTGATTTTAGGAACTCCTCTAACTATTTCCTGAGAGGTAAGTCTACTAAGGTTATCGTAATTTATATGACCCATTCTGTTATGCCATATCTCGTTGTCATCCATTCTGGCAACATTACAGATTTTAAATTTATTCATGACAGTATAGCAATTGTCAGGAGTTCTGAATCCTGTAATTATGCATTCACCTTTATCATTTAAAATTTTGCAATTGTTCTTTGAAAAGGTAACATCATGATCTGAGTTAAAAAATTGCGATATGCTAAGTAGATTTGTTGACCTTTAACTAAAAGGACATTTTCTAGAACAGGAAGTCCATTTTCTTGGAGAGTTCCTTTGCCTATGATTTGAGATGAAACTCCATCACCAAAAATGACTTTACCACCAGCAAAGTTGGTTGTGTTTAAAAGTTTAGTTTCATCCCCAGTCATGCGCTTAGAACATCCAGAGTCTAAATACCAACCAGATGATGTGTGTTCAGCTTTTAAAGAAGTAACAACTATGTTACACTTCATCTGAGGCAATAGATCATCTTTTCTAACCCATATTGCTCTAGTTTTCATTTTGTGCTTGTTAGCTCTCAATTGATAAAATTTGCGAGCATTAGATTTTTGTTGAAAAATGTTTTGCGCATGATTTTGAGTTTTATGAAAAACATGAGCATTTGGTTTAGGAAAGTTCTTAGGATTCCTTCTAGGAAATGTTCTCTTAGGTTTGGTCTTTCTCTTCCTATAATTAGAGTTTTTATCAGGTTTTCTAGGAAGTACATAATTGTTTCGGTTCCTTGTAGAATATTTAAAGTTATGATAAATAGGATAACTATAGAAGGGTGTAATTAGTCTCCTAGCATAACAACTATCAAAAGAGTGAACGTATATATCATATTAAGAGCAATAAAGATTGCTCAAGATTGGGGTCTCCTTAGGAAAGTCTCTAAACAAAGGTTTTTAAAAGTTTTGAGGTTGAGCTTTATTCCTAGGTGTGACAGTCTTGAATGCAGACTCACTCTTCCTAATAGAGGGGCAGACGTATTTAGCCTTAGGTGAACTTTCATGTTTAGAGCAACTTGATTCCCCAATGTTAGAATTTTGATATTTTGAATCAAACTCCGTTTTTAAAGAATGAAAGTCTGGACATGTTTCAATAGGTCTTTTGCCTCCTGACACAAACTATATAGGTTCAAAAGATTTTATTTGTGTTTTCAAGTTGGGGCAAAACCCTATTCCAGTTCGATCATCAGAATTGGTTTTTGATTCAGCAACAAATTCATCAAAACATTTTGAATTATTTTCAAATTTTGTAAATTTTTTGAAAACAGTTGCTGTCTTTTCTTTAGTTTGTTCCAATTCTAACAATGTCCCTTTGTATTTTTTCTCCAGAGTTTCATTTGTTTCATTTTAATTTCTGAGTTTTTCATCAAACATTCTGATTTCGCTTTTATGGGTCAAACATTGGGTAGTATACTCTTCAACATTTAGTTTAACCATTAGGCTTAGATCTTTTAACTTCTTAGTGAGATCTTTCACAATCTTTTCTAGTCTAGTGCTTTACTTGAGAGTTTTAGCATAGAGAGTGTGAATATATGGGAGGTCTTCATTGTTCGAGTCACTAAGTGTAGTGTGTGAAGTGACCCCTAGGGCTTCATTCTTTGTACTCACACACCCATTGACATCGTCATTATCGCTTTCCCTTTTACTCACACACCTCGAAGAACAAGTAGCAATATTCTCAGTAATCAAAGCATCTAAACCAGTAACAGCAGTGTTCGAAACATCAAAAGTTGAATTACTATATTCATCCTCATTAACAAACATAGGCATATCATCATTACTGATAATCTTGGCAAAGAAAGACATGCAAGGGTCAAAAACATCAGATAACTCAAGTTCCTCATTTTCAGATTCACCTGAATCATCCCATGTCTTGCAAATGTTGGCCCTAGTGTTTTTTTTTGAGTGTTCAAGTTAACTCTACAGTCTTATGCAATGTGTCCTAGTTTACTACATCTATAGCATTCAGTCTTCTTAAGGTCTCTGTTAGGTCTAGTGTGAGAGTCCTTATGATTTTTATCATGGATTTTCTCGTGAGGTCTATGATTGAAAGGAGTTGGATAATTGGACTTGCCTTGTTTATTTGCCATGTTGTTTCTAAATTATATGATTTTCTTAAACTGTTTTGACATTAAGGCAATCTGATTGTCCAAACTCTCTATATCGCATTCCTCATCAGAATCATCATTGGAAGTATTAAACTAAGGCTTAATCAATTTAGAAGAGAAGCTTAGATTGGAACTAGTCTGTTTCCTACGGGACTGGGTTAATTGTTTCTTAAATTCCAGTTCCATTTCCACAGTTCTTAACATACTACTGAGTAGTTCAGGAGTGAGATTAATATCACACATTTCCTTAATAGCATATCTTTAGTTATCAAATTTCTGTGGTAATGATCTCAGAATTTTAGACACAATTTCTTGTCTGTCATAAGTTATCCCATTAGCATGCAGTTTAGTCACAATATAAGTCAGGTTCATATAGAAGTCATCAAATGACTCAGTCTCAGACATAATTAGGGAATTATACTATTGAATGAGCATTTGAGTTTTAGCAATTTTAACTCTAGTGTCACCTTCATGAGCAGTAACTAAAGTGTCCCAAGCTTCCTTAGAAGTCGTACAGGATGAGATTCATTTGAACTCATGTTCATTTATAGACATAAATATAACATTCTTTGCATTGTTATTATTTCGAGAAACTTGTTTCTCTTCTTATGTGAACTCACTTAAAACTTTCTTAACCCACTCATTACTTCCTTTAGTGGCTGGTTTTGTAGGAAAAATGTAACCATTATCAACAATATCCCAGACATCATCTCCCAAAGTTCCTTGA
This sequence comes from Sambucus nigra, assembly GCA_949130495.1. NCBI lineage: Eukaryota > Viridiplantae > Streptophyta > Magnoliopsida > Dipsacales > Adoxaceae > Sambucus > Sambucus nigra. The sequence continues at coordinate 581,929,593 of OX422210.1, read as the reverse complement.
ATGAAAGAAATTATTATTACTTTCCAGTAAGCAAAATTGGTTCCATAAAAAATAGGAGGTCTGGTCAAGTTACCAAATCTTTAATTTTTCTCGTCCATATTGATTTTCAGAAAACAATTTCAAAAACACAGTATCTCTTTAAAAGAAGTATATCCCGCTCTGATACCAATTGAAATTCTATTACTAAAGCCATTTATTAAAAATAAACTATTTAAGTAACTCCGATCTGTTTTTTTTAAAAACTCTTTTCTTGAAAAAACAAAACTATTTGAACACGAGATGTGTTTAACAAAACAGCATGTACGAGATCTATTCAAGATTTTACTAACAAGTTTATAAAACAATTTTAAACAAACTTTAAAACCCAGCACAACCAAGAATGATATGAGAAGATGTAGGAAGATTAAGTACAAGATTTTTACGTGGTAAAACCTCACCAATTGAGGAAACATCCACGACTCCCTCTACGGAGTAAAACAAAAATCCACTATAAACAAATTTAACAGTTACAAACTATATAACAAACATGCATTCAACTCAGACCCATATAAGTTTAGGAATGTACCCTCTGCTATCCTTATAACTTCTCTGCAGTTATAATTGTTGATGTTGTCCTCTCAGTTTGTTAACTCCAATTTGTTCAAGCTCTTTACGTCGACTCTTAATCTCAAGATCTTATTACCAACACTTTTCGTGTTGTAGTGCGAAAGTGTTTGTGGAGGTGCTTTCTAACACATGCATGCACACACACACACACACTTATCATATACAAACAGTCCTAGAAAATTACAAATAAGTCTATATGCTGTGAGTTTTATTTTTCTCTCTTCTCACAAAACTTAACCTTTTTGCCCTTTAAAACAATCCCAGAATCCACGAATACCTTGCTTAGAAGACAGTCAAGGTCTTAATCAATCTCAGAGTTTAGAAAAGTTTTTCGATATTGAAAACCTCCAAGTGTGATTCCAAACTAGGTCTAAGGTCTTGTTTCAAGAGAACTAGAAACAGAAAACATTTTTGTTGATTTCAAAGATAAAAACATTTACAAAAAATGAATCAACAAAATATTTCTCAAGATGAGAAACAAACATGCAAACTAAGTGTAATATATCATGAAAAACTTAGATCTGAAAGTTTTAATATACTAGAAAAACAGATCTAAGAAAATTATTAAGTTGGAAACAAGATCCAAAGAAGAAGAGGTTACAGCAACAAACCAACTCTCAAATCATCTCTCAAAAACACTCAAACACTCAAGGTTGTGTTTGGTAAAGTATAGAGGTTTGAAGGTTTGTATTTGGTTTGAACTGCGTAGACGATTTAGGGTTAGGGTTAGGATTTCTAACTCTTCCTTTCTCTTCTGGTTTCTCTCTCTCTCCCTCTTCTCTCTACACTCTCTTTATTTTCTCTCAAATGACGAAATAACAAAAATCTCAGAAAGCTGAGTAAAGGGATCCTTTTATAGGAGGTTGAGAAGGTTCGAGATCGAGGGCCAAAATCAAGGGTCGAGATAGAGTCAAGATGGATTGACTAAGATCCAAGGGCATACGATAAGCGGTGGTTAAAACGCTTCTGATTGGTTCAAAAGGTAATCACGGAGATTATGATAGAAGACATGCATATCGTTGATTACATATGATCCAAGGGTTGAAAGCAGGCGTAGTTTTACTCTCTTCAAAGAAGCACACTTCTCACCAATCAGAGGGTGACAAATGTTGGTCAATAACACGAGATAAAATGCGCGTCAAAATAATTACAAAGTAAACCCTGAAGTCTCTGGCGCTTTTGGTTTCTACCCAAACCAACTTTAGAGAGTTAAAACAATATTTCTAAAATAGCATATTTACCCCATAACCTTTTAAAACCAAGTTTTATTAATAAAACCTTATTTTAAAATGTTTTAAAAAATCCCAAAAAATATTTAAAAATCAAATTTAGGGATTTAAAAATACTCAATATATATACACACACTAATATGCAACATGACATGTAAATGAATCATTCTACTGTGTGTGAGTGTTGGTAATTAAATCTATGTCTCTTCAATCAAAGATGAAATAGTAATGCAAGCTCTGAGGTTCTTTGGTTTCTAGGTTAGACATAATTTTGTCACAATTTCCAAACTAGATGAACACTTATACAATATAGACTCAAGTGAGTCAAGAGTATAAGGGCTTCAACACCACCTTTCCCTCCTTAGTAATGACCTTCTTGCAATGTCTACTGGTAGTGATGACTGCCTTCCTCTTCTTCTCTCTAGAAGCCTCAGCCACTCTTTCCCCTGAGAACCGGCTCCTCAAACTTTGTCTTGAACCTCATGCTCCATCGAATCCACTTTGGACCTCATTCTGTCTTTGAGCTACTTCGAGATTCCTTGGGGCTGAGGGACCACCTGGTGAGCTTCTTTGGATATTTCCCTCGGGCCGCTCGCAAGCTCCTTCTTTTGCTCATTTAAGGTCCCTATTCTTTCACTGATTGAGGGAACCCATTCCCCTTCCAATCTTCTAGTTAGGACCCGAACATCTTCCTCTAACTCTGTGTAAAATGATGCGTCCACCAATTGAGCCTCCTCAACAGCGAAGGGCATATATGTAGCCCTAATGGTCACCTCCGTGCCCTTGATATTTGATTTGGCACATTGGTGGTACGTAGAAGTAACTAGCCCTTGGTTGTGCATCCACACCCTCCCTATTAGCAGATGATAGGAAGTTACAATCTTTATTACGTGGAACTTGATATGGGAACTCAGATTTCCCATCACAATTCCAGCATTAACATACCCAATGGACTTGGAAGATTGGTTATCATACCCCGAAATTACCAAGGGTGTGGGAACCAACCTTTCTTCTCGAATATTGGCTGCATGGAAGGAGTGTATTAGCATGATATTAATGGAAGGTCCCTCATCCATAAGATTTCGTGCAAAGCTAACTCCGTTGACATTGTCAGTCATATACAATAGCCTCTTGTGAGGGAACCTTACAGCCCTATCTGCATCACTGAAGGTTACCTCCGACATAAACCTCCTTACCAACCTAGCCATGGGTCCCTTCTATCTTAATGAAGAGCTGCGTTCATCCTCGCAATATCAAGTATCGCATGGGTTATCTCCATTATACCCTCCTTTGGAATCCCTACTTGGTCGAAGAACCAGGTGAACTTCAGGGATTTTGAAACTGCACAGTATTCTAGAATTGGGTCTACTTCCTCACCTTTAACATTGTACACCTCCTCCACGTCCTTGGCACTTGCTTTGTCATAAGCCAACACCACATTATCCATTCCCCTGGTATAATCTTCAAGATCCTCTTCGTATTCTTCTTGCTTTATCATTAACTCTCTTTCTCCTCTCTCGGCCTCTTCATTGTAGGCCACCACAAGATTGGATCCATGTTCCGGTAGTGGGTTGTTGTTGACGTTCCGTGGAGGGATTTGCAATGTCCCTGTCTTCACATACTTATCGATGATTCTTCTGAGTGTGAAATAGCTCTCGGTTGGATGTTGGATCCTCCAATGAACCTGGTAGTACTTTGGATCCTCCTTCATTGTTGCATTGGGCTCCTCAACAGGAACTTCCTTTAGCTCATAGAATGTTCTCCCTTGGACCATCACGTTGTAACAGCTAACAACTTCTTCCACTCTACAAGACAATGGTGGTGGGTCCTCCCTATATTTTTTGAACTTCCTCTTATTTTCATTCTTTGGTGGTTTGCCCCTATCTCCCCCTTCGGTGTACCTTATCTGTGGGGGCTGAGACCTCCCCCCGTGGGTTGCATTGGCTGCCTGAACATCATGGGCACCACCACTAGATTGGGCTGCACCACCAAGTAGATATTCTTCGTTTCTTTTAAGAACGTTGAGAAAGTCCCCTCGTGCGTCTCATTGATAAGATGGCAGATGTATTCAGGAAGCAGCCCCTCAGCGCAGATCTATAATAAATTTAATTCTTTCGCCTCCTCTCTCACATCGAGGGATCTTTCCCTAAACCTTCGAACATAGTCCACCACTTCTTCTCCAGGTCTTTACTTCTCCCTACCCAGTTGGGTCAAAGTGAATTCATCTTCTACCAGAAAGAACTTCTGGACAAACAATACATGTATCTCTTCCCATGTAGAAAAGCTATTGGGAGTTAAATAGGAATACCAGGTATATGATTTATCGGTCAAGGACTTAGAAAACTCCCTCAACCTGAGATTTTTATTATTACAATGCGCCCTTAAATGTTCAACAAAGCACTTAATATGCTCCTTCGGGTTCCCACCCTTTCCTGTGTATTTTTTGAAAATAGGAGGAATATAGTCCTTTGGGCAGGCTCATCATTGTACTCTTGGGGGTAAGGTGTTCGAAAGTCATCATAAAATGAAGCTATCTTGCTAGCAGATTGCGAGGAAGCTTACATGAACATCAACATCTCTTTCTGCATCTCCTTTCTCATTTCCTCCATGGGTGATGCTACTGGGGCAACAACCAATGACAGTATGGGGCGGTGCCCATTGCAGCTGGCACAAACGTCACAGCAGGGGCCATTGAAACTCCTGAGGTTCCCACTGCTAGATTCATAAAAGAGGGTATGCTTGCTAGGACTGTCCCCGCTACGCCTGCACCTGGTGGGGCCATTGGAGCTACCCCTGGTGTTACGAAGGCATTAGCCTCCAATCCTCCCAGCATAGTTGAAGCTGCTGGAGTTTGCAAAAAGTCATAAAACTTGCTCATGGGGAGCCCGAACTGAGTGGGTCCCAACCCCGCACTCATAAAAGGTGTCATCCCCGAAACGCCTGACGTCGCGGGAACTAGAGCAACCTATACTCGAGGAGCCCCATCCCTTAGGGCCTCTAGTACTCTCGCAGCTTGTTCTTCATTATATTGGATATCATCAAAGTTGAGCCTTTGAGTAGCATTATCTTGTGCCATACTCCTTACATAGAATAATTCCTCCCTAGCAGAGTCGCCAAATGTAAGAGGGTACTTTAGATAAGATGGAGGCGTAACCCCTTTGAAGTATGGTGATGATACTTTAAATGGCTAAAACCTTAGATTAGTAATAGAACATGCAAACAAAAACTCAATGAAGATAAGACTTAGTTTAAACTCATAAAATATCTCGTGTATAACTTAGAAAAGATAGTAATGAACTTAGAGGTAACTTATCTAGAGGGAGAGAGAAGCAATCACCCTAGATACACCTTGGCAGGCAGCCAAACACACCAACCACCCTCAAGAATCTCTATCAAGTATTGAAAGTTTCGTAATAAATGACAATGATGAGTGAATAAGACCTCTGGTTTGTAATCACTCTCTCTCTCTGATGTGTATTCTCTGTAGTAATAACTTCTTAAACTCTCAAAAGATCATCCTCTCCTCTAAGGTGGTTGGGGTCCTTAAATAGTCCCCCACACCACCCCGAGGCAACTCAGTCATTAAAGACTATGGAAAACATCCCTCATACTTTATGTCACATTATTAAATGCCTGATGCACTAGTTATCTCCACGTCATAAACATTAAATTCCAAGCATGCCTTTTGCCTAAACACTGTGTGTCAGGGGGCTGTTATCGCAAAGGTGGCACACCAACTGCCTGACAGCCCTAAATACCACGGTGGTCTACTCAAGTGCAGGTCTAATATTATTTAGTTGTCTAGTGACATCACCTACAATAGATGTGACATTAAGTAGAGGGCTGTTTGGTTCATAGCTCAATTCCCGATGGAACTCCAAGCTTCTCCGCCGAGATTCTATGGTCAGGGTTCTTTGGTGTTTTACCAAGTGTATCTAAGATGTTTAGGACAAGCCCCAACGATGCCTCACTTCTCAATCCTCCAAACCATATCCCTCTAAAGTTCCCACGATGAGGCCATTCGATAGATCATGAAAGCTCTCCTAGGTCGTGCCAAGCCTGGCCTCTCGCGAGTACCGTTTGACCTCACACTAAAATTCTTTATTTTTCTCGTTACATGATTACAGCCGTTATAGCTTATAATCAATATAAATAAAGATATGCCATGACTAATACAGTAAGCTAAAATATAGGTTATCACACTGAGCTGCCACGCCGAGATGACACGGTGCCTTAATCCATAAAACACTATTGCTAATGTGGAATTACTTCTAATCTCAAAATTACCTTCAAGCCCCCTCTATAATAAAAAAAAATTCTTTTTCTTGTAATGCATCTTATCCCGGTACCTATGCAGACATCCATTTCAAATATTCCTAATGGGTGAACTTCCCATCGCTAAATCCTATTATGGGATGATGGTACGGGATGGGTTTCTTCTTGTTAAGTTTAAAACCTTTAAAGTGGTCCCAGATCATAACATCAGTCGAGCTTTCCTCATCAACCAAGATACAAGAAACATTGTATCTATGAACTCTTGTGTTGATGATGAGTAGGTCATCGTGAGGGGCTAGGATCCATTATAAATCCATCCTAGATAACTTTACTATGAGACTCTCAATATCCACTTTCTTCATCTTGCATGGTTTTACTTTAGATTCTGTCAGGTTAGCGCCCATTCTTATTGACCTAGCTTTGGCTTCAATGACATAGGCCTTTCTGTTGGCAGGCTTTATATCTCCACATACTATTCACCCTGAGATCATCTTAACTTCAAATGAGATCATGTGGAGATTAACTTTAACTACGTCACACTGTAATGAGAGATTTGGGTCATCTTGCTCTCCATCGTCATCTACATCTTTTTTATTTAGGTTCACTTCAACATATTTATTATTTGTAATCTCATCCCTTGACGTGGAATATCTCTTCTTATTGTCATCTTAGCTTCCTCCCTCGTCGACATACTTTCTAGCTTTATCTGCTTTAATAACTTTTTAATCTCGTCTTTTAGAGAAAAAACATTAATCAGTTGTGTGGTCATGATCCTAGTAAAACTCACACCACTTGATCTTGTCTCTTTCATGGGTAGATACGCTCAGTTTCTAGAGTAAAAAAAGTTCTTTGTCATCTTTGATTTCGTTTAGAATGGGATCGGGGCTAACCGTCAGTGGGTTGTACGTTGTAAACTTATCGTCATTTGGCTTCTTCTTCCCCTATTTCTATTTGTCTTTGTTACGGTTATATCGAGACTCAATTCTACCTAACTTCTTTTTATCTCCACTCTTATCCACCATAGCCTTCTCCACATTCATGATTCTCCCGGTCTTATCCATAAGGTATGTCATGGATTTTGGAAGATCTTTGGAGAGGTTCCAATAGAGGTTTTCTGGTTCGAGCCCACTGATGATGGATGTCATCACATTACTTCTATTATAGTCCTAAACCTTTAACTTCCCTTTATTGAAGATATAATTGAGATCTATCAATGTCTCATTCTTTTTTTGCTTAATATTCAGTAGTTGAGTAAAGCATTTTGCAAGTTTCATGTCGAAACAAAATCCGTGGATAAATTTTTCATCTAGGTGTTTAAAATTCTCTATCCTTCATCTTGACAAATCGGTGTACCACACATGGGAAGTATGAGTGAGAGTTCTAGAAAATGTCCGACATCTCATTTCATCTAGAGTGCAATAGATGTCTAAAATTATCGGTAGTTTAAACTTTCGAGGTTTTGGATAGCCGACAATGCTTGGTACAAAGGGTGGACCCTCCATATATCCCCTTCGACCGGGGTCTTGGATTTTGATAAGACAACTGATGTTATCCTTTATCCTCTGGATCGAGTTATTCTAAGGCTTCTTGTCTTCAACAATGTTATCACCTAAACCTTCCACCTCATAGACGACTCTGCAGGTGGATCTTCTATTTGGGTTCCTTCGTGCACTATTTATCTCACAACATTTCCTTTAGTCTTGATGATTCCTTCGACAAGCCTAGCATAGATGACCAGTTATACTTATCCCATATATTCTATTTGCTATGATGTCTCGGATATAATGCCCATTTGGGCCAAGATGATAAAATTTTGACCCTCCACTTAGTATTGTGAATGCACTGTCGCTATGATAACTCTAGTGGTGTGTTAAATAATTTAACCTTGATAAGATGGACGAGGGGTTTTACCCAGTCGATAGGATGTGTTTGTCATCTTGAATTGTTTTCCGTAGTCCCAACTACGCTCCACCTCACATGTCATGTTATTAAGTCCTCCTTGTACCTCTTTACCAAGGTGGAAACGATAAGGGCCATTGATATATCTTCACCTCGGACTGTATTGGACCACTTTAGTTAGAGCTAGAGGTAGTCTTTCGTCTTTTGGTGGTGCATCTCCTATTGTAAGAGGGTACTTTAGATTATATATGGAGGCGTAACCCCTATTGAGTATGGTAATCACAAGTTAATTGGCCAAAGCTTTGGATTAGTGATAGAACACATAAACATGAACCCAATGAGGATAGACTCAACTTAAACTCACAAAACTCTCGTGTATAACTCAGGTCATGCGAATGGACTTTAGAAGTGGCTTAGCTAGAGGGAAAGGGAAGTAAGCACCCTAGATACACCCTGGAGGGCAAGTAAAAATACACAAAACACACACGACACCCTGAAGAATCTCTGTCAAGTATTAAAAGCTTCGTAATAAATGACAATGGTGAGTCGGTGAACTCTCTAGTTTGCAATAACTCTTTTCAATTCTCAAAGAGAGGATCCCCTTCCTCAAAGGTGGTTGGGGTCCTTAAATAGCCCCCACACCACCCCCGAGGCAACTCAGTAATTAAAGACTATGAAAGACATCCCTCATACTTAATGTCACAACATTAAATGCCTGATGCACTAGTTGTCTCCGCGTCATAAACATTAAATGCCAATACATGCCTTTTGCCTAACCACTGTGTGTCAGGGGGTTGTTGTCGCAGAGGTGGCTCACCAACTGCCTGACAGCCCCAAATACCACAGTGGTTTACTCAAGTGCATTTCTGACATTGTTTAGATGGCTAGTGACATCACCCACAGTAGATGTGACATTAAGTAGAGGGTCGTTTGGTCCATAACTCAATGCCCGATGGAACTCCAAGCTGCTCCGCTTGAGGTTCCACGGTCAGGGTCCTTCGGTGTTTTACCAGGTGTATCTAAGATGGTCAGCACAAGCCCCAACGGTGCCTTACTTCTCAATCCTCCAAACCAAGTCCCTCTAAAGTTCCCATGGTGAGGTCATTCGATAGGGCATGAAAGCCCTCCCAGGTACTGCCATGCCTGGTCTCTCGTGAGTCCCGTTTGACCTCACCCAAACTGTATTATTATTATCGTTATGTCATTACAACCGTTACAGCTTTACAGTGAATGTAATCAAAGGTACAATATGATTAACACAACAAGCTGAAGTATGAGTTGCCACGCTGAGCTGCCTCACAAAGATGTCACGCTTGAGTTGCCACGCTGAGCTGCCTCCCCAAGCTGCCACGCTGAGCTGCCTCACCAAGATGTCACGCTTGAGTTGCCACGCTGAGCTTCCTCCCCAAGCTGCCACGCTGAGCTGCCTTACCAAGATGTCACGCTTGAGTTGCCACGCTGAGCTTCAAGCCCCCTATACATTTGCCACCTCGTGGAGAGATTTGTTGGGACAAGAAATGTCTGCACGAAATGACTCAACTTGATGGATTTTTCTTTGTGTAACCGTTGGAACATCTTCTTCCTTGGGGCCTTGTTAGATAAGTCTGACAAAAAAAAAAAAAAATTGGCGCCAAAAACTCAAGCTTGCTGAAGAAGGCAACGCTTCCTGTTCTCTATGCGTCATTTCATTAATGACGTGCGCTGTCTTTTCAACTGTCACAGCACTTCCCGAAGTGCCACGTGTTCATGTGAAATGATTACAGGCGGCGGTGCACGTGCGAGGGTGGGGAAATCTAAACGCCAAACTCGAAAGTCTCAACAGCCATATTCAAAATATTTTGAACCTTAAACACGTGGGCCTCAGGGGTCTCTTTCCACTTCTTCCTTCTTCTTTGCTTATTTCCTTATTTCGTTATTATCTTCTTCATCAGACTGTCGCTTATTTTTTAGAAAGAGAGAGAGAGAGACTCCATTGTTGCAAGAGCTATACCACCGTTTGTAATAGTCCGTCCCCATTGTTGCTCTCAATCCCTTTTCTCTAGAAGCTTTCTTTGTTATAGCTTCACTGTTTGTCATGGCGTCTTCAAGCAACCCCACCATTTCCGCCACTAGTGTTCCGTCTGCCACCACCACTGCTGCCTCCGCCCTGGGTGCTGCTCGCCAAGAACAGCTGAGATTTTACCGTCGCTCTCCCATTTTTGGGGAGGGTGATGGCTTTCCTATTGCCTGTAAGGTTGTCTGCTTTTCCTCCAAGTTTGACGCCCTCTTGTTGGGTGATGAGGACGAAGAGGTGTCTAAGTGGGGATTTCTGACCCCAGAAGGAACTCTCAGATTTCGCTTAGAGCGAGGGGACTTCCCATGGTTCCATATTGATTTTCAAGTACCCGAGGGATCCCCCGCGCACTTTGCTGCCTGGAACTCTCACATGCATAGTTCCTATACTGGTGTCCTTACTACGATTGGGCTGCAACGGGCAAGGTGGTTTGGTGAGTTTACTCTATCAAAGAACAACGCTGCCTTGCCTATACTGGTCTCTCGCTGGAACGTGGATACTCATACGTTCATTGCTGCCTGGGGTGAGTTTACCATAAATCTGGAGGATGTGTTTGAGCTCCTGGGCCTTGATGCAACAGGCCATGAGCCTTACACTGATGAAGCTCTTGATGCTCAAGAGACTGCGGATCGTTTGGAGTTGGATCGCATATGCCGAAGCTGCATCGGTTCTTCCAACAAAGCTACTTTTTCTCCCTTGATCAATTATTTCTTCCAGAGTTCTAGTGAAGGCAGTTCTTCATCAACTGCCCCTGGTCAAGGTACGCCGTTGGAGCTTACTGCTTACATTCTTGTGATTTTATCCCGTTTCTTTTTTACGGGCAAGCCCAACGATCAGCCCCGAAGAGACCTCATCAACCTGTCCCTTTGCCTAGCTCGAGGTATAAAGCTTCCCCTGGCTGCAATTGCCTTGGGATCCCTGTACACCTGGTTGGACAGGACTTTATTTGACATGGAACGTTCCATTGGTCGTTATAACTTGGCCAATTTTGCCAACAGTGTGCTTCTGACCAGTTTTCTCTACTTTCGCTTTCCTTCCGTAGCGGCCAAGCCCAACAGTCCTCCTTCGGCTGAAACAATTTTGCCTCCTCGGTCCTTCATTTATCATAAGAGGCAAATCCGAAAGGAGTTGATTTCAGTGATTGATCGTTTTGAGAGTTTCGTTATGAGGCCCTATCAAGAAGAGGCCTTTTTTCATACTTGTAAATTTTTTCATCACGATGCCAGATTGATACAGGACCCTTCTCCTGACATTGAGGATCCCTCGCTTTCCGTGGTTCTTCTGCTTTCTCCTGGATATCTACCCTCCTACACCGAGTGGGGATACACGAGCGAGCATTATAATCCTAACCGATGCAGTCATCAGTTTGGGTTTGACCAGGGGGTGCCACGTCCAGTTTTCCAATCATCAAACCCCAAAGTCTCCTTTGGCGAGGCATGCTCCTTGTTTTCTTCGACTGCTGCGTGGGGGATATCTTCAACAATGGCTGGGCATGTCACCAAGTATTGGCCGAAAGAACTAACTGAAATTGCTGAGTTTATTGAGGGAGAGCCTGTGTATCCTCCCGTTTCTTCATTTTCTGCCCTGGAGTTGGGGCTAAAAGGAAACTCTGTACTTGGGATAGAATTCCCTCTAAGTTCAACCCACAAAGCGCCTCACAACGAGCTTCCCCCACTTTGTGCCATGGTCCCAGTTGCCACGCCAAAGTCCAAAACTGCTGCTGCGAAGAAGGATGCCCCCTCTACTGCGATTACTACCGACGAGGGGGCTTCTCCACCACCTGCCAAGAAGGCAAGAACGGCCAAGAGTGGGACATCGAAATCGAAATCGAAGTCCCAGAAGCCCCAAACTCTCGTGGCAGCTCTTCCCATAGCCTCCGTTCCTCCTCCCATGCCTGCTGAGATGGCTGAGCGTGTGAGGAGGGAGGCCCAAGAAGAAGTTGACCGAATAAATGCTGAGTATCAATGGCATGCAGTCGTTGTCCCTTCCTCCATTTCTTTCCCCACGGTGGTGGTGGATCCTTCAGAGCCAACGGCTAAAAAGAGGAAGAGTTCCAGGGTTCCTCAAGGGTTCAACATTAGTGCAGCTAGCTCAAGGAAGAAGACTCTGGGCACCAAGTCCCATAAGAAACGGACTCCTGAAGTACACTTGACCCCTGAGGTGCAATCCACCCCTGCCCCATCAGTTGCTGCTAATCCTACCTCTTCGCCCGTGGTCATGTCTTCTCGTTCTCCTTCTGAATCGGAGGTATGTATGGCTGACGTAATTATTATCTCCTTTATGCTTGAGGACGACTGTCTTTACTTGTGTGTATATTTATCCCTCCCCCCTTTCTTTGACAACTGTTTTGCATGGAGTTGAAATAGAAAGACCAGACCCTTCCAGTTCTCCCGTGAGCCTTTTTATGGGGGGACGCTTCGGTGCATCTCATACCGATGTGACTCCTCCCCGTTCCCCCATGACAGGGCTTATGTATTCTCGTCGTGGAGTCATCCAAAGTGCGAGGGAAGTTATTGTGGGAGGTGATGACATTGATCATGCGAGTGATTCCTCGCCTGAAGTGGTAACCCTGCCCGAAGTGGCACATCCCGAGATAACATCCTTGGTCCCTTCTGATTCACAGGCCTCACCTGAGGTTCCTCTGCCCATTGTACTTGTTGAGGAGATTGAGCCCGAGGTATGATGTGATCTATAATTTATTTGTTGTAGTCCTTTCGATCATACTCTTTTCGTATTTGTCTTACTAAATTGTGATATGTTTTGGGTACCCCAGGTGGAAATGTCCTCGTTGTTGGCGAGCATTCTTCTTCCAACGATGCTGATGAGGCCCCCGACTGTCATTCCTTTGTTTAGCAACATGACCGAGGTAAGTAACACGTCGAGATATTTCTTCATATTTTCTGTGCCCATTCTTCTTTTCTAACACTTGGCTTTGTGCACAGTTTTCTCCTGATCTTGCACCAACTCTTGTAGTGAGGGCCCAGGTTGGTGTGTTTACACACCCTCCTGACGTGGATTTGTTTGAGGGCTCAGTGTCTTCTCATGATGAACCCAATATGCTGGCCCTTATGCCCTATACGGGTGACCAGGTTTGGACAAGCGTGGAGGCTTCTGCGTCTAGGGACCCCGTTATGGCATCTAGGGTAATAATCGCTCCCCCAACGGTTCCTGTCCCTGTGGCTGCCTCAAATGCTCCCGTTGTGACTGAGGTATATTTTTCTTCTTATCTTTTGTTAAGATTTTCCATAATCTCCATCTTATGATTTTTCATAAGATTGTTCTTAAACTCCCCCTTATAACGGTGACTTAACAACGAAGACACTTGTTAAGTTTTTTTCACAAACTCCACCTTATAACGGTGACTTAACAACGAAAGCGCTTGTTTAAGATTTTTCATAAACTCCACCTTATAACGGTGACTTAACAACGAAAGTGCTTGTTAAGATTTTTCATAAAACTCCACCTTATAATGGTGACTTAACAACGAAGACACTTGTTATGATTTTTCATAAACTCCACCTTATAACGGTGACTTAACAACGAAAACACTTGTTAAGATTTTTTCGCAAACTCCACCTTATAACGGTGACTTAACAACGAAAACACTTGTTAAGATTTTTCATAAACTCCACCTTATAACGGTGACTTAACAACGAGTGTTAAGATTTTTCATAAACTCCACCTTATAATGGTGACTTAACAACGAAAACACTTGTTAAGATTTTTTCGCAAACTCCACCTTATAACGGTGACTTAACAACGAAAGCGCTTGTTAAGATTTTTTCGCAAACTCCACCTTATAACGGTATCTTAACAGCTTACCACTTGTTAAGTTTTTTATTCATAATTCCAATATTTGGGCTTTTTCTTTTCAGGTTGCTCGGGAAAATTCGCCCCCAGTTCTCTCACCTGTAAGTTCACCCTTCCGAGAACCTGATGTTTCAGAAAATTCTATTCATGATGATCAAGGTTCTACGACTGGTGCTGCAGCCGAGAGCGAATCTGGGTGCGAATTGCCTCTTCCTGACCTAGCTCCTCACTCGTTCTGCCTCATGGTGCTTCGGTAGTCTCCTTAAATGCCCGTCAACCATCGCCTGGTGATTGAACAATTGGTGGATCGCCATCCTGATACCTTCACCCCGGATTGCCTGCGCTCAAATGTTCATGTGATGAGTCACAGACTGCAAGGCATGGCGATCGTTGTTACTGAAATTGCCAGTACCCCCACTGCCAGTGTTACCAGATCCCTTCTCAACCAATTTCTAGGTTTTCTGAAGGAGTTGGGACGTGATGGTTTCCGTTTTGACTGGCTTATAACGTATTTGAAAACTTTCAAGAGTCAACAGCTGATCGGCCAGAGGGAACTACTGAGAAAGCACCGGGAGGACCAACGGGATGAGGAGGTTAAGTTAGCTGAGCTGGCACCTCTTTTGGAATCGGCGGATGAAGAAGTAAAGAATGCCAAAGAGGCTATCCGTTTGGCCAAGCTAAAATGGGAGAGACTTCTTATTGAACGCGTACAGGTGCAAACCAGGCTAGAGGTTGCTGTCAACGCTCAAAGCTCCTTTGCGTCAGCTTCTTCGGGCCTTCCTGGGGATTTTTTCTCTTCCCCGGACCTATGGTTCCTCTTAGGGTAGTAAACTCCTGTATATATTTTCTTTCTTCGTCCATTCATGTAATTCTTGGGCAATAGTTCCCAATTTTTTGTAATGCTCTCTTGTTTAATGAATGAAAGAATGTATATTTTTCAGTTTATCTTCTGAGTTATGACTGCTTTCATATCAATGTCTATACTTCACGTCATCAATAACAATTGTATATTCATAATCAAAGACTAGATACATCGATGGTACAAACTTAATTGTTTACACATGATAGACTTTCAGCCATTTATTGTTAATTTTGAATGGCTTATCTTCCTCCAACTTAGAAATTAAGCAATAACCTGAATCATGAGCTTCCTTCACGACGAAAGGTCCCTCCCAATTGGCTGCGAACTTTGGAAGAGGAAGTCCCCTAATGTGTTTCACCGCTACTTTCAAAACGAGATCTCCCTCCACGAACCTCCTTGGTCTTACCAGGTTGTCATATGCCCTAGAGAGCTGCTTTGTATACATTTGAAAATGTTGCATCGCGTTGTCTCTGTGTTCATCCAATGCCTCCAACTGCACATGCCTGTTCTGAGGAAGCATGCTACTTCGCAAGGCGTATCGAGCAGAGGGAACTTCCAACTCCACTGGATGGATTGCCTCAGCCCTGTAGACAAGTGAGAACGGAGTGTACCCTATGGGCTTCCTCTTAGTCGTTCGATAGGCCCACAACACTGATGGTATCTTATCATCCCACGATCCTGGAAAGTCCTCCATCGTTTTAGCCAAGATATTAACCAGAGTTTTGTTAGTTGCTTCGGCCTGACCGTTCCCCTTCGGGTATGCCACCGTTGAAATGTGATGAACAATGGAGTACTTGTCTATGAGCATCGTTACTTCTGAGTTGACGAAGGGAGTCCCATTATCTGAGAGAATAACCTTTAGGATACCAAAACGACAAATGATATACTCTCTGATGAAGTTACTCACTACCCCAGTCGTTGCCATTCTGAGTGGTATTACTTCAGCCCATTTTGTAAAGTACTCCGTTGCTACCAGTATCCATATCTTGCCCCTCGACGAAGGATGTATCGCCCCCACGAGGTCGAATGCCCAAGTGTGGAAAGGATAAGGCGTTGCCAGAGAGTGTAAGTCCACCGATGGGGCATGGATCATATTTCCATGAAGTTGGCAAGCTTTGCATTTTTGAACAAATTCGGCAGAGTCTTTCTCCATCGTTGGCCAATAATACCCCAACGTCATCAGCTGATCATATAACTTGGCCCCTCCTATGTGAGCTGGGTCACGGGCTTGTTTGAGGACCTCAGTTGCTTCTTCCTTTGTGATGCAACACAATGGCCTGTTGAAGTACCCCCTTCGATAAAGCTGCCCCTCCTGGATATAGGGCTGCCTCCAGTCCGTTTGGGCTTCGATGAAATGGCACTCAGCTGCTTCAAAAAATAGCTGACACTTATCACAAATCCGTTGTAGTTCTGCCGCATCCGGTTTCATTCTAGGCCAAAAATATCCGCCTCTTTGAATTCTCCTATAAAGAGGTATCTCAGTTGTTTCGCAGTGCTCCTCATGTGTTTTGTTCAACCTCTGCTCTGCTTCCTCTGGCCCAATGCATCTCGATAACCATCCCCCTGCATTTCTGAAGTAAATATTTCCCTGGTTTGTAAAGTATTGGGCTAACTCTCTTAGTCCCATAGCTCCTTCGCCAGACTCCAGTTGCTTCCTGATCTCTCCTCTCCAATCCGCGTCTCCCTCCATCGGTAGTATTGACTGCACCACCGAAGGAGCTGTTCTTCGTTGGATCGTAACGATAGTCGTATCGCTCCTCATGACCATCTTTTGAGCAATAGTGGCATAAGCGTCTGGATGACGGTTCATCGTTCTGGGATGTCTTCTGATTTTAGTTAGATGGAACTGGCTAAGGATCCTTTGAATGATCGTTCTGTATTGTGCCAAACTCATGTGCTTCAACGCATATTCTCCGTTAACTTGTTGAATTACTAAGTTCGAGTCACCCTTGATGCAGAGTGAACGAATTCCCCTTCGAAGAGCCTCCAGCAACCCTAGTACCAACGCTTCGTATTCTGCTTCGTTATTGGAGCAAGGGAAATCTAGTTTTTAGGAAAGGAAAATCTCCTCCGTTCCTTTTGAAAGGATGACCCCTGCCCCTCCTTTTTTCTCTGCCGAAGACCCATCAAACTGCATCGTCCATTCCTCATCGGTTGCATCCAGATAGTTGGCTTGTAAGTCGTCTCCTGGAATGTCTTCTTTAGGTGGTTCAAACGTTCCTGATTGAAAGATTTCCAACAGATCAGCATACGCCTGGCTCTTGATAGCATGAGGAACCACACACTTTAAATCGTATTCGGAGAGAATAAGGAACCACCTAGCTGCCCTGCCAATCAAGATAGTTCTAGCCAATAAATACTTAATAGGATCACATCTAGTTACAATATGAATTGTAAAAGACAACATATAATGTCTAAGTTTTTGTGCCACAAAGACTAAGGCCAAACAATGCCTTTCTAGGCTGCTATATCTAATCTCTGGCCCATGTATGATCCTACTGAGGTAATACACTGGCCGTTCTTGCCCGTCAATCTCTTGTGCCAGCAAAGCTCCAACGGACCTTGTAGTGGAGGTGAGGTACAGCTGCAACGGTACTCCTGCCTGTGGAGGAACCATGATTTGTGGTGAAACGAGCAGCTTCTTCAACTCATCGAGAGACTCCTGGTGATCCTTTTCCCACCTGAACTTTGTGTTCTTTCGCAGCAGCTGCATCAACGGGTGTGTTACCTCGACCAATCCTGGTACAAATCTTCTGAGGTAGGAGACTTTGCTGAGGAAACTTTTTAGCTTCTTCGCCGTTCTTGGGCACGGCATCTCTAAGATCGCACGTTGTTTATCCTGGTCCATCTGCACCCCTTGTCAATCAACCACAAAGCCTAGAAACTTCCCGCTTATTACTCTAAAGACGCACTTCAATGGGTTCATCCTTAATTTATACTTCCTACATCGAGTAAACACCTTCTTTAAGTCGTTTAGGTGGGACTCCTCCTTCTTCGATTTGATGACCAAATCATCCACATAGAATTCTACAAATTTGTGGAAGAAATCGTGAAAAATGGCCATCATTGTTCTTTGATAAGTAGCTCCCGCATTCTTAAGTCCAAACGGCATTACTTTGTACATGAAATTACCCAACGGGGTTCTGAATGCCATTTTCTCTGCATCCGCGGGGTCCATCTTGATCTGGTTGTACCCTACGTACCCATCCATGAAGCTATACATCTCATGCCCAGCCGTGGCATCTATCAAGTTATCTATGGAGGGTAGAGGGAACTCATCTTTGGGGCAAGCCCTGTTTAAATCTCTAAAATCCACACAGATCCTTATTTGACTCTTGTCCTTCTTCCCTGCTGGCACAATGCTAGATAGCCAAAGGGGATGCTGTATTAGTTTGATGAATCCTGCTGCCAACAAACGCTGAACCTCTTCCTTAATCTTTAAGTCCAACTCAGGTTTATAAGTTCTTGTTGCCTGCTTCACCGGCATGGATGAAGACATCACGTTTAGCTTGTGGAAGCTCACTTCCTCATATATCCCTTCCATTTCGGTATACTTCCATGCCAAGACATCTATGAACTCCCGGATTAGCCCAACCAAGGCTTCTCGTTTCTCCTTACCGAGATCCTTCGCTATGAAGATGGGCCTTGGGTCTTCCCCTTCTCCTGCCAGGTTCAACTGCTCCAACTCTTGTGCCTGGGGCTTTGGTTGATTTTCCATGTAGTCTGGTTCTTCGGCGACCTCCTCCATGAACTCCTGTATGTTGAAGTTGTCTATCACCATACACTGTCCCTGTTGATCCACCAAGAAACACTCATATAAGGGGTCAGCCCCATCCTCGGTCTCTTCGGTCGCCCGCTCACATCGTTATAAATGGTATACCACCTTCCCCTCTTCAGTGACCACCTTCTTGCATTGCCTGTTGGTAACTGTTGCCACGGCCTTCCTCCTCCTCTCTCTCGAAGCCTCAACGATTCTTCGCCCTGAAAAGAGACTCAGCACGCTTTGCCGTTGGACCTCATGCTCCACAGGATCCACTCTAAGCCTTACATTGTTTTTGAGCTGCTTCGTGGTACTTTGGGGTCGAGGGATCACCTGATGGGTTTCTTCGGCCCTCACCCCTTCGTTACTCGCGGCTTCTTTGCTTTGCTCGTTCAGAGGCCCCATTCTATCTCTGATCGAGGGAACCCATGCCCCTCCATTCTTCTCGTTAGGACTAGAGCATCCTCCTCCAACTCCGTATAAAAGGCCACATCTACAAAGTGAGCTTCCTCGATAGAAAAAGGCCTTTTTGTATCCCTAATGGTCACTTCTGTTCCTTTGACATTCGCCTTGGCGCATTGATGATATGTTGAAGGAACTAAACCTTGATTGTGCATCCACACTCTTCCTATTAGTAAATGATAGGAAGTTGCACTTTCTATTACATGGAAATTGATGTGGGAACTCAGATTTCCCATTACAATTCCCACATTCACATACCCAATGGATTTGGAAGATTGGTTGTCATACCCTGAGATTACCAGAGGCATGGGGACCAACCTTTCTTCTGGGATATTAGCTGCGTGGAAGGAGTTGATCGGCATAATGTTGATGGAAGCACCCCCATCCATAAGCATTCTTGTAAAACTAACCCCGTTGATACTGGCCGTCACATACAAGGGCCTGTTATGAGGGAACCTTACAGCTCTATCTGCATCGCTGAAGGTCACCTATGATAGGAACTTTTTCACCAGCCTCACCATGGGTCCCCTCCATTTCAACGAGGGAACCGCGTCCTTCTTCGCGATGTCTAGGATCGCCCGAGTTATTTCCAGTCTGCTCTCCTTTGGTATCCCCACTTGATCGAAGAACCAAGCGAACTTTGGGGATTTTGAAACTGCGCTATATTCTATGATTGGGTCCGTTTCCTCGCCCTCAACGCTATAGGCGTCTTCTTAGTCCCTAGCACTTGCTTCATCATATGCCAAAACTACGTTAGCCATTCCCCTAGTTCAATACTCCAGTGCTTTATCGAACTCCATTGTTGCCCCTCCCCCCTCCCGCTCTGCCTCCTTATCATAGGCCGTTACAACATTGGCCCCATGCGCCGGGAGCGGGTTATTGTTAACGTTCCGCGGGGGGATTTATAATGTTCCCGCCCTCATGTACTTGTCGATGATTCTTCACAGCGTGAAACAACTTTCTGTTGGATGTTGGACCTTTCGATGAACCTGACAATATTTGGGATTGGCCCTAGTTGCCGCGTCGGGTTCTTCCTCCGGAACGCCTTTCGGTTCATAAACCGTTCCGCCTTGTACCATTGCGTTATAGCAACTCATAGCCTCCTCCACCGTACAAGGAAACGGTGGCGAGTCTTCTCTATCCCTTCCAAACTTTATTTTGTTGTCCTTCCTCTGGGCCTTGCCCCCATCCTCTCTCTCGACATATCCCACCCGTGGGGCCTGAGACCTTCCGCTGATGGGTTGTATCGGCTGTCTGAACATCATGGGAGCTACTACCGGGCTAGGTCGTACCACCAAAGATATATTTCTTGCGGACTTTAAGAATGCTGAAAATGTTCCCTCGCATGTCTCATTGATCAGGTGACAGATATACTCAGGAAGTAATCCCTCAGCACAAATTTGTAGTAACCTAGCCTCCTTAGCTTCTTCCCTCACGTCGAGGAACCTTTCCCTAAACCTTCGGATGTAGGCCACTACCTCCTCTCATGGCCTTTGCCTCTCCCTGCCAAGTTGGGTTAAGGTGAACTCATCTTCTGCCAAGAAGAACTTTCGGACGAACAATACATGCATCTCCTCCCACGTGGAGACACTATTGGGCGGCAGGTGAGAGTACCAAGTGTATGCTTTATCAATCAGGGATTTGGAAAACTCCCTCAGCCTAAGCTTTTTGTCATTGCAATGCGCCCCCAAGTGTTCAACGAAACGCTTAATGTGTTCCTTCAGGTTCCCGCCCTTCCCTGAGTATTTTTCAAAGGTAGGGGGAATATAGTCCTTCGGTTAGGGTTCGTTGTTGTACTCCTGGTGGTAGGGTGTCCGGAAGTCGCCGTAGACCGCTGCCACCTCACCCACAGCCTACGATAAAGACTGCATGAACTTCAACATCTCCTTCTGCATCTCTTTTCTCATCTCTTCCAAGGGCGAGGCTACTGGGGCCACCCGCAACGGGGCAGACGGTTGAGCGATCATTGCAACCGGAGCGAACATTATCGGTTGTGCCGTTGAAACTCTTGAGTTGCCCACAGTGGGATTCACAATAGAGGGTACACTTGCTGGGACCGCTCCTGTAATGCTTGCCCTTGGTGGGGCCCCTAAGGCCACTCTTGGTGTTACGAAGGCATTAGTCTCCAATCCTCCCAGCATAGTTGAAGCTACTGGGGTTTGCAAAAACTCGTAAAATTTTCTCATGAGGAGCGCCATCTGGGCAGGTCCCAGCCCTGCGCTCGTGGAAGGTTGTGCCGCCCCTGGGACGCCTATCGTTGTTGGAGCCAGCGGTACCTCTACTCGAGGAGCCCCATCTCTTAGGGCCTCCTGCTCCCTCGCAGCCTGTTCTTCATTATGCTGTATATCATCGAAATTCAGTCTTCTAGTTGCATTATCCTACGCCAAATGTAAGAGGGTACTTTAGATTATATATGGAGGCGTAACCCCTATTGAGTATGGTAATCACAAGTTAATTGGCCAAAGCTTTGGATTAGTGATAGAACACATAAACATGAACCCAATGAGGATAGACTCAACTTAAACTCACAAAACTCTCGTGTATAACTCAGGTCATGCTAATGGACTTTAGAAGTGGCTTAGCTAGAGGAAGAGGGAAGTAAGCACCCTAGATACACCCTGGCGGGCAAGTAAAAACACACAAAACACACACAACACCCTGAAGAATCTCTGTCAAGTATTAAAAGCTTCGTAATAAATGACAATGGTGAGTCGGTGAACTCTCTAGTTTGCAATAACTCTTTTCAATTCTCAAAGAGAGGATCCCCTTCCTCAAAGGTGGTTGGGGTCCTTAAATAGCCCCCACACCACCCCCGAGGCAACTCAGTAATTAAAGAGTATGAAAGACATCCCTCATACTTTATGTCACAACATTAAATGCCTGATGCACTAGTTGTCTCCACGTCATAAACATTAAACGCCAAGACATGCCTTCTGCCTAACCACTGTGTGTCAGGGGGTTGTTGTCGCAGAGGTGGCTCACCAACTGCCTGACAGCCCCAAATACCACGGTGGTTTACTCAAGTGCATGTCTGACATTATTTAGATGGCTAGTGACATCACCCACAGTAGATGTGACATTAAGTAGAGGGTCGTTTGGTCCATAACTCAATGCCCGATGGAACTCCAAGCTGCTCCGCTTGAGGTTCCACGGTCAGGGTCCTTCGGTGTTTTACCAGGTGTATCTAAGATGGTCAGCACAAGCCCCAACGGTGCCTTACTTCTCAATCCTCCAAACCAAGTCTCTCTAAAGTTCCCATGGTGAGGTCATTCGATAGGGCATGAAAGCCCTCCCAGGTCCTGCCATGCCTGGTCTCTCGTGAGTACCATTTGACCTCACCCAAACTGTATTATTATTATCGTTATGTCATTACAACCGTTACAGCTTTACAGTGAATGTAATCAAAGGTACAATATGATTAACACAACAAGCTGAAGTATGAGTTACCACGCTGAGCTGCCTCCCCAAGCTGCCACGCTGAGCTGCCTCACCAAGATGTCACGCTTGAGTTGCCACGCTGAGCTTCCTCCCCAAGTTGCCACGCTGAGCTGCCTTACCAAGATGTCACGCTTGAGTTGCCACGCTGAGCTTCAACGCCTTTTGCCTGGTCTCTCGCGAGTACCGTTTGACCTCACACTAAAATTCTTTATTTTTCTCGTTACATGATTACAACCGTTATAGCTTATAATCAATATAAACAAAGATACGCCATGACTAATACAGTAAGCTAAAATACAGGTTATCACACTGAGCTACCACGCCGAGATGCCACGGTGCCTTAATCCATAAAACACTATTGCTAATGTGGAATTACTTCTAATCTCAAAATTACCTTCAAGCCCCCTCTATAATAAAAAAAATTATTTTTCTTGTAATGCATCTTATCCCGGTACTTATGCAGACATCCATTTCAAATATTCCTAATGGGTGAACTTCCCATCGCTAAATCCTATTATGGGATGATGGTACGGGACGAGTTTCTTCTTGTTAAGTTTAAAACCTTTAAAGTGGTCCCAGATCATAACATCAGTCGAGCTTTCCTCATCAACCAAGATACAAGAAACATTGTATCTATGAACTCGTGTGTTGATGATGAGTAGGTCATCGTGAGGGGCTAGGATCCATTATAAATCCATCCTAGAGAACTTTACTATGAGACTCTCAATATCCACTTTCTTCATCTTGCATGGTTTTACTTTAGATTCTGTCAGGTTAGCGCCCATTCTTATTGACCTAGCTTTGGCTTCAATGACATAGGCCTTTCTGTTGGCAGGCTTTATATCTCCACATACTATTCACCCTGATATCATCTTAACTTCAAATGAGATCATATGGAGATTACCTTTAACTACGTCACACTGTACTGAGAGATTTGGGTCATCTCGCTCTCCGTCATCGTCTACATCTTTTTTGTTTAGGTTCACTTGAACATATTTATTATTTGTAATCTCATCCCTCGACGTGGAATATCTCTTCTTGTTGTCATCTTAGCTTCCTCCCTCGTCGACATACTTTCTAGCTTTATCTGCTTTAATAACTTTTTAATCTCGTCTTTTAGAGAGAAACATTAATCAGTTGTGTGGTCATGATCCTAGTAAAACTCACACCACTTGATCTTGTCTCTTTCATGGGTAGATACGCTCAGTTTCTAGAGTAAAAAAAGTTCTTTGTCATCTTTGATTTCGTTTAGAATGGGATCGGGGCTAACCGTCAGTGGGTTGTACGTTGTAAACTTATCGTCATTTGACTTCTTCTTCCACTATTTCTATTTGTCTTTGTTACGGTTATATCGAGACTCTATTCTACCTAACTTCTTTTTATCTCCACTCTTATCCACCATAGCCTTCTCCACATTCATGATTCTCTCGGTCTTATCCATAAGGTATGTCATGGATTTTGGAAGATCTTTGGAGAGGTTCCAATAGAGGTTTTCTGGTTGGAGCCCACTGATGATGGCTGCCATCACATTGTTTCCATTATAGTCCTAAACCTTTAACTTCTCTTTATTGAAGATAGAATTGAGATCTATCAATGTCTCATTCTTTTTTTGCTTAATATTCAGTAGTTGAGTAAAGCATTTTGCAAGTTTCATGTCGAAACAAAATCCGTGGATAAATTTTTTATCTAGGTGTTTAAAATTCTCTATCCTTCATCTTGATAAATCGGTATACAACACATGGGAAGTACGAGTGAGAGTTCTAAAAAATGTCCGACATCTCATTTCATCTAGAGTGCAATAGATGTCGAAAATTATCAGTAGTTTAAACTTTCCAGGTTTTGGATAGCCGACAATGCTTGGTACAAAGGGTGGACCCTCCATATATCCCCTTCGACCGGGGTCTTGGATTTTGATAAGACAACTGATGTTATCCTTTATCCTCTGGATCGAGTTATTCTAAGGCTTCTTGTCTTCAACAATGTTATCACCTAAACCTTCCACCTCATAGACGACTCTGCAGGTGGATCTTCTATTTGGGTTCCTTCATGCACTATTTATCTCACAACATTTCCTTTAGTCTTGATGATTCCTTCGACAAGCCTAGCATAGATGACCAGTTATACTTATCCCATATATTCTATTTGCTATGATGTCTTGGATATAATGCCCATTTGGGCCAAGATGATAAAATGTCGACCCTGCACCTAGTCTTGTGAATGCACCGTCGCTATGATGACTCTAGTGGTGTATTAAATAATTTAACCTTAATAAGATGGAGGAGGGGTTTTACCCAGTCAATAGGATGTGTTTGTCATCTCGAATTGTTTTCCATAGTCCCAGCTACGCTCCACCTCACATGTCATGTTATTAAGTCCTCCTTGTACCTCTTTACCAAGGTGGAAACGATAAGGGCCATTGATATATCTTCACCTCGGACCGTATTGGACCACTTTAGTTAGAGCTAGAGGTAGTCTCTCGTATTTTGGTGGTGCATCTCCTATAATGTTGGTCGACGTGATGAGATCCACAATCAGATTCTTTGCGGGCAGGATTATTATTCTTAGATGAATGCCAATAACTGGTGTTGTATGGACTACTGACTTGTCACGAGAGATCTCAATGCCTGTGCTACGTCAGTTATCTCAGACTGAGGGGGCAATTGACTAGAAACAGTATGACGGTTAATGGCGGATCGAAAGACATCATCGATCAGAGAAATCAACCAACAATAACAGGGGTGCAAAATCCTAAAAAATAGGGTGATCTAAATAGGAAGCTAATGAACACCTTCACCTAATCTCTTTTGATGGTAATTTAAATCCAACAATGGTGGACTTGAATCATAACCAAATATGAGATGGAAATCTAAGATGAAGATGAAAATGACAAAAAAATCTCAAAGAGGTGTCAAATGATGATATTGAAGAGATGAGATAAAACAAATATTGACACAAGTATTTAAGTGGTTCGGCCTTGGCCTGCATCCATTATGTCAAATATGAGAGTGATTTCAATATAATATGGCACTAATTGCCATGGAAGATACACACTAAAGATTTGTCTATCTAGAATCAATTATATATAGTAATAATAGGTTTTGTAAAAGATACATCCAAGTGAAGAAGACATAATGTGCCTTATATGGGTTAAGGGATGCGCAGTGTCAGTCCTAGAATGTCTCCCATTCAGCTAAGGTCGTGGCCTATGTGAGAGTTCCAGTTGTGTGTACATAAAGTAAGGTCATCATGAAGAATATTCCCCCATGTGGGTAGTTGATCATCATTAAGGGTTTTGCATAGATATGAATGAAATGACCTTATTATGCTTACCATGCCTATCAAAATGTATCAGAGGTAGGAGGTCTCGATATAGTCGAGACTATAGGATTCCTTGCTCCATGTTGGAGGATGAGACGAGTCAGGGTGTTTGTTTGTGACTGAATCACATATCTTACACATGTGGTTGTGGTCTTGTAATATGAGTGTCGCTTGAGGCTGACACATATGTTTGTGTAAGTCGGGTTTATCTCCTCTATAAGACAAAACTAGGGAACCTAGAAAGCTGTTTGGATGTCATCCGGATGAGACCACTGTGGGAAAAGACTCTGGAGTGTTCAGTAATCTAGGTGACATCTGGACAAAACTATACGTATGTATATAAATCACACACCAAATTCTAACTAAAATTAGACCAATAATCAATTATTCTAATTAAAATTAAGCACCTTTTAATATGCATTGCGTAAACTATTAACCAATTTTGTCTTTCCATAAGAATTCATCTAATTGATATAGTAAGAATAAAATAAATCAACAAACCACAACACCACGATGTATGAGGACAACCCACAATGAGAAAAACCTCAGACGACAAAACCATGCAAATTCACTATGATATAGGAATTACAAATAATGACAGACAGACTTAGTCAATGTTTCTCAAATCCTTCAAGCCTATTGAAGTCGTAACTACTTTACTTTCTTCAGGAATCAAACCACGAATGTCAGAATGCGTGCTCCTCATAGTCTCGGTGTCCACCGATCTTGGCCACCAAATCGTCACCACAATAAATATGGAATCCATCATTTCAAAATGCAACACACATGGAATACATCACACGAAATGTATCCAATGAAGATTAATCAAACTTTTTTGCTCAACGAAGAGATATTAAATAAGCATATTACTATAAAAATAGGATATCAAACTTATGGGGGTAAACTAGGGTTTAAAGTCTTTTCTATTTCTCTTGGAAAAATGATTTCGAAAGCCTTAAAAAAGAAATTGTTATGCCAAACTAAATAAATATAGATTTTCAAAATTTTAAGTCAGCACACGCGTTAAGGAAAATTCATCGAATGAAAACACCAAGATCATTTGAATGAGCATAGCCATATAGATCAAACCAAATAAATGTCATTCGAATGAAACTATTATTCTCATTTGAACGACCTTTAACGAGCTTTAAATGAGAATTTTCTACCTAACATAAATTATTATATCGAAGTTTTCTAAATGCTTGTTAGAATGAGATTTCAAACTTGCTTGGATGAGATAAAGAACACGTTCAAAATAAAATAAAGGAATTTATTTGAACGACTGTAGAATTCGTTCGACCGACTTTAAAAACAAATAGAAAAGAATCTATTAAAAATCCTTTTTCAAAATAGCCTCAGAAAAATACCAAAACCTAAAACATGAATATGGCTCAAACATAATATGCATTAATAAATATTGAGATCCCATGGACATTGAAGACGAAACTCGACACGAAGCAAGACATGATGATGAAGTCGCGCTACTTGACCGCTTTGGTCTTCAATCATCCATCTTAGGTTTAAAGGGTAAAAAAACTCAAATACTAACCTATGACTCAAACGCTTTTGTATAAATGAAATAAAGCCAAAATACACATAAATTGACTCGATGTGAAATTCATCCTTACAAACACATTATCCACTAAAAATGATTAGTGGATGATGATATGCCTACAACTTCTTCCTTGACAACCTTAACCTTTTGAAATAATTATAGAATAGTACATCAGTCGAGCTCCCATTATTAACAAGAATTGTTCGAATTGTTCGCTCGTTCGCTATAGGAATAACCACCCGTTGGGTATCATGTGGATATAATAGTCCACTCGGATCATCCTTCAAAAATCCAACTACTAGAAGGTCTCAATTCACATTGTGAGGTTGGCTATCTACTACCTCAGCCAAGTTAACTTAATTTGGGCCACTGCCTGTATAAGCCTTTAACTTATTCCTATAATGAAATGAATCCCTAAGGGATCCATGGTAATAGTTTTCTTAGGTTCCTTGGTATGCCAAATCATATATATCGCCTTCATCGGAGTCCTCCTCATCGTGATTCTTATTCTTATAGTCTTTTTCTTTGAAAATTCACCTTGATCGTCTCTTTTGGTTTGAACCTTCTCTGAGCTCGGCA
Organism: Sambucus nigra; assembly: GCA_949130495.1. Lineage (NCBI taxonomy): Eukaryota > Viridiplantae > Streptophyta > Magnoliopsida > Dipsacales > Adoxaceae > Sambucus > Sambucus nigra. The sequence continues at coordinate 581,901,747 of OX422210.1, read as the reverse complement.
AATCGGACTGATTGATCCATATACTTTTTTAATTCCCCCCCCCCCATCAAATGTTTGATTTCATCTTTCAATCTTAAGACCTTTTCCGTCGTATGGTCATGATCTTTGTGTAATTCAAAGTATAGCCATAATATTTTCCTAACACTTAGGTTATAATCTAATCTCTTCCACAACTTCCTACCAAAAAATAAATCATTGATAAACTATTCGAAAAACTATCTAAAGTAAATCTTTGAAATTAAAAAGTAAATGATTGAAAGTAAAGTATAACACTATTTAAAGCAAGTAAAAGAAATCAGATGAAAAAGTAATAAACTTTTAAAAAACTCTAAAGAAAGTTACAATCTAACTTATAATCTACTTCAAATTCAAAGAAATGTGGAAAATAAAAGAAAAGAAAAGAAATGGAATGAAATAATAAAAAAGGTAAATGTAATTTTTGTTAAGGGAGTCCTTTTTACTTTTTCTGATCGTTGCTTATTTATATAGTTTCTTGCCACTCAATGTAACTTATTTGATGAATGTTACTTAGTTATTCATTTATATGTTTCCTACCTAGGTGCACCAACACCCCCATGTAGCTTAGTTTCGTCTAATTTCTACACCAGATACTGGTGTCACGCATTCGTTCTGCCAATTTCCTTAAGTTTGTGTTTAGTAATTAGGTTGTTATTATCGATTTTTAATCTCACATGTAAACACCTCATTAGGTCATGATAATGTGCCATAAACATACCCCTCATGCTAATTGATTTTTAGGAAAAAAATTAATTAGTGCACTATTAAGCTTCTCACGCCACCACTCCACGTCTGATCATCATTACTTATGCAACATAATTATTCATTTTGTGGTGGCGAGAACATTTTCATCCCTACCAATCAATCAACATTTGCGTCCTTCAATTTGAACCACTTGTCTCTTCATTTTATTTTCTATTCTGCACAAAAATAGCCCATTTGAGTAACATCGATGGAAGTTTCAAAAGAAATTATGAGACTAGTCCCACATCTTAATCAACTAACACTATTGAGGACCCCGAGCCTTAACTACAACCACTCCTCATTTGTCCAATGATGCAAACCAAACTGATGTTGACGGTTGGGGTTCTTGGGATATAACCTTGCCTACTGAGTGTACTTGAAACTCAGAACCCGTTGGACCTCCTGTACCTATATTGATTGGGTTCATTACTATGAAGCCATCTTCGAAGGTTCCTCATGATCATTTTAGTGTATTTGATATATCCATATTTTTTAGGATTTTAAAGGTTGGGTTAATCCTGTTTTTGAGTGTCTTGTCCCTTATGGTGAAACCAAATAATTTTCTATTATCAATAATCCTTATTCTAACGAGGCTAAAATTAGTTAAGTACTTGAGGTTGAGGCAACCAAATTGTCTTTAAAGAAACATGTTGACAAGAGACGCCATCTTATTTGGTTAATTGTGAGTCTCTACCATCTCCCCCTCTTGATGAGGTGAGTGTTCAACATACTATTATATGCCTTCTCTTTCCTCTTGAGTATCTGCCTCAAATGGCATACCCTTCGTTCAATCATGGTCTTAGCGGTGATTATGCTTGGTCACTTCCAATCAAACCTTTTACCCCTTTAGGTTGAGTGCCAATGAGGATGTGGCCAATTTTCAACCTCATGAGACCCTAATTTTTGAAATGGATGAGTCTACACCATTCCTAGATTTAGAGGAAAAGTATCTTAATTATCTATTGATTTTTCCCACCATTTTGTAACTTATTAGTTTCCTCACTATTACGCATTTCTAGGAGTGTGATGCTGTATTTATCCTTAAATTTTATTCTTCCTATTGTGGGAAATCAATGGAACAAAGTGTTTTTATTTTGGATGATTGTTGATGGTTTGGGATTAAACCAATTTTGATGTGATTTTTTATTTTCTAACGTTGTTTGGTATTTAACTTCCACACTAACCAATTTTATTAATTTTGTATCTAATTAAATACAACCACTAGGAAAACAATTGCATTATAACCAAATTTTCCATGTTAAAATGTACTCACAATAATTTTGCACTTTTTTCTCCCTACAATGTTCAAATTGTAGAGCCACTTTGCATGCATGTATTTTTATTGGCATTGATCCTACCAAATCTCAAAGTATGTGTGCAAGCATCCTAATGATGACTTTTAGTTGTCAATTGAGATTAATTAATTCAAACATGAACAATTTTTTGTAATTTTCTTGAACCAATGCCCTTAGATGTATTATTACTCTCAGCATTTGATTTTCAATTTTTGATGTTAATAGACGGCAAATCTAATCACTAGGGCATTTGGATTCACATAGCCATAGAAAGTGACACTTTCCTCTCCACTTCCCCATAACTCTAATTTTTAGAGGGGACGTACTCAAAGACACATGTCAACTTTTTCCCTAGACTTTTTGCATTTCATACTTTCTTTTTCTCAAAGTTTTCATCGTCAATGGCGTCCAGTTATTCAGAGCTAAATGAATATCTTTCGTTTGATGGAGCCATTAATAGGTTTACAAATAATACCTTTATTTTTATTGTGAGCATTATTTACCCCTTTAAATCCTTGTGTGGAGAATCACTCACCACTATTGGTCCCTATTTCAAAAAGGATCATTCATTCCTCATGTCTCCCTACTACCCCAGGTTTTCGGACCATAACCTTCTCATCAAAAACTTTAATAAACTCCTAGAACCCCCAGATTTACGTTTTGGGTTTAGCCCAAAAAGTTGGATAATGTTGACTGAACCAAATGGTTGCATCGGAGGTTGGCCCTCAGTCATCAATTATGGAGAAATTCTATATCTTTGACTTCGTTAAACTCAGTTTAAAGGGTATTAATATTGACTCGTTTTCTTATCCTGTGGTGCAGATTATTATGTAACACAAATAGATAAGAAAAAAATGATCACCAAGTAGGAACAAGGAATGTAAAATGATAATCACACAACAAAGGATGTACGTGGTTCAGCCAATATGTGCCTACGTCCACAGTGGTGCAGTCAATGTTATTTCTGTATACTCCGGAGAGTGGTTACAGAGAATACAACTTGTCCCTTTGCCCCGGACCTAGGGTTTTATATATATACATGTACATTTAGGTAAGTGGGGGTGATGGATTCCCCCACGTCTTCCATCTCTCCCTATAACCTATCTTCATGGGAACGTGGGAAGAGACCAGATCATATTCAAAATAAGAGGTGGGGGACCTGGACTTTGGGCCGCCAGAATTGGGCTACTCGTCCAGGACCATGGTCTTAATTTTGGGTACCCACAATTTCCCATAAGTTTGTTGGGCCATGTTTATGGGCTCAATAAATTTAAATGATTAGCCATTATGGCTCTTTTGCAATTCTTCGAAAGAAGTGAAGTTGATTTTGGTGGCACTCGCTTTGTACCTTGTGCACTATGATTAGTGAAATTTAAAGGTTTCTTAGGATAGTTACTTTTCTACCATCGCTTCAATCTTTCCAACACTTTCCCATTTTATGTGAGTTCTAGCACTTCGTACCTTCTTCTCTCAATCTCCATTCTTGTTGCTTCCTTGTCATTTGGGCCTTTGCTTCTTCATCGTTCGAGTCGATCATCTATCTTGTAAGTTTCCTGTACCTTTTCTCTATACTTTCTCTTTGAGTTTGTAGTTTTCTAGGGTTTCCCAATGTCGAAGATTGGGAATAGGTCGGTCTCTGAGTTTAGGAAGTTTTACAACATCCCTTAGTGGGTAGATATTGAGTGTTGTGCCTCCCCTCCTAGAAACGTTAGAGATATATATGATGCCCACTGGATACATGACTTGTTGCTTTCCCAGGGGGGACTCACTTTTACTGCCAATGACTTATTTTTGCATTTCTTTGGCTATTTTAACATTGTTCCTGCACAATGCTCGCCCAATGTGTGGAAAATAGTTAATGGCGTACATAGAATAAATCAGTTGTATGGTACTAGGTTAGGGCTCGCCAAGGTCTATTTTTGCTATTCCTTCTCTCGAACTAGCTTTGGTGTCCTCTACCTCAAAGCTAGGAGCCCTGACAGGGTATTGGTAGTAAATCTACCTGATTCCTATAAGGACTATTGGCAAGACGGTTTCCTTGCTAGAAACTGGTAGTTTTCTCTCCAATTTGAAGGGTCGAGGTCTGAGAGGTTCTCTGTTCCCTTTTGTGGAGAAGAATACATAGGTAGACATTGCTTTGTTGTTTCAACTTTTGTTGATTTGTGATTTTTATAACTCTTCTTTGCTTTTTCTTCCATAGCGAGGCCAAAGAACTTGGAACCTTCTCTCAGCGAGGTTCATCTCTCGAAATTAATTAAGGCTTGGAATATCAGGGAGCCTTTGGGTGACGGCGAGCATCCCAGGTCTGCTGTATTTTTGCTCGAGTACAAGAACGTTGGCTCCAGCTTCATAACAAGGCCCGTGGATAGTATCCCAGAGTTTGATTTTCTCGAAAAGACTGTTATGGATCTTATTCAGTTGGACGAGGAGGAGAGCAGCTCTGAAAGTGACCTTGCAGGAGCGGTAAGTAATTTGGGTGTAGGTAGCTCGGATAGTAGTAGCTCTTCTGATCGTGGGGAGGTTTCTTAAGCTCGAGGGTCATCGATCACTTCTAGAAGTTCGAGTGAGGAGATGGTTCCTCTAAAGAAGAACTTAATCAGGGATGATGATGATGAGGACCACGTGCTTCTTGCATAGAGGTCAAAGAAGAAAAAATATAATTCCGGGGCTGTGGCTACTAGTTCCCGGTCCCTTCTCAAGAACAGGAGATAAAGATGAAGGAATAGGAGCAGGTGAGGGAGAGAGAGAGAGAAAAAAGGAAGAAGAGAAGAAGAAGATGGAGAAGAAGAGGAGGGTAGAGGAGAGGAAGAAGAAAGAGAACGAGAGAGAGGAGGAAAAGAGGAAAGCTGAAGCGAGGACGAAGGTCGGGCAGGCCTTGGTCTCGATGTCTGCGCTGCCCGAGGGGGCTTCTGTTGTAATTTCCCCTCAGTTGGCCCCCGCTTTGCTCAAGAGAGCTGTCCTCCCAGATGATCGCCAAAGGGCGATAGGGTCCGAGCAATTGGCCCTTCAGGCTAGTCAAAGGCTAGCTTTGGTAAGGTTCTTCCCTTCTCTCCCATATTTTTATGAATTCCCTCGTTTCCCACTTCTAATATCTTCTTTTATCTATAGTTTGTTACTGACTTCGCCGTGATGTATCGTTCACGCGATGAGCTAGTGAAGAAAAATAGTGAGCTGGAGAAGGAAAATGTTACCCTGGCACTGAAGGGTAAAGAAATAGAGGCTATCTTTAAAGCCGTTGACGCTGCCCGGATTTCATCCGACCTGGCTCTTGCTACTGCCAACAAGGAGAAGGATGCGCCAGTCAAGGATTTGAAAGAGCTGCGATAGGCCTACGACCTGGTTTGCTCGAGCAAACTAGAAGTTGTTGAGGACAACAGGGTGCTGTCTTAAGAGCTGAAGAAGGAGTCTGAGGTTGTCACTGCCAAAGAGGACTCATACAATTCTAGTTGGGTTGTAGCGTACGAGGATGCTAAAGTTCAGATAGGCTATATTAGTTATCTGAACTTCAAGAAGGGATGGAACAAGGCCCTTTTGGCTGTTGGCGTCGACATCGACTATCCCTTATTTGACGAGCATGACCCGGGTCTCAAGTCGACCATGGATGAGGTCCTTGCCCCAGTTGTTGAAGGTGTTGACCCTGTCCCTCAAACGTCCCCTGCTGATGCTTCCCTCATCGTGGTGACAGAGATTACCCCTGCCGAGGGCGGTGCTCCTGCTGATGCTAACAAGGGGAAGGGTACATCGACCTCTGAGGTTGCTTAACTAGTTATCTGCTAGGAATGCTTTCTATTTTTGGTTTTTCTATCTGTAAATTTTTTTTACTGTTCGATGTAATTTCAACCTTCATTAATGAAAAAGGCTTATATTTCTTGGTGCAGTGATGTGTCTCTTTCTTTCCCTTGTCTTTCAATTACCCGTAGTTAATTGATGTGGATGATTACATTCCTGCTACTTCCCAATTGGGCAGGACCCTTGGTCCCAATGCGAGTCCTGAAGTTCGCCAGGCATTCGTTAAGCTTTGCAAATCCCTTAGATCGAGGAATCAGAAGTATAAGGAGCAATCTAAACTTGTGGCCAAGATGAAGGACATGCTCCAGGAGATGGAAGAGGTTAGTGCTTCAGTGCAAGAAGAAGTGAATGCGTTAAGATCAAAGCTTCTCGATGCATCCGATATCAACCAGGTTGGTGAGATGCTTTAGCAAGAGAATGAGGTTCTGAGGAGAGAAGTCTCACGACTTAGGGAGCATGTGCGGAGTACTTCTTCAGCAGCATTACAAGGTTCCTCATCATCGTGAACTAGAGTTGGTCAGAGTGTTACTCCTCCTGTGCTGTGAGGTGCCACTCACCCACCCATTTCGCGAGCTGGTAGCAGCTCCAGGAGCCAAAATAAGGAAACAGAAGAACTTCGAGATAGGGAAATGGAAGAGCTCTATAGTGATGTCTAGCGAGCATATGTGATTGCTGCTTGGCTTCAAAGGGATGTCACTCGATTGCGGCACTTGTTCAAGAAAGGTCCTCGGTAAGCGTGGGTTGACGGCTATGACCAGGGTTGGTCAGATGCTCCAAAAGGTTGTCTGAGTTCAAGGAGCTTTCTTTTATCAGGGGGTGGATGAGTGCCTTAAAGGAGCCGGAAGTTCCGAGGAACTCGATGCTCTGGTATCGCCATGAGATGTCTCCATCAACCCTGATTCCTAACCCCTTTCGAAGGGATGATCGATGGATGCCCATTGATGCCATCCCCCGGCAATTATTGGAGTCGGATGCGAATGAGATTGTGGAAGAGTTAGCTCCTAATCCCGATGACGGACGAAGATATCAAGTGGCTAATTATCTCGCCCAGAGGCCTCCCCCCATTGAGATTTTTCTGGTTGTTATTTTTTGTATTTTTGATAATGTAAATGCTTTGGGCGAGCTCGCCGATTAACCATGTATCACCATTGTTGTAAAAATGATGAATTAATTAAAAGTTTGTGTTTTGGGCAATTTTTCCGACTAAACGTGTGCATCATATTCTTCATATTCTTGCAGCTTTATAATCTTCTAAGTTTGTTTTGTCGTGCGAGTGTCCTCCCAGTCCAGTATAATATCGAGATACCATTGTGCACCACTTTACCTTTTAGGTTGTGTCGTCACACTCCCTTAGGCCTAAGTGGGGCAACTGGAGAGGACACACCTGGTGTTGGATGCTTTATCCGATCAGGATTTTACTTAATCGAAGTAGGTTTGATGATCAGTATAAAATTTGGTCATATTGCTTAAGGATCCCCTGTAGGGATTCATATATTGCCGGGAGCAATGCTAAGAGGTCCTTCGTGTTTCATAACGATGACCCGAGGAGGGATATTGCCCTGCTATAGTGTAGTGATCAATGTGCCTATTATTTTGAGAAGATGTGCAATAAATGCAGCTGTTACTCATCAGAATGTAACCAATTAAGTAACTTTCATTAATGATAAGGGAAATGATCTTCTAGTTTCATAACAAAAGAATAAAAGAAAGATCTAAAAATAGAATCTCTTGAGATTGGTTGCGTTCCATGCCCATGGTATTTCTCTCCCTTCCATCGTCTCCAAGTGATAGGCGCCCTGCAGATCGTCTCTGGTTATCTTAAAGGGTCTTTCACAATTTAGGCCTAGCTTGCCGTCTGATGGTTTCACTGCGCTACCCAGGACTTTCCTAAGAACGTAGTCCCCAACTCGGAATGTCCTTGGGTTAACCCTTTTGTTGTAATGCCTCGCGAGCTGCTGCTGGTAGATCGCTAGTTTCACTAGGGCTAGCTCTCGGTGCTCGTCGACTAGGTCGAGCTCAGTGAGCAATGCTGCATCATTATGGCCCTGGTCGATAAAGTTGGACCTTATTGTTGGCAAACCTGCTTCTAGTGGGATGACTGCTTCCATGCCATATGTCAGTGAAAATGGTGTTTCTCCTGTCGCTCGCCGAGGAGTGGTTCTTTATGCCCATAGGATATGGGGTAGTTCATTTACCCATGCGCCTTTGGCTCGCTCCAATCGCTTCTTTAATCCATCGATCACAGTTTTGTTGGAAGCCTCAGCCTGGCTATTGGTCTAAGGGTAGGCCACGGAACTGAAGTGGTGTCTGATATCATGTTCCTTACAGAATTTCTAAAAGGAGCCTCTTTCGAACTGTGTTCCATTGTTGGTGATGATGGTCCTGGGGATTCCAAAATGAGTGATTATATTCCTCCATATGAACCTTATCATATTAGCATCTCGAATGTTTTCCAGGGGTTCCGCCTCGATCCATTTGGTGAAGTAGTCAATTGCAACCAACATATATTTGCGATTGCCGAGGGCGGTAGGTAGTGGTCCCACGATGTCCATTCCCCATTGGGAGAATGGCCATAGGCTGGTCAGTGATTTTAGATCACTCGCGGGTTGGTGGACCATAGGAGCGTGAAGTTGGCATTTCAGGCATTTGCGGACATACACCACAGAGTCCCTTTGAATATATGGCCACCAATAGCCTTCCTTCATTGCTCGAAAATCTAGAGACCTTCCTTCGATATGGCCTCCACAGACTCCTTCTTGAAGCTCGTGGAGCACTTTCTCGACGTCCCCTGGGTGAACGCATTGGAGGTAGGGGCCGAAGAAGGATCTCTTATACAAGCTGCCTTCTGGGGGTAAGTGAAAGCGAGTAGCTTTGACTCTTATCTGGTGGGTAGTTTTCTTATCATCCGGGAGAGTGCCATCCTTTAAATAGTCCCTTAAGGGGTCTATCCAGCTGGGGGCTGATCCACCTGGAGTACCTGTTCCATGTTTGGTGGCTTGCTGTCGCGGCTGATGCTCGGATGAGTGAGGAAATTGACGGGGATGGTTCTTCTTAGGTCAGAGTTGACTACCGAGCTTAGGGCTGCTAGGGCGTCAGCATGGTTGTTTTGTCCCCTAGGAAACTACTGGACTAGGAACTCTTCGAAGCTTGCCATTAGTTTTTTAACTAAGGCGAGGTAAGCTTCCATCCTATCATATTTTGCATTGTACTCTCCACTTATCTGATTAGAGACTAACTGGGAATCGCCGAATACCTATAAATGTCTTTCCCCAAAAGTTTGCACCTTTTGGAGACCGACTATCAAGGCTTCGTATTCTGCTTCGTTGTTGGAGGCTGTAAATCCGAGCCTGATTCCTTGTTCAAGGATTGTATTCTATGGGGTAACGAGGATAATGCCTACTACTGACCCCTTGGAATTGGAGGCTCCATCAACAAACAGTCTCCAAGTTTCTACTCCTGCTTGATTCTCCTTTCGAGTTGGTGGTTGAGGTTGGTTGGAGGGTTCCTCGCCCGTGAATTCGGCTATAAAATCAGCAAGGATTCGCCCCTTGATTGCGGTCCTTGGTTGAAATTGGATGTTAAATCATCCGAGATGGACTGACCATTTAGACAGTCTACTTGACAAATTCACTTTCCTTAAGACTGCCTTAAGGGGGTGTGATATGAGTACAATGATAGTGTGGGCCTCGAAATAGTGCTCCAGCTTCCTCGAGGCTACTACTAGTGCAAAGGCGATCTTCTCCAATGGTAGGTAACTTTTCTCGGTGTCCAGTAAGGTCTTTCTCACTTAATTAACGGGGTGATAGATTCCTACAACTTCTCATATTAACGCAGAGCTGACAGTGTGGTTGGAAACGGAGAGGTACAGGTACAAAGAATATGTTTGCTGTGGTATGATGAGCAGTGGTGCAGAGCTTAAGTAAGACTTGAGCTCGACCAATGCTCGCAAGCAATCTGGGCTCTATTATATTGTTTTTCTTCCTTTTAGAAGCTGGAAAAAAGGCTTGCACTTCTTGGAGGATTTAGAGATGAAGCGCTTTAGTGCAGGGAGCATACCAGTGAGCTTCTGTATGTCTTGGATTGTGTGAGGGGGTTGCACCCTATTGATTGCATCGATCTGGTCTGGGTTAGCCTCTATGCCTCTCTTACTGACCAAGTATCCAAGAAATTTTCCTGACTGGACACCGAAGGAACACTTGCTCGCGTTAAGCTTCATTGGGTACTTCCTGAGGATTTCAAAGGTATTTGACATGCTGGAGAGGTGATTTTCCTTCTTCTTACTTTTGACGAGCATGTCATCAATGTAGACATCCATGGTGTCTCCCATTTGACCCTTGAATATTTTGGTAACCAACCGTTGATAGGTTGCCCCTGCATTCTTGAGTTCGAAGGGCATGATCTTGTAGCATTATAACCCAACTGTCGTGATGAACGCCGTTTTGTCTTCATCTGGGGCATATAATGGGATCTGGTGATACCTTGAGTATGCGTCCAGGAAACTCATTCACTCATGAGCTGCGGTGGCGTCTATTAGTTGGTATATTTTTGGGAGGGGGAAACTATCTTTAGGGCATGCTTTATTGAGGTCAGTGAAGTCGATGCAAACTCTCCACTTTCCATTGCTTTTTGGAACTACTATCGGGTTGGATAGCCAGTTGGGGAATTGTACTTCCCTTATGGACCCTACATCCAACAGTTTTTCGACCTCTTTCTCTATCGCTTTGGCCTTCTTGGGTGCAGTTCGCCGTGCCTTATGCGTGATTGGTTTGAAGGCAGGATTGACGTGCAGCTGATGGCAGACCATACTAGGATCGATTCCAGGTAGCTCGTATGGTTCCCATGCGAAAACATCTATGTTCTCTCTCAGTAGAGTCATCAAGTCCTTCTGCTCATGGTCGGCGAGGGATGTTCCAATAAAGAAGACTCTACTACTGTCGCCATCTCCAGCCGTGACTTCTACCAGGTCCTCGACGACACGCTCGAAGGGAAGGAGCCTGGTCTCCTCAACTCTAGGTCTTCCGTACTTTAATTTCTATTTAGAAGGTGTTAGACCTTATTTAACTTTTTCGATGGGCTGATCGGCCTTCTTCTCTGGCTTTGGTCAGATGGATGCTATGAAACACTTTATTGCCATTGCTTGGTCATTGTGGATCTCCATTACTCCTCGCTCGGTTACATACTTGAGTTTCTGATGGTAGGCCGAGGAGACTGCCTTCATCGCATGAAGCCATCCCCTGCTGAGGATGGCCTTGTATGGCGAGTTGATGTCCACTACCAAAAATTCGATCGTCTTGGAGACGTTTCCAGCGCGCACCGGTAGTAAAATCTTTCCCAGGGGCATAGTTATTTTTCTGACGAAGCCAACTAAAAGGATAGTAGCTTCTTTTAGGTCGGTAACACTTAACTTTAACTTTATGAATAGGTCGAGATACATTACTTCGGACGAGCTTCCTTGATCGACGAGCAACTTATCGACGTCAAAGTTAGCTATCCTGAGTGTAATGATCAGAGCATCATGATGTGGGGTCCTTACTCCTACCAAATCTTCATCTGTGAAGACAATATGCTTGTTATAGTTGACGTCAACTGCTCGTCGATGCTTACCTGACTGTGACTTCGCTGGATCGATCTGAAAAGCCTACATTACCACTGTAAGTTTTTTCATCTCCATTCGAGTTGAATTTCCTTGTATCTGCCTGGCATCAGATGCCCCGTGAATTATCGTGAACTCATGTCCAGCGTCATCTTCCAGCACGTTGTGAAGTCTCACCTCTCTATTGGCAGCCACTTTCTCGTCCCTTTTCTCCACAAAATCATTTAAATGCGCAAACTGGGCCATCTCCTCGAGGTGAGACTTAAGAGGTTTGCAGTGCTCAGTCTTATGTCCTCCCTCTTTGTGAAAAATGCATCTTAGTGCATTGTTCCTCTTCGAGGGATCTCCTCCCATTTTCCCGAGCCACTTGATGAAGGGCTCATCTTTTATCTTCACGAGAATTTTGTAAATTGGTTCTTTAAAGACGGTGTTGACTGCCTGGAATGCTTTCGACGCATCATTGTTCCTTCCGTTCTTGGAGACATTTTTGCCCCCGTTCTTTCCTCCTTTCTTCTGGTTCTCAGCTTTGTCACTTCCCTTGGTAGTGAGTTTAGCTCGACCATTTTCTCCTGTACTGAGGCGAGTGACATACTCCACTTTAGCATACTTTTTGATGCGAGCCATTAGGTCATCAATAGTCATAGCCTCCTTCTTTGTCAGGGACTAGTAAAGAAGGGAAGAACTGGGTAGTCCAATTTTGAAACAGGCCACTGCCACTTGCTTCGAGCAATCTTCGACCTCGTGGAATAACTCCCAATACCTCTTTGCGTAGTCTCGGAGTGTCTCTTGAGGAGTTTTATTCATTATGAGTAAAGCATCCATCCTTTTGGGATGGGAGCTGCTAGTGATGAACCAGGATGTAAAGAGCTCGGCCAGGGATTTCAAACTTATGATGGACCGGTGGGGGAGTCTTTCAAACCATTTCTGCGCCACATCATGCATGCTCAAGGGGAAAATACGGCACATCAGTGCATCCCAGTGATTTCAGAGGGTCATGGCCTGCCGGTATTGCCTTACGTGATCGATGGGATTAGTCTTATCGTCATAAATCTTAAACCTTGGAATGGTAAATTTCTTAGGGCTTCTTCTTCTTCGATTTCCCTCGTGAAGGGTGACTTCATCTGGGTTTTGAGAGCTCGCCTAGCGAGTTCTCTGGTCGATCTGGTATCATGGTGGGCAGTATGTTGGTCCATTTCCCTGCGGACCAGGTTTCTTATGTTCTCGTTGCTGCGAGTAGGGATCTGGTAAAGATGAGCTCTTCGCAGCTGCTCGCGGAGGTCGTCGTCTAATTCACCTTCCTCCATCTTTTGAGATCCTCACCTGGGGCTCCTTCCTCGGCTACGAGACTTGCTCGCCTGAGGGCTAGGAGTGCGGTATGGACATCTCATGTTATCATGATAGAGCTCTCTTTCCAGTCTTACCAGTCTTCTTTTCAGGAGAGCGTTCTCAGCCTCGAGTTTGCGAGAAGACTCCCTTTGCTCGTGGAGCCTTACCTCGTATGCATCAATCAGTCTGGATATCTGTGTGGACCTCGCTGGTCCTTGGCTTTCTTCTGAGGCTGTCCTTTCTAAACGAGCCCTTTGATCTGAACATCGAACTTCAAACCTAATCCTGCGAGGAGCAGGTGGTTCTTGAATAACCCCTTCCTGGGGGGACATTGCTGCTGTGACCAGACATCTTAAATCCTTTCCTTGGTGTGGGCTCTTCTCAGGGAAAGATGAACGTTTCCAACAAACGGCGCCAATTGTGGTAGGAACAAGGAATGTAAAAGGACAATCACACAACAAAGGATGTACGTGGTTCAGCCAATATGTGCCTACGTCCACGGTGGTGCTGTAGATGTTATTTTTATATACTCCGGAGAGTGGTTACAGAGAATACAACTTGTCCCTTTGCACCGGACCTAGGGTTTTATATATATACATGTACATTTAGGTAAGTGGGGGTGATGGATTCCCCCACGTCTTCCATCTCTCCCTATAACCTCTCTTCATGGGAATGTGGGAAGAGACCGGATCATATTCAGAATAAGAGGTGGGGGACCTGGACTTTGGGTCGCCAGAATTGGGCTACTCGTCCAGGCCCATGGTCTTAATTTTGGGTACCCACATATCCTAAATGCCCTTTATTTTTGGAATATAACATTTAATTACTTTGAATTTAATTTTGGGATGGAAGTTCCCTCTATATATTTTTATTAGTTGTTAGGATCAAATCTCTAAGAGTGGAAGTTCACCCATTTATGTCATTAGTTGAGATTTATGGACAGTATAAAAGTGGAAACCCCATTTGGAATATTCCACCTTTATGTGTGCTCATATGAAAGACACCCCAAGCATAATCGATAAGGAGTATTTTTATTTTCTTCTGATATGGAAGTCAAGACACGTCTTATGTATTAAGTTCCAAAAATTAATGCTAGAATACTTTTTCTCAGCTGCCAATTTTATGAAAGGTGTTCTTTCTCCTTATCTTTTGGGGTCTCTTTATAAGAATTGTTCTGATTGTTGAAAACTCTTTCAATGCCAAACAAGGTGAGCCACTATGGGTCCTTTAAATGTGACTTCATGCATACTTTCTAGAAATTATCCATGTCAAATATGATTATAAACTTAGCCATTGTAATGCAATAGCTCATTCTGAGAAAAAGAAGGAATCAGTTTCTTAGGTACCGAAGGGCAAAAGATTATATGTTTTGATTATAAACTTATCGAGTGAGATTCTTATTATCTCTCTAAACTTGAGAATAAAATCTTCAAAGCTCCCATCTCTATGTTTAAAAGTTTGCATATTGATAGACCAAGGATTTATTTAGAAATCTTATTGTCACTCATTAAATAACCATTTTGGTTAGTCCCAATTTTAAAGGGTCCTCATACTACAACATAGGTTGATCCACATTGGGGATGTTTCTTAATTCCTAAGAATTTGTATTACGGAATTTCACCTCGCTCTTCCCTAAGTTTTGTGTCTTTTGGGGAGATTTACCTACCTGCACAATTTGCAAGGAAATTTTATTTTTACTAATCTATTCCAGTTCCAATGAGGAGCTAAGACAATCATTATGTATTTCCTAGGTCTTCTCAACTTTCAAAGGTTGTGATTTTCATAGTCCTAGTTGAGTATCATAGGGTTAGAGACATATTTAGCACTGCAAGAGTTGAGTTCGATGTAAGGATGATCCCAATTTTAAAGGACTAGTGTTCCAAGTACATCTAATTATTCCCGAGGCCATTTGATACGACGCAAATATTGTGTATTTCACCCGTTAACCTACGCTTTATTAGCCCCCTCGGGTATCTTAATCCCTATATTTATGCTCGTTAACCAGACAACCTCGGATTTCTATGTTAACATGTTTTGCAGGGGTTAATTGAGCTTTTGTAGGTATTTGGATGCTTAGTATGAAGTTCGTATGCATTCCGGTGAAGTTCCGTACACAATCACACGCGCAAGGGAATTTTAGTCTTTTCATAGCTAGGGTACCTGGCCCGACATCTCACAGAAGTTGTATCCCTCCTCGCTAGCTTCGCGTGGTCGTGAACAGTGCGCGATTCCGATTCATAACGAAGAAGTTACGGCGATTTCAGCGGAGGAAATACAAGGAAGCAAAAGAGGAGAAGGGAGAAGAAGAAAAGAGGAATGCAGTAGGCTACTGCAATCTGCCCTGCTTGATTGATCGATCGACGCTTCTGGTCGATCGATCGACCATTCTGATTTGTCGAAGTTTTGCCTAGGTCGATCGATCGACCAAAGGGGTCGATCGATCGATGCTCGGTTTTCTACAGATATTTTGCCTTCTTTTCTTTCTTCTTTATTTTTAATCCAACTTACTATATAAGCCAATTTTGTTGTAATAAGACTATATATCAGTTTAGGAACGTTTTTAGGTTAGAATAGTTAGGGTTTTGGTTTGGAGAGCTCATTTTCTCTTCCTCTTGGATTGACAACCCATGTGGTTTTGTAAGATTGAACTTTTCTCTTCCATTTCCAGTAATATAGTTTGTTCTTCATTCTTTCCTTGCTTTGTAATTTAGGTTTACATGCTTTGTTAATTAGTTTATTGTGTTTATTTATTGATTTCTTAGTTTAATTAGCTTAAATTAGTTTATTTTCATGATTTGTCCGTAGATAAATAGGTTCGGGATTGCGTTTCCGCCATTTATGGGTTTGGACCTCGAAAACTTGGTTTCGTGTAAAATTGCATTTAATTGAAACCTCGCGTATTAAAGTCGGATTATTATGAGTTTAACTTTATTTGTCATGCAACGTTAGTGTTTATAGAGATTATCCGAATTTAATCCGCGTGTGACCATTTTTCGTTAAATGTTTAATCTCGCAACTTTGGCTTAAATTCCTTATTGTGTGATGTTTATGCTTAATTGAAAATGATTGATTAAATATTTTCGAATCGAAATTCTAATTAGTAGTTGTTTAGCCCGTGAATGTGTGTATGCGATCCCGATCCTCGCTTTCCTTTAATTTAGAGTTAACTTATTCTTTTCTTTTGTCACCATAACCACCCTTCACCTTTTCATTTATTTATTTTACACTTTTATTCTTGAAGTTTTAAAACAAATAACATCTAAAATTTAATCACTCCTTGTGGATTTCTTACGATACCCGACTTACCACTGTACTTGCCTGTCAAGTGTAGTAGTAGCTTAGGTTTTTGTATTGAGTTGGAAAAACGAAAACAACGACTGTGGACTTTACACGCGCACACTTTTCGCACTCAATCACCATTACAAGCATCCACAGAGCTTTTAAAGGCCTCCTCCTTTGGTATGGCTTTAGTTATTTCTTGTAATTTTATCCTTAATTATATTTTCTTTAACTTGTCCATTTGATTTTCTTATATAATGTTCAACTCATGAAGCTTATGAGTCTTTATGCGTGTGTATATTATCCTTTGAAGAAAATGAGGCTTTAAATGAGAAGATTTGGAGGGAGGCTAGAGAGAAAGAATAATAGGTTCCTCTTATTCGATCATCTAGGTCAAGGTTTTCCTCTGACAATCCCACTATTACTTTACCAGGTACTGGGTATGTTGATCTCCTCATTTCTTCTATTCTAACCATTCATAATAAGAAGCACATGAAAACTATAATAAGGAATCTTGTGCACCGGGTCTAATTGGTAAGTTTGCTGGTATCTTTGCTCTAAAAGAAAATCATCACATTGGCATTATTACACCAATAAATTTGACTTTGAACTACTTTTTCTCTTTTGTAGGTTCAATTTGTCCTGCAACTAATGTGGATGACCCTATCCCAATTAGAGGTTCAACAACATCTCCTCCCTCAATAAGTGAGGCAATTGATGTTCTTACTTGGTCAAATAATCTCACTTAGAATCTAATTAGTAAAGGATGATAGTCATAGAGACTATTTACACTTCCATCCTCAATCTTACCTCTCTAGTTGGGATAACTGGGGCCCAATTTATAAGGAACACAGCCTATAGGGGGATTCTAATATTGTTGGTAGTACTCCAAACTCACATGCTATCCCATCAGTTCCTCAATATGCTCCTGGTCTGAGTACTGTGCCATTGAGAGGAGCATTTCTTGAGGTAGGGGTGAATCCTCTAGCTGAGGATGTTCCTATCTCGATGACACCAATAGAATTCATTGCCTTTCATAGGCAGCTTCAAGATATTATGTCTAAGGACCCAATTCAAGATTGGGAAATTATTGCCAACACTTTAACAACACATAGAAAATTTTATTCATGCTCAACCAACTCCTTTATCGTGGGAATAATAATCTTCATAAGATTTTGTGTTGTTTTGAAGCTTTGTCAGGTTTTCATTTGAGGACTTTACTGACTTTACCTTTATTAGTCAACTTAAAGAAGCTTGATCTTAAAGGAAGTGTTATGAGGGCATTGCACACTAGTATTCAGTCACTTCTTTATCACGTCACTACCATGGATCAAGCAGAGGATGAGGGTAATGACTTATCTGTAGATATAAATCATTTTTTCCATAGTTTTGAAGATGCTAAGGGTCTGCAGGACTTGGGGGGCATTTAAAGCAGAATGACTTCCCTCCATTCTGAAAAATAAGAGTTGTAGAGAAAATTGACCAAAGTTAATGATACATTCGAGATGGCTATCATAAAATAGGTAGATTGCCATCAAAGACTTGGATAATTAGTTAATGATATGTAGGACACAACCCATGATGCAAATAAGTTTGATGAGAAGGAGGTTCAAATTAGAAAAAAATAATACTTATGAAAACATTTGGACTAATTTTTAGTTTCTTGTAATCAAACGTTTTTATTAATGTGCAACTTTGCTAATATCTAATGAAATTTTATATTTTGTTCTTGTTTCATTTCTTCCCAAATGGTTGGGTAATATGGCTTTAAGAATCTGGCATTTTCTCCATGTTAGTAACCATTGATGTCTCATAGATGGTATGACCCACCCTTGAATGCTCTATAGATCTAGAATGGTTCTTCCTACTTTGGGGACCACTTTCCATAATATGGATCTTTTGATTCTAACGGCAAGATGGTTTTTGAAACCAAGTATTTTTACTTAAAGGTCCTCATCTTCACTTTCTTATTATAGATATCATATATTTTCTTCATTTTGATTAAGATATTATTTAAGCCTTTGACAATATACTCAACTATGTTTTTCAACTCCATATACATAGCTTGGTCATAACTTTCAACTATTAATACATTTTGGGCTACCACTCTTAAGGAAGTAAGAGTGATTTCAACTGGTAGAACAACATCTTACCCATAGGTTAAGTCACATGGAGTTACCAATGTACTCGACCTTTAATGGTCCTATTATCTCATAAAACTTATGGTGATAAATTATGCCAATATCTTGGATTCTTCTAAATTACTTTACTCAGGTTGTTCTTAATTACCTTATTAGTGGCTTCTTCTTGACCATTTTATTAGGCATAATAAGGTACAACTTTTTTCAAAGTTATTACTAACCTTAAAGTAAATTCTAGCACCATCTCAAATTTGAATATCCCTACATTTTCCAAGGTTATGTTTATTGTAATCACAAACCCATATACAATATCTTGAAAGAAATCGACCAATTGATTATGGGTAACTAACATGAAATTATTTACTTCTACCCATTTTTTAAGGTAATATGTTACTACAATGACAAAAGTATGTAATTTGGAGTATTGCGATAAATTTTTCCAATAACATCAATAGCTGACACTGTAAATGGCCATGGTTTCACTACATATTATAGATTTATAGTAAGCACATGTTTCAACGAATCATGCAGCTGGCATTTCTGGAATCCTTTTAAAAACTTAATACAATATTTTAAAATTGATGGCCAATAAAAGGCATTCCCTATTAACACCTAACTCATCTTTGGACTAACCTTATAAGCCATATAGAGACACTCATGGACCTGTGCTATGGATGTTAAACCTTCATCATTACTTAGTCATTATAGGATCATACCATCATCACCTCTTTTGAATAGCTTCCCAGCATAGTTAACATAACTGGTTATTATCAGTCTCACAGAGTTGTTTTGATATTTGGGTTATTTAGATATCTAATTATTAGTTTTCTATAATCTTCTTGAATATCGATATTCTCAGTTTCAACCAAGGGCACCTATTATACAGTGATGGTAAGAAACCATCAATGGAACTAAGATTTAACTTTTCTTTGAAGTTGTCATCAGGGTCAAAACCTGAAGGCTTTTGAGCCATTTCACATGATTCTTCATTTAGAAATCTAGGAACATAGTTTAGTGTGACTTGATCAAATTTAGATAGTAAATTCAAAGACACTTGGTTATATAAGGTTAAAACACCATGAGCACATCTGTATTAACCAGTTAATTGTCTTATAACTAGTTGGGAGTCACCAATTTTTTTTTACTAAGGCATTATAACTTTAAAGAATTTGTAGACCCATTATTACAACTGCATATTCCACTTAATTGTTGAAACATGTAATATCTTCTAACTTGTATCCATTCCTGGTTTTAATTTGCTCGGGGGATTCAATAAGTACCCTTATTCCTAACATTATTTCAATCTTCAAACCATCAGAACATAACTTCTAGGGACTTAAAGATATATATCATATCTCTTATTCCTTTTCTAAATCATCCTCACTTAGATAATCTGTCAGGAAAACAACTAATGCTTGTCCTTTTATTTTTCTTTGAGATACATAATATAAGCAAAAATTAAATGAATCTCACACCCATTTACCAATTCTATTGCTAAAAATAGGTCTGGTCAACATATATTCAATTAAATCAAACTTTGAAATGAAAAACACCTCTCTAAGCAATAGATATTATCTTAATTTCATTGCATAAAGATTCAAATCTAAACATAGTTTTTCCATTATGGAATATATACATTTATAGTTAGTTATAAAACTACTAAGGTAATACAGTAATTGTTCTTAATGGTGATCGTAGTATTGGGCCAATAATAATTTAATTGATGTCAGGGGATGAAATGCACAACTTTAGTAGCTTGTCATCTCTTGGAGGTGCCAAAATAGGTATCTTGACCAGGTATCTCTTGAGTTCTTATAAAGCCTTCTCATGCTCCTCTTTTCAATCGTTATCCTCTTGGTCTTTTAACTTCAAGAAAGGAGAAAACAATTTAGTTTTTCCTTCTGTATTAGATATAAATCTACGAAGGAAATTAACTTGACCCAAAAACATTTGCAACTATTTCTGATTTTGGTTACCTATGCTTTTAATTATGAATTTGGCTTTATTATGGTCAACTTATATTCCCTTTTAGTGTAACAAATACCCTAGAAATTTTCCCATAAAAACCGCAAAGGAATATTTAAAAGGATTTATTTTAAGTTGATAAAGCCTCATCCTTTTAAATATATTTTTTAAGGTGTGTTATATGATCAAATAATGCTTTAGACTTAAATATCATATCACCAATAGAACAATCTAAAAACTGATAACCATGTCATAGAAAATGGTATTCATTCCCCTTTGGTATATGGCCCCTGCATTCATCAATTCAAATGACATTTTTATCCATATGAACGTTCCAAAATTACCAGGGCACCTAAAAGTAGATTTATGCACATCTTCTTCAGCTATGCATATTTGGTTATAACCATAATTTCCATCCATCTTAGACAGGATAACATGACCAACTGATTTATTCAACAATAAATCTACTATTGGCATTCGATACTCATCCTTTGGAGTAACAACATTTACTTTTCACAAATCCATGCAAATTTTTAATATTCCATTTTTCTTGATTGTTTTCTTTATATGGGAAAGACAATGGACATGTTTGGCAGTTCGAATGAATCTAGCCTTAATAAACCTCTATATTTCTTCTTTTATTTTGGGTGTGACTTTTGGAGTCATTTGTCTTAGCAATTACTTGATAGTTTTATAGCCTTCTTTAATTGGTAGTCTGCGTTCCACCAATATCTTGTCTATACTAGGAAGCTCATCATATTCTCAAGAAAAATAGTCCTTGTACTGATGTAAAGGGTCTGCAATAACTTGATGGCATTTTTTTGCTTAAGGTTACACTAATATAGATGTCTCTCTTATTATTTTTGGTTCCTCAAATTGATTTTTAGCAAGGGATCTTGTTGAATCATCATATTTTGCTGGTGATCTAGATAACTCAAAACTATCTTGAGAACTTTAATTCTCCACATATTTATCAAAGATATAATCAACCTAATTAATAATCTTTTCCTCACCAACTCTGGTGATCAATTCCAAATCTATAAATTTATACAAATTCATAGCTAAACTTTGTTGGCGTGCTCGATGTCAATGGGTGTACCATCGACTAAAAAAATATTTTTTTCTTTTAATAATCCCATCATACCAAAATTTAACTCATCTAAGACCTATCCTTTTGATGCTTCTGGAACTAAAGAATCTTCCTTCACTAGTCTCACATTCTCTTAGTGCAAACCTCTCTCCACATGATTGGATTTGGTATGAAACGATAATGGATCAGCTTCTACCTCTTATATAATCCCATCCTCTTTCATTAAAAGTAGATTATGATGCATAAAGGAGGCAATACATATGTTAGAGTTAATCTATTCCCTAATAAGTACTGCATTAGATCTTCATTTTCTATCAATAATAAAGAAGGCCATTTTGTATTTTCTTGTCCCTACTTCGCTATCAATAGGCAACACACCTTTGGTCAACTTTTGATCTCTAGCAAAGCTTGAGCTGATTATTTAAGTCTATAACAGTTTGGTGTTTTTTTTTCCTATTTTAGTAAGCACGGTGTATGAAATTATATTAAGAGTTGTGACGATATCTACTAGTATTCTACTTATTAGAATTCCATTTACCCAAGATTTTATAAATAAAGGTTTGATATGATTAATAATATTCTTATTAGGATCTCTGAACCCATAAGTTATATCTAAAATAGATATAAATAAGTTAAATTTGTCTACCTATAAATTCTCTTCTTCATCCACCTCCATCACCGAGACCTCGTGTCCTTATTTAACTTCGAACCGCTTTGGGAGGATCATAGCCGTAATTACTAGAGCCTGCTGAGGCAGAGACCTAAACTGGTTGAATTATTTCTACTCAACTTCTTTCTCAGTAACTATGGCATTTACTACCATCATCTCCTCCTTTTCTTCCTCACAAGAATAACTATATCCATATGAAATGTCCCTATCCACACTTATTGATTTTTCCATCTCTTTGAGATTTTTCGCCAACAAATATGAAGAGGAATTATTAACTATAGGTTCTAATAAAACCTTGGAGTTGGCTTTGATGAAGAGGAGGAAAGTACCTCTGATCCACTAGTGTGAACAACCTCAGAAGCCTTATTCCAAGCCCTGTAATAGTTTTGGATCCTTATGTTTTGGGTTCGATTAATTACCACTTCTTGCCTCTTTCTGATTGACGGAGGTGGGCACACCCCATTCCATATAACTGGACATTCTATATAATTGGAGACACTTGATGCGGTTTCACTTCCTTTGGCCTTTTTTCCATTTCATTAAATTATTGTTGCACCTTTAGATCATGTACCACAAACCCATCAAGCACTTCTTTCACCATTTGGATAGACTTTTGTAAACAAAGAGTTCTATACAAACTTGTTTGATTTAGCATCTTTGAAGCCAGGCCTGATGTATTGGTTATTTTATAGAAAATTAACATTCCCTTTAGGGTAATAAGGACCAGAGATTTGCATCACCCTCCCAAAGGATTTTCTTTAAACTTTCTTTTGACTTTGGAACATTTGGCACTTTGGAAGGATAACCATTATCCCCATCCTTATTTCTTTTGAGTTGTTAATTACCCTTTAAATCCTCCAACTGGCACATTTTTGCATAATTCTCACCACACTTGATGCGTAGATGTTTCATGAGCTTTTGGTCTGGATCCTCGGTTAGTGAAGGTTTCCAAGCCTTTGGTTTAGACTTAGTATTCATTTTAAATCAAACATGCTCCTTATTTCTAATCAGTTGAATAGATGGCATATTTGTCCCTTGGTTCTTTGATGTCGGGGAATGGGTCGGCATCCAGACCCATGGTGCTTTTTTATTTTCTAAGGAATATGATTTTCCCCTTTTGATTAGCTCTTGAATTTAATCACAAAACAAAAAAATGCATTACTTGAGTGGGATAAAATATTGTTCCATTTTCAAATTTTCCCCTTAATCTCATTTATTTTTTCAGCATCATCATGTGGGTTCAACATTTTATAACATAATACATAATCAAGGATCTCTTCAACCTTAGAAATGTCAAATGAGTACTTTTCTATCATTACCTTTATTTTAGGAGAAAAAAAGTTTATTGTTATGTCCTTTCAAACAATTGGTTTGCAAACTATAGGCTCGATCGCTATAATTTTTGTAACATCTTGTGGCACCCTGCCTAATTACCCCTGGGTGATCAGTCCTAAATTAAATTAGAACGGGTTTCTCAGTTGGTTAATTATTATCATCACTGTTGCCTTTTTAATTACTAACCACCTAAGTGAGAAAATTTGACTAGTGCCAAGTTTTATCTATAATTAACTAAAATGAAATACTCATGCGAAAACAGAACAATATAAATGATCACAATTAACTGAAATCAACCATTCACAATTAATTAACAGACCGAATAAACCATAGGTTCAAAATCCCACAAAAGTAAAGATAAGTAATAAATCTCAACAGGTCTGAATAAGTACTGAATAAACTGTGAGCAACATGCTCGAATAACTGATAAGAAGTCTCTATACTAAGAATGAAAAGAATGAGGTGCCTATCAAACTCCCGGAACATCCACACCTACTGCATCAATGGATCCTTGGAATGAGTCAAGCATGGCGTCCCTGTGGCTGGACACCTAAAGGGTTTTTAAAAGTTTTTATAGCAAGGGTCAGTACCCAAAACATTTGGAAAATATTTAGCAAATGATTAACTTGCAGTAATAAATATATATGCATTCTCTTCATATTTTAGTTAGTGCTGCACTCCCTTGAGAACATCCTCACCCCTTCACTAATGTGCACTACTAACGCCTTAATTAATTTACCTAGTTATTTATACCACCACTAGATAACAAATATAACCCCGTGCAACCACCCCACTCTAACCAAGTGTGCCATAATTATGATTTCTAAGTTATTATTAACATTAACTTAATTAATCATTTCCCTTTTTTCAAATCATATAACTTTCACACCCTTTATATGTATAATACAATTCACGACATGTATTAATTTACCCATATATAATTATTTACCTTATTATATACGTATAGTTATATTACAACATTCACAAACATTCTCAAATAATAATTAATACTAAACATCCTCCCAAGTAATAACTCACCGGATGTAATTTCTTTAAAGTGCTATCCCACTAGGTAAATTCACATAACCTAGTTATCCCAAGTCAGAATTTCTTACTAACTTGATTAATACATAAATATTTGGAGGCGATCGTATTCCTTTCCTGAAAGTGAGATGTCCCTCACCCATATAATGGACACTATGACATGGGAATATACTCGCCCTACTTCTCAAGATAGGGGATTCATCCACTACGCGCAACCTCCCTCCTATAGCACTAAAGTATATAATAATAATATCTAGCCACTGATATTAATTCACACACCATATATATATATATATATATATATATATATATATATATAAACTATCCCGGCTATATTGTGTACTAAGTCCACAACACAAGCCTATTCAAATTATTATGAGTTTATGACCAAACTCTAATTATTAATTAATTCGTACATTAATTAATTAAATTACTTTTGGTGTCGCTCCAACCAATATATTCGGACTTACTCTCGTGGCCCGAAATACAACAATACCCGAGTCTAAGTTCCCGACTCCCAATTATCTAGCTTTCACTCTAAATAAATTTAACGCCTTGGTATCACTCAAACCATATACCCGGACTCATCCACTCGATTCGTATTTAATTATTTCGAAATATTCTTTCCAAAAATTTTAACCGTAGTGTGACACATATAAATTTCCTTCAAATCCCAATTAATATTCCTTCATAATTGATTAGATTGTATCCCTATGTTTATTTCTCATTACAAAATTTATATGAAGGAAATTTAATTTAAATTCCCCTTATATATATAAACTGGCCGAACTGCCAGAATTTACTGACCATCGATCGATCGATCCCCAACCCTCGATCGATCGATCGTACAGGTCATCGTCTTGCCCAAGTTGTCTGTTTTAGCCATGGACAAAAATTCAAAACCCTAACTTCTTCTACAGTCTAAACCAAGTCCTTTATTCAATAAAATACACCAAGAACCTCATAAGGGACCCCCATAAAGTCCATAAACACCATTTAATTTCCGTTCTTTACCGTTTTCATAACTTGGGGAAAAATCTGTTTTACTCTTTAACCCATTTCAACATCAAATACTTATCTCAAATTCATTTTTAATTCTTCTGGGTTTACACATCTTACCATATATATACTAATCTCAGATTATACATGAATTTCTACACAATTTACAAATCAGAATATTGATTTACAAAAACTCCATGTTTGTACCCTTTAAGTCCCAAAACAAATTTTGATTTCTCACATCACATAAATATGAAATAAAATGCAAATGAAATTCTACAACAAGTTAACCACTTGCCTTATGATTCGTAGGGTTTGATTTGGAGTTGTGAATTCCTAAGGTTGAAGATGAGATTCCCTCTTTTTGGCAGTTTCCTTTGTCCCCCAATTTTCCTTTAACCGCCTCTTAGGTTTTCCTCTCCCACTAAGTGTTTCCTAAACTTCAATCATCAATTTCGTTTTTTTTTTAATTTGGTAATTAGGCTAAATCCCATTTTTGGCCCAATGGGCCAAGCCCAAGTGACCCAAATACCTCCGTGTGGGCCTATCTATGCCTAAAAACGTCCTGTGACCCGTTTACTACCCTCGAGTACACTTTTTCGACTATCTCAGCCCATCCGGACTCAACCATACACTCAGAATTGGCATCCGAATTAATTTATAAAAATCCTTATCTCACACCCAAATTAATCTATACCGACTCCCGGCTGAGATAAGTACATAGCTCGTCATTAATATTCGAAATGACGTAAATAAATTATCACTATTCACTTAGTAATTTAATTTCCCTAAATATTAACCATTCACTCCCCGATTAATATTTAAATATATATATCACCATAATTAATTCAATTAAAATTACGATACACGAGTAATTTTGAATTCTCGAATTAAATAAATATTAAATGCACAAAAATATGGGGTGTTACACATCTATTTTATGTCTCTAAAGAAGAAGTGTTTATTTTATGATCTTCTCTAGAAGAGCTTCATACCTAGATACCTCGACAATTCACTCTACTAAACCTCTGAACTTAGTAGAATCAAATTGCTTTCGAAGCCTAAGTTTTAGTCAATTATTTGCTAAATTCACAAATTCAGACTCATGTAGGACTATTTTGCATTCGTTTCTAACCCTTTTGAACCTATTGGTGAAGGAAATAGCCTTTTAATCAGGCTTGTTTTAACCTAGATAAGTCATCGATAGAGACATATGGCTCGACTTGGAAGAATTGTGAATGGAACATGTCTTCCATTTGGTGTCAATTCTAGATAGAGTTAGGCAGAAAATTTATTAACCAAGTGAAGGCTACATCAATGAGTGAATCGAAAAACAAAGGCAGTCTTAGATACTCATTTTTATCAGTATGATAATGTTGACAAGTGAATTAAGCAATATGTTCCAAAGTGGATTGAACTCTATCTCCTAAAAAGAGGGTAAACGTTGGGAATATAAAACCTTTTGGGAATTCAATCATATCTATCCATTCAGGATACTACTTCTTATAATCTGGAGTCTGCACCCCCGAGCCAGTGGTGTGCATATTTCATAAATGAGGTTCATAATCTCATTCCTCCCAACTCCCTATGGTCGTTGCCTACTTTTTAGAGAAATTATTGTATTTACTAAGGGAGTTGATTGCACCAATACTGGTGGCACTTGTGGAGGCATATATTGTTATGCTTAATAGGTTGGAGGTTTACAAACTTAGGGAATTTCGTTATAAAACCTTCAATCAAGCACTAACCCCCTGAGTTTTTATTTGAACATGAGATTATTAATAATCCCATAGTTCATTGGGAAGGCTAGATTGACATCATTTTGGTATGACCTAGTCCTCTCTACCTCTAGGGGAGATGTTCTCTATATTGGCTTGTGGTAACCTAACTGTTTATAGGTGTGAGATGGACCTCAAATTTTAATTGGGTTCCTAACCCCTAGACTAGTGGTATTAAGTTATCCTCCTATCATTAAGTTATTTTCGTAATTGGCTTCACCAATATTATGTATATAATAGAAAAGATGGTAACGATTAGGTTGAGTGGATTGGTTCACACCAAACTATGGTGCATTTCTCAGACCATTAGACGTTGCATTAATAGGTGTAGAAAACCTACATGTCACTTGCATCATGTTCCCAAGATGATCAAAGACTGAGTTTAGTTGTCTAATCAATTGATATTGGGCATTTGTGGGTGTACTAGCAATGGGTGTATTATTAATATTCTTATCTCTTAGAGTCATTGGTATATTCAGATGTTGGTTGTGAGCATGTAGACTCAACTCGTGAGTTGTTTCAATCATTATTTTCTCCAGTATGGTAGCAAGTTAGCTGGTTGAGCCCATTTCACAAATATTTTTAGTTACATCCTTCTTTTAGGTCCTAGACATTTCAAACACCAATTCAACAATAAGAGTCCCACTGGTCATGCCGAAACTTTGTTGTGCTTTTTCACTTCGATTAGTTAATAGGATTAATTTTAATTGGAAGCACTACAGGTAAGGGTATGGTCTTTCCCACTAAAAGATCTTATCCTTGTGATTGTATTAGACAATTATTTATCACTCGATGCTTAATTTGAGAAGACTTTCGCTTCCCTTAGGTAAGACTTTAATGTGAGTGTTAAATTACTATGAATAACTAGAACAAAAAAAGTTGTAAATTGCATAAAGATTTGAAATTAAACAAAAATAGATGCTTAGAAGTAAAGGATTACACTACGAAATTTAAAGCAATAAAGTAAAAGAAACAAAATGTAAATGGAAGAAAATTTTAACAAACTTGAAAGAAAACTACAATCTGCTTCGAATTGAATGAAATGTAAAAAACTAAAAGGAAAGAGAGGATGAAATGAGTAAATGTTATTTTTGTTGAGGCAATCCTGTTTTCCTTTGTCTGCTCGTTGCTTATTTATATAGTTTTTCTCCATGAAACATAACTTCTTTGACAACCATTGGTTTATTATTCATTTAAATGTTTCCCACCTAGGTGCACTAATGTCCTCATGTAGGTGATTTTCCTTTAACTTCTACACCACATCCAAATTGTGAGAGGTATCATGCATGTGTACTGCTAATTGCCTTGAGTTTGTGTATTATAGTTTGGTTTATAATTCCACATGGAAACACCTCATTAAGTCATGATAATGTGGTGTAAACAGGTATCAGAAAAATATTTACACCTTATCTCATTGAGAACAAAAGGATATAAAACATATCTTGATACTCTTCAAAATGATGCATGGGATTTGACTTCCCATCATACCTGGGTGTGATGACTGATGTTTTAAACTTTTTTGAGGTTAGATAAATTACTATGGAAGCAGAAAAAGGATACCCTTCAATGTAACCCCTCTATATAGGGTTGTTATCTTTTATTAGATCACCTGACCGATCTTTAAGTAGTTGAATGGAACCCTTATATAACTAATCCTTCTTCGCCTTCACTAACTGATTGGATCATCTTTGACTGTTTGTCATCTCTCTTCCATTATAGTGTGTTGCTTAGACCTGGACGATCCTATTAAGTTCTACCTTGACATGGCAGAGTATGTTCCCATCTTAGTTGTTAATCGCAAAAAATCTTCTTGATGTCTCCTATCCGGCGGGCCTTTAAAAATTTATGGATTAAGACCTAGGATGTCAAAATCACTTCCTATGACCAGCCTTTCAAAATAACTTAGATTTAGTTATTGAATCGTATAACTCCCTTACTCGGTGTTTCTGACTTTGGAGGTTCTTCCAAACCTATAAGTTCGTCACATATGAAAAAACAAAATAAACGCGGTGCGTGATACCGATTTAAATAAATTCATAAATTTCTAATTTGGCACACTTATATAAATGGAGTCAAAATAAACCAAATTAATTCAGCCCCTAAACATGCATTTATGTGTGTGCATGTGTGAACCCATAAATAGATAAAGCGTGTGACACAAATATTAAGGAAAAATCCCCGAAGGGAAAAACCTTTTATTTCTAAAACTTTGAAGAATTCACAAGACCATTGACTTACATACAACCTGATAATCACCCACAAGTGTAATTCATGGTGTCTTTGTCAAACCTTCAAAGTAATGGCTAGAAATAACATCGACTGGAATCTCCCGCAAGAACTCCAGTTGGTCAGCAATGAAGAATAAAGCGGCTTCTTCAGAAAAGTGAACTTTATAAGGACTCCCCCCACAATAGCACGCAGCTCTCCCATTGTAGAGTTCTCCCCACAAAGATTAAACCACAACAAAGTGTGTTCTTCAACACAAAAACAATTCACTAAATCATATTGAGAGTTTTGTGAATTGTAAACAAAAAAGAAATTAAACCCTAAGAGGAAAAAGCCAAAAGAGTTATGCTTTCGCAGTTTTTATGTTCTATAAAACGCTGGGACTTCTTACAGAAAACGAAACCATTTAATGAGTATTTATACAAAATTGTACTGCCTCGGTATTAGAGCTCGTTCAAACGAGATAACAGTGTCGCTCAAGTGAAGGACAAGTGTCGTTCAAATGACATCGCGCGACATAGAAATATCATTCGAATGAGATGTTGATCTCGCTTGAACGACCTGGTCGTAAAAAAAAATGTTATTTTAATCTTCTATTCAACTCTTACAAAAAATACTCATTCTCAAATTTTGACGAAAAAGTCCGCTCCAACACGTAGAAAATATTTTGTAAAAATATCCCAAAATCTCTAAGTGAAACGTTAAGGAATTTAAAACAAAACCTTAACAAAGTAAACTGCGTGGAGTCTTTTTAATTAAGAACTTGATTAATTCGGATCCGTCTTGATGTAGGTTGCTCTTGAATGCTTTTCGACGGTGTAGTGGTATATGACATACTAAATTGATAACGGACTTATAAAAATATGTCCTCACAAATATCCCCCTATGTCTATGCCGGCACATACATAAAAAATCAGAATTATCGAAAACCAAAATGCCTATACAAATCTACCCTCCCATGAATAAATTTGCAACTTCTCAAACTGTTCTTCAAAAATCTTCAACAAATTTCAAAGCTTTTCTCATCAGGGTGTTCAACATCATGATCTTCAATCTTTGTACCTACACACATGAGATAAAGAAAAAATACCTTCATGATGCATCGAGTTTGAAATGATATAAGAATAAAGCATTAATAAATCAAATCACCCGCATAATGTAAAAACTCCGCCATTACATGATAATTCTTTCTCCCCCTTTCTATGATGTCCCCAAATAGACATATAACAAGAAATAATCAAAACATGGAGTGTCACGATAAAATTTCATAGCAAATATGAATCAATTAACGTGCATGCAAAGGAGTATCCCACAAACATCCACAAACTATTTTTGGATTTTTTTCAATTTTTTCATACAAAAATAAGATACTAAAAATCACACCATGGATTTAAACTCAAGCAACCAAGTCATGGAAACGGAATGTATGGGTGTGAACACATTCGATAGGTAAATAGACTCAATCAATCATATGTGCACGATGAATATGTGCACGATGAATATGTGTACTCCTAACGAATGAACATCAAAAGTATCCTTAGGTGTAAAAATTTGTATAATTTAAATGACATCGTCTTATGCAAATCAACAAATCAAAGTTAAAGTGATTTCCACACTAACAACGTC
The DNA here is from genome assembly GCA_949130495.1 of Sambucus nigra. NCBI lineage: Eukaryota > Viridiplantae > Streptophyta > Magnoliopsida > Dipsacales > Adoxaceae > Sambucus > Sambucus nigra. The sequence goes on along the minus strand of OX422210.1, from coordinate 581,870,829 downwards.
CAAAACTATTTAGCGATTTTTCACGATTTTCAAGGATGTGCAAACACGTTTAAATTCTCCAACCAAACTCCCTCATATATTTTCTTTTGAGAGGCGTCAAACTAAATTCTCAAACTTTGGAGAATTGGTGGAAAAAACAAAATGGCCCATAATTGGCATGACTTTCTTTTTGTTGCCTTTAAATTTGTCAGGCTCTTTTAGGCCTCTTTGGACCCTGGATAATAAAATTCCTCAATTTTTTAGGTCCAATTGAAAAGGAGGCTTACTCGTAAAGGATAAATATGTACCTTTCGTAGCCCTTCACCGTTTTCAAATAAAGCACACAAATTCACAAATGACTCTTACATGCACAACTTTCTTATCAAGTTTTATCGCGCTTGGTTCGTTTTAAGGAGAGGATTGAAGTAAAAACACCCAACCAATATGTGATAAGACAATCACAATAATCAAACAAATTCGTGCATGTGTGTAATAAAAGAAATCATGAGTCAAACATATAGTAAGTAACACTTAATTACATCTCAATGACTCCAAATATTATAAAGTACATGAATGAATTGACCTATTGTCTCAAAACACTATCAAATAGTCACATGAAAGGAATGGAATGATGTTGTAACTCGATCATCCTAAGTGTCCATCCATAAAAGGTGCAAACAAAAACCAAAAATCTTTTTATAATTTTCAAAAAAATTATCAATATAAAATCTTTCTGTATTTTTCATTAAACAAAAATTTATACAAAAAGTAAATGGAAACAAACTAGCAAATATATATCATGAAACCGCAACTAGTGTATGACAAACATGCAAACACAATCATCTATATGATATGGAAAGAGAAGAATCATTTGCAAGCGAATGGGAATCAACTTGTCTAAAATCTAGTGCCTCTAAAAGTGATTTGCTAACCCAAATAGATGTGAAACATTGTGTGGGGGCTTTGGAAACCACGGGAACACTAGACATAAACTTTCTAGGACATTTTCCAAGACCAAAAAAAAAATGCCTAAGGTGACCTTTCCTACCACAATATCAACATGTGTAAACGGGTGGAATGACACCTATGGGCTGACCTTTTATAAAATCCTTGAAATTAGTTGACCCTCTACAACGAATAATGGTTTTGGGTTTAGCACTAGAAGAATGAGAATAATTTGAGCCATTACCATCACTATCAAATCTACTTCAGTCTGTCAAATCATTTTTTAACTTCAAAATTTTTTACTCAAGCAAAGAATTAGACTCTTCCAATTTAAGGGATGCCTTTTTCAAATTTTCAACAATTTCTAAAGGGATATCTCTCTCTCCCTCAATCAAAGCAAACTTTTTCCTAAGAGTCTCTTCACGTGCCACAAACTCATTGATTAAAATATTTTTTGCCATCTTTGGCACAAACACAAACCATTGAATTTTTAAGGTCCTCCAATTCTTTTTCTAAAAATAGGACCCTATAATCACTCTCCTTCTTGGACAATGTTAAAGAAACAAAGTCATGGTTCAAGGAAACAGATTTTTCACGATAAAAATCTAGTTGATTTTGAGCCATTTGCAAAAGATCCATCGCGGATTTAAAATGACAATTTTATTTTTCCAAAAAAATCTATTCTTTTAGCAAACGTCAAATTCAAGTGATTTATATCATCAAAACTTTTACTCGTGTCATCAGAGGGGGCATCCGATTACATAAGTGTTCCATCGGAAAAATGTGATTTTTCACAAAACTGATTTTTCAAAAAAATCAATATCACATAATTTTGCGGAAAATAGGAATACACGATAAATTAGCGCAACCCGCTCTGATACAAATTTGAAGATGTGAGAAGTCAAATTGTATAAAAAAATCCTTGTAAATAAAGATCACACGATAAATTAACATTTGAAAAACCAAAATAAATGTGGTATGTGATACCGATTTAAATAAATTTCCAAATTTCTAATTTGGCACACTTATATAATTGGAGTCAAAATAAACCAAATTAATTCAGCCCCTAAACATGCATCTATGTGTGTGCGTGTGTGAATCCATAAATAGATAAAGCATGTGACACAAATATTAAGGAAAAATCCCCGACGGGCGAAAACTTTTATTTCTCGAACTTTAAAGAATTCACAAGACCATTGACTTACATACAACCTGATAATATCCCACAAGTGTAATGCACGGTGTATTCGTCAAACCTCAAAAACAACGGCTAGAAATAACGTCGGCTGGAATCTCTTGGAAGAACTCCAGGTGGTCAGCAATGAAGAAGAAAACGGCTTCTCCACAATAGTGAACTTTATAAGGACTCCCTCCACAATAGCACGCATCTCTCCAGTTGTAGAGCTATCCCCACAAATATTAAACCACAGAAAAGTGTGTTCTTCAACACTAAAACAATTCACTAAAGCATATTGGGAGTTTTGTGAATTTTAAACAAAATGGGATTAAACCCTAAGAGGAAGAAGCCAAAAGAATTTTTCTTTCAGAGTTTTTCTATTCTGTAAAACGCTGGGACATCTTAAAGAAAACGAAACCATTTAATTAGTATTTATACAAAATAGCGCCGCCTCGGTATTAGAGCTCATTCGAACGAGATAATAGTGTCGCTCGAACGAAGGATGCGTGTTCTTCAAATGACATCACGTGACATACCAATCTCAATCGAATGAGATGTTGATCTCTCTTTAACGACCTGGTCGTAAAAAAAATATTATTTTAATATCCGCTCCAACACTTAGAAAAAATACTCATTCTCAAATTTTGACGAAAAAGCCCCTCCAACACTTAGAAAATATTTTGTAAAAATATCCCCCAAAGCTCTAAGTGAAACGTTAAGGAATTTAAAACAAAACCTTACCAAAGTAAACTTCGCAGAGTCATTTTGATGAAGAACTCCATTAATTCGGATCCGTCTTGATGTAGGTTGCTCTTGAATGCTTTTCGACGATGTAGCGGTATATGACATACTAAATTGATAACGGACTTATAAAAATATGTCCTTACAATATTAATCAGATCCATCCTATTTGTTAGATCCGTGATACTATCTCAAAACCTAGTTCCAGATGTCTCGGGTTTTCCATACCAGAATGGGTTATTTTTACCCTTGTGTGGATCAGGTGGTGGCACTTTTATATGCTTGTCAAAATTTTCTGCAACTACTGGAGTGATTAGATTTAGCTCTTATTGAGGCTAGACCAGTTGGACTTGTCCAGTGATAAATCCCAGGGTCAAGGTCTTCATGGTTCTATATCATTGTTTTTCGTTTAACGAAACTCCTCAACATACCTTAAAAATATTCCATTCTTAGTGGAGGTGATGGAGTTACCCCATTCTCCGCATTACTACTATCTAAGTTATCATACATCTTCCACAACACAACAAGTATTTCCCAAACCAAGGAACAAACATATATATAGCAAAAAAATAGATATCTAATTAAAATCTAGTTAAATTATATGAATCAAAAGAAAATATCTAAGAAATAGTTATAACCCTTTATAACCAAGGCGAATCGAATCAGAATTTATTAGTTTAAGTAAGGCGAGTATCCTCGAGCCCTAAAAATTAAATTTTGGGAAAACCAACATAGCTATGTCATTTTTCATAGATGGGGCTAAGCTATTATCGCTAGAAATTAGTACTAACTAGATCTTAGCTAAAAGATATCAATATACTAGTAGATAAACTAGTTAAGAGACACAATATAGAAATGATGTAGAGGGTAAAGAGGGAAAAAAGGAGACCTGGATTGACATGGTTGAGCCCAACTTGGTGCCTATGTCCACATGTGTGGTTATGTTTATTGCATCTAATGGATAATCTCCATGGAAATACAATTAATTACAATCTCTCTCCCTCTCTCTCTCTCTCTCTCTCTCTCTCGCTCTCTCTCTCTCTCTTCAATTGGGGAGCATAATAGTTAAAAACGGTATTTTATACCTCACAAGAGGTTAATGGACTGCTATTTACAGGGTATTTGAGATGACGTAAGAGAGCGACACATATCTCACCTTTATATTTTAGGTGAAATCATGTTTCACAAGTTATGCGATGGAAAAATAATGAATTATTATGGCACATGGGGAAGAATATGTACATATCTTCTTATATTGAACGTGTATCTGGATGCCGACGTCATTAAGTCACAAGTTCCATGCATATCGAGACGACGTCAAATAATAAAGTTACTTGATTCTATTATCTATAAGTTAAGATCAACCCATGAACGATTCGACCTCATGGTATGATACCATCCTCTCTTGTATGCTTTTCACCTGATTAGGTTATCTCCATGCCAGGTTTCACCTTCTGATTGGTCCACAATGTCTAATATGTTTATGGTACAACAATGTGAATATTTTAATCCACATATCACTCGATATTAATAATATATACACAGTTTACAGATAATGAGATTATTCAAGTCTGATCTAGTCATTAACTAGACTAGAATCTCACCCTTTATCGTGTTCAGTACATTTCTGATGTACTAGTACAATCTTCCTTGAACTATCGTACATGGTTCTGAACCATCAGAAAAGTTCCCGTAATCAAGATAAATTACTTAAATTGTACATGTAACTTTATAGATAGGATGATAAACCCCTTACTAGGTTTTAAAAAATTCAATCATACTAAAAATGAAATTCTAATAATCCATAATTGAGTCTAACCCAACTCACTATAATTCATACTAAGTATAACTGATTGACATATAAAATATATTTATAAACAAATATAAGGCATTACCATAAACATGATTTATATTTAATATGAGCTAAGAAAATCCTTTACTAAAAAATATAAATGTCATAAAACACGATTTTAGGAATAAAACCCCAACAATATCATGAAAAATTATTTTGAAAAAATGATTTTTTTAATTATCATTAAAAAGCGTTTTAAGGATCGACTTATTATTCTACATATTTTGTGTCGGGGGGATTTTTCCTACAACCGCTTTTATCAAAAGCTATGGATTAAACTAATCATACTTGCTTAACTTTTTGAGTTATTTAATTTGAGGGTCCAATAGTTATTCGTTATATACTTTAAAGTATAAAGTTTTCGGTATATACATATAAGGGTATTTTAACTTTTGCGACTTTTCTTCTTCACAAAAAGTGTACATGGACCCCAACAATTAAATAGTATAATGGTCTAACCCTAAAATGAATTCTCAAGAACTATTAAACTATAAATTACAAATAACTCCCTCTTTTCTACTAACAAAAATTCAAACTAATTATAAACTACACTTGAGTTTAATCTCCCGTTTCTCTAAATTTATTTGGTCATAGTTTTATAAAATTTTCAATACAAAGAGTATTACTCTTATTTTCATTGCATTCTAAGACCTTACGTTCAAGCTATAACTAAGCATAACATATTAAACTAAATCTAGCTTTAAGTTCTTAGTACTGTGAAATGATGAAAATAATGGAGCTTGGATAAGATTGAAGAGTTAATTTTAGGAATGATTAATGTTTACTCTTAAAAAAATAATTATATTTAATGTTTAGACCATCTCCACACATGTAGTTATTTTTCCAGACAAGACGTGAAATATTTAGGCAAAACAAATGCCATGAATTCTAGGCATTTAAGTATGTGTTGGAGTTGAGAAACATTAACTTTACCGCTTGGATGTTCGGGCAGTGGATCCATGTCAGAGAGTAATCAGAGGCGTAGGAAGGATGTCCACGAATGTTTGATCAAATACTACTTAGACATTATCCTATTAATTATTTCGATTGATAATTTCTCATGTTATGGGTAGTGTTCAAGTGGATTTTTATTAACAATGATCGTTTACATACCATATTTTGTATAATACCAAGAGGCGGAGTCTGTCCGGTGAACAAAAAATGATGAGTTCCCTTCAGATGTTGGTATAAGTTTGGTCGGCTGATTTGATTGACGGATACACATGCATTTCATAGAGAACTACCATCAAATAATTAATTCACTTCTCTAATATTTCTTTGAGGTTTACACAGATTAGAATCTAAGGACATCTACGTGTAAGATGTTTAGAGTTTATTTTCTAGGGGTAGGCTCGAGGTTTCCTAGGCATACTTAGAATTATTAATTGTTCAAAATTTATGAAAGGAATAATAAAAAAAATAATAAATTCAAGCTGCTATAAGACACGTTCTAGGAACGCTGTTTTTTCGACAAAATCTCTTTCCTTTCAGATGAAAGTTGTGAGTACACAACGGAGAACATAGTGGCACCTTAGGATATAATGTAGTCATGTTAGTTGTTTGATGAAAATTTTGCATGATTTGATCAAACTAAGAATACTCTGTAATGTTAACCTGATAATGACAAAAGGTAGAGGACGAAAAGAGGAGAACATGAAAATTTTCACTGTCCAAAATAGTCACCTCCTTTTAGGTGCGCGACTCAGCAAGCATAGGATCATTTATATTAAGAATCCTTTTGATCGTATAATAAAGATATGGAATTTCATCGTAAGCTAGTGGGTGCAACTTATACGAATCTCCATGAGTCAATACAATGGTTCAAATCAACCTTCTTGGGTTATAACATTCTTTGATAAAATCGATCAACCAAGACCATCGATCTGGTTAACTTTGACAAAACTTTAAGCTCCCACACTCCAAATTTCCAAGTGCTTCATCAAAGTTTCCAATGCGCCCTAAGTCATCAATCGCGCTAACACGCGCACGTGTCGCAATTGGTGGTGTTTGCTCCACCGCCAAGAATCATATCATAGCCACTTTGACTATAAGACTAATAGTGATCTTTTTATCTTTTAGCTATAGACCCTTTCACTTTTTTTTAATGTTTCTATGTGGGACTTTGAAACAACACTCACCTCATTTGCATCTGTTTTCTTTAGCACTCTCTCTCTACAAGAAGACCCAAAATAAAAACTCACTTACACAATTTTAATACCCAATTATATTTCCCAAATAAAAATTCAAATATTAATACCCAATATATTTTGAAAATTCCAACAATCCACCGGCATTTCAAAATACTCATAAACAAGAAATAATACTTTATTATAAGGAATAGAAGAGATAAGAGTATAAAGATAATAATAGGGATTTGGCATTATCGTTGAAATCTAGTACATAAATGAGAAGTGTCTTTAAGACTTGAACTTGCACTTGGTGAAAATAATTCAAATCGTCATTAATGTGTTGTGGTGAATGTATTTTGAACCAAGGATCCTTTGCGACGAGTCCAAATCATTGATCTTTGTGTTGAAGAATGTTTTGTTAGCATGCACATTTATGGCCTTATGCTTATCCTAGTTTCATGAGTGTTTGTTCCATAGAAAGTGATCATACTTTAATCAATCATATAGGTTAATCAACTATAGTGATTATATGAGTCACATTTATACGATTTATTAACAAGTAACCTTCATCCCCAATCATGTAGAATACCAACACTAGGAACATTGGAATGGACTTTTACACATAAGTTCCTAGTGTTGCATAACTATCATCTAACTTATTAGTACGACATTGAACTTTTGTCTATATTTTTAAGTCATAAGTTGGGTTCCCATAAAATATAGTTTATTTACTTTACAGACCTTTATCCCATTCCTTTTAAGGTGATAAATATCATCTCTCTAACAAGACCTCTAGTCAGGGGAGTTGCTCTATTCTTGTTCTTTTCAACATAGTCAATTGTAATTACTCATTTTTTGAGTAATTGCCTCAAAATTTGATGTCTTAGACTAATATGTATATAATTACTATTATAGATTTTCTTTAAAACCTTGTATATTGTAGCCTGGTTATCACAATTAATTATAATAGCAGGATATGACTTTTCCATATATGAATATCAAATAAAAAGGATTTAAGTTATTCCACTTCTTTACTTGCATCTGTTATGGATATTAATTCTGATTGCATTGTTGAACCAGACACACATGTTTTTTCTTATATCCCCAAGAAATAATCACTCCTACTAGCATAAATATATAATTAGTCATGGACATGGATTCTGATTTGAGGTTATTCCAACTAGAATCACTATATCCTTCTAATACAAATGGATACCCTACATAATGTAACCCATGATCCATAGTCCTATTAAAACATCTAATTAATGTAGAAATTGCATTCAAATGTTTAGTCCTAGAATACTTGTAAATGATGACACATCTAATTAAATATAAGCATATCATACACATATAAGCAAATGATAACACCAACATTGTTGTCAAAGTCACTATAGATACATTTGTCAGCATTATTTATTTTAAAACCATGGGATATTATTATCTTATCAAACTTTTCATGCCATTGGATAGGATCTTATTTAAGGCCATAAAGAGATTTTACTAGTTTACAAACTTTATTTTCTTAGCTAGAAAAAACAGACCCTTTAGGTTGTTCCATGTAAAGTTCTTCTTCTAAATCACTATTTAGAAAATTCTTTTTTACACCCATTTAATAAATCATTAAATTATTAATAGAAACAAGAGATATTAAAAACCTAATGGGAGTTATACATGCAATGAGTGCATACGTGTCAAAATAATCAATTCCATGTTTCCAATTATAATCTTTAGTAACTAATCTCCATTTAAATTTATTAATTGAACCATCCATATTTAATTTTATTTTAAATATCCCTTTGCATTCAATTGGTCTTGTTCCACTGGGGAGATCTGTAATAACACAAGTTTAATTTTATAAAATTGAGTTCATTTCATCATTGACTGCTTCTTTTGAGAAAATAGCAAGCCTAGATGTAATCGATTCATGAAATGTAGTCAGTTCATTTTTCACATTAAGAACAAATTTGGTTTTGTTCTTAGTTTCATTTACAACTCCCCCCAATAAAATAAATTAAAAATTCATGTCCAAATGTTTTCTCAGCTCTTTGTCTCTTACTTCTCCTTAGTTCAACGTCATCTATTGATTTAAAAGTGATATTGGTTGTGATAAAACATTAGAAGGTGAGGCATTAATTGTCGAATTACTATTTTCTAATCCTTGATTCAAAGAACTTAACTTTGTTAGATTTTCAAAAAATTGAACATCCACTGACTCAATAGTTTCTTGAGTTTCAAGATTCAAAAATCCATAAGTTGTACTATTGTTAGGGTATCTGATAAAAACACACGTGTAAGTCCTATTTCCAAATTTGGGTCTCTTAGGTTCGAATTTTCTTACATAAGTAAGACATCCCCAAACTTTGAGACGTTTAAGATTAGGTTTATGATTAAACCAAAATTCATAGGGTGTACTATCCTTGTTTTCCAATAGAACTCTATTTTGAATATAACATGAAGATAAAACTGCTTCACCTTACTATGACACCCCGCCTATTCAAATATACGAGTCGCCAGCCGTACACTAAAATACAACAGGAATCTCAATTGTGTCATTCTCAGCATCAACTGACAAATATAAAGAAACTGGTAACCACCCTATATAATTAAATAAACAGGTTCCAAAAATCTCTCCTTTTAAAAGTATGCATACCACAAAAAATCAAACACATACAATGGATCATGAACAACAATAGACAATAACAGATTAGATCATTACCATGCTAAGAGTATACATACAAAAGAATATTCCCGAATATGTTGTCGGGAAACATACCATACAACAATCATAAGACAAGTATATAAAAGATCAACATATGAGACCCATGGGTACACCACCCGATTTACATTGTGAGATCTTATCTAGATTAAAAAAAAGATGCGTCTATAAAAAAAATCTTGTAACATCCCACATATGCTACAACTCCAAAAAACTCTAAAATAGATAACCCTCATGGGCATACTTGCGGAGGAACACCTAAAATAAACATAATATACATATAGCAAGGGAAAAAGATCAACGGGTCAGAGCCCCGATTTGGAACATAGTTATAGCAAGTGAATTAAGTGCATAATAATTAAATATTCAAGGTTTCATAATTGATGTGGACTCGCACCCCCTTGAGACTTATTCTCCCCTCTTAACTACAGCGCGCACCTAAGCGTATACAAATAAATAGTTAAAATATCCTACAATATTTACGAACCATGCCACTCACTACATAACTACAACCTATTAACTGTTAGCTAACATTTCCCTATTAATTAAGTAAAATTCAATAATCCAGGAACTGATGACCAAACATTTCCCCACTTTCAACAAAGCGCTAGGTTTCATGCGTGGGATGTCTCACAAGCGAAATACAAATAAGGAATCCCCCGATATGTTATTACCTAACATGGTTAATTATGGGAATCCATTCGGCCCTCAGTACATAATGTATACTCCCAACTTCCAATATTTAAACATCAAAGCATACATATACAATCTCGTGCTAAGAAGGAGTAAAACATATCTCACGTAACATATCAGTAGGGCAAAACATAATACGCATTATACAATTATGATAACAGTTTCTACAATGATATCATCTTCCAAGAAATTACTCACTTATCATCATGGGTTACCAGCAGTCGGACTCTCAAACAGACTTGGTATAAAACCTATTCACAAGTGTATGGGAAATGGCCATAGTTCTTTACCTAAAAGTGAGAATAATCATACCGAAGACATCTTACCCCTGTCTCACACACGATAAAATATTGAACGATATGACCTGGGAACCGTACTCTCCTTGCTCCTCGACCTAGAGGAGTTATCCACATCGCGCAACTTTCCATGATAGCACTAGATGGGTATGCACCACATAGCATATATTACACATTCACTATGCATAAACTTAATATATATACAAACTATCACACCTTGGAATGTATATATATACATATATTATTAATCATAGGTATACGTAAATATTGCACCTTACACTAGATAATAGTCCATACAAACATCTCAAGTTCATATTATAATTTTACTCGCTTAATTGTCCATTTGAATCTCATCATACTTATGATTATGACCCTAAATATTACCCTAGTAATGGCCCATGAACTATCGGTCAGTATCTCGTAACTCTTCTCGAAAGAATTCAATTTCATGGGGAATTTATAAAAAGGAAGCGATATAATACCCTCAAAACTAGGCCTCAATAATAGCCCCAATTTAACCCCTCCATCGAGTCATACATACCTACATTATATCCTATAAACATGCTTACACAATAACCTAATGGAGTTCCCCAAGTATTTAGACCATTAGGAAAAAATAGTAACAAAAACTTCAATCTGCAGTAACCGGGACGAACCGGAGGTTCCTGTAGAAGGGTGTCTATCAATAAAAAAAGTACATAAAATAAAAATGATTTTTTTATTAATGACATTAGAGAGGTGTCTCGCAAGGGTCACCGCAGAAGTCCAAGATTAAGAAGTGCCACTGCAAGGGTCACCGCCACTGCAAGGGTCACTGCAACAATGACATTCGAGAGGTGTCTCGCAAGGGTCATCGCAGAATTCCAATATTGGAAAGTGCCACTACAAGGATCACCGCCACTGCAAGGGTCACTGCAGCAATGACATTCGAGAGGTGTCTCGTAAGGGTCACCGCAGAAGTCCAAGATTGAGAAATGTCACTGCAAGGGTCACTGCAGTAATGACATTCGAGAGGTGCCTCGCAAGGGTCACCGCACAAGTCCAAGATTGAGAAGTGCCACTTCAAGTGTCACCGCCATTGGAAGTGTCACCACCATTGCAAGGGTCACTGCAGCAATGACATTCGAGAGGTGCCTCACAAGGGTCACCGCAGAACTCCAAGATTGAGAAGTGCCACTGCAAGGGTCATTGCAGCAATGACATTCGAGAGGTGTCTCGCAAGGGTCACCGCAGAAGTCATTGAAAAGTACCACTACAAGGGTCACCACCACTGCTAGGGTCACTGTAGCAATGACATTCGAGAGGTGCCTCACAAGGGTCACCGCAGAAGTCCAAGATTGAGAAGTGCCACTGCAAGGATCACCGCCACTGCAAGGGTCACTATAGCAATGGAATTCGAGAGGTTCCTCGCAAGGGTCACCGCAGAAGTCCAAGATTGAGAAGTGCCACTGTAAGGGTTCCGATAGATGCTCATATTGAGAAGGAACCCACCCAGGGCGGCCAGGATGAGGGAGTAGCTACCACGAGAAACTACTCATCATGAAACGTCATTCTTTAAAAGAACAACAGTATTAACACTTTGCTTTCTTGTACATGTTGCCTAATTGAGCAAGCAGGGCTCAAGCAGGCTAGTTGGGACCTCCTGGGAGTTTTGGCTTGGCGGTTGAGGGACAAGGTATGTTGAGCAAGCTCAACCACTTAGCACTATAGGATTGATAGAATACCAGTAGGAAGACCGATAAGTCACTCAAGACTACACACACTTCACACTTGGTCACAAGTGAAGTGAGTAGCCAAAGAGCTGGCTACTCACAAGAAATAAACTCTTTATAAAAAAATGACTTTTCCAAAAGAGGGGGTCCTCGAGGTTCCTCTCAAGAAAAATAATAATTTTAGAAGAGAGGGGTCCTTAAGGCCTCCTCTCTCAAGGTTTGCAAAATTGCACCATAAGTTACCGTTATGAGACATATGTGCTTTTTGACTTTGGTTGGCGCGAGGTGGCTCCTATAGGAGGGGACAGGCAGGGCTGCCTGCAGGTAGAGACAAATGGTACACTTCAAACATTATTCCCCACAAACCCTCTCAATTTTGGCACCCAAAAATGCCAACTCATCCCTAATGCCCTAGTATAAATAGACCTTTGGGAAAGGTCAATAGACAGACAATTGAAATTGCACTGTCACTATGCTAAAATATCACCAGACGTACCTAGTATTCTCTCCCTGCTCATTCTCTTAGTGCTGAGTGCCTTGTTCCTTCACTCCCCACTGACAGCCATCATTCTTAGGTGTTTCTTTTGAAAAAATTACAATTTTTTCTATGAAATTTCATCTTGTTATAGGGAGTGAGTTTAAGCTTGAGTTCCATTGTTACCAGAAGAAGAAAGTTTCTTGAGAAGCTGCACTAGGAGACCTTGAAGACCTTGTAGGCAGCGTCCATTGGAGTGGGTAACACCTCACCCTTTCCAGTTATTCATAGACCTCAGTCTCACTACCCTCCTACATTTGGCGACTCTGCTTAGGAGGTATTATTGATTTAATGGACAAAAAAGGTTTCAATGTCTCTAAGCAATTGGTTTTTGAGGATGTTCCATCTGGTAATGGAGCTCACAGTGACCAGACTACTCAGGAAGAAGTGGTGGTGATCGGAGCCAAGTCACCTGCGACTCAGGGAGGGCAGACCAGTTCTACGGCGGTGGCTCCAATGGCAGGTATGAATCTTATGGAAATATTTTTTGACTTTTTAAAGAAAAACAACGTGGATCTATCAAGCTTGGGTCAAGGTTGTGTGACACCTGCTGCTACACCTTCTGGAGGGGTAACCACCCCTATTACGATTCCGGCAGAGACGATTCCGTCTCAGAAGGTGGCGCTGGAGCAGGTTCTGGCGCCAACAGGTTCTCCAGCTGCTAAAAGAATGTGTTTGGAGGAGTCACCCTCTAAGGCTATAACTATGGAGGAAGTGAGGAAGCTCCTCTCCTCCTCTCAGAGGGAGGGTTCCCACCTATACAAGGAATTGTAAGACCCCTATCCGCAAGAAGTAAGTCAGAAGCCATACCCTGAGGGGTATATTCCACAAAAATTTATCAAGTTCGGAGGTATGGGGGATAATCCTATAGAACATGTGAAGAGGTTCGTTGACTACCTGAGAATAAACACAGGAGACAAGAACTTGAGGTTGAGGGAGTTCTCTAAGACCCTCACTGGAAAGGCTTATACATGGTATTCCAACTTGGTGCCTAACAGCATCCCTACTTGGGAGGAGATGCACAGGAAGTTCCTCCAGAAGTTCTTTGTAGCGGAGGACGAATTTACATTGAGGCACCTAGAACAAGAGGTCCAGAAGCCAGGAGAAGAGTTGATGCACTACATCAAGCGATTTCGTGAGAGGGCCTTAGATGTCCATGAGGACGTGGCAGAGGCCAGGTTACTGCAAATATGTGTGGAACGACTCTTAGAAGAGTACAAGTTGCACTTGATCAACGAAACTAGAGATGGAACTTTTAGAGAATTCACCAGGGCTACTATCAACATAGCTATGATAATCAAACCAAGAGCCTCGGGTTGAAGGATGCAAGTTCCACTGACTTTCGGGAGGTTTCTAGTTTTGAGGAGGCAAGCGGTTAACTATGTGGATGGGAGTAACAAAGGGAAGAAGGGAGGTTCTGGGACCAAGATTGACAGTCCCGACAACAAGAGAAAGTTTAGGGAAGATGCCCCACCGCCACTACCATGCAGTGTAGCTGAGACTATGGATTGTTACCGCACCTTAGTACGAGAAAGTGTAGTAGGACATCCTCACCTAAAAGGAGAAACCCCCACTGCAGCTGACAAGGCCAATCCAAAGTACTGCGAGTTTCACCAACGAGTGCAGCGCTCTACCAAAGATTATTACTACTTGCGAAGGATCATTGGAGAGAAGATGGCCAGTGGTACCTTGCGGATACCCCTTGTGGATGTTAACGAGAATCCACTATCGATACATCACTTTGGCACCGCCAACATGGTAGTTGCTTATGATGAAGAAGCTATAAAAAAAAATGATGTAGTGGAAGAACGGAGATCAGTTATGTGAGGAGTTGAGAAATCTATCACTAAGCAGACTAGAGCTAGAAAGAAAGCAAGAGGAGTTGTTCTTCACTCCGAAACAAGAAAATGGAAGTGGGGAAGTGGAGGAAGTGACTCTCTCAGAGGGTGAGGTAGATGTCATTCTCGCTCTAGATGAGGGAAGGACCTCCGAAGTCGAGTATGTTTGCAGTGCCCAGACGTACGAAGTAGACTTAGATTCTGAATGTGAGGCCATATCAAGGAGCCCCAAGTTCAAGTGTTTTTTCAACCAGATAGGCGTGAAGTACGACACAAGGGTGTCCATCACGAGGAAGGTCTTGGAGGCAGTGCAACAACGGGGAGATCCTTCGCTAAATTGGCAGGGGCCAATCGGAAGGATTATTAAGAAGTATACTTGTGAAGTCGTGTTTTCAGAAGCAGATAGGTCGGTGCCTTACTTCCACAACCGCCTGTTGTATGTTATAGCCACGATTAACGGAGTTTCATTTCCAAGGCTTTAATGGATGGGGGAGCATCTATTAACATCATGCCCATCAATACATTATATGAAACAGGAATTGACCAGGGGAAGGTGGTTCTGGTACCATTAGTAATTTCTGGATTTGAAAATGCTGGAATACAGTCTATTGGATACGTGAATGTGGGAATCAAGTTGGGAAATTTCACCTCCCACATCAAGTTCCATGTTATTAATGCTAACACTAGCTACCAATTGCTCATTGGAAGGGTATGGATGCACACTCACGGCATAGTGCCTTCCACCTACCATCAATGTGCGAAAGCTAACATTAGAGGTACAGAGATAGTGATCAAGGCCACACAGAGACCCTTCGCCGTTGAGGAGGCCCACCTAGTAGATGCTGCCTTCTACACCGAGTTAGATGAGGAAAGAAAGGTCTCTGCAAGAAAACTAAAAGGGATCAAGGTAGCCGAGGTAAGTGTCCCCCAGAAGAAGTTCGTTCATGATCGTCTAGGGGGAGGGTAATCCCTCACATGGAAAAAGGCAAGAGGAAAGTAGAGGAGGTAGCTAGACCCCCTCGAACTTGCAAGAAGGTGGTCTTTCCTGATGGAAATATCATCTACCATTTATGACGGTTTGCGCGTGCGGTGTTCTGGGATGAGAGCATCGACCCGACACCCGAGTGTTTTATCGTTGATGAATCCCATATTATTGAGCATGTTAAGGAACCTAAAGAAGCTCCAGAATGCATGCAAGACAGACCCAGAGATCAGCTGCAAGAATTAGAGGAAATCAAGTTGGGGCCAGAAGAGGGTGAGAGTAGACCCATTCTAATATCCAAGTGTCTAGAACCGAAGCAGAAGGAAGAGCTCATTGGGCTACTTAGAGAGTTCACTGATGTATTTGCCTTGAAGTACACGAAGATGCCAGGAATAGATGTAGAAGTGAGCTCCCATAGATTGATTATCCTTCCTAATGCCCTTCCGGTAAGACAAGCCACACGTACATACAAAGCGAACCTTGACTTGAAGATAAAAGCTGAGGTGGAGAAGTTGTTAGTGGCAGGGTTCATCAAGCCTATTCAGCACCCCATATGGCTTTCCAGCATAGTGCAAGTGGAGAAGAAAGACAAGAGCCAAATCAGAATTTATGTAGATTTTCGTGACTTGAACAGGGCATGTCCTAAGGATGAATTCCCACTACCAAGTATAGACACCTTAGTGGACACCACCGCGGGACATGAGATGTATAGCTTCATGGATGGGTACATTGGCTATAATTAGATTAAAATGGACCCTACCGACACAGAGAAGACTGCCTTCCGCACACCGTTAGGGAACTTTCACTATGCAGTCATGCCCTTCGGATTGAAGAACGCCGGGGCCACATACCAGTGGACCATGATGGCAATTTTTCATGACCTATTTCATGATATACTATAATTCTATGTGGATGATCCGGTGGTGAAGTCTAAGAAAGAAACCAAACATATTCAGGATCTCAGGAGAGTATTCGAAAGGTGTCGTTGGTATAAGATGAGAATGAAGCCCTCAAAGTGTGCCTTTGGGGTTTTTGTAGGGAAATTCTTAGGTTTTGTGGTGAATAGACAAGGGGTGAAAGTGGATGCAGAGAAGATGAAAGACATTGTGATGATGTCGCCGCCCAAGAGTCAGAGGCAACTTAAGAGCTTCCTGGGAAAGATATCCTACCTGTGGAGGTTTATACCTGCACTGGAAGAAGTAAGTCATCCGTTCGCGCCTCTACTAAAAGACAAAGCCAAGTGGGTTTGGGGAGAGAGACAGGAGAAAGCGCTCGAGAAGATTAAATAAATCTTACCCTCTCCTTCCACAATGATTCCCCCCGAAGCTGGAGCGCCGCTGCTGCTCTACCTTACTTCTATAGAGAGATCGATAGGGGCCCTCTTGGGGCAAGAAAAAGAAGGAGTGGAAAAGCCGGTTTACTACCTGTCAAGAGTAATCTCTGGAATAGAATCGAGATACACCAGCATTGAGAGACACTGCCTGGCGTTGGTATTTATGACCCAGAAGTTGAGACACTATCTTCTAGCCTTCACAGTTCACATAGTCACCAACTGTGATCCCATCAAGTACCTCCTCGCGCGGACTATACTCGTGGGATGATAAGGAAGGTGGTTTTTGATCTTGTCAGAATATGATCTAAAATGTGTAGTGCCCAAAGACATTAAAAGCCAAGCAGTGGTAGATTTGCTGGCCCACTTCCCAAGTGGAGTTTTTGAACCACCTAGTGAAGAGCTACCTAGAGAAATCTTTCAAGCATGCATGGCGGAGGAGGTGAAGAAGTGTTTTATGGAGTTTGATGGTTCCAGTGGTCAAGGAACAGGTGGATCTGGCATCATACTGTCGGACGGGAAAGAGAAGATCACCCTATCCTTCAAGTTAGATTTCAAATGCTCAAATAATGAAGCTCAGTATGAAGCCCTCATTCTAGGGATGTTGGAAGCACTCAGAAGAGGGGTCAGGGTATTGTGTATACGAGGGGACTCCAACCTGGTAGTGAGGCGGGTCAATGGAGATTTTTCTCTTAAACATGCCAACTTAGCACCGTACAGACACATCATCCAAATGCTGCTAGGATAGTTCTTAGAAGTAATTATGGAGAGGCAGGTGCGAACGATGAACAGACACCCTGACGCGCTCGCCACCATAGCACAGAAGCAGGACATGGAGGAGTCAGAAGCAACCATCACAGTGAGGCAGAGAACGGTACCCACTACTATAAAATCCTTATTCCCAAGTAACAAGCTAGAAGATTGGAGGCGTCTGGTGGAAAAGAAACTTGAAACCAGAGAAGGGATAATGAAAATATTAGAGTTAGCCAACTATCATGTGTTGCAAGGAACTCTCTGCTTCAAGAGCCCTGGAGAGTTTCTGGCGAGGTGCGTAGGGGAGCAAGAAGCCAAGGAGAGGTTAATAGAGATGCACCAGAAACACTGCGAAGATACGGATATCCCCCTTTACAGACGACTGCAGCGAAGCGGGTATTATTGGCCTTCCATGAGCACAGAAGCGGCCCGCTTACAAAAAAGTTATTTAAATTTCCAAGCTAGTTTTGACCAGCCGACAGACGCTAACTTTGTGGAAGCCTTCGAAGACTAGAGACAGTCGTACCTAGCATATCTAAGGAACGGGGAGCTGCCCATCAAGAGAGCGGATGAAATTTACCTTAGAAAAAGGATAACCCGTTCCTACTTGGTCGAGGGGGAGTTATATAGGAAGGGGTACAATGAGAAGGCGCTAAGGTGTGTAGCCAAAGAGGAGGTGGAAAGGGTGCTGAAAGAAGCTCATGAGCCCTCCCACATGGGAGGTGCCAAACTGTATGATCAACTGATGACACTGGGATACTACTGGCCGACCATGGAGGCTGACTCCATTGGGTATGTGAAGAAATGTAGAGCATGTCAGGTGCATGGAAACGTGGTGCACGCTCCCTCCGTCAGCCTGCAAAACTTGGCAGCTCCTTATCCCTTCCAAACATGGGCATTCGATCTGGTGGGAAATATCCGGTATCTCACGACAAGGCTTTCATCATTGTAGCTACAGAATTGTACACCAAATGGGCGGAGGCCATTCCTTTAAGGAGAGTCAGTGCCCAAGTGGTAACTCTATTTATAAAGGAGTATATCATATGCAGGTTTTGTATACCGAAAGTGATCCTAACGGACAATGGGAAGCAATTTGTATGCAAGGAGATGGCCCTTCTCACAGACAGGTATAAGATTGTGCATAATAGCTCAACCATATCCTACCCCAAGGGCAATGGCCAAGTAGAGGCTACCAATCAGACCCTGATAAACATTTTGAAGAAAATGCTAGAGGACATGCCGGGAGCATGGGTTGAGAAGTTGCTTATGGTGTTATGGGCTTATCGTACTTCGAAAAGAAAGCCAACAAGATTCACTCCCTTCTCTCTAGTATATGGGACCGAAGCTGTCCTACCAGTGGAACTGGCGGTACCTTCAGCCAGAATTTCTCTTAGCAATGGGATCATTCCAGACCCAAGGCATATGCAGTTGGAGGCATTGGACGAGCATAGGGACAAGGCGAGAGAGAATTTCAAAGTCTACACTCATCAACTGTCCAGGGCCTATGAGAACTTAGTCAAGCATAGAGAATTCCAGGTGGGAGATTTAGTCCTGCGAGCATCAACTAACCATCTCCGTAGCATGTCGGCGTCAAAATTCAAATCTAACTGGGAAGGCCCTTTTGTCGTTAGAGGAGTGGGGAAGTCGGGCTACTGCTAAATATCAAAACCAGAGAGTGATTGCCTCCAGTCTATCAACTGCAAGTGGCTGAAGAGGTATTATGCTTAGTAACAACTAACTAATTCTTTGTGTTTGTCATGTCTGTAATGGATTATGAGGATTGATCCTATACCATAAAAGTTTTTTTTTGTAAAATTTTTTCAGAGCAATACTACATTGTTAACAGCACACAAAAGTACAGAAATGAAATAGCAACACTTTTGATCATTGTTGATGTTTGCTTTGTTTACTCATTTATATATATATATATATATATGCTCCCTACTAAGTTAGAAGAGAGTACACAAAAATCAGGAACTGTGCTCACTACACTTGGAAGGTACGTCCATCCTAAGAGAAAGTATACTGAGCAAAGTCCCCCAGGCACAAATTAATAGAAAATATAGAGGGGAGATTAAATTCCTCCTCTTTAATATTACAAAGAATAGTGAAACTCTTAAAGAGAATATAGAGCAAGGAACCCAAAGACTAGGGGCTAGGTAGTTCAAATAGTTTTTCCAATAAAATCAGGCTGTCGGGAAGGGGAAGGGGGTTACCCCCCCCCCCCCCCTTCTCCAACCTAGCCTTTATGGCTATAAGTAGTAGTATGAAAGAATACCCCCACAGACAGGAGGGGCAATCCAAGAAGGTAACTTGCAAATACCTCACAACTAAAAGAGGTGCACTTTCAAAAAAATATATACAATATGTTAATACATAACTTTTCATATTAAAGCAAGTACCCCGCAGTATATGGGGCAGCCACCAGTAGACTAATTGCTCACAGAAATTAGAGCAAGTCATATAAAATAAACACCCACAGTATAAAGGGAGAACAAGGGAAAAGGAAAGTGCAGAAGAAACAAAGTGTCTCATTCAGGAATGATAAGTGATGTACACAAAGAATTCTGAGCACTACAAAGCAAGAAGTAGCCTATCTGCTAGAAACCCCCAAAAAAAAATCATCACCCACGATGGCACCAGCATATGACGGACCAGCCTCCCGCAGAAACTCTTCCTCCAACCTGATGAATTTAGCCTCATCCTCCTCATCGCTAGACTCGAGTCTGGAAAGCTTCACCTGCAGTAGGGCGATCTGATTCCGAATCCTCATAGCCTCAGTCTGCCGTTGCTCAACTCTAGACTGTCGGGAAGTGTGAAATCTCACTATCTTTCAGAAAGGAACACTCAAAAAGGGTAGAACCCCCACATCAAGCCAATCCAAACGAAAATGATAGAACTGTTGCAAGTGTCAGAGAGCATCCAAGACTAGCAAAATGGAAGAGCTAGTCAACTTAGCAGGGGAGGTAGCTAAGAACTCATGAACATGGCTGGCGAGAGCCCTCAGGTTGAAGGCCGTAAGACTGTCAATCTGAAGTATACTCTGAGAAGTGAATATCTCGAGATGGTGCTCTAAGATGAGATCCAAGGGCTGACGCTCATGTGCCTTGAATCATCCTGGTAACTCCTCATGCCATAGTCTACTCGCAATAGTCGCAACATCCTCTACTTCATCATCGCCATCGGAGTGGCAAGACCCCTCCTCAGAAGGGAGGAAATATGACTCTCCACCAAAATCAGCATCACCGACCAAAGGACTGAACTCATAACTATGATCTCTCTCCACATAAATCCCACTACCAGACTCCACAGTCACCGGAGTACCCTCATGCACCTGGAAACAATGAGACAAGGGTGAAATGGGAACGCTTGCACAACATACGCAACAAGAAAAGAGGGGAATAGTAAAAGAAGGGGGTATGCTAGTTTAATACCTCTCTCGCGGTGGCCCCACCACCAGTCTCCAAAGTCATCGGAGTACCCTCATGCACCTGGAAACAATGAGACAAGGGTGAAATCGGAACGCTTGCACATCCTACGTAAGAATAAAAAAATTGGGAATAGTAAAAGAGGGGGTATGCTAGTTTAATACCTCTCTCATAGTCTCCCCACTTCCAGACTCCACAGTCATCGGAGTACTCTCATGCACCTAGAAATAATGAGACAAGGGTGAAATGGGAACGCTTGCACAGCATATGCAAGAATAAAAAAATTTAGAATAGTAAAAAGAGGGGGTATGATAGTTTAATACCTCTCTCGCAGTTTCCCCACTGCTAGACTCCACAGTCATCGAAGTACTCTCATGCACCTGGAAACAATGAAACAAAGGTGAAATAAGAACGCTTGTGCAGTATACGCAAGAAGAAAAGAGGGGCATCATAAAAAAGAGCGGGTATGCTAGTTTAATACCTCTCTCGCAGCCATCCCGCTCTCAAACTCCACAAATATCGGAGCAGCTTCATCAGACTCCATAATTATCGGAGCAACCTCACTCACCTAGAAACAATGTAACAAAGGTGAAGATGGTAATGCTTGCATAATTTAAACAAAATAATAAAGACATAAGGATGACATGAGGGAAGTAGATACCCTTATACACTATACCTGAATAATGCTCTCCATAACGATCAAAGGGGAAGGCGCAGGGGCTCCTATAGGGGCCGTCGCACTAGTCAATGATCCTAAAGGGGCTGTCTCAGTGACCAGTGCTTCTGAAGAGGTGGCCTCAATCTCAGGTGCTTCTAAAAGAGATATATCAAAGACGGTAGTCACTGAGGGTGCTCCTGGAATCTCAGTAGCCAGTGCTCCTAAAGAGGCTACCTCGACCTCAGGTGCTTCCGAAAGAACAACCTCAGCGATGGCAGCCGTGATGGGTAGGCAAGGCTACGAGTGACAAGAAAGGGAAAGAGGTAATAAATCACCTATCTCATGAATGACAAATACCTCAAATTAAAAAGAGGGAGAGGGAAACTTCTCAGAGGCATAATAGAGACAAGTACCTGAAGGGGCATGACAACAGGGCAAACTAGCCTATGCATAGGGGCTGCTGAAGAGACAATAGCAGGAGCCACACTCGAAACAGCACCAAGGGATAACTGCAACAAAGTGAAAGAGGGCTACGATAAGTACAGGCTGGATAGAGAAGAAATATATAACTAAGAAAATAGGAAAGTACCTGAGCCCCATCCAAAGGGGAAGAGCAAAAAAGGACGGTCGGTGTGCAGTAGGGGCTGTGCTGATAGCTTGCAAAGAATGAAAATATGTTATTCATCACATGTTCGAGGAAAAAGAGAATCCATGCTCCAATGGAAAGGCCTGACCTGAAGTGTGGGCTCACTAGTTGAAGCCACAGTAAATATTGGGCCACGAGAAATTGCCTGAACCAAGGGTCTGCCGTCCATAGATATGCGGACCCGAGGGACATAAATCCTCCCCGAAGAGGATAAACCTGGGATAATGATGTTAGGTAAGGGAAGAGTACCTCTCTGAGAAGAAAATCCAAAAATCCATTCGGACCTGCTACTGAAAGGAAACAAATATTCAAAAAATACATACCTTTGATGAAAAGGTGCCCAGGGGCTCAGCTGTAGATGTGCCCACCGTCGAAATAAGAAAAGATGAGGTGGCAATGCCGGAAGGCACAACCCTCTACACATTGTAAATGGGTAAATAAAAGGAAGAAGTGGAGAGGAAAGGGGCACAATGAAAGTTTTGAGAATGACGAGACATACCTGAGCAGAAGGAGAAGTCACGAAAGCGGTCCTGGTGCCGGTATGGTGCAGAGACGAAAGCTGCAGGGAAATGACAATATACACAACCAAAATATAATTGGAAGATTAAAATATTACATTAGAGGAGAAAATAAAAGAGGAGATAGCAAACCTCTCTAAAAAGGCCCCTGGAAGAAACAAGCATATAGTTCCTCTCCCACTGAAAAGGCGTCAGTCGCCGTGGGGGAAGGTGAGAACTATTTTCCTCCATAGAAATGACCTGCAAAATATGACATGATATTTTCATTAAGAAATAAAATAATGAGGGGGAAGAAAGAAAATCATATGCATAAAAAAAAATCTCCAACAAGGGGGAACACTTACAACAACAGGGCGCGTGGTCTGGCCATAAGGGAGATGGGTGGGGCTAACTCCCCCAGGAGAATGGGATGCCTCATCATCACTAGAAGACTCTTTCGAGACTGATAACAAATCATAAGTGTCAGTAGTGCTGTCGCTATAGAAACCTAGTCCGCCCATGTCAACCGAAGAAGAACTATGGTCTTCATAGGAAGGGGTGCTTCCATAATAAACTAGTTCCTCTACCAATGAAGAGGAGGGAGATCTAGGAAGTGGAACTCTGAGAGAACTAGTTCCATTAAGTAAAGAATGTTGTGAGATAGTACATTCTGTAATGGGAATAGATGCTCCATAACCTTTCTCTTTCACTATTCGTAAGGCCTCCTCCACCCAAGATCGCCAGTGTCGAATTCTTCATCCACCGTAGAGGAAGCAGCCATGCCATTGCCATTTCCTTTCTTCTTCTTTGCAGCCCGAGTCCTCACAGGAGAAGGGGGAGGAGAAGCGGTAGAAGTAGGAACAAAATTAGATACATCTGTGTCGGGGTGCTTCCTTTTGCTTGAGGTGGAAGTACTCACTTTCCCTCTGCTTGTTGGTCAACTTCTAGACCTCATAGGGGGAAGTTCGGCTGGCAGGGGCGGAAGTGACTCATCAAGAAGGGTCTTAACTAAAATTGGAATGGCCTGTTCCAAGGGTGGCATGGAAGTGGTACTGAGAAACCACGGATCTTTCTGCATCCGCCTGACCAAAAACTGGGCTTTGGTATATTTAATGGGGTTGGTCTCATGAGGGGGGCCAACTACACATTCTTGGATGAGACTAACCTGTCGCTGCCAAAGAAGAAACCAAGATGAAGTAAATAAAGGATGATAATTGCAGGGAGGCACATAGAGACCACCCAAACCACTAACCCTACAGAATAATCCCCGAAGAGTGAAGCTAGAACACGCCTCTGAGAATACCTCAGAATGATCATTGTAGGTAGGAAGAGGAGGGATGTGAACGCCCTGACCATAGCCAAACTGTCGTCTTGCCCTCTTGGAGTGATAAGATTCAGCATGCGGACCCAACTTGGTCCAATAAGGGAGGTGGCATGGTAAGAGCATTGTCACCACATTAATATGAGGATAGGTGGAAATAGGCCCCACTGCTGAAGGGCAATAGAAAGTCCCGCCATTGCTAGGGAAAGAAAGCCAGCTGAAAGTTCGCCCAGGGCGCTTGGTATAAGGCCGAAACTAAAACTCCTCAATATCATCAATCAACATTCCCATAGATTTATTTAGAATTTTCTTATGCCACCGGAGAAGTCTCGCAGCGTCCCTATGACAAGCGTGAGCCCCTGAAGTAAAGTGGGGTTAATGCTCAAATAAAAAGGAAATTAAGAGAGCGGTATTTGCATGATTAGCGATATCATACCGACCGTAAGACCTATCTACATCTATGTGTGCTCGGTCCATACATGTGTAAAGAGAACCCAAAGTAAGGAGACTATAGGTATCGACCTGCCGCGAGACAACCGTATAGCTAATCTAAAAAGAAGTTCGCGAGGACAATCTTCAGGCTTACCTGGCATAAGCAACCGAGTCAAAAATGTAACAAAGAAAGTGGCTAAATGTGCAGGAGAGTGGAGATTCGGACCATCCTTGGATCTGGGCGCTGCGCGTGAAATCTCCCCCTTCTGCAACTGCTCAAAATCTCTGAACCAGTATATTTTCCATTTGTCAAAGGAATGCTTGGAATGACCAGTTATATTTATAGCCACATACTTCGAGCACTCTCCTAGAGCTGACCGTAGATCCCCCACCATCTCCTGCTCTAAAGAATCCTCGCAGTCATCAAAAAAGACCTGTTGCCTAAAGAAAGGAAGAGTGTACAATTCACATACATCTTCTAGGGTGACGGTAAATTCTCCCCAGCCTGAGACAAATGTGTCAGACTCCATACTCCACCGAAATAATAAATGATTGAGCAAAGAAATATGCTTAGATATGGTGTAGGACTTCAGACTGTCGACGGCGGTAAAAAGTCCTACCTCCCTAAGAATAGCCACATAATCAGGAACGCTCTGAACATAATCAACCAAGCTAGCCCACTCCTCCATAGGACCCCCCGGGGCTTTATCTTCAACATTGGAATAAGGAAAGTCACCGCGATCAACTCAGACTCGAAGAATGGCATCCGGAGAAATGGTAGGGAGATCAGCAAACTCACTTAACCCCACATGAGAGAGCTCGAGAACAACATAAGAATTTTTTTCCCCAAATTTAGAAAGTGAAACCATGAAGTTGTCAGCAGGACCAAAAAAGGAGCCCGACGATAAATACCGAAATCCCTCCCTTGGTGAATGTGCATATAGTCCTTCCATGTCTGAGAAGAGGATGATGTAACTGATGAAAACCAAGAGTCATTGGCTCAAGAAAAGAACTCACCCTGGTAGGTACTTCAAATAATGGATCCTGGGTGTACCTATCATAAGAAAAGGAAGTGGAACCCTCGATGCCACAAGAGGTCGAGACACCCCGGGTTCTGGAACCCTTGACGCCATAAGGGGTGGAGACACCCTGTGTCGAGGAACCTTCGACGTGACAAAATGTCGAGACACCCCCAGCTGCTAATGGTTGATCTCGCGAGGACCCCTTGGTTGGGTAACTCGAGGAACCACCTGTGTCTGACACAAAGCACGAGGAACTAGAACCAATAGGAGTGGGTGTCGAGACACCCTTTGAGGTGACATCGGCGGATAGGGACCTCTCTTGCTACGGCTGGAGGCTTGCCCCACATGGGTAGATTTAGAGACACCCAAGTCAGTAAAATAAATTGACGGGGACCCCCATGTAATATTTCCAAACGCCGAGACACCCCCTGCCAGAATTGGTTAACTCGACGAAAAACTCCTCGCACCAAGAGCAATGCGCGAGGAGCCACCGCCATCACTAATGCACGTCGAGATACTCTTACCCAAACCGACTTGGTAATTTTTATGAACCAAGGTGAGGATACTAGGACCCAAACCAACTTGGTAATTTCCATGAACCGAGGTCGAGATACCCCCACCCAAAGCGACTAGGGATTTTGAAAAATCCAAGGTAACTAGCGAGAGACCCTCGGATGGGGGGGTCCACTCACTTCGAGCCCTTGTCAATAGCCATCTCAAATGAAAGATCCAAAGTCATGCGTGGATTGGGCGTTACACCGTCTATTCCCAAGGAAACACCACTGGACAAGACACTCCTCGCTGATAGCAGAGGGTTGGGCGAGACACCATCTATTCCCAACGAAACACCACTGGACGAGACACTCCTCGTTGACAGCAGATGGTTGGGCGAGACACCCTATATTCCCAACGAAACACCACTGGACGAGACACTCCTCACTGACAGCAGAGGGTTGGGTGAGACACCCTTTATTTCCAATGAAACACCACTGGTCGAGACACCCCTCGCTTCAGAAGAACCCAAAAAGCGTGCCTTGTCCGCCGAGTGAAATGGCGAGGAGCCCATGAGGATTCTCAAACCAAAATTTGAATCACCGCCCGATAAAAAGGATGCAGGCGGCATGGACGAGGCATCGACGCTGCTGATAGAACAGGACAATAGATCGCCGGCGACCATAGTACCAATGGTCGGAGCGGTTAGGAGGGTCAATGAAGGAGACATGGAGCCGAAATTCATGGGTGCTTTGGGGGTGTTTACATCTGAAATGGTATTTGTTGGATTAGAATCCATCAAAGGGATGTTTGAGAAAAAGCTAAAGCAAAAAAGATGGGAGGCTATGGTGTTTTAAATTCCCTTTCTCTCACTACAAATCCAAAGCCCCTATGAGGCTTTTGAAGAAGATGAAAGAGCTTAAGAAAAGGGTCTTATGTTTTTTTACATCAGAATGGAAAAACGTGCAGGAAGGCAAAAAAGGTGATGACCTTTTTTCCCAAATGATGAGATGATAATTCCCACACTGACGCGTGGATTCTCAAGAATTAAAAACCTCGGGAAAAGGGACACCGCACTTAATGATCCTAGGGTCCCTAAAAAATGTATATATATATATATATATATATATATATATATATATATATATATATATATATATTAATTGTTGAAATTGAATTTATGGCGTACAAAGTTTTTTTAGTCTACCCAACCAAAAAATCTTTGTACGAGGGGCTAATGTAGAAGGGTGTCTACCAATAAAAAAAGTAAATAAAATAAAAATGCTTTTCTTATTAATGACATTCGAGAGGTGTCTAGCAAGGGTCATCGCAGAAGTCCAAGATTGAGAAGTGCCACTGCAAGGGTCACTGCAGTAATGACATTCGAGAGGTGTCTCGCAAGTGTCACCGCCACTGCAAGGGTCACTGCAGCAATGCCACTCGAGATGTGTCTCACAAGGGTCACCGTAGAAGTCTAAGATTGAGAAGTGCCACTGCAAGGGTCACCGCCACAGCAAGGGTCACCACAGCAATGACATTCGAGAGGTGCCTCGCAAGGGTCACCCCAGAATAAGTGCCACTACAAGGGTCACCGCCACTACAAGGGTCACTACAGCAATGACATTCCAGAGGTGTCTCGCAAGGGTCACCGTAGAAGTCCAAGTTTGAAAAGTGCCACTGCAAGGGTCACTGCAGCAATGACATTCGAGAGGTGCCTCGCAAGGGTCACCGAAGAAGTCCAAGATTGAGAAGTGCCACTACAAGGGCCACCGCCACTGCAAGGGTCATTGCAGCAATGACATTCGAGAGGTGTCTCATAAGGTTCACCGCAGAAGTCCAAGATTGAGAAGTGTCGCTGCAAGGGTCACCGCCACTGCAAGGGTCACCGCAGCGATGACATTCGAGAGGTGCCTCGTAAGGGTCACCCCAGAAGAAGTGCCACTACAAGGGTCACCGCCACTGCAAGAGTCACTGAAGCAATGAAATTCCAGAGGTGTCTCACAGGGGTCACCGCAGAAGTTCAAATTTGAAAAGTTCCACTGCAAGGGTCACCGCCACTGCAAGGGTCACTGCAGCAATGACATTCGAGAGGTGCCTCGCAAAGGTCACCACAGAAGTCCAAGATTGATAAGTGCCACTGCAAGGGTCGCCTCCACTGCAAAGGTCACTACAGCAATGACATTCGAGAGGTGCCTCGCAAGGGTCACCGCATAAGTCCAAGATTGAGAAGTTCCACTGCAAAGGTCATCACCACTACAAGGGTCACTGCAGAAATGTTATCCGAGAAGTGCCACTACAAGGGTTCCGGTAGAAGCTCATATTGAGAAGGAACCCACCCAGGGCGTCCAGGATGAAGGAGTAGCTACCACGAGAAACTCCTCATCATGAAACGTCATTCTTTAAAAGAACAACAGTATTAACACTTTGCTTTCTTATACAGGTTGCCTAGTTGAGAAAGTAGGGCTCAAGCAGGCTAGTTGGGACCTCCTGGAAGTTTTGGCTTGGAAGCTGAGGGACAAGGTATGTTGAGCAAGCTCAACCACTTAGCACTATAGGATTGAGAGAATACTAATAGGAATACTCAGAAGTCACTCAAGACTACACACACTTCACACTTGGTCAAAAGTGAAGTGAGCAGCGAAAGAACTGGCTACTCACAAGAAATAAACTCTTTATAAAAAATGACTTCTCCATAAGAGGGGGTCCTCGAGGTCCCTTTCAAGAAAAACAATAATTTTATAAGAGAGAGGTACTTAAGGCCTCCTCTCTCAACATTTGCAAAATTACACCACAAGTTACCGTTTCAAAAAGATAAATACCAAATCTGATATCTTGCCTTCATTAGGAGGCATATGTGCTTTTTAACTTTGGTTGGCGCCAGGTGGGGCCTGCATGAGGAGACAAGCAGGGTTGCCTGCAGGTAGGGACAGATGGTACACTTCAAACAATGTTCCCCACCAACCCTTTCAATTTTGGCACCCAAAAATGCCAACTCACCCCTAATGCCCTAATATAAATAGACCTCTGGGCAAGGTTAATAGACAGACAATTGAAATTGCACTATTACTCTGCTAAAATATCACCAGACGTACCTAGTATTCTCTCCCTGCTCATTCTCTTAGTGCTGAGTGCCTTGTTCCTTCACTCCCCACTGACAACCATCATTCTCAGGTGTTTCTCTTGAGAAAATTACTATTTTTCCTATGAAAGTTCATCTTTTTATAGGGAGTGAGTTGAAGCTTGAGTTCCATTGTTACCAGAAGAAGAATGTTTCTTGAGAAGTTGCACTAGGAGACCTTGAAGACCTTGCAGGCAGCGTCCATTGGAGTGGGTCACGCCTCACCCTTTCCAGTTATTCATAGACCCCAGTCTCACTACCTTCCTACAATTCCAATAAATGAACCGATCCGGTTCTTTAAATATCATAGAACTTTTTACCCCCGGATCGATCCGGTACCCCCTAAAAATGAACCGGCCCAGTCCCAAATATTTTCTAGAAATATTATAACTTCCGGACCAATCCGATATCCCTAAAAATGAACCGGTCTGAATTGCACAGTTATGCATCCTATGAAATCTCCATTATTTTTCCACATAACTTTCTACCATAATACTACATCCTCAATAACCACCAAGATATGCATTTGTCCATTTCTATGACTTCAAACCCAAATACAAACAACAAACACTAAGCTTCTATACAATGGTTTAGGGTTTAACAAATATCTTTAATATTTCCAATTTCTTACCAGAAATTATGAAATAGGTCACATAATTAAACATTTAGCAAGTTAATCCACTTGCCTCAAAGATTTTAGGGTTTGAATCTTCTTCTAAGTTAAGGATTTTACAAGATTTCTAATATCTTCAAACTTCCTCTTCTTCTCACGTTTTCTCTCTCTCAAAATGGGTTTTCTCTAAATTAAGATTAATTACCCACTTAAGCCTAATAACCCTTTATCAAAAGTAATCCAATCTTTATATTAAAACACACACATAATAATAACTAGTATACCTCAATTCGAGTCAAACTAGTCAAAAGATTTCGAAAGCCAAATAAAACCCCCAGGGTAGTCATTTTGACTTTCTCGGCCCTTTCGGAATTAGACATGCCCTCCAAATTTACATACAAAACTCGAAAATATAAAAGACATTTCTCGACTTCAGACAATTTATTAAAATAAGCAGTGGTTAAGAATTAACTAGATCCCGCTGTTAATACACATATATACAACGAGATTACATAAAACAAGATTGTATTTACCATATCCTTCCAGTGAATGCATAATTCTCATAATTATTAACTATTGTAGACAAATAAATAATTATTTTAAATCCTTATTTCAATTCTCAATTATGATAAATCACCCACACCCAATAATTTAATATAAAAATAAATACTCAAAAGTAAGGGATATTACACTTACATAGACAAAGGCAAACCAGAACTGATTAGCATTGCATTTATCATTTCAACTAACATTATGTTTTTCCTTTTCATCATTCCATTTTGTTGCGGTGTGTATGGTGCCGTAAGTTGATGTATTATTCTACGAGTATTTTAAAATTGAATAAACTCTTTTAGGCAGTATTCACCACCTCTATGGGAACATAGGATTTTGATTTTATGATTTTGTTGAGTTTGAAATCTTCTTTAAAAATTAGAAATTTCTACAATACTTCATCTTTAAGTAATTATGTATTTGCATATTTAGAGTAATCATCGATAAAAAAAAAATTCCTCCGCGATTCACATTACTCTTTTTATCATATATAGCACTATGTATACGATCAAGAATTTCGGATGTCCTTTCAATAAATTTAAATGACTTTATAGTTATCTTAGATTAAGCATAAATTTCACATTTGTTGTAATGATCAATTTTACAATAAGAAATTATTCCTAGATTAGTCATATTTTTAATACTTCTATAATTAACATGACCTAATCTATTATGCCATAAAAATAAAATCAACCATATAAATGACACTAATATCATTTATTATATTAAATTTGATTATGTTGTTACAAGAGTATCCTTTTCCAATAAGCTGGCCATTATTTGATAGAACAAGCGTATCCGAGTCATACATAAGTTTGAAACCTCTCTTATTGAGATGGTCTCTAGACATAAGATTTGTACACATTTTCAGTACATTAAGTAAATCAATCAAAGTTAGAACTTTCCTAGATGTTAATTTCAATTGCATTATCCCCTTTTCAATTACTTTGATGCGGAGGTTATTTTCCATTTTTATTTCTTTTCCACCCATCTCTTGATATGTTTTTAAAAGAGAATGATCTTTGCGGATACAAATGGTTGAGTTGATATATAACCACCATCCACTTCAATTATCTACAGTATGTGCTTCTCACACCATCGCAATAACATCTTCAACATTATTAGTTTCCTTTCTCACTTGTTTACCCTTAAATCTCTTCTTTTTAACTGGACATTCTAAAGAAAAATGACCCGATTTTTCACAGAAGCAGCATTTATCATTCTTATTTTTATTTTAACCCTAATTTTTGAAATTTGAATCATTCCTGGTTTTATGTTTGGAATGTTTGGTATTCTTGGATTTTTTATCCTCGACCATATTTTCCTTGAAATTATTATCACTTTGATCTTCCTCTTCTCCTAAATACGAGAATCTTCTTCAATATGAAGATAACAAAGAAGGGATTCAACTTTGTATGTCTTTTCATCATTATTAGTTTTATTCCAACGACTTTTATATCACCCCCACTTGAAATTCATCTTGAACATTTATTCCAACGGCTTTAAGATCACCAACTATTTATTGGAGTTCAAGGTCATGTGTGACGATAGATTTATCACTAGACATTTTATAATTCATACAGTTGAAAATAAGAAACTTACGGTTACTCGCTTCCTCATTTTAATATTTATTCTCCAGTGCCTTCCATAATTCCTTTGCCATAGGAATCATCTAATGTGTACCATAGAAAATTTGAGATAATGCATTAAGAATGCGTCCTCGACACATAAATTCATCTTCTTTCCTATCCACACATTTTTTTCTTCATATCTTCAGTGTCTTCGGGTGTGGGCTTGGGAAGAGGTTCAAGTACATAAAAAATATAAGCAAGTTTGAGACATGTGAGAAAGAACATAATTTTTTTTCTTGCCAACGCGTGAAATTTTTGCCATCAAAATGATCTAGTCGAACCAAATCATGACCCATAACTTAGATAGATTGTGACACCATTCCATCCATATTAATTTTCAAAATAATTTACCTACAATAGTTGAAAAGTTATGAAAGGAATAATAAAAAAATAATGAATCCAAGTAACTTCAAGGTGCGTTCTAGGAACGTTTTCTTTTAGGCAATATTTCTCCCTTTTCTGATAAAAGCCACGAGTACACAACGGAGTTTATAGTCGAATTTTTCTTTAGGATACAATGCAGTGATATTACTTGTTTGATGAAAATTATTCATAGTTTGATTGAACAAAGAACACTTTAGAATGTTAACCTGATAATGCTAAAAGGTAGAGGATCGAGAGAGAGGAAAACAGGGCAATTTTTGGTGTCTAAAAGAAAAGCCTAAAACTCTTTTTATAGCAATTCTATTGGCTGCAAAGTGCCAAGTGCACCATCAGAGCGCCAAATGTGCCCTAAGTCGCACTTTTACATGTCGCGCGAATGCACACCACGTGTCACAATCAGTGGTGCTTTGCACCACCAGAAAGCACCGTATCATAGCCTCTCTGACTATAACACTAATAGTCATCTTTTGTCTTTTAGTAAATAGATGTGACAACCCGCTATCCGAAATAAAGGGTGGCCAGCCCGATACCCCGATGAAACAGGAATCATGGATAGATATCATTCTCAGCATCACACTATCATACAGAGTATCAGGAATAATCACCCAATATTCCCGAAAACGGGTTATCAAAAAATTTTAGTTGGTAATTTAAAGAAAACACTTTCAACAACCCATAATATAAGAGAGGGTGGAAACTCCCACAAACATATATAATATAATACAATAGATAAGAAAGGATTGAATAAAGTGTCGGTCGATACAATCCATACAATAGACAATAAGTTTCATGTGTTACAAAGTACATCATTTATACAATTACAACCATTTGGGCCACACGCCTGAATAAAGACTAATCTTAGCTAGAAAACAATAATAGAGGCATCTACACAAAATATCCGATGATACCCGCAAAATGTCACGGCTCCTCAAAAGATTTAGAGAAAAGAAAGTCATTACGGGCGACCCTGCGGCGGAACACCTGGACGAAAATAGAAGGTACATACACAACAAGAAATCGAAGACCCGGTCAGAGGCCGGTTTTATATGATCACTAGATAAATGACAGGTATGACAATAATGGACAGGTAAGCATGGATGATATTATACCATGGTAACACCATATAAAGAACTAAGACAGTTAAATAAATATTAAAATGAAACCCAATTATAGAAAGAAATAAAAGTACTTATAAGCCTTTTTCATCTTTCATCATTTTCAATTCCATCTTCTTTCCATTCCTTATCAGGAATGCATTTATTACCATGTGCTCTTTATGGCACTTATCTCAATAGTATGCTCTTCGTGGCATATACTTTTCTCTTTATGGCATTAATGTTCCATCGAGTCCAACTCGATAATAGAATAGTTATAAATATATATATAACGATTCTAAGACAGCCCGTCCGGGTTTCCCAACTGTGCGCGCCCCTAAATAACCATCATCTTCCAGGGCCTACCATAAGACAACCTGGGATCCTATCGCAAACGTCGGGAAGCGGTCATATTCCTGCGGGATAGTCAATACCACACCCGAAATCTCCTACCCATCGTAGAAACATATAAACAAGCGCTCATATGGCCTAGGACTATATCCACCCTTCATTCATTAGCCAAAGGGGCTTCACCTCACGCACGGACTTCCCTTAAGATGGTATTTACAGAGGTGTGTAACATCCATTTTATTAGTTTCCATTTCGTGATTCAGAAAATTGTGTTTTACTTTATCCATTTTACATTTTATTAAAAGCATTAGGGTATACTTCACATCATCATAATAACCTCGAAGAATATTTAAACTCCCAAGTTATCTCTCCCAAATGTCCTTGTTTGGACTTTATAATAACCCATCAAATGAGATCTAGTTCGCATTTACTCCTAAAGTCTCCGAATTCGGCCTTAAGATTTCCTAGACTCTTATAGAACTACCTGACAGAAATAACGCCTAAACATTTCTTTAAATCTCCCCCCCCCCTTGACAGGAACCCTAGATGAACCCCTTCGAGTCTAGGGAGTCGACCGAACTCAACTAACACTTTAAGATCCTATTTTTACTTCCTTCAAGAAGTTCCTTAATTACTAATCCTAGAGAAAAGGGTTAAAATTAAAAAAGAAAAGAAATTGAAAAAGTGCAGGGTTTCCGAATCGATTCGGCCAGAAAATATGGGAATCTGCATAGTTGCCGAATCGATTCGGTTAGGAAGATTGGGTTTCTGCATAATTGCCGAATCTATTCGGACCAAGCCGAATCGATTCGGTTCACCCAACCCTGGAAACTATTTCGAAGCGAATCGATTCGACCGGGCCGAATCGATTCGGTTCTGCAGAAATTCCTAATTTTGCTCATGGAGTCTTGGACTCCAATTTCCTTCCCAACTCAAATACATTCAAACCAACTCATGTATTGTCACCAACACAACATAAATGCTATTTACTACTACCCCAACTATCAATAATCATCCAAATTATCCTTCAATGCTTCAAGACCAACAATTACACAAAAAACCCTAAACTAATCAAACCATGATCAATACATCATTATCACTACCAATCATTTAACTAAAACCATAAATAGCAAGTAGGAAACTTTCCACAATATAGAAAATGCATATTTTCTTGATGTGGGATCAAGAATCCTTCTCAAGTCTTCAATATCCTTTCTTCTATCTACTCTTCCTCTTTCTCTCTTTAGTTCTCTAGGTTTAGAAAATACAATTAGGTGAATAGTGATTCACTCAAGACATAAATCGTGCCTTTAACCAATAATACCAACTCAATTGATCGATATTGCGATAAAATAATACGCAATTGCATATTTAAGTCATAATCAGTCAAAAATGCCCAAAATCTCAAAACACATAATGGCACAAAATCTGACTATCTCGCACGTTCCGGAATCAACTGCGGCCTCCGAATTATCATTTGGACATTTTATAATTCAATTTAAGTTTCGGTCTCATTATTAAGCCAAATATGATTTTAATTCATGTGATATTAATAAGCATAACATAGCAATATTCACCCATAGTTATGGTATATATGCAAACTCATAGTGAATATTAACTTTTCTTCATTAAATTAGCACTCAATTCATAATCCAAAACTTATATCTAATTAGCATACGTAGTAATTAATATAAAATACGTTCTCATAAGCGAGGGTTATTACATACTCCCCCCCCCCTTATGAGGGAATTTTGTCCCCAAAATTCAGGCGTACCTTATAAGAAAATATGTGGATATTTCTCACGCATCTAGTCCTCACGCTCCCACGTTGATTCTTTCGCATTGTGATGACTCCACTGGACTCTCACCAAGGGCACCACATGGTACCTCAACTTGCGCTCCCCATACTCAAGAATAGCAAGCGGTTGTTCTTCATATGAAACATCGGGTTGTAAGTCGATATCTTCAAAAGGGATGTGCCAAAGGGCACCCTCACATCTTCTATACTTCTTCAAAGAGGAGACATGGAATACATCGTGGATTTGTTGCAA
Organism: Sambucus nigra; assembly: GCA_949130495.1. Taxonomy (NCBI): domain Eukaryota; kingdom Viridiplantae; phylum Streptophyta; class Magnoliopsida; order Dipsacales; family Adoxaceae; genus Sambucus; species Sambucus nigra. The sequence goes on along the minus strand of OX422210.1, from coordinate 581,834,861 downwards.
AGTCTCTGGTAAATCAAGTTGATACGCCACGGGACCAACTTTTTCAATAACTGGTAAAGGTCCAACAAAACGCGGTGCAAGCTTTCCTTTCTTCCCGAAACATTTTATCCCCTTCATTGGAGATACTCGCACCAACACTTGGTCTCCAACCTCTAACTCCATGTGTCTCCTACCCTCATTGACGTAGCTTTTTTGACGATCTTGGGCTTTCCGAATGCGATTTCGAATAAGTTTGATCTTTGAAGAAGTGTCTTGGATCATTTCAGGTCTGAGGAATTTGTTATCACCCACTTCCAACCAACAAGCGGGTGACTTACATAGCCATCCGTACTATGCTTCATAAGGTGCCATTCTAATAGTAAATTGGTACGAGTTGTTATAAGCAAACTCAACCAATGGGAGGTATTATTCCCAACCGCCCTTAAAATCAAGCATGCACATACGAAGCATATCCTCCAACATCTGGTTTACCCTTTCAGTTTGACCATCAATTTGAGGATGATAGAAAGAGATTAACTTTAACTCGGTCCCCATGGCCTCTTGAAAACTTCGCCAAAAATGGGACACAAATATTTTATCTCGGTCAAAAACAATATTTAAAGGTACCCCATGAAGTCTAAAGATCTCCTCGATGAACAATTGGGCGTAACGAGCGGCATCATAATCCGTACGTACAGGCAAGAAGTGTGACGATTTAGTCAAACGATCGACAATCACCTAGATCGAATCATGACCTCTCTGTGATCGAGGTAAGCCCGTAATGAAATCCATCGAAATGCTTTCCCATTTCCATACTGGAATCTCCAGCGGTTGCAACAAACCTGTCGGTCGTTGGTGGTCAATCTTAACCAACTGACAAGTAGTGCATTGGGATACAAACTCCGAGATATCCCTCTTCATACCAGCCCAACAATACTGATGGCGCATATCTTGGTACATCTTGTACCCACCTAGATGTACCGTAAACTTTGACCCGTGAGATTCCTCCATCACCGCTCGTCTCAAGTACCCATCTTCGGGAACAATAAGTCTTCCATGGAAGCGTAGTCCGCCCTCAGAACCAATCGAGTACGACTTCGCTCCCTCGGAAAACAGTCGGTGTATATGATCTTGACAACCTTTATCTCATCCCTGGGCTTCCACAATTCTCACTATAATCGTAGGAGTAATGGTCATCACGGAAATGAATGCTCTTACCCCCGCATCCTCCTGACAGAGCTCTCTCCACTTAGCTTTCCACACATCAGCTAAGTCTCCCTCGGGCTTCCTAATCAAGGCATCCGCTACTACGTTCGCCTTTCCAGGATGATAATGGATATCAAATTGGTAGTCTTTCACAAACTCCAACCAACGACACTGACGCATATTCAAGTCCTTTTGGGAAAATAAATATTGCAGCGATTTATGGTCTGTGAAAAGACTAAACTTTTCCCCCAAGAGATAATGCCTCCATATCTTCAAGGAAAAAACAACTGCGGCAAACTCTAAGTCATGCACCGGATAGTTCCTTTCGTGAGGCTTCAACTTATGAGAAGCGTAAGCGATAGCTTGCCTTTTTTGCTGAAGAACACCTCCTAACCCTTGAAGAGATGCATCGGTGAAGACTAGGTATTCCAATCCCGATTTTTGCAATGCAAGGACTGGAGCCAAAGTTAATCTATTTTTGAGCTCTTCAAATGCAGCTTGACATGAATTGTCCCAAACAAATCTTATTCCCTTTTGGGTTAAATTCGTCAACGGGCTAGTGATTTTTGAAAAACCCTTAATAAATCGACGGTAATAACCTGCCAAGCCCAGAAAACTATGAACCTTAGTAGGTGTCGTGGGCTGACCCCACTCTCTCACTGCAATCACCTTGCTAGGATCCACAGATACACCCTGGGATGACACCACATGACCTAAAAATTGAACTTCCTTCAACCAAAAGCCACATTGCTCAAACTTTGCATACAATTTATGATCCCTCAATCTCTGCAGGACCAACTGTAAGTGAGTAGCATGGTCAGACTCTGTCTGAGAATAGACTAGGATGTCATCGATGAATACAATAACAAACTGGTCAAGGAAATCTCGAAACACCCTATTCATAAGATCCATAAATACAGCAGGAGCATTGGTTAGCCCAAAGGGCATAACCAAGAATTCATAGGATCCATAGCAGGTCAGAAATGCAGTTTTGGATACATCTTGCGCCCGTATCCTCAATTGATAATACCCCGTCCTCAAATCAATTTTGGAGAAGTATGATGCTCCCCTAAGTTGGTCAAAGAAATCATCGATGCGGGGCAAAGGGCATTTATTCCGGATGGTGACTTTATTCAACTCCCTATAGTCCAGACATAATCGGAGAGAACCGTCTCTTTTCTTCACAAATAATACCGGAGCACCCCATGGCAATGTGCTACGCCTAATAAATCCCTGCTCCAATAGCTGCTGAATTTGATCTCTCAACTCCCTCATCTCCACAGGAGCCATTCGATACGGAGCTTTACCAATCGGTCGAGTTCCCGGCATTAAATCAATCACAAACTCTATCTCCGGACTTAGAGGTAATCCCGGTATCTCCCGAAAAACATCTTCAAAATCTCTAACAATCGGAAGAGAATTTAGGGGAACCACAACATCCCTAGATGAATCTTCCGTAATACAATATAAATAAGCATTCGTACTCCCTTCCATACAAGGCATAACAACTAGGAACATTTCTTGTCATGGAAATGCAAAAACTATGCTTTTCCCATAACAGTTTACTATCGCGTGGTATTACCCTAGCCAATCCATACCCAATATTACATCATACCCGACCAAGTCAAGGACGAGCAAGTCGGCCTCAAAACACAAGTTACCAAGGTTAATCCCTACGTTTTTACAAACAAAGAAAATGAATGAACCATCACCCATAGAAGATTCAACACTAGTGAAGGTACTTTCAGCAGATTTTATCAAACATGTGGTCTGAGCAAAACTCCTAGAAATAAAGGAGTGTGTAGCACCCGTATCAAATAGTACTCGAACCATGTGCTCATGAATGAAAAACTTACCCTCGATCGCTGGCGGTGCCGAAGGAGCTGGAGGAAACATAGCCTCCTGAATATGGTAAACTCGTCCATACTGCAGTTTCCCCTACTGAGGAGGAGCAATCGGATTAGGCGCCTGGGGCGAAAACTGTACATACGGCTGTTGTGGAGCCTTAGGAAGATACCCTCCAACCAACTGAGGACACGCCCTTTTATAATGGACCAACTCCCCACACTAAAAACATTTATTAGCCGCATTCTCCTGATTCCTACCTTGATTGTTTCGAAATTGTCCTGCACCCCGGCCCTGCTGGCCCCTACCTCCATTTCCACCTCTACCTCCCTGTTGTTGTTGTCCGCCTTGACCTGACCTGTTATTATTATTATTGCCACCAGCATTAAACCCACCAAAACGTTGATGCTTGGACAAATCCCCTTGCTGAGGATCCCTCTCTTTCTGCTTATTCCCCGAGGATTGGGATGAAGAAGATGTTCTCCCTCCGATCCCATTACTTCCCAGTTTCACCACTTGCCCCATTGCTGCAGCCTTCTTATTATTTTGCACAAATAATCTATGATCTTGACAGTGAAGTAAAGCAGCATTCATCACGTCCCCAAAGGTTACCAAAGATATATTTCCAAGCAAGTGTTGTTTTATTCGCCAGTGCAAACCTCCTACAAATCTGGAGATCCTCTTCGCTTTCGGAGTCACTTCATCCGGTATAAAGCTTGCTAATCGGGTAAACTCCTCTTCGTATTCGGCAACCGATCTCTCCCCTTGTACTAAATCTTGAAGCTTCCTCTGCATCTCCCTTTGAACCGTGGGAGGGAAGTACTTTCCATCAAACAAAGCCCAAAAATTAGTGATTGACATTGTATCCCTTTGTTCGGGTGTCGTCATTGACTCCCACCAGTGTAAGGCCGATCCGACAAGCTTAAAGGTAACAAGGATTTGATTTTTCTCCTCACTACATTCCACCATCCTAAGATGGCGCTGCATGTCCTTCTTCAACTAGTTTTCCTTTATAACGTCCGAACCTCCCTCAAATTCTGGGGGATGACCCTTTAGGAAAGACTCTCTTACCCGTTCCCACTGAGAAGGTCCCGTAGGAACTAGTGCCTCTTGTCCCCTCGCTTGAGCTTGTGGTATTTGTTGTGCCACTGCAGTCATCGCTGCATTAACAACTTGGGCCACGATATTTGCTACATCAGCGGCACTTATATTCCCCGGTGGCGGCGGTGGAGGACCTACCTCATCCTCGACAACCCTATTGCGTCTAGCGGGACGTCCTCTCTTTGGCGGCATCTGAGATAGAGAAGAGATAGAGTTATAATATTAAATAAAATAATCTATCTAGCAGAAGATCGCATACATAAGCAACAAGACAATCCTAACATTAAGCTCTATATGAACACTACGGTAGAACATGACGAGTCCGCATAGATCCTAAAGACTCTAGAACCTGATGCTCTGATACCATCTGTGACAACCCGCTATCCGAAATAAAGGGTGGCCAGCTCGATACCCCGATGAAACAGGAATCATGGTTAGATATCATTCTCAGCATCACACTATCATACAGAGTATCAGGAATAATCACCCTATATTCCCGAAAACAAGTTATCAAAAAAATTTAGTTGGTAATTTAAAGAAAACACTTTCAACAACCCATAATAGAAGAGAGGGTGGAAACTCCCACAAACATATATAATATAATACAATAGATAAGGAGGGACCGAATAAAGCGTCGGTCGATACAATCCATACAATATACAATAAGTTTCATGTGTTACATAGTACATCATTTATACATTTACAACCATTTGGGCCACACGCCTGAATAAAGACTGATCTTAGCTAGAAAACAATAATAGAGGCGTCTACAGAAAATATACCGTGATACCCGCAAAATGTCACGGCTCCTCAAAAGATTTAGAGAAAAGAAAGTCATTACGGGCGACCTTGTGGCGGAACACCTGGACGAAAATAGAAGGTACATACACAACAAGAAAACGAAGAACCGATCAGAGGCCGGTTTTATATGATCACTAGATAAATGACAGGTATGAAAATAATGGACAGGTAAGCATGGATGATATTCTAGCATGGTAACATCATATAAAGAACTAAGACAGTTAAATAAATATTAAAATGAAACCCAATTATAGAAAGAAATAAAAGTACTTATAAGCCTTTTTAATCTTTCATCATTTTCAATTCCATCTTCTTTCCATTCCTTATCAGGAATACATTTATTACCATGTGCTCTTTATGGCACTTATCTCAATAGTATGCTCTTCATGGCATATACTTTTCTCTTTATGGCATTAATGTTCCATCGAGTCCAAATCGATAATAGAATAGTTATAAATATATATATAACGATTCTAAGACCGCCCGTTCGGGTTTCCCCACTGTGCGCGCCCCTAAATAACCATCATCTTCCAGGGCCTAACATAAGACAACCTGGGATCCTATCGCAAACGTCGGGAAGCGGCCATATGCCTGCGGGATTGTCAAGACCACACTCGGAATCTCCTACCCATCGCAGAAACATATAAACAAGCGCTCATATGGCCTAGTACTATATCCACCCTGCATTCATTAGCCAGGGGGCTTCACCTCACGCCCGGACTTCCCTTAAGATGGTATTTAGAGAGGTGTGTAACATCCATTTTATGAGTTTCCATTTCGTGATTCATTAAATTATGTTTTACTTTATCCATTTTACATTTTATTAAAAGCATTAGGGTATACTTCACATCATCATAATAACCTCGAAGAATATTTAAACTCCCAAGTTATCTCTCCCAAATGTCCTTGTTTGGACTTTATAATAACCCATCAAATGAGATTTAGCTCGCATTTAGTCCTAAAGTCTCCAAATTAGACCTTAAGATTTCCTAGACTCTTATAGAACTACCTGATAGAAATAACGCCGAAACATCTCTTTAAATCTCCCCCCTTGACAGGAACCCTAGATGAACCCCTTCGAGTCTAGGGAGTCGACCGAACTCAACTAACACTTTAAGATCCTATTTTTACTTCCTTCAAGAAGGTCCTTAATTACTAATCCTAGAGAAAAGGGTTAAAATTGAAAAAGAAAATAAATTGAAAAAGTGCAGGGTTTCCGAATCGATTCGGCTAGAAAATATGGGATTCTGCATAGTTGCCAAATCGATTCGGACCATCCGAATCGATTCGGTCAGGAAGATTGGGTTTCTGCATAATTGCTGAATCGATTCGGACCAAGCCGAATCGATTCGGTTCACCCAACCCTGGAAACTATTTCGAAGCGAATTGATTCGGCCGGGCCGAATCGATTCGGTTCTGCAGAAATTCCTAATTTTTCTCATGGAGTCTTGGACTCCAATTTCCTTCCCAACTCAAATCCATTCAAACCAACTCATGTATTGTCACTAACACAACATAAATGCTATTTACTACTACCCTAACTATCAATAATCATCCAAATTATCCTTCAATGCTTGAAGACCAACAATTACACAAAAAACCCTAAACTAATCAAACCATGATCAATACATCATTATCACTACCAATTATTTAACTAAAACCATAAATAGCAAGTAGGAGACTTGCCTCAATATAGAAAATGCAGATTTTCTTAGTGTGAGATCAAGAATCCTTCTCAAGTCTTCAATATCATTTCTTCTCTCTACTCTTCCTCTTTCTCTCTTTAGTTCTCTAGGTTTAGAAAATACAATTAGGTGAATAGTGATTCACTCAAGACATAAATCGTGCCTTTAACCAAAAATCCCAACTCAATTGATCGATCTTGCGATAAAATAATACGCAATTGCATATTTAAGGCATAATCAGTCAAAAATGCCCAAAATCTCAAAACACATAATGGCACAATATTTGACTATCTCGCATGTTCCGGAATCAATTGCGGCCTCCGGATTATCATTTGGACATTTTATAATTCAATTTATGTTCCGGTCTCATTATTAAGCCAAATATCATTTTAATTCATGTGATATTAATAAGCATAACATAGCAATATTCACCCATATTTATGGTATATATGCAAACTCATAGTGAATATTAACTTTTCTTCATTAAATTAGCACTCAATGCATAATCCAAAACTTATATCTAATTACCATACCTAGTAATTAATATAAAATACGTTCTCATAAGCGAGGGCTATTACAATAGACTTTCACTTTCTTATAAAATTTCGATGTGGGACATTGAAACCACACTCACTTCATTTACTCCTATTTTCTTTAGCTCTTTCTATAATAAAACCCAATAAAAAATCCCAAAAATAAAATCTCACTTACATAATATTAATACCTAATTCTATTCCTAAATTAAAAACTCAAATATTAATACCTATTATAGTTTGAAAATTCCAACCTTAATATCTTGCAATAAATGGAAAAACTATAATATAACATGTCAGTTGATTCAAAAAGATATGTATACCAATAAAAGCAATATTCTTGAGACAATTTTTTATCATTATTTTCATATGCTTTTTAAGAGGGGTAATTGATTGTCTTTGACCATCCTCGCGCATATGATGAGTTGATGTGTTGTTAAAAAACCATGGTATAACTATGTTATCCACAGTTATATATATCACACGAAAATAAATTATTTAAATAATACCTAACCCGATGACCACAAAGTGGTACTTTTCCAAATGTTAAAACTCATATTGAATGGATATGGAGATAGCCTTCAGTGTATTGAAATAACAATTTGAGATTATTAGTATTTTAGGTGTTGATGAAAATAAGACTTGAAAAATATGACACACATACTTTTCATATCATTATCATTGAGGGTGAGATCAATAAAAAAAAATTAAAAAAATTATCCAAACAATACCTAACCCGATGACCACAAAGAGGTACTTTTCCAAATGTTAAAATTCAGCTTAAATGGATATGGATATAACCTTCAGTGTATTAAAATAACACTTTGAGATTATTAGTAGTTTAGGTGTTGATGCAAATAAGAGTTGAGAAAGATAACATGCATACTTTTCATACTAAGATCATCAAGGGTGAGATCGATAAAAAAACTATAAGATGCAATAACCTTTTATTAGAGACACATTATCGAATCCCGTCGAACTTATTAACAAAAATCATTTTGATGTTCAAAATTACATTCATATTGTGATGAGACATACTATTATATGTATATATTAAATGGAGCATTAATGGAGTTAACACTATGATATATAGTTTTCCCTTTATTTATTTATGTATTTCTACTAATGCAATATTATTAATAAAATCAAAAAGTTATTTCATTCATATATATATATATATATATATACTTGACATTAATTTAAATAAGATTTCTTAAGAAACAATCCAAAAAGTAAAGAAGTTTATTAAAGACTCAACTATCCTTAGGGACAGTTGTTTACAATAATTATCGTGCAGCTTCCTTGATTTAATATTAAGTGTGTTGTAGCTTCTTTGAATTTGTCCAAAGCCGTAAATACCTCTCCAATGTTGGTTGAGCGATGGGTGCACTAAATTAACCCAAAGGTACCTCCATTATTCGATCAAAATCACGTATGTCTGCTTTTCCTCCTCATGATCACTTAAAAATTGAACCCGATAAATCCTTTAACGTATGATTTACATTCCTCCAATAGTTATACATTCCATTGTGACAAACCCTAAACACTACTTAAAATTTAAATTCGTTTTCAGTTGAATATAATTATAGTATATTAGATCTTCATACAAAGGTAGAAAGTTAAATTTAATAAGGACCCCTGGGGGAAGACTTGTGTCGCCCAAAGTTGGCATAAAACCAGATATGCCAATCCAGATTTTAAGCGAAATGGCATACAATTTAGGTTAAAAAATTGAAACATATTTTTCCACTCGTGTGGATTTTCCACTAATGTATGGATTTGGTCTCAATCACACTATATGAAAACCAATGAAAAAACATTATTAATTTTACTGACATTAATTGTGAAAACTTCTCAAATTGGTATGGTAATATCGTGTCATCATCAGCTGCCTAATCACCATTCCCCACTATTTTTTTCAACGATTTCATTGGAAATAATTGTGTGTCACTGCAATATAATAGTCGTCACATGTTGAAATCTAGTTCCTCTTGAATTGTTCTATGTGAATAACTAATGTTACTATTGAACAATTATAGGAACTAAAATTTATTTATAAAAAATCATAGGCTTTTCTTTTTTAAAAACCTATTAAATTTATTGTATATTTTTTATATTTTTAAATTGAATGTTAGTTTAATGAGGGAATATTTATTAATCATATAATGTTATTAAATTAAGTTTAGTTTATTATTTTATAGTATTAGGTATTTTGGGGTCTGAATTATTTTAGCTCGTACACACGATTGAACCCATCATTTAAGGGGTAGTTAAAATTTAAATAATACTAACAATTTTTGTCTTTAGTTAAGTGAGAGTTTCATAATAAGAATTAGGAGTTGGACATTTATATACATTATGATAGGGTAATGGATTTTATGTGGAGAAAAATCAATATTTTTTATGATTTTTAATAGTGTGTGTGTGTGTATATATATATATATATATGTTGATGTCTAATAATGGATGAGATTCAAATTTATAATCACAGATAAATAAGTTTAAGCAAGCGAGACAAACACACAAGAGACAATATTTTTCACATCTGTGTATAATAAATGAGACTCTTGATATTCTGTGTTGGTTACTATTCCACACGAGTAAACTTTTCCATTCCTGATGGTTCACTTTCTTAGTGTTGGTCGGCATTCAAGTTGACTAAGTGTTTATGAAACCGACCAAGATAGTTGAGTGGCCACATAGGAGGACATGTGTCCACTTTTCATTGGTCCACGTGGGAGACTAATTTTTACATATAATAAAAACCCCCAATGTTCCATTCATGATGATTGATAGAAATTATGGAGTAATTGCTCAGAATTTTTCTCGGCATTATGTCTAAGAGTTGGTCCGCAACCGATCTCCCGGACTTGTAAAAATTTTCTTCAGTATTGTTGATAATGGTATTTTTATAAATTATTCAAACTTTATAGAACCACCAAAGGGTATGCTGGTAATTTTGCGCGTTGGGAAGCACACAGCCGGTGGTAATTCAAACGTTTATGCAGTTAATCATTTCTTTTCTATTTTCGAGACAACCTATAAAAGGATGGAAGTTTCCCTCCATTTCACTATTCCACAAACCCTTTGCTCTTAGCTTTCCTTTTCATTCTCAAACGTTTCTTCTCCTTTATTTGTTGCTTGCTATCTGCTATTATTTTTCGATCTCTATAGTCTCTTTAAGCGAAACTTTCCTTTCTTTTCTTTGATTTTCCTGCCTTTCAATCATGGTGTACATTGTAGATGATAACTCCTTAAAATTATGTCATCTCCTTTACAGTAGTGGAGGTAGATGATAACTTCTTTTTTACCATCACCGCATTGGCCAACCGGCTAGGATATTTGACATATTCTATAAACTGTTCTTTTTATAATTTTTCCACTTCCTCCTGGATTTTCATATTCTTCTTGGGGCTGAAAACTCTTCATTTTTTCTTGATCAACTTAGAGTTCTTGTAAATGTTGAGATCGTGGTAGATTAAATTAGGATCAATCATTGGCATATCCTCATGGCTCTAAGAGAACACATTATTCCTCTCTCTAAGGAATGTAATCAATTCTTATTTAAGGGAAGGAGTTAATTTTGATCCAATTTGATTGATCCTCTCCGGCTTCCCATCATCTAGAATAATAGTCTCTTTTTCTTCCATAACATGTCCCTCAACCAGATCTTCCTCCTCCTAAGGATCTAAATTGTTGATATGATAAGTAGTAGTGCCACTTTGTATTTCTTGTTGGTCGGTTGATGTATAGTAACATTTTGTATCTTCCATTTGGATGCTATTCATTACGCCAACTTCATAATTAGTAGGAAACTTCATGCACTAATGCACGGTGGACGGTACCTCTTTTAATTAATTCATTCCCACTCTGGCGAGAATTATGTTATAAGATGAAGGGGCATTTTTGTTTAGTGCAAAAAAATGAATCCTTTCCTTTCTTCTCATTGGCTAAGTGTCTATCAACACATCCAACTTGATTGTTCCCAAGAGATACATCCTTTATCCTGAGAATACCATGAAAGGCCTGTGATAAGGTTCTAGCTTATTGTCTCACAGCCTTAGGTTTTAAAAACAATTATAGAACATGACGTCTACTAAACTCCCGTTGTCGGCCAGAATTCCTACCATTCTACCATTGTGAATCCTGAAGTGATGACTAATGGATCATCATGAGGATAGAGTACTCCAGTCAAATCATTTTTAAAGAAGTCGATCATAAATTTGTCCTTGTTAACCTTCATAGGTTGACCATCTGTGCATTCAAACGTGTCAATCTGGCTTATATTAGGACAAGCCTTGGCTTCATTTAGATAAAGTTTTCTTTCAGCAATCGCATCTCTCTCACTAGTGTCTTTACCTGTAATAAAGTAACAGCCAAAGGATATCATCCCTACCTCTAATTGAGGTTCATTAGGTTTTTTCAAAAGGTCACGATAATCCTCATAGTTATCATTGCCTGCCCATTTTGTGTCGTCCTTTCCTCGGCCAGGTGACTTAGATCTTCTTCTAGCATCTCGGCTACCATTTCAATCAATAAAATTTAGCTAATTTTCCTAGCCGAATAAGATTCTCCACCTCATTCTTAGGGAAATGGAATTGTCAATGGTGTGCCCATGATTTTCCTAAAAATTTCAATACTACGATTTATTTCTCTTGATAGGAGGTGACTTTAGCTTCCCAGGCTAATTTAAATATTTATTATGCCTGATTTCCTCCAATATGTGATGGACACCCTTGGTAAGAGGAGTATATTCATAGTACTTCTTGATCTTGTCAACCTTCTTATCTTTTAGATCATTTTTTATCGAATTCTTCTGACTTTTAGTTTCTACCTCTAGAGTTTCCTTAGTATCCATAGCTTCCTCGACGTTTATAATCTTCCTATCCTTAGCCATCAACTCTGTAATAGTTTTGGGAGGTTTCTTTATAAGAGCATAATAAAAATATTTAGCCAATAATCTACTCATCAGTGTTGCAATGGTTGTCTTTTCTTCATAATCTACCACCTCTAGTTTCTCAATATTGAAGCGTGTGATGTACTCGTGAGTGATTTCTCTAGTTTTTTATGCACAGTCAAAAGATGAGTAACACTTTTGATCATCTTATCCCTAAAACAGAAGTTATCAATAAATAGTCCAGCCAACTGATGAAAAGTAGAAATTTTACTTCGGGGAGGATTGATGTACCATATCTGGACTGGACTTGTGATGGAACTAAATAAATTTCTACACCTCATCTCATTGGGGACAAAATAGATATCAACAGCAGCTGATACTGTTCAATATGGAGGATGGGATCAGTCTTCGCATTATACTTAGGAGTAACAACCGTAGCTTGAACTTGGAAGGCTTCGGGTAGTCCAAAATAGCCTAAATAAGAGGTGATCCCTTAACAAAACTTCTTGGCCAAAGAAAATTTTGTGGCTCTACTGTTCACATGCGCTGAACTCTCTTCCTGAGAAGTCTTCTTGACACGCACATAGCCTCTCTTGCTAGACCTATATCTCATTGATCCTTTTCTGCACTCGCAAGGACGATCTTTCTCCCTGTGATAAGATCTAGTTTTTTTAGGACTAAAACGATTAAAAATGTATTCCCTGCTTAACCGTTCCAACACGTTCGACCATTTGTTGGGGAAAGATCGACCAGCGTAGTAATGCGTTGATTAAAATGATAACATTTCTCAAGGACATTATTATCTTTCATGAGAACATCTGGAGGGATTGCTTTCCCCTATTTCTAGCTAGCAGAGGGGGAATGCTCATTTTAGAAGATTAATTAGTGGATTTGTCTTGCTTCGTATGACCCAGTTGCCTAATTGACTCTTTCATAGCTTCCTGTCCCCTGGACAAATGGATCAAAATTCCATGGAGATTTATTACTATAGGAGGAGCATATGGATTTGGATATTTATCTGCAATTGTAAGGCTACTCGAAAAAACAATGTCCATTCTTTAGAAAAGGAACAAAAGTAACACAAGTGGTAGAAAACTATAACCAACAGTCGTTCCCAGAGACGATGCCAATTTATTGATGTCCAAAAATAGATAGGGTCCAATTTTTTAATCACAGATAAGTAAGTTTCATCAAACGAGACAAACACACAAGAGATAAGGTTTTTAAAGTGGTTCAACTATAAGAAAAGCATATATCCACTATTGATAATATTTCAAGTGATTATAATATCTCAATATAGGGTGTCCTTGTGATAGATCCAATCTTCCTTTTGAGCGAAGGAAGAACATGTATTTATATTGGTTAGTAAACCAAGAGATGGAATGCCTTTATATATTCATGCAGTTACATCTATGTACAATAAATGAGACTCCTGATATTCGGTGTCGGTCACTATTCCACCCAAGTAACCTTTGCCATTCCTGATGGTTCACATTCTTGGTATTGGATAGAATTCTAGCCGAGTAAGTGTTTCTAAAATCGACCAAGACAGTTGAGTGGCCATATAGGAGGACAGGTATTTACTTTTCATTGGTCCACGTGGGAGAATAATTTTAACATATAACAATATATATATACAAGGGTATGCCCGTGCCTGAAGGCACGTTGATAATTTTGAAAGCATAAAGTTGTGCCTTGGTGCGATGGAAAGTGACCTCACCAGAGCTACGAATGGTCTCGAATTCGAAACACGGGAGCAACCTCTTCATATATGGGGGTAAGCAAGTCGACATCTGCCTATTCAAGATCCTACAGTTAAGCGTATTGCCTTTTAACTAAAGGAACGAAGATTTTTTTTCAAAATATCAAGTCATGTATAATTTAAGTCTATTGTTTTTATATAAAATAAATAATTGTAAACAATTTAAAATTTTGGACTGAATTTCCTTTGTTTATAGGATTCTCAGCCCTGTATAAGAAATAAGAAATACATCAACAAAAAAAAACTAATATCTTGTAATTCAATTATAATACCATTGTCTATAATAAGTTCTCAATAGTACCAACATACATCATCTTGATTTATGAAAACACTTTTGAAGAAAAAAAGAGAAATGACAGATTCTAGATGTATCGTTTTCCTATCTTTCATCCCACTAAAGATCTCATTTTCATCAGCTTCATATCAATTAATTGACTGTTTGACAACGAACAACCACACACTAATACCATTTGTTTTTACCCTGGGGAGATGTCTTACCTCGCAATTTCTTATCAATAATTGCGCTAATGGAAAGTGTTCCAAATATTCTGCAATTCACTTTCTCCATGATTAGTTTATCTCCATATTCAGCATCAAAAGTAGTGCCTAATCAATTTATCAAAAATTGAAGATATGTCATGATCAAAGACGCATACTCATTGTTAAAGTCAATATAATTGTGCTTCGGGCATTAAAATAGAGTGTATAAGTGAATTCAACAATACAGGATGTAAAATAAATAGTCAAATAGACATACATCATCATAAACATAAATAAATTAAAATATACAATAAATCTCAATCTCTAAATAAATAGTCAAATAAACATAAATATCATATGTTTGAAAATAACATTCCTTTTTTGAAAGTTTTGTCAGAGAGTCCCATGATAACTACAATAGGTGCATATGTTAGAGAGACCCAAGATAACTACAACAGGTACATATGTTTGAAAATAACTTCAAATGCCCATATCAATTTACTTGAAGTTGTTTGAAGTTATGGGCATTTGAAGTTATCAATTAGAAATATGTACATATACAATGTACATATTTTAGTACATATGCAGTGTCTATCAGGTACATACATATATGCACTGCATATGTACACTTGAGGTACATAAGTTGTGCCCATATACAATAGGTACATACATAAATTGATATGTACCCGATACAATAGATGATAAATTATCATAAGCTAATTTACATCATTAACCTCTGTGCAAATTTAACCTGTTAAGTTTGAAGTTTAGCCTATAAGCAATGTTAACATCTGTGCAACAATGCCAACGTTAACTTCTGAAGTGTTTCCAAGCTTCCAATCAGATCTTTGAGGGTTCACCATTTCCCAACTTATATCATATAGGATTGCTTACCTGGGTATATTTCATTCAATATCAATCATTAGTTGTTGACTATTTCATTCAATATCAATCATTATCAATCAGGTCTTGGAACATACCTAGTAGTTGACTATTTCATTCAATATCAATCATTAGGATTACTCATAGATTAATCGCTAGTTTATTACATAAATATGTCGCTAACATATATCATATAGGATTGATTACCTGGGTATATTTACAGATATCTTCCAACAACAATCTCAGATTGGCGCTCTTTCCACTTAACTACACACAATATTGCCTCTTTGAATCCATTATTTAACCATTTTTTGACGCTCTTTCCATTGAGCATGACTAACACTCTCAGATTGGTGAAGCTTTATGTTTATCGTCATCGATCGATGCATCGCCGGATCATCAGTGATCGATAGTTCCATCGGCTCCTTATTATCAACACAAAGAAACAATAAGTAATCAAGAATCAATTAATTAGTAAAAGTTATACTTAACAAAACGAAAGTCCTGTATCGATAGTTGGACGGACTGCTGCAAATTGTTAATGGACAATAATATGGGCTGATGCCACAAATGCAGCCTTGTCGGATAGTTAGCATGTAATATTTCATACAATTAGGAATGGGAATGCCTTAAATTTTGCATACCTTCACCTGCACACAATTCAAAAGTTCTTATCTCCATCCTTGAATAAAAGGGATCTTGGAGGCATTGAAACATTAGAGAAATTCATTATAATGAGAAATGGATGATAAACATGAAAATTCACCAAATATGGGATTGATATAACTCATCTTCTCTTAATATTACCCCTGTCAGATTTTTTTCATTGTGTATATAATCGAATACTCATTGACTTAACATTACCATAGAGCAATTCCAATAATTTATTAAAAAAATAATCTTCGTTTAAATACAATAACACATCGCTGAAAAGTGAAATTTTTAATAAGCCCAAAAGCATATCAATATATCATTAGAAAGAAAATAATATAAAATAGGAAGAAAATATCATTGGACCCTATATAATCACTACTTTTCAGGTAATATCTACATATGTTTCTGGAGTCTCACTCACATATCTACTTCTTATCTCTATATATGCTGCAAGAGGATATATCAATGGAAACTTCCTCACGAATATTTTTTTATTCAAAGGTTCAATTTACTTAAGAAAAAGTTTCATTTGTACTGAAAATACATATGACGTGTTCTAAATCTTTTTATAAGGTATAAACAATCTTAATTAAGGAGAATAGACATATGAGTATGCTACTTTACCTTTGGAAAAAAATCATTATGTGATGACACGTCGACATCGGCACCAAAAAGCAGTCCCCCCACTTCTGCCTCGAGCAAGTGCGATTTCCTCATCATTCTTGGTGTTTGGTTCACTATCATATTTTACTTTAAAATTAATTTCCAATGGGTCATTCCATTTTGACCCATACTCTCGTCTTTCAAAACATGTAGCTGAGTAAAAGATTTGGCGGTCCTTTCCCCGAAACATTTCCTTCATCCATCACTTCATTCCTTAATCAGTGCTTAAGGGGTACAGATTAGTGCTTAAGAGTATAATTACTTCATTCCCCGAAACATTTTACTGCAGTAGCTATGCTGCGATTACTTGCTGGTGTTATTGGTAAGTAGATTTCAGGAGCTGTGCTTTTACTTCAGGAGCTAAGTTTTTACTTCAATTGATAAGTACATTTCATTACGTTTTTGGCAATCTGGTCAACTGATTAGCAGATCCTTGCAACATCTGCAGATTGATCTCATTATAGTCAATACCAACTTTTAAATTTCGGCAGTTGAACTCCTAGATGCATTGCAGGTCAGCGTACAGTTAAGAAGATACGCCTGGGAAAAAAACTGAAAATGCTCATAAGAATTTCAAACGAAATAAAATAAATTACAATCAACAATTACCAAACAAAAAATTACATTCAAATTCCAATCCACAATAAACAAAAAAAAATGCTCATAAAAATTTCAAACGCAATTGAATTAATCACCTCTTGAGCTCAAGAAACATGAAATGCAATAATGAGAGATTCTGCTAAAGTTAAAGAATCAAAGCAATAAACTAAAATTTATCAGATACTCCCCTCTGTGGAAATCCAAGTCTACACAACCCCATCCACTACAAAAACCATATAGATAACCATCATCTGTCAGAACAAACGTTTTTCTCTCAGTTGAACATAACTGCATAGCGAGGTGGCCCTTGAGACTGTCAGAACAAACGTTTGTCTCGAAGAAATTATATAAGGGGTCATTTGATTGGAACTATAGCAGTGAAATGGAACATTAAGAATAGGACCATACACGTTATCCGAATTATCCTCTATCGGTGACTACACTATAAATGTTTAGAGATGTTGTTTAACAACCATACTATATGAATTTCTATAATTGATTCCTAATGTAAATGCAAACATAGTTTAGAATTCATGTGATCATTTGAGTTTCACATAAATCAATACTCAACTCTAGCACTATTATCTTGTTCCTACCACTTGAGTTTCAAAATCATTTTTCAAACATTCCTAAACATCAAATACAGTTCAAGAAATTAAAAAAAAAAACTTTAAATCATTCAAACCTGTAAAGAACAAAATATAAAAAGTTTATATAATTATTTTTCAAAATCCCCCTAAACATCAAATAATATCATTCAAGCCCCAATATAAGAATTCTAGGAGATTAACAAAAAACCCATTCCATTTCCAACACAATATAGCAAAAATTAGGAGAAAACTCAAAGTAACCAAAAGTTGAGAGTGAGAAACAAACTCTTTAAAAAGTGGGTAAATAATATGTCATCCTGGTTAGTAACTACAGCAAAAGCTGAGTACAACAAAATCTCAGCAAACTGAAAGCTTAAAAATTGAAACCTAAACTACCCAAACTCAAAAATATAAAATCACCAAAACAGGGGCCTCAAATCTCCATAATGATCATAAACAATAGAAAAATCACTCAAGCATGATACATATAAATATAAGTACCTAGTTTCAAATAAATTAAATTTGAGAGAAACTAACATTTTGACCAAAAAAACTGGCCCAAAACTAACAAACATTATGTTAGTCATTTTGTAGAACACATGTCAAGCAACTATGAAAAGATAATTTTTAAAACCATTAAACTTACTAACATATGACACCATTTGCAAAGTCGAAAATTAGTTACCACATAACAATAAAAAAATGAAAACTTCAAACCAGTAAAAAAGAACTAACCTAATTTGAGCTCCAACTGTATATACATGTTGCAAGGACATTTATACCTGTTTCAAGATCATAAAAAATAATTTTGTTAGTAAATATATTTATAAATGAAAAAACTCCAAATCAAAATTTAAAAAAACTCAAAAATCAAACTATCATTGTAACTAAATGAAACCCAAAATCCAATTTAAAAAAAAAACAAACCTAGAAGTCATCAGATCCGTGGTTGTGTGAGAAAATCTTAGTGTGTTTGTGTACGTGTGTAAGAAGGTGAAAGAGAGAGTCAAAAGAGGTCTATTTTCATGTGTGTGTGTGTGTGTAGTAGTGTGAAATAGAGAGGTTGAGTCAGCGGTGGAGGTAGAAGGGAAGGCAGATGGCTGTAATGAGAAGTGAGATAGAGAGAGTGAGTGAGGCCGCAGATTCGTGAGCTGTAGAATGAGATGGGTACGGGTAGGGTTAGAGTTGATGAGTTTGGTAGAGAAAGGAAAAATTTCAAATTAAAGGTGTTTTTGCGATGTATTACTCTTCTAGCCTCGAGGAATTTATGTGGAAGTCAATGTTTCAAGGGGTAAAAGAGGGAACACATGTAAAACCTAAAAGATGACATCATCAACTCAACTTATGACATACATATCTTTGCTACTTTATTATATATATATATATATATATATATATATATATAGAGGCAGGCTCCTGTGCACACTAAGTTTGCACATTACCTTTTAAAAGTGTGCAAACTTAGTGCTGGCGCACACCAATTTTTTTATGTGATATTTAAACATTTCAACGGACTCACATAAAAAAAATCAGCGAAAAAAAACTTTTTTTGCTATTTTTAAAAAATCGGTCAAACTTTCGCAGTTTTTAAAGGGCTTAAAAACTGCGAAAGTTTGACCGATTTTTTAAAAATAGCAAAAAAAGTTTTTTTGAGCTGATTTTTTTTATATGGGTTCCTTGAAATGTTTAAATATCACACAAAAAAAATAAACTCAAAAATATTTTTTTTACTATATATAAAAGGTAATGTGCAAACTTAGTGTGCAAACTTAGTGTGCACAGGAGCCTGCCTATATATATATATATATATATATATATATATATATATATTATCAAACATTAATTTTCATGCAAATTAATGAGACGATATGAAGTGTGGTTGATTTAAAACAAAGCACAACATTTCATAAAATTTATTTCTTTTATACGTTGAATTTTATAACATTCTTTAATAATGAGACCATTAAAGTATTATTATCACCACTAGTATGGGGTTGGAAAAATTACCACAATTGTAATTTCTATGATGTTATCATCAGAGTGACCATGGTAGCATCTTAATTCTACCACCACTACTGTAAAGGAGACGACATAATTTTATCCACCACGATACGAATTCCATCATTACCATGAATGTTCTCATATATGGTGTCAATTTGTTGATGTCTAAAAATGGATAGGGTCCGAATTTATAATCACGGATAAATAAGTTTGATTAAATGAGACAAAAACACAAGAGACAAGTTTTTTAAAGTGGTTCGGCAATAAGAAAAGCCTATGTCCACTATTTGTATTATTTTAGGTGATTATAATAGCTCAATATAGGGTGTGCCTGATCCAATCATCCTTTTGAGCTGAGGGAGAACATGTATTTATATTGGTTACTAAACCAAGAGATGGAATGCCTTTATATTTTCAGGTAGTTACATCTATGTACAATAAATGAGACTCCTTATATTCACTGTTGGTCGCTATTCTACCCAAGTAACCTTTGACATTCCTGATAGTTCACGTTCTTGGTATTGGTCAGCATTCTAGCCGACGAAATGTTTATGAAATCGACCAAGACAATTGGGTGGCCATATAGGAGGACATATATATATATTTTATCAAACTATAATTTTCATGCAAATTAACTATACGATATGATGTAAGGTTGATTTACAATGAACCGTAACATTTCATAAAATTTATTTCTTTTATACAATGAATTTTATAACATTCTTTAATAATGAGACCATTAGAGTATTATTATCACCACTATTATGGTGGTGGAAAAATTAGCACAATTGTAATTACTATGATATTATCATAAGAGTGACCATGGTAGCATCGTAATTCTACCTCCATTACTTTAAAGGATACACCATCATTATGACTACCATGATACAAATTCCACCATTACCATGAATGTTATATGAGAGCGTACTTACTCGAATCCAAGATGGAGTGAATGTACCCATGTTAAAATTATTTTCATAATAAAGGCAATATTTTTCTTTTAATTCCTTTTGGGAACAAAAACGAAAACCTAGGCCTATCTGAAAAATATTTAATAAATTAGATTAATCAAAATCTTATCTTCACTATTAGTTGATATATATAATTACAAAATAGGTAAAAAAATCACATAATACCAAGTTGTTTGAGGAAAAAATCCACTAATAGGAAACAAACTCGGGAAAAAATGAATGATAAATGCATTATGGTAGAGTTTTATGAATAAAAATTAAAGACTTGCAATCACTCAACGCGCAAATTATTATACTCTTTGGCACCATATCTTCCATGAAAGGTGCCAGTAGCTGGAGAATGCTTCACAACCGCAACAGATTTTTCCATCAACCAATGTATTAAAATCTTTGACATGAAATCAAAATCTTCTTTTCAAAGTTAAAGATGAACTTTGTTGAGAAGCCACCAAATGCTTGGGTAGCACT
This sequence comes from Sambucus nigra, assembly GCA_949130495.1. Lineage (NCBI taxonomy): Eukaryota > Viridiplantae > Streptophyta > Magnoliopsida > Dipsacales > Adoxaceae > Sambucus > Sambucus nigra. The sequence continues at coordinate 581,813,743 of OX422210.1, read as the reverse complement.
TTATAGGATGTTAGTATTTCTAAAGGTTTAGAACATGCTGAAAAATACGTTCTCTTAATCAATCCTCATAATGTATTTTTTAGATATTCACACAAGTATCTCAAGAAAAAATCTCAATATATTTGTTTATTAATAAGTTACAAGTAATTTAAGATTCAACAAAACTTATTATCCAAGTTTGAAAAAAAAATTCTCAAAACTAAAAGAAACAAGTGAAGAACAAAAGTATGGTTTTAATCTCTAGAGTATTTTAACTAAAGAGCTTCTTTTTTTTTAAAAATCTTGATCAAATGTCTTTTTGAAAATTTTCTCAATATTTTTGCTCTCTAAAGTTTTGACAGAGATGATGAGAACGACGTAACTCTCTCTCTATATAGGAAGTTTCTCGACATGTGTGGTGAACTACAAGTATCACAGGTGGGGAGGGTGACCTCATCACACAAATATTACACTCAATTTTTTAAACAAGGAAATATATAGTTGTAAGAAATTCTTGTACGAATTCTCAAACGAAAGTGAAATATCTTTTAAAAATATATGCTTTTCCAAAAATGTTTAAAACTCAATAAATAACGTCGTGGTTACAGGAAACACCTTCTTTAAGGTGAACCATCCACAAGGGAGGAGGTCGTGTAGGATATATACAAATTGTGGAAAAAGATATCTCGCAATGAACACGACCAACGAATAGACTTCACGAATGTGAATTGTCTTTTTGCTAACATGACCATGTTGCGAGAGTTCCAAGAATTTTTGGTAAAGGAAAAATAACAATGTAATTTTTGAAGTTATAAAAAAAAATGCATTCAATATATTTATGCAATGTTCCTTTTGAAAATATTTTATATGAAAATATTCTTGCATACTTATATCAGTAAAGCTAAACCATATGAAAACACAAACACACAAAAAAAAATTATAATTATGAAAATACTTAATTTTGAGTACGACAAAAGTGCAAGTCTATTATGTTTGATTACCTCAATCCACTACAAAAAAAGTACACTATTGTAACTAGTGTAATTGGTATGGTTGTGAGTAGCCATCCCTAAAACTAACTATTTGGAAAGACTCAAAATTCTATCATATATATATATATATACACACACACATATATATATATACTCGTCCCAAATATTACACAAAAAGGGTGATATAAAGAAGGGTATATTATATATAGGTTCTATTGAACATTTCTTTACTCATTCTAGTCCCATGATGTTTTCCCCCTACATATACGTGTTACTCCTAATTTTTTGGAACTTTTTTTCACAATTATACCCTTTTATAACGAACCATTTGTAACTTCCTTGAGGAAGTTACATAAGTGGTTGAAATTTTTTTTCATTATATTTTTAATTTTCAAATTATCATAACTTTTGATTGATAAATTTGTTTTTCGTAAAATTATTATTTTTCAAATCTCGTCGCCGAGATCTATCAAACAAGATCCATAAAGCCTATAAAATTTCAGTGAAAAAAATTACACAGACAATAAACTTTAGTGTACTCACTAGAATATGAAATAGTTTATCTATGACATTTTTTGTATTAATATTACACAAACATCAAAATTTACAGGTTAAATAAATAAGTCAAATAATCTCTCTCTCTCTCTCTCTCTCTCTCTCTCTCTCTCTCTATATATATATATATATATATATATATATATATATATATATATATATAATATATTAACACTTATTTTTAGTTTAACCCATTTAGTTCTTCAACCACTCATTTATCCATTATTCCCTTATTTTTAGTTTTCTGAGCATTTTCTATAACACAACCACCCAAACCTCAATAAATCCAACCAAAAGGTGAAATCTGCTACAGGAATGCCTCCACCAGATAAGAAGATAACAATGCACTAAGATAACACAAGAGACATCTTCAATCTAAGCTCGATGGCCAAAATTAGAGACATGCAGGGCCATAAAACAAAAACCCAGCTACCAAACCTTTCCCAACACAAGTGGGTAGACATGAAATTCCACAATGGAGGGAAAGGCATATTCTAGATTTCAAAGACGGAGATCAATTTATCATCACAGCCTAAGAAAAACTCTGTCAGCCAAAGGAGAAGATCCAGAGAGGCTTCCAGTAAAGTCATTTTTAACTAGAGATTAATCCATATAGATAAGCTCTTGAACTCCTTTAAAATTTCCTTTTTTTTTCTTTGTAGGGATTTAAAATACCAAGTAACACAATTCAACAACCTTTTATATGAACTCATAACAAATCATGTAAGCACTGAGTAACATAATCTAACAACCTTTTCTTTGATTGCCATAATTAAGTAAAAATGTTTTCTGATTAAACATACACTTTAATAGTTTCCCAATTTTCTTGATTCCTCTTCTCTTTAGGCCATCTGTATATAGAATAAAAGACAGAAATTTCACTATCCATCACAATATCTTATTCTTGCCTTGATATGGTCTTAAAGATCCAATTATTCACTTCTTTCCATATAAAATATTCCATAGTATCTAACATCATCTTTCTGACTTTATTCTTGAAATTTTTGTTTTGAGAAGTAAGAACTCTTATTTTCTCCATCATCTTAAAATTTTGATTTTTGGCTCCCTTCTTATGAAAACTTGGATCCCACACATGATTAGAATAAGGGCACAAGAAAAATAGATGGTCTCTACTTTCCACACTATGATTGTACAACACACACATGTCCAAGTCAATGCATCCCCATTTATACAGCTTGTCTCTGGTCCAGATCTTTTCCCAACAAATAGTCCATAAGAAGAACGCAAATTTGGGAATGTTTCCTTTAAACCATACACAACTTTCCCACATAAATTTACTATTCTTTTCCCTAATTCAGTCATAATTATTATCGACATTGTACACATTCATAGTCCCTGCTTTCCAGGAAACCCATTCTTCTTTGCCTCTATGAGGAACAATAGTAGTCTTTGTAAGGTCAATGAGACCCTCTCAAAAAGAGTTGGGAAAATACCATTCAAAATTAGAAATGAAATCACTCTCTTTACAATTCATGCTACTAGAAGCATCATAGATTGCCCTATTTCCATAAACATCCACCAAAGCACCCCTTTCATGCCATCCATCCACCCAAAAGGAAGTCTTTTTCCAATATCCAATATGATAGTTAATAAGGTCCTTAAATTCATTTCTCATCTTTAGAAGTTTTCCCATAGTCCAAGATAGGCCAGGCTTAACTTTAGTAATCTAGAAACTTTCCCCCTTAAGGATTATGGTATGAATCCACTTAGCCCATAAAGACCCTTTTTTCCTAGGAATATCCCATATATTCCTCATCATACACACTTTATTCCATGTGAAAATATTTTTTATACCTAATCCCCCTTCACTGATAGGAACACATATATCCTTCCAAGAGACTTTTGCAGCATAACTCTTAAACTCCACTCCAGACCAAACAAAATCACTTATAATCTGATCCACCTCGTTAATCACTTTCTTAGGAAGAATAAATAGATTTATCCAGTAACTTTGCATGCTTCAAAGCACTGATATTGCAAGTTGAACTCTTCCTGTATAAGAGATCCATATATTGGCCAATGATTTTATTTTTCCCACCACTTTCTCAATAAGGCTTCTACAATCAAAGGCTTTAAGTCTAGTCGTAGCTAAGGGAACTCCTGAATATTTTACAGGAAGCATCCCTTTATTCATATTCATAATATTGCATAGTTGGTCCTCCACGTGACAATCAATACCAGCATAGAAGATCTCATATTTTGTCTTACTGGGACCCAAACCAGACATAACTTCAAACTCCCTTGAAGTGTTATTAATGATTTTAAGAGTTTTTTCCTTTGCACTGGCCAAAATGATAAATCATCAGCAAAAAGGATATCAGATAATTCCAGCTTCCCACATTTAGGATGAAAAACAAAACCCTCCTTCTTTGTAGCTTCATCCATTAACCAAGAGATTGATTCCATAATAATAATGAACAAATTGTGACACCCCGACTAATTAAATACCGGGTAGCTACTCCTTTATTAAATTAAGTCAAAATGCCAAGTTGGCTCAGTTAATAGCATCACTGTCGAAAACATTTTATTATTACTAACCACCTAGTATTTAAAAATGAGTTGCCAAATTTTAATTTAAGTCTGATTAACATGCAACAAGTATAATGAAGAAATAAATAACACCATTCACCATACTGAAGTAAAACGAATAACCATCACAATAGAGTAAATAAAGTCTGGAGGAAAACTCCTCACTACAATCCCATACTGAAATAAATAACCGAATGCTAAAACAATACAAATCAAAGTCTGAAAACTGTAATGTAAAAGATGTCTCTAAATAGAAATGGGCAACATGCCCTACAACTGATAGATAGTGAATCTGGAATCCAAAAGATAGAAGCGTCTACAAGCAAATCCATGTAGCTTCCACAAACAGCTACAACTCGTCACCTGAATGAGAATCCTATGCTTGGTGTCCCTGTGGCTGGGCACCTAAAATGGTTTTACAAGAAAAAGATTTGAAAAGCAAACGGGTCGAGCCCGAATGTGGAGTTATATTTTAAAAACCTGCAAGTGCTTTAAAAACATTTAAAACATTAAATGCAAAGTACATGTTAGGACGTGCACTCACATGATATTCTCACCTCTCGTCTAACTGTGCACTCCTAACGTAAGTACCCGTCTAGAGTGATACAGACTACTAGCTACGTGACAATATAACTAGCTAGACTATCATAGGTCCTACCCTTATTACTCGGTTCTCTTAACATAATAACGCTCATAATTAAGTAGGGGTTTAACGCAAACTCAGATGCTCAATATGCAATATATATCACTATCAGTTAACTTGCTATATTTCTCGAAGCAATACCGTAATTATATTCACAACATTAACATGAAGGTTCCCATTAATTAAGTGTATATTATCCACATCATAAATATACAGTATAAGCACCCCGAGAACTAAGCTGCGGTGCACACATACTCTGCTATCCATCCCGGTACATCACGTACATAAGGATCACATATTCCGAATCTCTCAGGAATAGTCCAGATAACACAAATCACAAATAGTGGAGGCGAACACAGTCACATCACATGGGTCACGTACATACCTACGCTCCCACGATCAACGGAATTATTAACATCCCAATAAGTCTTTCTATGACCTATGTTCATCGAGGTAACCAGTCTAAATCCGAGCAACACAAGGATTAGAGGGCCCTAAGCGAACGCAAACCTCCCGTGATAGCAAGTATGGTAAGTATGTCATACACACAATTTATATACCAATACTAAGTAAACACACGTCTTAGTAATACCGTAGTTTAATCGTAGTACATATAGCTTTCTCGTACTAACTTATAATATCTGCACTTATATCATTTCGGTTTATCATCATACGCGCCATTATCTACTCACGTCGTAGTAGACACTCACGTCTCAACCCAAATGGTTCCTTGAATTAAATCTCTCGTATATAAATTTACTCCTCGTAATAATCCAAAAAGTCCCAAATCTATCCTTACATCATCAAAGGAAGGTTATCTATATCCTCGAACAAGTTTACGGGACTCCAACAATCAAAATAGTCCAAAAAGGACCAAACTGTCAACTTGTTAGAAGTCTCGTTCTAACGAGACTGTTCGAACGAGATTCCTCTGCCAACTCGTTAGAAGTCTCGTTCGAACGAGGCTGTTCGAACGAGATTCCAGTTCGTTCGAATGAACTGTACCTTCTAACGATATCTCGTTCGAATGATATATCGAACGAGATCCCTTCTCGTTAGCAGCGACTGGTCAACTCGTTAGAAGCTCGTTCGAACGAGTTCGTTCGAACGACCTGGGTAGGGGCTTCTAATGAGCTACCAGATTCGTCCCTGATTTTCTAAGTTACGTTTCTCACCATTTTTAACTCCTCAATCCTTCTCCAAAGTTCGTTCTAATAGAGTTTTAAGTCCTCTAATCATACTACAACATGCTAAGGTCATATACTAACATCTTTTCATACATTAATGCATCCTAAACATCATCAAATCACAAGATTTTATACTTTTCCCCAATTTTATCAAGAACATGAACCCTAGATTTATATCATCATCAAATCCTAGAATTTAATCCGTTTTAATTCCTTCTAATCACAATTATCATGAGAGAAATCATCTACCTATCATTCTACATGCAACTCTCTTCAAAATTTTCAAGTTCTAAACTCCAAACTACATGGGTTTTCATTCATCTTTCAAGAACAATTAAAATTCCTCAATTTCTAACATGGAAGAGACATTCTCTGAAATTAAATGGAATAAAGTCACTTGCCTTGATTGTCTCTGAGTTTGGTGTAGGTTTGGTAGAACTTTTCTGCAGAATTTCTTCTCTCCAAGCTTCTCCTCCAATGGTGGCTTAAGGTGGCTAGGGTTTTGATTTGGGAACTTAGAAAACTCTTCTAATAACCTACGTAGCCTTCTAGGTTAATATGGTTTGGTTAATGGTCTTAGTGGGTTTAATCCACATCAGATTTACATCTCTAATTTTCGTCACTTTTAATTCCTCAAAATGTAAAATTACCAAAATACCCTTTAAGTTGCCGGTATGGCCTAAAAATACCCCGGGACCCAAACTACACCCCCGGCTAGTGTTTTCTGACTATCTCGACCCTTCCGGATGCGTTGGCGCACTCAAAACGACCATATGGTTTATAGATTTTAAATTCACTTTTTATAATCAAAATATTACACCGTGACGCGGCGGTCCCACGCGTCTCAATAAAATTTCTAAAATGTCGTATATAAATCTCACGACAACTTTTATAATACCAAATACATATATCAAAACATGTATGCACATAATCAAATACCAACTCGCATCTCGTTAGTATTTATAACCCGGATTAATTTCCAATTAATACGCATTTAATTAATTAATCCCAAAAATAAATATAGCCAAAAGTATGGGGTGTTACATACTTCCCCCCTAATAACTGAATTTCGTCCCGAAATTCGAAACTAGAAAGTACCTGCTAAAAACAGCTCTGGATAACTTTCGCGCATCTCATCCTCGCGCTCCCATGTGGACTCCTCGACATTGTGACGTCGCCACTGAACAGACACTAACGGAACTATCTTTGACCGCAGTTTCCTCTCGCTTCGGTCCAAAATAGCAATCGGCCCCTCCTCGTAGGAGCTATCAGGCTGGAGATCGATGTCCTCCACAGCAATGTGAGAATGAGCCAAATTATCTCTAAGGTATTTCCTTAGCGAGGAAATATGAAACACATCGTGAATCCGATGCAAATGCTTCGGTAACCCGAGTCTATACGCAACCGGTCCGATCCGTTCAATAATAGGAAACGGCCCCACATACCTCGGTGCCAACTTCCCCTTCTTACCGAAACGCATAATCCCCTTCATAGGAGATACCCTGAGCAAAACCTAGTCCCCCACTTGGAACTCTCTGAAAAATCTCTTCGCATCAGCATAACTCTTCTGCCTATCTTGAGCTACCCGAATGCGACTCTGAATCAACTCAATCCTTGCCGAAGTATCCTGAATCACTTCCGGCCCAAGCAGTTTGTTGTCCCCCACTTTTAACCAACATGCTGGGAACGACAAGGCCTACCGTACAATGCCTCAAACGGAACCATGCCAATAGTGAACTGATAGGAGTTGTTGTAAGCAAACTCCACCAGTGGAAGGTACTGCTCCCATCCACCCCCAAAGTCAATAATGCACATGCGTAGCATGTCCTCCAACATCTGATTTGTGCGCTCAGTCTGCCCATCAGTCTGCGGATGATACGCCGTACTCAACCGCAATTCCGTGCCCATGGCCTCCTGGAAACTCTCCCAAAACCTCGAAACAAATATCTTATCTCTGTCAGACACGATATTTAGAGGCACACCGTGAAGTCTCACAATCTCTGAAATGAAGAGCTGGGCATACTGTCCCGTAGTGTAATCAGTCCTAACGGGTAAAAAGTGAGCGACCTTGGACAACCTGTCCACAATTACCCAAACGAAGTCGTGGCCCCTCTGCGACGTAGGCAACCCCATAATAAAGTCCATGGATATGCTCTCCCACATCCACACCGGGACCTCCAATGGATGTAGCAATCATGCCGGTCTCTGATGATCCACTTTTACAAGCTGACAAGTGGCACATTTCGAAACAAACTCAGCGATATCTCTCTTCATACCGCTCCACCAATACTGCCGTCTCATATCTTGGTACATTTTGTCCCCTCCGAGATGTACCGCGAACCGTGAGCCGTGCAACTCTGCCATCACATCGTGCCGCAATTCCTCTCCTTCCGGAACTACTAATCTTCCATTGAAGCGTAATCCCCCGTCTGAGCTAACGGTATAGGATTCGGCTCCCTCTGCTAGTAATCGAACTATCTGCTCTTGACAAAACGAGTCATTGGCCTGTGCCCGTACTACCTTCGTGACAATCTGCGGTGTAACGGTCATTACAGACATGAAAGATCGGGCCACCGCATCCTGGTGTCCCAATTCCTTCCACTTAGCCTTCCACACCTCTGCCACCTCATCTGCTGGCCTACGGCTCAATGCGTCTGCTACCACGTTAGCCTTACCTGGGTGGTACTGGATGTCAAACTGGTAGTCTTTCACAAACTCAAGCCACCTACGTTGCCTCATATTCAACTCTTTCTGCGTGAACAAGTACTGTAGAGACTTGTGGTCCGTGAACAGTTGGAACTTCTCCCCCAAAAGATAGTGCCTCCAAATTCGTAGGGTAAATACCACTGCTGCCAACTCCAAATCATGAGTGGGGTAATTCTTCTCATGAAGCTTAAGCTTACGGGAAGCATAAGCTATGGCCTGTCTCTCCTGCTGTAATACACCTCCCAGTCCTTGCAAGGACGCGTCGGTGTAAACCAAATACTCAACTCCCGGTCTCGGCAACGCTAACACAGGTGCTGAGGTCAATTTGTCCTTCAATTCATCGAATGCCAACTGACAGGCATCACTCCAGATGTAGGGCACACCGTTACGAGTAAGATGTGTCAAAGGACCTGCTATCTCCGAGAAACCCCGAATAAACCTCCTGTAGTATCCTGCTAGACCCAAGAAACTACGAATCTCAGTTGGTGTCGTGGGCTATCCCCACTCCCTCACCGCTGACACCTTCCCCGGATCAATAGATATTCCCCGGTCGAAAATGATATGCCCCAAAAATTGGACTTCCTTCAGCCAAAACCCGCACTTCTCATATTTTGCATACAACTCGTTCTGACGAAGTGTTTGGAAAACCTGCCTCAAATGCTCGGCGTGCTCCTCCTCTGTCTGAGAGTAAACTAGAATGTCATCAATGAAGACAATGACAAACTGATCTAGGAAATCCCTGAACACTCTGTTCATCAAGTCCATAAACACTACTGGAGCGTTGGTCAAACCAAAAGGCATAACTCGAAACTCGTAAGAACCATATCTCGACAAGAATGCGGTCTTCGAGACATCCTCCTCCCTGATACGCAACTGATGGTATCCCGATCTCAAGTCAATCTTCGAGAAGAAAGAAGCTCCTCTCAACTGGTCGAATAAGTCATCGATTCGAGGCAACGGATACTTATTCCGTATCGTGACCTTATTCAACTCTCGGTAGTACACACACAATCTCAGTGAACCGTCCCTTTTCTTCACAAACAAAACTAGAGCGCCCCAAGGTGAGGTACTCCTGTGAATAAAGCCCTGACCTAACAGATGCTCTATCTGATCCCGTAACTCCCTCATCTCGGCTGGAGCCATACGGTACGGTGCGCGTGCTATAGGTCTCGTACCCGGTAGCAAATCTATAACAAAGTCTATCTCTCGACTCGGTGGTAAGCCTGGTATCTCCTGAAACACATCCGAATACTCCCTGACGACTGGGATAGAGTCTAAAGGAATCACAACCTCCTTAGAGGTATCCTCCTCAATGTAGTAAAGATGAGTGATCGATCCTCCCTCTGGGCGAGGCATCGCCACTACAAACATCTCTTGCCCCGGAATGGCAAAAACAATGCTCCCGCTGAAGCAATCAATCATGGCCCTATATGCTACGAGCCAATCCATACCGATGATCACATCGTGAACATGCATGTCTAACACTAACATGTCTGCAGGAAATACCAAACCACCAATCTCTACCCCCACTCCCCGACATATAAAGAAAATAAGTGACCCACTCCCCAATGGTTAGTCGACACACGTCACTGTGCTCTCTGCCGTAGCTAACAATCCTAAAGCTTTCGCGAAGTGTGTAGCTATAAAACAGTGTGTAGCACCCGTATCGAATAATACCCTACCCATAGTGACATGGATAGGAAACGTACCCTCGATCGCGGGCGGTGCCTGTGGAACTGCAGCCTGGTGGACGTTGTAGACACATCCATACTGTAGCTGCCCCTGCTGAGCTGGGACTGCTGGAATGGGTGGCAATGCTGCCATCTGTGGCGGTGCGGGAAGAGCGGCGGGAAATATAGGCCTCTGTGGCTCCTGGCGAGCACCCTGCTGCTGCTGCTGTGGGGCCCTGCCCCTATCAGGACAATCCAGTCGTTTATGGCCAGTCTTGCCACAAACAAAGCACTTCCCTGGGAAGTTCCCCCCTCTCTGCCCTTGCTGTCCCCGGCCCTGGTGGCCGTTACCGTTCCTTCCTTGGCCCTGCTGGCCCTGGTGAAACTGCTGCCCATTCTACCCCTGCTGGCCCTGATGGTCGTTTGGACCCTGATGGCCCTGACGGAAACCTCCCTGTCCCTATCTGTAGTTCCCTGATCGGAACCTCTTATTGTCCCCCTGCTGGGATCCCTACTCATTCTGTCTCTGCCCCTGACCAGATTGTGCCCCGCTGGCACCATGTCCTCCAGTCCTACCTTGATGGCTAGACTCCCCCGATCGCTTTCCCTCGGCCATATGAAAACGGTGGTCCTGGCAGTGCAACAATGCAGCGTTAACCACATCAGAATAAGTGGCCAACGATAGGTTCCCTAGCAGATGCTGACGGATCCTCCAAGTCAACCCGTCGGTGAACTTCTCAATTTTCTTCTTCTCTGTTGGTATCTCGTCTGGAATGATGTTCAACAGATTCGTGAACTCGGCCTCATACTCGACCACTGTCTTGCCTTCCTGCTTCAGACTCATCAATATCCTCCTCATTTCCGTATTAACAGCTGACGGAAAGTACTTGCGGTCGAACCGCACCCAGAACTCCTTAATCGTGAGAGTATCCCTCTCCTCCATGGTGGTAATAGACTCCCACCACTGCAGTGCAGATCCAACTAGCTTTAAAGTAGCTAGCACCTGCTTCTGAACATCCGTGCACTCATACATCCGTAAGTGCCCCTGCATATCCTTCCTCCATTGGCTCGAGACTACCACATCTGAGCTACCAGCAAACTCTGGCGGATGCGCTTTCTGAAAAGCATCACGTACACGCTCCCAAGCAGACGGGAATGCATTAACCTGTACTGGCGCGACAACCGGCGCCTGGGGTGGTGCCTGCTGAACAACGGCAATGGCGGCATTTACCGCTTGAGCTACTATAGCTGCAACCTCAGCGGCGTTCATCATGCCCTGAACTGGAGCGGGCTGGGCTTCGGGCGTTGCATCCCTGGGAACTCGTCGTGCACGTCGTGGAGGCATCTGAAATAAGAACAAAGTTTATAAGTTCATGGTTATAAACTTAATATAGCTGAAGAACGAAGCATACACAAAAAGAGCACAACAGTCCTAAAATATAGGGCTCTATATCAAAGAAACGTAGCGGAAACATAATAGCCGTACAAATCCTAAAGGACACTAGAACCTGATGCTCTGATACCACCTGTGACACCCTGACTAATTAAATACCGGGTAGCTACTCCTTTATTAAATTAATTCAAAATGCCAAGTTGGCTCATTTAATAGCATCACTGTCGAAAATATTTTATTATTACTAACCACCTAGTATTTAAAAATGAGTTGCCAAATTTTAATTTAAGTCTGATTAACATGCAACAAGTATAATGAAGAAATAAATAACACCATTCACCATACTGAAGTAAAACGAATAACCATAACAATAGAGTAAATAAAGTCTGGAGGAAAACTCCTCACTACAATCCCATACTGAAATAAATAACCGAATGCTAAAACAATACAAATCAAAGTCTGAAAATTGTAATGTAAAAGATGTCTCTAAATAGAAATGGGCAACATGCCCTACAACTGATAGATAGTGACTCTGGAATCCAAAAGATAGAAGCGTCTACAAGCAAATCCCTGTAGCTTCCACAAACAGCTACAGCTCGTCACCTGAATGAGAATCCTATGCTTGGTGTCCCTGTGGCTGGGCACCTAAAATGGTTTTACAAGAAAAAGATTTGAAAAGCAAACGGGTCGAGCCCGAATGTGGAGTTATATTTTAAAAACCTGCAAGTGCTTTAAAAACATTTAAAACATTAAATGCAAAGTACATGTTAGGACGTGCACTCACATGATATTCTCACCTCTCGTCTAACTATGCACTCCTAACGTAAGTACCCGTCTAGAGTGATACAGACTACTAGCTACGTGACAATATAACTAGCTAGACTATCATAGGTCCTACCCTTATTACTCGGTTCTCTTAACATAATAACGCTCGTAATTAAGTAGGGGTTTAACGCAAACTCAGATGCTCAATATGCAATATATATCACTATCAGTTAACTTGCTATATTTCTCGAAGCAATACCGTAATTATATTCACAACATTAACATGAAGGTTCCCATTAATTAAGTGTATATTATTCACATCATAAATATACAGTATAAGCACCCCGAGAACTAAGCTGCGGTGCACACATACTCTGCTATCCATCCCGGTACATCACGTACAAAAGGATCACATATTCCGAATCTCTCAGGAATAGTCCAGATAACACAAATCACAAATAGTGGAGGCGAACACAGTCACATCACATGGGTCACGTACATACCTACGCTCCCACGATCAGGGGACTTATTAACATCCCAATAAGTCTTTCTATGACCTATGTTCATCGAGGTAACCAGTCTAAATCCGGGCAACACAAGGATTAGAGGGCCCTAAGCGAACGCAAACCTCCCGTGATAGCAAGTATGGTAGGTATGTCATACACACAATTTATATACCAATACTAAGTAAACACACGTCTTAGTAATACCGTAGTTTAATCGTAGTACATATCGCTTTCTCGTACTAACTTATAATATCTACACTTATATCATTTCAGTTTATCATCATACGCGCCATTATCTACTCACGTCGTAGTAGATACTCACGTCTCAACCCAAATGGTTCCTTGAATTAAATCTCTCGTATATAAATTTACTCCTCGTAATAACCCAAAAAGTCCCAAATCTATCCTTACATCATCAAAGGAAGGTTATCTATATCCTCGAACAAGTTTATGGGACTCCAAGAATCAAAACAGTCCAAAAAGGACCAAACTGTCAACTCGTTAGAAGTCTCGTTCTAACGAGACTGTTCGAACGAGATTCCTCTACCAACTTGTTAGAAGTCTCGTTCGAACGAGGCTGTTCGAACGAGATTCCAGTTCGTTTGAACGAACTGTACCTTCTAACGATATCTCGTTCGAACGATATATCGAACGAGATCCCTTCTCGTTAGCAGCGACTGGTCAACTCGTTAGAAGCTCATTCGAACGAGTTCGTTCGAACGACCTGGGTAGGGGCTTCTAACGAGCTACCAGATTCGTCCCAGATTTTCTAAGTTACGTTTCTCACCATTTTTAACACCTCAATCCTGCTCCAAAGTTCGTTCTAACAGAGTTTTAAGTCCTCTAATCATACTACAACATGCTAAGGTCATATACTAACATCTTTTCATACATTAATGCATCCTAAACATCATCAAATCACAAGATTTTATACTTTTCCCCTATTTTATCAAGAACATGAACCCTAGATTTATATCATCATCAAATCCCATAATTTAATCCGTTTTAATTCCTTCTAATCACAATTATCATAAGAGAAATCATCTACCTATCATTCTACATGCAACTCTCTTCAAAATTTTCAAATTCTAAACTCCAAACTACATGGGTTTTCATTCATCTTTCAAGAACAATTAAAATTCCTCAATTTCTAACATGGAAGAGACATTCTCTGAAATTAAATGGAATAAAGTCACTTGCCTTGATTGTCTCTGAGTTTGGTGTAGGTTTGGTAGAACTTTTCTGCAGAATTTCTTCTCTCCAAGCTTCTCCTCCAATGGTGGCTTAAGGTGGCTAGGGTTTTGATTTGGGAACTTAGAAAACTCTTCTAATAACCTACGTAGCCTTCTAGGTTAATATGGTTTGGTTAATGGGCTTAGTGGGTTTAATCCACATCAGATTTACATCTCTAATTTTCGTCACTTTTAATTCCTCAAAATGTAAAATTACCAAAATACCCTTTAAGTTGCCGGTATGGCCTAAAAATACCCCGGGACCCAAACAACACCCCCGGCTAGTGTTTTCTGACTATCTCGACCCTTCCGGACGCGTTGGCGCAGTCAAAATGACCATACGGTTTATAGATTTTAAATTCACTTTTTATAATCAAAATATTACACCGTGACACAGCGGTCCCACGCGTCTGAATAAAATTTCTAAAATGCCGTATATAAATCTCACGACAACTTTTATAATACCAAATACATATATCAAAACATGTATGCACATAATCAAATACCAACTCGCATCTCGTTAGTATTTATAACCCGGATTAATTTCCAATTAATACGCATTTAATTAATTAATCCCAAAAATAAATATAGCCAAAAGTACGGGGTATTACACAAATAAGGATATATAGGGTCCCCTTGTCTCAAGCCATTTGATCCTTTAAAGTACCAATTCATCCCATGATTTATATTGATAGAGAAATAAGGTGTTTGAACACATTCCATAATCCATTTTATCATAATATATTGGAAATTCATGGAAACCAAAACATATCTTAGGTAACTTTACCTCACAGAGTACTATGCCTTCATGATATCAATCTCCAATGAACATCTAGGGGTCCCTCATCTTTTTTTATAACCTCTAACAATTTCCTTCTTAAGTAACACATTATCACCAATACTTCTTCCCTTTACAAAAGATGATTGTTTGTTGCTGACCAAAAAAGGCATGACAGCCTTAAGCCTTTTCACCATAAGTTTGGAGATGATTTTGTAGACAGTATTTCAGTAAGCAATGGGTCTAAAGTCTTTCATAGTACTAGGATTGGGCACTTTAGGAATTAAATTGATAATAGTATTGTTGCATTCCTTGAGAATTTTCCTTGTAGCAAAAAACTCCAACAGAACATTAGTAATGTCATCCCCCAAAATTTCCCAATTTTGTTTAAGGAAACCAGCACCATAGACATCAGGACTAGGGGATTTTTTTGAGCATACATCAAACATGGCCTCTTTGACTTCAATTCTAGTAATAGGAACAACGAGATTTGTCTTTTGATCTTTATTCAACAATTCTAGTAACATATATATATATATATATATATATATATATATATATATATATATATAAGTGTTGATTATGAAGATTTAGGGAAAAAATGAGTTCTTAATTTGAGTAAAGTGTAATTGATGAAAGGGAAATTAGTGTTAAAACCCTCACACTCATCAGTTTTACTAAAATTTTATGCCGATCCTAAATTAGCCTCGTTTGTTACAAGATATTTTGTATTTTTTTGTGAAAGGTCTTGCACTTTTTATTTTATTCAAATAGGTTCTATTTACGGAAACTTGATGAAGTAGTATTTCTATGTGTACATATTTTGAGAATTATTAAATCTCTAGTAACTAAGATGTGGAGACGATTTTTCAATAAATAATAAATTTTCAATGAATCAATAACATTTGTTTGCTAATTTGTTACAAATAGTTATTTTATCTTTATAATTGATTAATGAGATAAAAATATATACGCTCAAATGTACTACTAATGTTATTTTTGTATTATAATAAGGTAATTATATTATATATATATATATATAATATATTATACTTACTTATTTCGCCTCCTAGAAGGTTTATTCAAAATTTGGATATTTTTTTACTCTTTAACTCTCATATGTGAGCAATGACGTTTAATTGTTGGTGTTATTAAGCCAATATATAAAATTAATAATAATCAGAGAACATTGAAAATTGAATATGTTTTTATAATGTCTGGTGAAGTTAATTTTTTGTTGGTCATATGGAGTCCTCATTTACATTCTAAAGCAAATAACAAAATATAACAACTACTCTACCCATCTCACTATTTGATGAACTCAAAAACTCAAATTTAACTTATTCCAATAGGTAAATGTGACACCCCGACTAATTAAATACCGGGTAGCTACTCCTTTATTAAATCAATACAAAATGTCAAGTTGATTCAGTTAATAGCATCACTGTCGAAAACATTTTAAAGATTACTAACCACCTAGTATTTAAAAAGTAAGTTGCCAAATTTTAAGTTATCTGATTAACATGCAAAAAGAATAATGGAAGTACAACGTAAAACCATTCACCATAATGAAGTAATGAAATAACCAACGATAGTAATAAGTCTGGAGGAGAACTCCTCACAACAATCCCACAACGAAAAATAATAAGACAAGTCTGAATTCTGAATTAAGTACCTGCCCGAATTCTGAATAACTGAAATAAATGAAATGCCTCTAAAAGAAATGGGCGACATGCCCTACAACTGATAAATACTGAGTATAGATTCAAGATAGATGAAGCATCTATAATCAATGTCATGTAACTCCCACAAACTGCTACAGCTCATCACCTGAATGAGGATCCTAAGCTTGGTGTCCTTGTGGCTGGGCACCTAAAATGGGTTTTACAAAAAGATAGATTTGACAGCAAATGGGTCAGAGCCCGAATGTGGAGAGTATTTTAAAAATAGCAAGTGATTTAATAATAATTAAAACAAGGAATGCAAGATACATGTTAGGACGTGCTCTCACATGAAATGCTCACCTCTCGTCTAACTATGCACTCCTAATGTTCATGTACCCATTCATGTGTTTTCTCATGACTATCTAATTTCAAAGAGTTTCTAACACTCCTACTCGGTTCACGTTTAATTTCCAACCTTTACAATTAAATAGAGAGTTCTACTTTAATTCTCGGATTCCCAATTATTAACAAAACCATTTATTGATACATGTCCCCTTTTATCTTTTCATAATATTACAATTACTATACCCACAATTAACATAGCAATTTCTTCTTCCTTTAACCGTATATTATTCACATCATAAATATATAATACAAGCACCCCGAGGCTAAGCAACCGTGCACACATACTCTGCTATCCATCCCGGTACATCACGTACAAAAGGATTACAAATTCCGAATCTCTCAGGAATTGTTGGAATAAACACCACACACAAAACTGGAGGCGAACATAATCCAACATATCCATGGTCCGTAGATACCTGCGCTCCATAGTCAGCTGGCTTATTAACTCACAAATAAGTCATTCTCTTGAACTATGTCCTCGAGGTGCCAATCTAAATCCGGGTAACACAAGGATAAGAAGGCCCTAAGCGAACGTAACCTCCCGTGATAGCAAGTATGGTAGGTATGTCATACATATAGAAATCATATACTAAGCATCACACATCTTAGATAATTCAATATTAATAAAGGTATACTCTACATCTTTATACCATTATTCCAAATTTGTATATTTTACGTCTTTCGATAATATAAAAGTTAAACTGTCGACACGTCTCACGTCGTAGTTTCTTATACTTAAAACCTATCAAAAATAGATTATTAAGTTCCTATTATTCCCACGTATAGCATCTTTACTCCTAAGGTCCTTACTTCTGCCCCAAACCTCATTTCATCAAAGTATTCAAATTTACACTATTAACCCAAATATTTACTCACTTATCGAATTTCATTAGTTTTAGAATAATTCCTCAAATTGAATTCTAATTAAGGTCCAAATCTCATAACCAAGCCTACTTTTCTTCCTTAAGGTTAAGGGTATTCATATGGTCTCCAACAATATTAATCAAGGGTTAACATCATTAAAATTTAAATAGGGAAAAACTTTACTCATTCTGGGAAGGTCGATCGATCGAATTTTCCTTCGATCGATCTATGGTTGTCGATCGATCGACTGATGAATGTCGATCGATCGATTGCACCAGGTATGGTTACGGACTGCTTCGTTTTGAAGTTTTCAAATCAACCCAAAACATACTTTTAATGCATGGATCTCTAATATAACGTTATAGCATCATCATATAACCATCCTACAACATTAATAACGTTCTAAAACCAATAATTCACCATTCAAGGGCTTTGTATGGATCAAATCTTCATCAAGAATTCCAGATTACTATTTCTTTCAAGAACATTAATAAACTTCTTCAAAAATCCGTTTTTAAATCATCAAGGGTCATAATTCCGAGTTCATAATTCGTCCAGATTGTTACTACATGCAGTCTCTAACATAATTCATAGTTTTAAACTTCCAATTCATGGGTCTATATCATCTTCCAAGATAAATCCGATAATTCCTAAACAGGGAAAAGCATAGCTTTGAATCAATTGTAATTAAACCACTTGCCTTAATCTTTCTCTGAATTTGAGGTTGAAACTTGAAGGTTGGATTTTCTTCTCTCTCTCTCTCTCCATAATTCTTCTCTTCCTCTCTCTCTCTCTACAAGTTCTTATCAAGGTTCTTCTCAAGGTGTTAATGGAGGTGGGGTTGGTTTTTGCCAATCTTTATGGTTTCTAACTTCTCCCGTAGCCCACTACCTAAATTGGGGTTGGAACATGGCTTAGTGGGTTAATACTGAGTCAGATATTAACTCTAATTTTCGTGGGTTTTAATTACCCATTTTTCGAAATTACTAAAACGCCCCTATAAGTTACCGGTATGGCCCAATAATGCCCCTGGACCCAAACTTAACCCTCGGCTAGTGTTTTCTGACTATTTCGACCCTTCCGGACGCGTTGGCGCACTCAAAATGACCATACGGGTGATAAAAATAAAATTCACTTTTTAATTCAAATAATTATATTCCGGACGCGAATGTCACGCGCGTCTCAACAAAGTTTCCCAAATTGCCGTATTTCAATCTCGCGACAATTTCAATATTTCCAATATTCATATATTGCCAAGTATACACATTATAATCCAATACTAACTCACATCTTGTTAATATTTTTATCCGGATTAATTTCCAATTAATACACATTTACTTCAATTAATCCCCAAAAATAAATATCATGAAAATACGGGGTATTACATACTTCCCCCTAATAACTGTGCACTCCTAACGTTCCTGTACCCATTCATGTGTTTTCTCATGACTATCTAATTTCAAAGAGTTTCTAACACTCCTACTCAGTTCACGTTTAATTTCCAACCTTTACAATTAAATAGAGAGTTCTACTTTAATTCTCGGATTCCCAATTATTAACAAAACCATTTATTGATACATGTCCCCTTTTATCTTTTCATAATATTACAATTACTATACCCACAATTAACATAGCAATTTCTTCTTCCTTTAACCGTATATTATTCACATCATAAATATATAATACAAGCACCCCGAGGCTAAGCTACCGTGCACACATACTCTGCTATCCATCCCGGTACATCACGTACAAAAGGATTACAAATTCCGAATCTCTCAGGAATTGTTGGAATAAACACCACACACAAAACTGGAGGCGAACATAATCCAACATATCCATGGTCCGTAGATACCTGCGCTCCATAGTCAGCTGGCTTATTAACTCACAAATAAGTCATTCTCTTGAACTATGTCCTCGAGGTGCCAATCTAAATCCGGGTAACACAAGGATAAGAAGGCCCTAAGCGAACGTAACCTCCCGTGATAGCAAGTATGGTAGGTATGTCATACATATAGAAATCATATACTAAGCATCACACATCTTAGATAATTCAATATTAATAAAGGTATACTCTACATCTTTATACCATTATTCCAAATTTGTATATTTTACGTCTTTCGATAATATAAAAGTTAAACTGTCGACACGTCTCACGTCGTAGTTTCTTATACTTAAAACCTATCAAAAATAGATTATTAAGTTCCTATTATTCCCACGTATAGCATCTTTACTCCTAAGGTCCTTACTTCTGCCCCAAACCTCATTTCATCAAAGTATTCAAATTTACACTATTAACCCAAATATTTACTCACTTATCGAATTTCATTAGTTTTAGAATAATTCCTCAAATTGAATTCTAATTAAGGTCCAAATCTCATAACCAAGCCTACTTTTCTTCCTTAAGGTTAAGGGTATTCATATGGTCTCCAACAATATTAATCAAGGGTTAACATCATTAAAATTTAAATAGGGAAAAACTTTACTCATTCTGGGAAGGTCGATCGATCGAATTTTCCTTCGATCGATCTATGGTTGTCGATCGATCGACTGATGAATGTCGATCGATCGATTGCACCAGGTATGGTTACGGACTGCTTCGTTTTGAAGTTTTCAAATCAACCCAAAACATACTTTTAATGCATGGATCTCTAATATAACGTTATAGCATCATCATATAACCATCCTACAACATTAATAACGTTCTAAAACCAATAATTCACCATTCAAGGGCTTTGTATGGATCAAATCTTCATCAAGAATTCCAGATTACTATTTCTTTCAAGAACATTAATAAACTTCTTCAAAAATCCGTTTTTAAATCATCAAGGGTCATAATTCCGAGTTCATAATTCGTCCAGATTGTTACTACATGCAGTCTCTAACATAATTCATAGTTTTAAACTTCCAATTCATGGGTCTATATCATCTTCCAAGATAAATCCGATAATTCCTAAACAGGGAAAAGCATAGCTTTGAATCAATTGTAATTAAACCACTTGCCTTAATCTTTCTCTGAATTTGAGGTTGAAACTTGAAGGTTGGATTTTCTTCTCTCTCTCTCTCTCCATAATTCTTCTCTTCCTCTCTCTCTCTCTACAAGTTCTTATCAAGGTTCTTCTCAAGGTGTTAATGGAGGTGGGGTTGGTTTTTGCCAATCTTTATGGTTTCTAACTTCTCCCGTAGCCCACTACCTAAATTGGGGTTGGAACATGGCTTAGTGGGTTAATACTGAGTCAGATATTAACTCTAATTTTCGTGGGTTTTAATTACCCATTTTTCGAAATTACTAAAACGCCCCTATAAGTTACCGGTATGGCCCAATAATGCCCCTGGACCCAAACTTAACCCTCGGCTAGTGTTTTCTGACTATTTCGACCCTTCCGGACGCGTTGGCGCACTCAAAATGACCATACGGGTGATAAAAATAAAATTCACTTTTTAATTCAAATAATTATATTCCGGACGCGAATGTCACGCGCGTCTCAACAAAGTTTCCCAAATTGCCGTATTTCAATCTCGCGACAATTTCAATATTTCCAATATTCATATATTGCCAAGTATACACATTATAATCCAATACTAACTCACATCTTGTTAATATTTTTATCCGGATTAATTTCCAATTAATACACATTTACTTCAATTAATCCCCAAAAATAAATATCATGAAAATACGGGGTATTACATACTTCCCCCTAATAACTGTGCACTCCTAACGTTCCTGTACCCATTCATGTGTTTTCTCATGACTATCTAATTTCAAAGAGTTTCTAACACTCCTACTCAGTTCACGTTTAATTTCCAACCTTTACAATTAAATAGAGAGTTCTACTTTAATTCTCGGATTCCCAATTATTAACAAAACCATTTATTGATACATGTCCCCTTTTATCTTTTCATAATATTACAATTACTATACCCACAATTAACATAGCAATTTCTTCTTCCTTTAACCGTATATTATTCACATCATAAATATATAATACAAGCACCCCGAGGCTAAGCTACGGTGCACACATACTCTGCTATCCATCCCGGTACATCACGTACATAAGGATTACAAATTTCGAATCTCTCAGGAATTGTTGGAATAAACACCACACACAAAACTGGAGGCGAACATAATTCAACATATCCATGGTCACGTACATACCTACGCTCCATAGTCAGTTGTCTTAATAACTCACAAATAAGTCCTTCTTTTGAACTATGTCCTCGAGGTACCAATCTATATCCGGGCAACACAAGGATAAGAAGGCCCTAAGCGAACGTAACCTCCCGTGATAGCAAGTATGGTAGGTATGTCATACATATAGAAATCATATACTAAGCATCACACAACTTAGATAATTCAATATTAATAAAGGTATACTCTACATCTTTATACCATTATTCCAAATTTGTATATTTTAGGTCTCCCGATAATATAAAAGTTAAACTGTCGAAACGTCTCACGTCGTAGTTTCTTATACTTAAAACCTATCTAAAATAGATTATTAAGTTCCTATTATTCCCACGTATAGCATCTTTAATCCTAAGGTCCTTACTTCTTCCCCAAACCTCATTTCATCAAAGTATTCAAATTTACACTATTAACCCAAATATTTACTCACTTATCGAATTTCATTAGTTTTAGAATAATTCCTCAAATTGAATTCTAATTAAGGTCCAAATCTCATAACCAAGCCTACTTTTCTTCCTTAAGGTTAAGGGTATTCATATGGTCTCCAACAATATTAATCAAGGGTTAACATCATTAAAATTTAAATAGGGAAAAACTTTACTCATTCTGGGAAGGTCGATCGATCGAATTTTCCTTCGATCGATCTATGGTTGTCTATCGATCGACTGATGAATGTCGATCGATCGATTGCACCAGGTATGGTTACGGACTGCTTCGTTTTGCAGTTTTCAAATCAACCCAAAACATACTTTTAATGCATGAATCTCTAATATAACGTTATAGCATCATCATATAACCATCCTACAACATTAATAACGTTCTAAAACCAATAATTCATCATTCAAGGGCTTTGTATGGATCAAATCTTCATCAAGAATTCCAGATTACTATTTCTTTCAAGAACATTAATAAACTTCTTCAAAAATCCGTTTTTAAATCATCAAGGGTCATAATTCCGAGTTCATAATTCGTCCAGATTGTTACTACATGCAGTCTCTAACATAATTCATAGTTTTAAACTTCCAATTAATGGGTCTATATCATCTTCCAAGATAAATCCGATAATTCCTAAACAGGGAAAAGCATAGCTTTGAATCAATTGTAATTAAACCACTTGCCTTAATCTTTCTCTGAATTTGAGGTTGAAACTTGAAGGTTGGATTTTCTTCTCTATCTCTCTCTACATAATTCTTCTCTTCCTCTCTCTCTCTCTCTACAAGTTCTTCTCAAGGTTCTTCTCAAGGTGTTAATGGAGGTGGGGTTGGTTTTTGCCAATCTTTATGGTTGCTAACTTCTCCCGTAGCCCACTACCTAAATTGGGGTTGGAACATGGCTTAGTGGGTTAATACTAAGTCAGATATTAACTCTAATTTTCGTGGGTTTTAATTACCCAATTTTCGAAATTACTAAAACGCCCCTATAAGTTACCGGTATGGCCCAATAATGCCCCTGGACCCAAACTTAACCCTCGGGTAGTGTTTTCTGACTATTTCGACCCTTCCGGACGCGTTGGCGCACTCAAAATGACAATACGGGTGATAAAAATAAAATTCACTTTTTAATTCAAATAATTATATTCCTGACGCGACTGTCACGCGCGTCTCAACAAAGTTTCCCAAATTACCGTATTTCAATCTCGCGACAATTTCAATATTTCCAATATTCATATATTGCCAAGTATACACATTATAATCCAATACTAACTCACATCTTGTTAATATTTTTATCCGGATTAATTTCCAATTAATACACATTTACTTCAATTAATCCCCAAAAATAAATATCATGAAAATACGAGGTATTACAGTAAAGAGATGTATTAGGTAGTTTATGATAATGTTCTCCCTTGCATGTTTTCTATTGATAAACTTACCTGACCTATGCCACTACCCCTCTTAAAAAAAGTTTTTTTTACCTTGCAAGTGGTTTAAATATAAGGGATTAATTTCAAATGACTGTATTGACTGACATTTAAAGGGTTTACAAATGATCTTATTGAAACAAAACTATTTGTGAAGTCTATTGAGTTGCATGATAGGAACTCATAAACATATATTAATGGAGTTGAAATTGTATATCAATATCTTATACGAATAAGAAGAAAACATAACATATTAAATGTGTATATACAAAATGTGTAAATCCATTGTACAACAATCTAAAAATTATGAAGGATCATACAGAAATGTATGGTGTTGAAAAAAATTATACAGATTGGATTTTCCACGGGGAGCTATACGGTTCAAATAATAATAGTGAAAATTTAATGGATGATATGGTTGAAGATTTATTATTTGAATCGAATTCATAGGCTGACATAATGTCAGTGGTTAATTAGGTAAGAGGGATTCCACGTACAGAGGATAATATGGCCAATACTGAGCCCGTAATTGAAGATGTTGTAGGGTTTAATGAAAACGCGGAAACATATTTTAAACTTTTAAAAGTGGCATAAAATGATTTGTATGAGAATTTCCCCAAGGGTATTACAAAACTATCATTCGTAAATGACCTCTTGCACCTGAAGAAAGATATTTTAAACTTATAACAAACTTTTTATTTTTCTATTATATTGTGACACCCCTCCTAATAAAATATCGAGCAATTAATCATGTACCAAATTAAAACAGGAGTCTTATATGGTTAATTCTTAGCATCACTGTTGAAAAAATAAATTAATTACTAATAACCTATTACGCTGGCGTCAAAATTTTATTTAACTAATATCTTTAAACAAACCATTCAATTTAAAACATTCACGGAGTTGATATATGAAGTTGAAATGAAATAAAATAATTGAACACTCGGTTTAATTCAACGCTGCACTAAAAGGCGGTAAAATAATAAATAATACAGTTGGGCTATCGGCCCGAATGTTTCTACAATACCCCCCCCCCCCCCATCTAGATTACAAGGATATAAGCATCTATAGTAAACCTGCATCCATCCACAGCTGCTATGACAAACGTCTGACTAGAAAGAATCTTCATCCAGGCATCCTTGTGTCTGAACACCTATATATATATATATATATATATATATTGGTACGACTCAGAATGTGTATCTAAAGTGTGTATTCTCTAGGCTCAAGTTCAAGCCTATCGTTCAAGTAATAATCCGACAAGTCGGGTATCGATCCTCAGGGAATAAGGACAATGAAGTTGTGACGACGGGATAAGATTAAGGAATCCTAACGAAGACGCTAAAAAGGAATGAAAAAGATTTGATTTGGAATTTGAGATTTGGTTACACTAAATGCAATAATGAAATTGTAAAAATGAGCAATTGCACTAAATTACCTAAAATGTAAATGAAAATTTGATTTGAACTTTTACATGAGATGATGAAGAAAATAGGACGGGAATACAATCCCCCAACCCTAGTGTACTGCAGTTATAATATTAATCGTAAATTTATCTAATTAATTCGACCCAGAATTTAGTACTCCCAAGCATTACGTATAAGAGGTTCAAGCCCGCGTTATACTTAATCAAAGGACGAGTAAATCAGTATCACGATAACGACACTCGAATTGTATTCTCAATCATCCCGGTTACCCAGGGGCAAACGAGATATTTAGACCTACAATTGTTGTGTCCCTACGCAATACGGTCAAAATTAATTACTAAATTCAAAGGATTAACTTTATACGTGCAATGACCACATCAGGTTGGATTCATGTAACCCGACCTTGGAAATCTAGCCGGACATACCGAAAATGATGAAAACAGTGTTTAATATGCAAGAGTTCATGATTAATCTAACGACAATTGATAGAATACTGTAAAATAGAATCACAAAGAAGAAACAACTTACTAAAATTACCCAAGGAACAATCGCAGCAATAACTAAAATTGATGATCACACAAACTTTGAATAAACCTTCAATCCTTGAATAAAACTGGAAATTGTATCTACAGCTAGGGTTTGTGGAAGAAAATGAGAAATTAAAATCAACTCCCCACGTTCTAGCCTCCTTTACAACGAAAATAATTCGGGTTTTTATACCCTACATGAAATTCCAAGAAGTTGAGTACAAGTCGGAGCCTTTAGAGGAGAATCAGAAAACAAAATCTCGAGGGGCGGGCCGGTCCGACCCTTAGGCGGATCGGTTCTTTTATTTTCCAGGCGGACCGGTCCGGGGAGGATCCGTTATTTTAATTTTTGTGATCTTCGGTTCGCATTCGATTCGCAGTCCTCTAGAGTTTGTAGGGCGGACCGGTCCGGGTTGATGGCGGACCGGTCTGCCTATTTGACTTTTCTCTCAAACTTTGACTGTCCATATCTTTTTCTTCGGGTATCCGATTGAGGTGCCGTTTCTTCCTAGATTCTTGTGAGGATGATACCTTCAACTTCTCTTTAGGTACCTCATCCGGATTCTGGGTAGAAATGACTCTTTTGCCCTTTTGACTTTTCTTGTTGACTTTCTCTATTCTTCTGGTTTCCTTCTTCCATTTCTTGACATTAGATACCTGTAAAATCATGATGAAATACCAGAAACTCGGTGTACTTGTTAGGATAAGTCAATAGCAAGATTATGAGATAAAGTCAATCCAATTACGTTGTTCGAGGTGATTAAAGTACCGAAATTAGGGGATAAATTGGGAAGAATTTATGCCTAATCAAACCCCCCTAACTTTGAACTTTGCGCATCCCGAATGTAAAAGAATTCTAGCAAGGCTCAACTTTTGGAAAACATTTTATTGGGATAAAATACCTCTTTCGCGGGCACGCGATTGCATTTAGCGTATGCAACAGGCCTTTAAACCCCTAGGTTACCCTAGTGGGACGAGTTGTGTCTCGTGAGGGTTTGCAGAGGATATACCCACAAAATTCGACTCAAAGAACTTCAAAATAACCAAAAATTTTATAATTCAAACTTTTCCATAAAATAGTCATCATTAAGTCATATTTACAAGTCTCAAACCGTAGTGTGAGTGTGCGAAGCCGAAAATATAACCGCCAATTTCCATCGATTAATCATTACGTTACTTATCCAAAAATTCGTTTTGATTTCAATTTCTCACGGAATGCACTCACAAACGAATCTCTCCGATTATGGCTATTCTCTAGGCATGTGTGATATAAAGAGTAAATGTAATGGAAGCAAATTCACGCATGCAATTAGAAAGACGGAAATTTTTATAGTGAAAGGATCTCATCAACGGATTACGATTTTAAAAACGGGAACATCGCCTCTATTTCGCGCATTTAACCTCTTATATTATCTTTTGGTATATTAGCTCTCTACGCGGTACTCAATTTTCGCAATTTGGACTCGGTTAGGACTTTTTAGGGTTAAAGGTTGCATTGGGTGATATGAAGGCGGTATGGAAGGTTGGAATTGGGAAAATCATTCGTGATGTCCATTTGTGCATTTTCCGGGATATTGCTAATTTTTTTTCTTCTTTTTCTATTTTTTTTTTCATTTCTGTTATTTATTTTTTTTTTGCTATTTTTGTTGAGCATTCTTCTATTTTTTTTTTCTTGCCCCTTTTTGTTGCACTTTTCGGACATAAATTCTGAATTTTTTTCATTTTTCGCAATTCCGGGCTATTTTGGGTTTTTGGGGTTGTCAAACGAAAGGGAAAATTGTTTGGCTCAATTTGGGTTGCAAAGGTTAATTTTTTGCTACTTTTTTTGGCCAATATTTTTTTGGGGTGACAAACGAAGGCCTACTTCATTGTCCAAAATGCTAATTGCTTACCATATGCGTTTCGAGGTGAATTTAAGTTTAGAGACTAATTTGGCACGTTTTTCAAGGCAACATTGCACACATTTTTTCAAAACCGATCAAAATGAAAGAATTAAGATCCTTGACAACTTATTAAGTGCTAAAAAGAACTTTGAGTTAACTATTAACTCGGATTGATTTAAAAGCTCGCAAAAAGTGATAGGCTCGAATCTCACCGGGTTTGTTAATCTCCACATTTATTCGTTAAGTCGTCAATTTTCGCTCAATTTCCATCTTTGGTCAATTTCGGCTTTGTGTATGTTGGATGTGTACAATTTGAGACTCCAATTCGACTTTTAATGATATTTTTGAAAAATTTGAATTCCAATTTTTACTTATTTTGAACAAAAATATTTTTGGCTTTTTCAAAATTTTATGATTTTTTTGGAAATTTTTGGCATTTTTGAAAATTTGTGAAGTTTTAGAAATATGCACTTGTGACCCCCCTAACTTAGACTTTTGCATTGTCCTCAAGCAAAAAGGACTCAAATCTAAATAAGGCAAAATAATAAGTGCAATAATTAAAACAAACAAATATAGAAAAATGCAACTTTGTTTATCATAAGACTGTGGTACAAACAGGAATACATCATATGTAGGATGTGAGAATAAATACATCAAAACAGTCCAGGAGCAACAAAATATCACGGGGGTGGGGGGGGGGGGAATGGGAGGAGCTGGGCGCGTCGGGGCCATAGGGGTCTTGAAAATGCGATGGGAGTGGCTCATAAGGATCCCCTAGGCGTCGGTAGATATCCGCTTGCCTTCGAGTCGCCCGATTCTGATCTCGTTGGTAGTCGATCACAAAGGTGTCGAACTTGTTCTCAAAGTTCTCGAATCGGGTCTCAAGGGTGGACAACCGGGTCGAGATATCGGTACCCGCCCACTCAAAGTCCGGGTCGTCCTCCTCGTCGGCAGCGGCGACGTCACCCATCTCAACGTCCGCTTCGGTGGCCTCCTCGTCCGCGCTCTCTTCCGAGGAAGCCTCTTCCTCTCTATCATGACCTCGCCGTGCCCGGATTATGGCGATATGTTTGGCACTCTTGGTGCGAGTGCCCTGTCCAAAGGGACGGGGAAGCCGGGTGCGCTCGGTAGGGGCCTCAATGCCGGCGTCTAGGAGGATAGACGTGATCAGACGGGCATAGGGCAAAGGGGAGGTGCCCTTCTCATCCAAAGAAGCGGCGATGATGTCGGCATACAATGTACGGGCCAAATGGATGGTGGTTTGGGGATCGAAGAGATGGTATGTCAAGGTGGCCTGCCGAGGCCTCATGGCGGAATCGTTGGACGTTTGGAGGATGTTGGCGCATACGATTTGGAAAGTGAGGCGCGCCGTTTCATTGAGTCGTCCAACCGCGACGGTTTGGCCCGCCCAAGCCACGTTAGGAGCAATGCGCGCCATAATGACGTTCTTAGCGACCGGAGGAACGTTATGTGGATACGTGAAGTCTTGGGGGTCCGGTACGCCAAAGGTGGCCAATTTGGCCGTGAGGAGGGCTAAGGAAAAGGGAACAACCATCCCATCGACGTACGCTTGGGCCTCATATTGGTCCGTCCTTACGAGAGTGCCATAAAATAACCGGACCTCGGAAGCCCACACGGCGTCATGGGGTTCGTTAAGGAAACGACACCAACCCCGGGCCATGAATAGTGCTGTGACAGAATTGGGCAGCGCATTCCATTGAACCGTGCGCTCCATATGGAGTTTGCGGTTTGTGCCGAAGAAGGCGGTGCACCATCGCTCCTCCTGGCGGGAGCGGAATTCGTTGCTCCCGGAGTGTAGGATGTCGGTGGATGCGTATTTGGTGGGAGCAACACGGGGGGCCATGGAGACTAGGCAGAGAGAAGGAACTTAAGAAATCTGGAGAGAGAGAGGAGAGAAGTGATGTTTGAGGTGTGAAGAGAAGGGGAGGGAGTAGGGATGAATTTATAGTGGAGGGGGAAGGGATTTGGAGGGAAAGGGTGGTTGGAGGGAAAGGTTTTTTGGAGGGAAAGGGTGTATGGGGAAGTGGAGAACCGAATGGGAGGAAAGGATGGGGATTGGGGGGAAGGGGGGGTGAATGGGGGGAAGAGATTCAACGAATCTGCAGAAGGCGGACCGGTCCGGTCCATGGGCGGACCGGTTCGGTCCTTTAATTTCCAGAAAATTCGACAGCCGGACCGGTCCGGCTTAAAATTAAAGGAACCGGTCCTGGGCGGATCGGTCCGGCCTTAAATTAAAGGAACCGGTCCGGCTTGGGGATTTTGGGCTGGAATTTCCCGAAACTGGATTTCAACCTCTCTTCCTCGAAATATTGCACTTTTAAACCGCGCTACTCACCAACTATAGACTAGGGACCTCTCAATATCGCCGGTCACTCGAATTGACCAAAATCCTCAACGTGCACATGCTAACCCGAATGTACCAAAATCCTAACGACACTCACTAACGCACACGACACACACGACTCTCACCCCATACGCGTCGGGGGTGCGACGACCTAACTGGAATTATTAACTCTACCCCGTAAACGGGGTCCGACAACCAAACGGTGTCGACTTCTTCTTCGCACGCCTCAAGATATGGCTTTAGGCGTTGTCCATTCACTTTGAATGTGTTTCCCCCTTTTAAATCTTCTAATTCGACAGCTCCGTGGGGGAAAACATTCTTGACAACAAACGGGCCAGACCATCGTGACCGCAACTTGCCCGGAAAGAGATGAAGCCGAGAGTTATAGAGAAGAACTTTTTTCCCAGGAAGAAACTTTTTGCGTCGAATGATGCTATCGTGAGCGAGTTTCATCCTCTCTTTGGCAATTTTGGCATTCTCATATGGATCATTGCGTATCTCCTCTAACTCATTTATTTGAAGCTTGCGAGCTTCACCGGCTTTATCCATGGCATAATTGAGCTCCCTAATTGCCCAATACGCTTTGTGTTCTAACTCCACGGGGAGATGGCAGGGCTTGCCATACACAAAGCGGAAAGGGGACATGCCAAGCTGATTTTTGTATGCGGTGCGATAGGCCCATAGCTAATCGTTCAGTCTAATTGACCAATCCTTCCGGTTAGGATTGACGGTCTTCTCAAGAATGTTCTTGATCTCACGATTCGCTAGTTTGGTTTGCCCATTTGTTTGTGGGTGATACGTCGTTCCAACCTTGTGAACGACGCCATACTTTCTCATGAGCTTCTCAAATGGTCTATTGCGAAAGTGCGTGCCATTATCGCTAATTATCGCCTTCGGTGCGCCGAAGCGAGAAAGTATGTGTTCCTGTAGGAACTTTATCACCACCTTACTGTCATTAGTCTTAGTAGCTATAGCTTCTACCCATTTAGAAACGTAGTCTACTGCGACTAGGATGTATAGGAAACCAAAGGATGGGGGGAAGGGGCCCATGAATTCAATACCCCAACAATCGAATATCTCAATGATGAGTATGGGGGTAAGGGGCATCATGTCGCGGCGAGAGGTGTCTCCCATTCGTTGGCACCTATTACATGACTTGCAAGCGTCATTTGCATCCCGGAAGATTGTGGGCCAATAGAGGCCGCATTGCAGAATTTTAGCGGCCGTCTTTTTCGCGGAGAAGTGGCCTCCACATGCTTTCGAATGACAAAACTGGATGACCTTTGGAATCTCGTCATCCGGTACACATCTTCGAATGATTTGGTCGGCGCAGTATTTAAAGAGTAAGGGATCATCGTAGAAGAACATGCGCGACCAAGTAAGAAACCCCTTCTTATCTTGCGGTGTCCAATCAGGAGGGACGGCTCCCGTGACAAGATAGTTCACTATGTCCGCAAACCAGGGATATGAAGAAGTAGCAAAGCGTTGCTCATCCAGAAAATACTCATCTATGGGTATGGGATCACTAGGTACGTCAGACGAAAGCTGAGACAAATGGTCGGCAACGACGTTTTCTACTCCTTTTTTATCCTTGATAGAGAGATTGAACTCTTGTAGGAGTAGGATCCACCTTATGAGGCGCGACTTGGCGTCTTTCTTCGTAAGTAGATATTTTAAAGCCACATGGTCGGTGAAGACAATTATAGGAGAACCAATGAGATACGATCTGAACTTATCAAGGGCAAAGACTACTGCTAGCAACTCCTTCTCCGTGGTAGAGTAGTTGAGTTGAGGTCCGGTAAGGGTCCGACTAGCGTAGTAGATGACATGAGCTTGTTTATCTTGACGTTGGCCCAAAACGGCCCCAATCGCGTAATCGCTTGCATCACACATGAGTTCGAATGGTAGAGACCAATCCGGAACTTGCATGATGGGAGCGGACACGAGCATGTTCTTTAATTTATCAAAGGAGCTTTGGCATGCCTCGGTCCACTCAAACGGGTTGTCCTTCATGAGAAGGTTGCTTAAGGGTCTAGCGATAGCGATAAAGTCCTTAATGAACCTGCGATAAAACCCGGCGTGACCCAAGAATGAGCGCACGTCTTTAAGCGATCTCGGTAGGGGAAGGTCAACTATGACATCTATCTTAGCCCTATCAACCTCTATGCCTTTAGATGATACTATGTGGCCAAGAACTATTCCTTCAGTGACCATGAAATGGCACTTCTCCCAATTCAGCACTAAGTTCTTCTCCACACATCTAGAAAGTACTTGTTCCAATTTTTCTAGACAAAGATCGAAAGAGGTGCCAAAAACGCTAAAATCGTCCATGAAAACCTCGAGTCCTCTTTCGACCATGTCACTAAATAAGCTCAACATGCACCTTTAAAAAGTCGCGGGTGCATTACACAAGCCAAATGGCATACGTTTGTAGGCAAACGTACCAAAAGGACAAGTGAATGTCGTCTTCTCTTGGTCAAGTACATCTACCTCAATCTGGTTATATCCGGAATAACCATCAAGGAAGCAATAATAAGGGTGGCCCGCAACTCTCTCAAGCATTTGATCAATGAATGGCAAGGGGAAATGATCTTTTCTTGTTCCCGCATTGAGTTTCCGGTAATCAATGCAAACACGCCAACCGGTGGTGGTGCGTTGGGGAACAAGCTCTCCCTTAGCATTCTCAATCACAGTCATACCCGACTTCTTCGGGACGACTTGAATAGGGCTCACCCATTTACTATCCGAGATTGGGTAGATAATCCCGGCATCTAATAGTTTAATGATCTCGGTTCTCATAACTTCTTCCATGTTGGGGTTCAGTCTTCTTTGCATTTCTCTAGAGGGATTGACATCCTCTTCGAGGTGAATCTTGTGGGTGCAAATTAGAGGACTTATCTCCTTCAAATCAGCTATACACCAACCAAAAGCACTTAGGTACTTCCTCAGAATTTTTAACAACTTACCCTCCTACTCGTCATCTAGGCTAGAGGAGATAACAACAGGAAATGTCTCATCCTCTCCTAAGTACGCATATTTGATATGGGAGGGGAGTTTCTTTAATTCAAGAGTTGGAAACTTTTCGTCGGAGGGAACAACGCGTGTATCCCGTGGTGGTAATTCCTCGAATTTAGAAACCCAATTCACATCTCTCGCGTCCTCGTCCGACTCTCTCTCATCGAGTAACTCTCTTAACTCCCCAATCTCCCTCTTGTACTCAGTATACGTCCCCTCACTCTCATTGCTCGAAACCAGACAGGATCCTAAGGCATCGCCATAATAATTCTCCTCAATGTAGTCCTCAACTATCTCATCTATGAGACTTACCGCGTGAATATCATCTTCCTCTCCCGTATGTTGGGCTATGTTGAAGATGTTGGTCTCTAATGTCATATTCCCAAAAGTGAGCTGCATTCTCCCATTCCTTGTATTAATAATAGCGTTAGCTGTCGCTAAAAATGGGCGCCCGAGAATGATGGGAACATGATTGGTCGAGATTAAGGAAGGCTCTCCGTGTCCCAAATGATAAAATCTACCGGGAAGTAGAAAGTGTCAACTTGAATGATCACGTCCTCTACTACACCTCGTGGGACCTTCACAGTTCGATCCGCTAATTGGAGAGTGATTCTTGTGGGCTTAAGGTCACCCAAATCGAGTTGCCTATAGATGGAGTAAGGGAGAATATTGACACTTGCTCCCAAGTCTAGTAAGGCTTTTTCAATTTTGTTCTCTCCAATGATGCAGGAAATGGTGGGTGCACCGGGATCTTTAAATTTAGGAGGGAGCTCATTGAGTAGGATAGAGCTCACGTTCTGTGCTAGGAAGACATTCTTCTTTACTTTCATCTTCCTCTTTACCGTCAACAAATCTTTGATGACTTTTGCATAATCTGGGATTTGTTTGATGGCATCGAGGAATGGTAAATTCAGCTTTACATGCTTTAGTATTTCTAGCACGTCATCACGTGGGTTTCCTTTCTGGGAAGGAATCAACCTTTGAGGAAACAGTGCCGCGGAGGGTGGTTTCACTACTACCTCGGGCTTACTAGTGTCGTCTTTATCACTCTCATTCGAGGGGACATCTTCATCCTCTTTCGTGCCGGGCGAAATCACCTTGTCTTTGGTTGCGTCGTGTGGGTGAGGTGATAAATCAATGACTCTCCCACTATGAAGAGTGGTCACAGCTTGACATTGATCCTGATGATCAGTAGAAGTGGAGCTAACACTAGTTTGACCTTGGGGAGGTTTTTGGCCCTGGGCAGGAAACTTGCCCTTCTCTTGAATGCTCAACGAGGATTGAAGTTTGGACAGGTTCGCATTTATGTCGCCAATTAGGCGATCATATTTGGCATTGTTTGTTGTCTGGCTAATCATGAATTGATTCATCGTATCCTCGAGAGTTCTCCGCTGTGGCGGGATATAATTTCCGTGGGGTGGCGGTGCTTGCACATGTCCTTGCATGTGTGGAGATTGTTGAAATTGTTGTGGAGGAGGAGGGGCAACATGCTAAGGAGGGTTCATTGCGGCATGTTGTTTCCCGTAGTTAAATCCGGGATGATTTTTCCATGAAGGGTTGTATGAATTCCCGTGCAGGGAACCGAAATTACCCTTAAAGCCTCCTACTCCACTAACTTTCTCCTGCAACATTACTTTACAGGCGGGTATCGTCGGGCATTCCTCAGTTGAATGTCCCGCCTCGCAAATCGCTCACACCTTTTCGATGGGATTCTTGATAGATCCAATTACCTCGCATAAATCTCAAAATCTTTTCTCAAGGGTGTCCAACCGACAGTCCGACATAGAGGTCTTATCTACATGGTGTAGGCCGGACGCCAATGGAGTGGTGGTCGCTTGACGATTTCGATTCTGAGCATTAGGATCGGAAATATCCCATGATTTGGTAGTCTCGGCGACATACCTCAGGTGAAGCTCAGCATCATGGCAATCTAGCTCGATAAACGGACCACTACCCATGGTTTCAATGAGTTGCTTGGAGTTAAGGTTCAACCCATTATAGAGGAAGGAAATGATTTGAGCTGTATCAAATCCATGATGGGGGCACGAAGCAGTTAACTCATTGAAAAGCTCATAACATCGATGGAATGGCTCATTATCCAATTGCCTGAACGATTGAATTTGAGCCTTTATGGAGATTGTTCGATGTGGTGGAAAGAACTTCTTGAGAAATCTGGATTGTAACTCGTTCCAAGATGGAATCGAGCTCGGAGGTAAAGACGATAGCCAGGTCTTAGCTTTATCTTTTAACGAGAATGGGAAGAGTTTGAGGCGAATCACCTCTTGTGTGCAAGTTTGATCATTGAGAGTATCACACACGTCCTCAAATTCCTTTATATGTAGGTATGCATTTTCAGAATCCATACCGTGATAGTGTGGTAGCATCTGGATCATCCCATTTTTGAATCAGAACTGGCCGGCATTATACGGGAGTATAATGCATCCCGGAGTGACAGTGCGCTCGGGATATAAGAATTCTCTCAACGGGCGGTACGGAGGCTCTTCCTCACCGGTAGTTGCATTACTGTGCTGCGGCATCTCTCTCTCACTTGACGATTCGGCGCTCTCACTGGGTGTGCACTACGTGTGTCCTACGAAGGAGAACGGAGTGTTGCTAGAGATTGACTGCGACGGTGTGGGAGGTGGGATCCAGAACTGTGGGGCTTGTGGAGTGTGGGGACTATCAGGATTATACTCAACAAGTGGATTTTCGTGAATGCTGGTTGGAGTATTATGGGGTGTGGGAGTGGTTTCAGAATTTTGCATTAAGTTTGTGAGAGATGGTGGTGTATTTTTTGTGCTTTTTATATTTTTTTGATTTTTTTGAATTTTTGAATTTTTGGTCAAAGCTTTGGATTAACTCGATCTAATCCTAAGTCTACCTAATTCCCCGGCAACGGTGCCAAAAAATTGGTACGACTCAGAATGTGTATCTAAAGTGTGTATTCTCTAGGCTCAAGTGCAAGCCTGTCATTCAAGTAATAATCCGATAAGTCGGGTATCGATCCTCAGGGAATAAGGACAACGAAGTTGTGACGACGGGATAAGATTAAGGAATCCTACCGATGACTCTAAAAAGGAATGAAAAAGATTTGATTTGGAATTTGAGATTTGGTTACACTAAATGCAATATTGAAATTGTAAAAATGAGCAATTGCACTAAATTACCTAAAATGTAAATGAAAATTTGATTTGAACTTTTAAATGAGATGATGAAGAAAATAGGACGGGAATACAATCCCCCAACCCTAGTGTACTGCAGTTAAAATATTAATCGTAAATTTATCTAATTAATTCGACCCAGAATTTAGTACTCCCAAGCATTACGTATACGAGGTTCAAACCCGCGTCATACTTAATCAAAGGACGAGTAAATCAGTATCACGATAACGACACTCGAATTGTATTCTCAATCATCCCGGTTACCCAGGGGCAAACGAGATATTTAGACCTACAATTGTTGTGTCCCTACGCAATACGGTCAAAATTAATTACTAAATTCAGAGGATTAACTTTATACGTGCAATGACCACATCAGGTTGGATTCATGTAACCCGACCTTGGAAATCTAGCCGGACATACCGAAAATGATGAAAACAGTGTTTAATATGCAAGAGTTCATGATTAATCTAACGACAATTGATAGAATACTGTAAAATAGAATCACAAAGAAGAAACAACTTACTAAAATTACCCAAGGAACAATCGCAGCAATAACTAAAATTGATGATCACACAAACTTTGAATAAACCTTCAATCCTTGAATAAAACTGGAAATTGTATCTACAGCTAGGGTTTGTGGAAGAAAATGTGAAATTAAAATCAACTCCCCACGCTCTAGCCTCCTTTACAACAAAAATAATTCGGGTTTTTATACCCTACATGAAATTCCAAGAAGTTGAGTACAAGTCGGAGCCTTTAGAGGAGAATCAGAAAACAAAATCTCGAGGGGCAGACCGGTCCGGCCCTTAGGCGGATCGGTCTGCCTCTAAAGCGGATCGGTTCTTTTATTTTCCAGGTGGACCGGTCCGGGGCGGATCGGTTCTTTTAATTTTTGTGCTCTTCGGTTCGCATTCGATTCGCAGTCCTCTGGAGTTTGCAGGGCGGACCGGTCCGGGTTGATGGCGGACCGGTCTGCCTATTTAACTTTTCTCTCAAACTTTGACTGTCCATATCTTTTTCTCCGGGTATCCTATTGAGGTGCCGTTTCTTCCTAGATGCTTGTGAGGATGATACCTTCAACTTCTCTTTAGGTACCTCATCCGGATTCTGGGTAGAAATAACTCTTTTGCCCTTTTGACTTTTCTTGTTGACTTTCTCTATTCTTCCGGTTTCCTTCTTCCATTTCTTGACATTAGATACCTGTAAAATCATGAAGAAATACCAGAAACTCGGTGTACTTGTTAGGATAAGTCAATAGCAAGATTATGAGATAAAGTCAATCCAATTATGTTGTTCGAGGTGATTAAAGTACCGAAATTAGGGGATAAATTGGGAAGAATTTATGCCTAATCATATATATATATCAAAAGAGGGGAAAATAGATTAACAGCTTAGAGCCCGAGTTGTGAAAATATTTTTCAAGTGCATAAATGCTATATTTTTAAAATATGATTTATCCCATATTTAAATTTGTATCGCACTCCCATGAGCTACCCCTCACCCCTCTTCTAATAGTGGACATCTATTGTATCCCTTTAGACAACCTGGTCAAGCTACCCTGCCAAACTAAACTCGTTCCACCCAATATCTAAAAATCCTAATTAACCCGAATACTAAGGGATAAAATTCTCGCCAGTCTCAACACTGCGCCACGTTCGTGCACGGGGTGTCTCACGAAGCAAAATTCAAATAAGGAACCCCCCGATAAATTACTACTTGGCAGTGTCAATCGTCGATATCCATTAGGCCCTCAATACATAACGTACTTATATGAGTTCCTACATATAATACTCACTTTAATATATAAATCACAATTTAAGTCCGGATAAAATCTCCCAGAATGAGAATAAATCCTTATTCATTTTTCTCTCTACACTAGTTAAATATAGATGATATCTCATCCGCATATACGGGTAGTATACTATACATAACAAGTATAATAACCATCCCATCGAGCTATAACTCAAGGATGCAGTCTCTCAATGCTATCATTTTCCAGGGAATTACTCACATACCATCCTGGGTACCAGTAGTCGGACTCTCACATCGACTTGGTAAAAAACAAATCACAACGTATGGGAAGCGATTATAGTTCCTCCCTAAAAATG
The DNA here is from genome assembly GCA_949130495.1 of Sambucus nigra. NCBI lineage: Eukaryota > Viridiplantae > Streptophyta > Magnoliopsida > Dipsacales > Adoxaceae > Sambucus > Sambucus nigra. The sequence continues at coordinate 581,775,324 of OX422210.1, read as the reverse complement.
TGACGAAACATACCCACCACGTCTCACCCCTAATAAAAATCACACAATATAAAATGGACGCTTTGTCCTGGGGACTATACGCTCCCTGCTCCTTAAGCCAGGGGCCTCACCCACATCGCGAAACTTCCAATGATAGCATTAGAGGGGGTATGCTTCCCATAAATATACCATTCACACACACACACACACACACACACACACACACACACACACACACACATATATATATATATATATATACAGTAACAACTCCCGTATATATAGTATATATCACTTCTCAGTATATACATATGGCTATAATTGCCAAACTCATATAGCGATAGCTAATAACCCCGAATGTTCCCACTCGGAATATCCTTTAAGTATTTACACACTTACAATACTAAACCCATAGTTATTCTCTCACTTGATATATAACATGTACCTTAATCACTGTTAAGTATTTATATAATCATCGAATTTACCAATTCGTAATAATTAAATAAGTATACCCTAAACTTGTTCAAGTCCCATAGGTATCGTTCCTCTTATAATAACCGTCGTCAATAGACGTATCGAGTAATCGCTAAAGCATATTAGCCCATATCCTCAATTTTCATCCTACTCACATCCTAGGATTTCGTTACAAACATATATGAATATATTTTTGTATAATCACGCACTGAAATAATTTCCTGAGTGTTACTCATTCCAAACACCCCTAAATTAGGAAACCCTTGGACTTCACCTTTAATTAACCCAAAGGATACACCTCACTACAATAATAGTTTAGAGGTCCTTTCGCTACATTTAGGAACCTTAAATATTTAACTCCTTTATTCCTTTTAGTCACAACAATTCATAATACCCTAATTAGGAAGGACCTTAAGTTTTAAACCCAAAGAGAAAAGGAATAAAAATCCAATTCTTAGGCAGAATACAGAGTGTCGGTCGACTGGCCCCTGACCCCCGGTCGACCGCGGGTTGGGATTTTGCCATGCTACGAAATCAATAGGCCCTTTTCTCCTTAACCGATGGACCGGCCATAGGGGCACGGTCGACCGGTCATACTAGTTAGATCGGCCTTTCCCATTTTGGACGAAATCCAAAATTCCAAACACCCAAATATCAACCCAAACTCCAATCCTATGGTTTCTAATCTCAACCAACAACACTAAAATCATCTAAACATTGATTTCTAACTAACACATCAATTATTTGGGTGATTAAAACCATTTTTTCATAGATTTAAACCCAAAAATCCTTAAAGCCCTAGTTTTACCATTCACCCCCCCCCCCCCCCCCCCCCCCCCCGCAAATTCCAATTTATTTCTATCCTCCATTATATTGGATTTAACACTCGAAATCATTAAGAGTTTACATTACATCAATTCGTAAACTGATAGACAAGCCACCGAATTTATTTTAAGGGTTCTAACCCAAAATTATATAGTTTACCAACTATAATATGAGATATACACATTAAATGAAATAAAACAAGTAAACACTTACCTCGAGGATAAAATTCGACTACTTCGAGTCGAATCTTGCGGAGTTTGTTCAGAATCTCCCTTTCCTCTCTTCCTTTCTCCTCTTCCTTTCTTTCTCTCTTTTGATTTCTTTCTTTCTCCCTCTCTCGTGACTTTATAAGGGAGAAATAAGGGCTTGTCCCTTATTAACCAAAAAATGACTCGTTTACACAATAACGAGTCCTTACTGGTCCAAAAATTCTCGAAACCCAAATACTACCCCCGGATACTCTGTTCTGACTATCTCGACCATTTCAAAACCGCGCTATCGAAATCTACATCTGAGTCACTTAACCATAATTCACTTATTAAACCCAACACAACTTAATACGAGTTTTCCAATTAAAATATTATCCTTTGTCGCTTTACCCAACTGTGACATATAACTAAAATGCTTTGACGCATTCACTTATTACCAAAAGTAAATATAACACATCGAAAATCATCTTACCCTTGTAAACTCCAAAAATTATTATTCACGATAATTCCTCAAATTTCCAAATTACACTTATGAAATTTAATTATCCATAAAAGTGTGGGGTATTACAGTCTCCCCCCCTTACAACGGAATTTCTCCCTCGAAATTCGAATACGACAGATATTGACCTAGGACCACGAATCACTCCACATCCTAATGCATAAAAGTGGAATGGTACTAATCCAATGGCACTCAATCATACACTCGTTCAATACTCACCTATCTCAAAGTTTACACTCTACTACAGCCTATCTAGATCTATATATTCTACCATGTTACCTCGGTCATAAGGTTGACTCTAACGTCACATCGCACCTAGTGCTTCTATAATCGCATCCCAAGGAAACGGTCCTATAACCACCGCTATTCGCTATTACAGGCGTCCACTCATATACTTTCTTATCTTAAGTGTACTAACTCTCGTTGCACCTACAGCATTAGGTTGGCGTGTGCCTGCTAGGACGTTCCATCCAACAACCTTCAATCTCATGTAAAACTACCTCAAATCATATACTTCAACTTTATACACTATGCTCCTTCTATTTGAGACAGTATATAAAACCAACTTACCAAGGTGCCCATATACCTCTATGGCCCATGCATATATGCATAACCATTGTAAGCGTCACCCACATAACACTCTCTCTAAAGATGGGCCTCACTTTCCTGGCCTGGTGCTAACACCTGGGTATTCTTAACCCGAAAATTTTAAAATTCAATTATTCCTACGCATGGAAATCCAATCATCCTTAAAGTCCACCCATGAATCTTCTCGTGGTTAACTCACCATAATCTCCTCATATCGACGCCACTATTCCTTCTGGCCTTACTTCCCAATAACCCTACGATCTATGTGTTTTCATACCCACGTGAAATGAGTAATAGTCTAACTATATCCCTAGTGCCCAAGACCTCTCTCGACTTTCAACATTTGCTCAATTTCATGCGTGGGACGTCTCGCAAAGCAAAATCCAGATAAGGAATACCATTACACTACTTCCTCACATCGTCGGTCATCGAGATATAACGGACTAAGGCACACCAGCAGGACGTTTTAAATCCCATCTCGCTAGCCTACTTACGTACTCCTACCGTTATGTCCTTCTATGTTATCAAAATGGAAAGTCTAACTAATCGGGGAGCCTACTCTCTACAAGGGTGTTAAAATCTACATACTCAAGACATATTTCCACAAAATTTTCCTTCTGTACAAGTCCTGGACATCATCCTCAAATCGATTTCCTTTACCTTACCTAACCCACTTGCTTGTGGTGAGGAACCATTTCAATGTTTTCCATAGCACTTCTATCTCCATAAGCATACAATCGTCACACGACTTTCAGTCTATAGTTTTTTCTCCACACTAGGTGACTTGTCGTCAAAACCAACATCCTGCATTCCATAACATCTATCCACTTTCAACGTCATTAAGGTTCATGCTTGGAGTGTCTCGCAAGCGAAATCCAAACAAGGAACCCCTCCTATACATTACTACTTAACTTTGTCGATCGTGGAGGTCCGTTAGTTAAATATGCCATTGGGATAATCCTATCCCACCTATCAACAAAATGTGGTGTGAACTTTTATTTACTTCTAGGAGCCATACTGCATAGCGCTTAAGTTAACACTAAGTCCTTAGTGCAAACAACAATGAGCTTAAACTCACAGCTTAACAATAAATCCTGCATACCTTAAATCATATTTATAAGGTCACCACGCACTCGAATAATGATAATGAAACATCTGTTCACTGAAGTTCCATCTACCCGTATAATAAAGGCAAACTCAACCTGTATCCATGTGATATATCGCGACAACAACCTGTTCCACCCGAGAATTGCGGATACAATAGTTTTTCCATCATTAGCCCGTTATACCTCCGATAATACAATAACATTATTCTTATAATAGTACTATACTCGTATAACATATATAAAATGAGTAATACAAACCAGATACCAATTCAAAATAGAACCCCACTACCGTGGAAAAACATATAGACATACGCTATATAATGTTATCGATACCTCCACCGAGCTCAAATTACACACACGAAACTAGGGTTAGAAAAATTCCACGACTCTATCTAGCCACGCAAAGTATACCTTTTTTATCTAAGTAAAAACTCGTAACAACATTCTTTCCAATCACCCTAACTGCTCCGATTGGTTCCCTGCCATAGCACACTTGTCTTAACCGATACAAAATCACTTTAATCAAAGCTCCATCCGAGCACCCTACTTTTGTACTTTAAGTCCCACTGGTTAAGGACCAATCGCGTGGTTCGACATTCCACATTACAACATTCCCCATCACTGGCCACCTTGACCATGTTAAGGTTATCAGTATCTCAGACTCTATAGCCTTGATTCTGAAAATCGCCCTCATAGTCCCCTTAACTTCTTCTTCAAAAGGAAACTACACTACTGGCCTCAACAACCCCGTTTCAATGAACTCCCCAGGTGTATCTCCACTAATAGGGTTCCACGAAAATAAATTCTCCATAGGTGTTAGGAACACTTTCTAGTGAGCCTATCATTCTTTTGAATGACTCTGTCTTCATTGTACCTACCTTACTTCGGTACAAGGTTCACTTATCCATATCACTCTTTATTCACTGTCGTCCTCTGATCGATCCTCATTTGAATAATTCAGGAACTGCATTCTCTTCACTCCTAATACACCAAAGAAACTAATGGTTATATCCATCCGCAATATCCCTCTATGAGTGAAATATCCTTCTCCCTTAAATATGGTGACTACTATTCCCCCATTTCAACATTTCTCCCACGAGTGAAAAATTTTCCTCAAATTTCACATAGGGGTATTTCCATATCCTGCTCTAAGCTAAAGCTCCCGAGCCTTCTACTTTTGCTGAATCACGTTATACTTACTCTGTAAAACTTAACTTCAGGGTATGGTCCTTATTAAAGACCTTTCGAACCTTTTTCCCAATTTACTTTACTAGGTAATTCAAGTTTAGCACCACTCTCTACTACAGCGATACTTAGATACTCATACCTACTATACTTTAGTAGTAAGTACAACCATCCTTGAAAAATGCCACAAGGAGAGTGACTTCTACTGCGGTCCTGGTCTCCAATTTCAACTTATAGCACCAACTAAGCCCCACCTCCTGCCGCTCTTGAAATGGCCTTATGTGGTCATCATTCATCAATCATTACATGAGTCTCGAACGAGCACGCAAAAACTCTACTATAATCTTATGTAATGGCAAGAGAACGAAATATCACAAGAGGAATCAACAATCCTAATCCTAAGGCTCTATATCCAATCCAAAGCAACGCTAAAAGCGTAGTATGTCCGCACAGATTCCTAAGCACACTAGAACCTGATGCTCTGATACCATCTATGACACCCCGCCTAATACAATACCGGGAGATCAATCCTGTACCAAATTAAAATAGGAGTCTCATATGGTTCATTCTTAGCATCACTATCAAAAAATCAAATTAATTACTAATAACCTATTACGCTGGCGTCAAAATTTTATTTAACTAATATTTTAAACAAACCATTCAATTTAAAATATTCGCACATTTTATACATGAAACTGAAATGAAATAAAATAACCGAACACTCAGTTTAACATAATACAACCAAATCGAGCGCCACACTAAAAGGAGGTAAAAGCATAAATAATACAGTTGGGCTATCGGCCTGAGTGTTTCTACAATACCTCCTATATAGATTACAAGGATAAAAGTGTCTACAGTAAACCTGTATGCATCCACAGCTACTGCAGCGAACGTCTGACTCGAAAGAATCTTCATCCAGGCGTCCCTTTGTGTGGACACCTATATATATATATATATATATATATAGCAAAATAGGGGAAAATAGATAAAAGGGTCAGAGCCCGAGTTGTGAAAATATTTTGCAAGTGCATAAATGCTATATTTCTAAAATATGATTTATCCCATATTTAAATTGGTATTGCACTCCCATGAGATACCCCTCACCCCTCTTCTAATAGTGCACATCTACCGCATCCCTTTAGACAACCTATTTAAGATACCCTACCTAACTAAACTCATTTCACCCAATCTCTAAAAATCCTAATTAACACGAGTGCTAAAGGAAAAACTTCTCCCGAGTCTCAACACTGCGCCACGTTCGTGCGTGGGGTGTCTCGCGAAGTGAAATCCAAACAAGGAACCCTCCGATACTACTTGACAATGTCGATCGTTGAGATCCATTAGTCACCCAGTACATAACATAATTATATGAGTCCATACATATAATACTCACTTTAATATACAAATCCCAATTTAACTCCGGATAAAATCTCCCAGAATGAGAATAAATCCTTATTCATTTTTCTCTTTACACAAGTAAAAGATAGAGTATATCTCATCCTCAAATATAAGTCATATACTATACACGATAAGTATAATAACCATCCCACCGAGCTATAACTCGAGGATGCAGTCTCTCAATGCTATCATTTTCTAGGAATTACTCACATACCATCCTGGGTACTAGCGGTCGGACTCTCACACGGAATTGGCAAAAACCAAAACAGAACATATGGGAAGCGATCATAGTTCCTCCTCAGAAATGAGATGAAACATACCCACCACGTCTCACCGCAAATAAAATCACACAATATAAAATGGATGCTATGACCTAGGGACTATACGCTCCCTACTCCTGAAGCCCGGGGCCTCACCCACCTCACGCAACTTCCCATAATAGCATTAGAGGGGGTATGCTTCACATAAATATACCATTCACATAGAGATATATTTATAGATATATCATATATATAGAGTAACAACTCCCGTATATATAGTATATATCACTTCTTAGTATATACATATGGCTATAATTGCCAAAGTCATATAGCGAAAGGCAATAACCCCAAATGTTCCAAGGCGAAATATTATTTAAGTATTCGCACACTTACGATACTAAACCCAAAGGTATTCTCTCACTTGATATATAACTTGTACCTTAATCCCTATTAAGGATTTATATACTCATCGAATTTACCCATTCGTAATAATTAAATCAGTATACCCTAAACTTATTCAAATCCCATAGGTATCGTGCCTCTTATAATAACCGTAGTTAATAGTCGTATTGAGTAATCGCTAAAGCATCTTTGACCCTATCCTCAATTTCCTTTCTACTCACATCCTAGGATTTCATTACAAACATATAGGAATATATTTATGTATAATCTGCCACCAAAATAATTTCCCGAGTGTTACTCATTTCGAACACCCCTAAATTAGGAAACCCTTGGATTTCACCTTTAATTAACCCAAAGGATAAACCTCACTACAATAATAGTTTAGAGGTCATTTTGCTACATTTAAGAACCCCAAATATTTAACTCCTTAATTCCTTTTGGTCACAACAATTCATAATACCCTAATTAGGATGGCCCTTAAGTTTTAAAACCAAAGAGAAAAGGAATAAAAATCCAATTCGTGGCCAGAAAGCAGAGTGTCGGTTGACCGGCCCCTAACCCCGGTCGACCGCGGGTTGGGATTTTGCCATGCTGCAAAATTAGTAGGCCCTTTTACCCTTACTCGATCGACTGGCCATAGAGGTACAATCGATCGATCATACCAGTTAGGTCGGCCCCTTCCCATTTTGGATGAAATCCAAAATTCGAAACACCCAATATATCAGCCCACACTCCATTCTTATGGTTTCTAATATAAACCAACAATACTACAATCATCTAAACATTGATTGCTAACTAGCACATCAATTATTTTGTGGATTAAACCATTTTTTCTTAAATTTAAACCCAAAAATATTTAAAGCCCTAGTTTTACCATCCCCCCCCCCCCCCCCCAAATTTCAATTCATTTCCATCCTTCCTTATCTTGGATTTAACACTACAAATCATTAAGAGTTTACATTACATCAATTTGAAAACTCATACACAAACTACCCAATTTATTTTAAGGGTTATAACCCAAAGTTATATAGTTTACCAACTATAATATGATATATATACACTAAATGAAATAAAGCAAGTAAACAATTGCCTCGAGGATAAAATCCGACCACCTCTCGTCGAATCACTCGGAGTTTGGCCGGAATCTCCCTGTCCTCTCTTCTTTTCTCCTCTTCCTTTCTTTCTCTCTTTTTCTTTATTTCTTTCTCCCTCTCTCGTGCCTTTATAAGGGAGAAATAAGGGCTAGTCCCTTATTAACCCCAAAATGACTCGTTTACGCAATAACGAGTCCCTATTGGTCCAAAAATTCTCGAAACCAAATACTACCCCCGAATACTCTTTTCTGACTATCTCGGCCATTCCGAAACCAACCGCGCACTCAAAATATACATCTGAGTCACCTAATTGCAATTCACTAATTAAACCCAACACAACTTAATACAAGTTTTCCCATTAAAATATTATCCTTTGTCGCTTTACCCAACTGCGACATATAATTAAAATGCTCCCACTCATTCACTTATTCCTAAAAGTAAATATAACACTTCAAAAATCATCTAACCCTCATAAGCTCCCAAAATTATTATTCACGATAATTCCTCAAATTTTGAAATTACACTTACTTATGAAATTTAATTATCCATAAAATTGTGGGGTATTACATATATGTTATCTGGGACATTTATTATGTTAATTTCTTTGTTGCTTAGATACAATTTTCTTATTGTTGTTCTTAACATTAATATACCCTAGTGTTTTTTCCTCCTCAGTGGAAGTTTTATGTCATTGATATAATTTCTTGAGCAGGTCTTGTATATTATATTTATTAAAGATCAAATGAAAGGTAATGCTATGTATGTGTCTCCATTAAGATGTCCAGTGTAAGGGACATCGGTAAACGGTATCTAATTAACTATATATCGAGTGGGATAGGCTATAAAGGGTTATCAGGTCATTTGTAATCTATATTGTATAATTTAACAAAGTGTAACTTCTACTAATACATTTTTGTCTAAATATGTCACACGTACACTCTACTACAAGATTTATAAAATGTTCGCAGATTGCATGGGGTTAAAAACTAATTAAAATATTTTAATGAGAAAACTTCTGCACTTGTAATTGATTAAATTGTTTCTTAAGAGTATGTATATATATATATATATATATACAAAGTTCCCTCATTTGTTCCAATTGACATAAACAAATGGGGTTGCTTCCTAATGTATGACCCCATTGATGTGTCTTTTTTCTATCTGTATTAATAGATAGTGTCGTTGCCTAATGGCTGCCTAATATGGAGTTGTTTTGCAGTTAATAATTTCATCACCCAGTTTCAATATCAGCATAACATGAATACTCATAAAACTACAAATAAAAGTTACATTCCAAGTTATATTGTAGTGTTTGTAAAACTTTAGGCCATTATACGTTTTAAAGTTGGAAATAACTCACGTAAACATCATATGGAATTTCAAAAACTCATTATTTGATGCCCATTATAACTTTTTTTATAGGCAGTATAGATGAAACCCTATCATCTAGGAGATAAGGTATAGGAAGTGCAAAATCATGGAAGGGATGGGGTAAAGACAAGAAGATAAGTCATTGGAATGAAAAGTGTCAACCGCTTGGTGATGATGCTTCAATGTTAGCAACTAAGTTGGGTCATTTTGCATGACAAGGGAACTTATTTTATTGGACATGACATCTTGGGATAAAATGGAGTCACACCATCTCGCAATAATTTGGAAAACCCTACAGGTAAAATTTGTTGATTTTTTTTATCAACTTTGATAATATAAAAATTGTGCATAATCTAATTAGTTTATTGTAACACACATTCATGGAAACATACAAATGCTCCCGATGGTTATTAGGATATCTTCCTAAAGAAAATTGGGTTGAAATGGAAGTGGTTCAAGAACCATTTAAAGGAGGACTATTATAATAGATGAGTAGCGAATTGAAAACAGACCCTTCCATGTTGACAGTGATCAATGGGAGAAGTTGGTGGAACGTTGGAGCACCGAAAAATTCAAAGTATTAATCTAATATTTTCATTCAATTGTATTTTTCACTCGAAGTTCTATTTATTATAATAAAAACATATTTTGAATGTCTAAATTTAATTTATTTTCAATCTCTTACAGTAAGTGGCAGATCGGAATTCTCAAAATTGAACAAACCATTATTTTCACACTAAGACGGGATTTTTTTTATTTCCACGAGTAATAGAAGAGGTTATCCATATCATTTGAATTTGTGTTACTTTATTATGACTTTATTTTGAATCAAAACAGTTCTTAATATACTTTTTTTAACCATTACGTTAGATAAAGACAAAAGTTATGCAAACTGATGGATCGACCGATAATGAGGTATATACATTTCAGTTATTTTTCTCTCACAGTCTAACACTGAAGAGTAACAAATAGTTCCATGTGCATCCAAGCCATTTTGTATATCATGTGATGTTGAATTTTGTTCCCTATTTATAGGAAAGTATAAAAATATTATTTGAACAGTTAATGGAGGATCAACTAAATGATGTCAAATTGAGAAATAAAATATTCGATGAGTTAATAGAGTCCGACAGGTATGTTCGTGTCTTTGCATGGGAGCACATATTCTATCATCACCTAAAAGGTCAATTAAAACATCATCATCTCAACATTATGATAAAGAAATAATCGAATTACGCAAAGAGGCTGAGGAACGTGAAATTTTCCATTAAGAAGAGCTCGATCATATTCACGTCGAGGTTCATGTCAACATAAATAATGAAATCAACAAGACTAAAGAATTTTTTTTATCATATTGGTTTGGAGAAGTCAGTTTTTTCATACCAAATGATGCACTTGCTTATGTATTTTCTTAACAATTATAATTTTTTTTCTAATAATTTGTGATTAAACTAGGCCGTGCGGGTCGGTTAATATTTATGTTGATGAAATTAATTTATGTACTCATTTGTGGATTTTGTTATTGTTGAGTTGAGTTTTATTGTCAAAACATGTTGGTTTTCATGAATAAACAAAGTAAAGTCTACTGAATTTTAAAAAAAAGATAAATGACTTAAAAATAGTTAACATGATGATATACAGATCCCCATAGTTGAATATTGGATTAAATTATATTTATTTTCTCTTCCACAGGTTTGGACATCATTTGGTTCAATATGAATACTGTTGTCTAGCTATATGACTTTATTGGCTTAAGTCACCACTTGTACTTTACACATTTATAAGTTAGGTCATTTATTTTTAGGTTTTATTATGTTTTTGAGTTGGTTATTTAATATCTTTATGGATTATTGTAGTCTGAATCATATAGCTTATATTTTAGGTTGGTTGCTTTACTTTTTAAAGATATTATATTAGGAACCTTGAATATGAAAGGATACAATTTTGGCCTTTTTTTAGATATTTCATTCATTTTGGGAGCTTCGTTCATATTTTGTCCACTATGTTTATTTCTCAACACTTATACATTTGTTGAAATTATGGTTGATATCAAATGAACTATGAAGATTTGTATTTAAAAATATTTAAACATGGAATATAATCCATAATAATTGAAACATTTTTGGAATTGCCCATGTCTTTTGGTACGGTTAGAACCATCCCAATAAAAATCTCAGCGGCAATTTTGTCCCCAAACTTTAACGAACGGTTAATGCCATCCCAAATTATGTTATTTGGGATGGTAAAACCCTCATCCTTAAAGCATAGGACTTTGATATTACTTACAGGATGGTCCAAAAATTATCCCATAGAATTATTAGGGGCGGATAAAATCATCCCTAATACATTTGAGACCCCTAGCAAATGTTACCATACCTTTTTGTTCCTAATTTTCCCCCTAATGACTTTTTGGGATGGATTTATAGTCTCTAGGGACGACAAACAAACTTACCTAAAAGTGAGTTTTTTTTAGGGCTGGGTATCGGTCGGTTTGGTCGGTAAATCGTCCTTACCAATACCAAACCGATTTTTATATACTAAAACAAAAATTACTGTTTTTACCGCACGGTACAACCTAATGTAAACCAAAACCAAACCATGCGGTTTGCGGTAAATCCGTGGTAAAATCATTTTTTTTGGTAAGTATTATCGCACATACAGAGGGTTGAAGATTTATGTGTTCGTATAAAAATAAAATTAGCCTATTTGGATAAGGAACATGTCACAAGCATTTACACTCAATTTTAACACAGATATACACAAATAATTTTTAACACAGATATACACAACACATATATACTCAATTTTAACACATATATACACAAACAATTTTTAACACATATATACTTAACTAACACGGATATACTCAATTTTAACACAGATATACACAAATAATTTTTAACACAGATGTACACAGATATACTCAACACAGATATACACAAGATATAAACAAGCATGTACACTCAACCTAAATAGTTTTAACACAAATATACACAAACAATTTTAACCAAGAAGGTTAACAAAATATGCAAAAGAATAGATCACAGCAGCAAAAAAATGCCAGAAAATGGATCAAAATGGATTGCGTTTCAAACCTCAAAAGATCCATAAATGCTCATTAAAATCTTTGACAAATCTTGTGTAAGAAAAAACCCATTGTGTATGTTATTTTGAGATGAGAAATTAATATGTAGGTATTTCGATTTAATTCTCTCTCTCACTCTCTTTATCTCTCAAAGGTAGAGAGGTAAATCTCATATTTGTTTCTCTCTCTCACTACAATTTGTGTTATGTGGCTGAAATGAATAGAAGAGGATGTTTATATATGACGGCTCACTTGGGGTTTCCAAAATGAAAGGCCACGATTGAATCTTGGATGATACCTAAAATGAATGGTTCATATTAGACCTACTTAAAATACTTCTCATTGGTTCTTTTAATGAGACGCGGATCAAGCATTGGGACCTTAGATTAAAGAAGATCCAACAATTTAAAGAGATGTGCATCAAGCATTTGGTAAGTTCGATAATATTATTTTGGTATTTTCAGTATTTTATTTTGGTACGGTACAGTAGGTAAATCGGTTTTTAAAATGTTTAAACCAAAACCAACCACAAAAAAATCGATAATTTTGGTTTTCGTAGTTTTGGTTTTCGGTACGTGAAAAATGTAAACTATTAGCACTTTTTCCCAGTACAAAACGGTACGGTACGGATTTTTACCGTACCGCGAACACCCTTAGTTTTTTTGCATTGATCTAAGTGGAATTCCATCGAGTGTGATCATATATGTTGTGGGGTTGAGTTTTGATGAAGATTTCTGGTAAATGTTACTTCATATAAATGATCTCAAGGACAATAGACTTAAAGTATATTTTGTAAAATGGAATATGACAATCAAATTTTCAGGGGGGGCATGATTATATAAATAATCTTACCATCTCCCCCTTTGTCTATTCCATGATAAAATATACAAATGAAAGACTATAAGAAAAATAAGAAAATATAACACCCTGTTACACAAGAAAAATCTAGACAAAGGAAAATATCAACTTATTAACATATAATGTCAACATCAAGAACCCAACCATCAAAGTAAGTACTTAATCATATTAACCTTTCATGAAATTATCGAAGAGGAACGCCATACCAAATATATATATATAAATAGTTAAACATAATATGCTAATATGAATGAGAAATATATGTTTATACGTGTATAAAATCATTTAACCACATAAAGTACACCATGAAGTCTAGGAAAGCATGCATACTAAAATATCACAATAATTCATTGTACTTCACTTAGTATGTGTATCTATTCCCCCGACTCATTTTCATATAAAATATGTCATATGCCATTGGATTAAAATGACCCATTTATTCAATTTTCTCGCCCATTTGTCATGGAATTGACAAAGGAAATAAAATTAAGTTAAGAAGTAGATTTAGGAAATAAAAATGATATTTTTTTTTAAGATTGATTGAAGTTTCATAGATTGAAAAATAAATGTATTCCAACTCATCAAACATATATAAATATGTAAGATAACTCAACTAAATAGATATACAAACTAAAATGATAAGGCATCGAAAATGATAATGATAATAATAATAATAATAATAATAATAATAGTAATAATAATAATAGTAATAATAATAGTAATAATAATAATAATAATAATAATAATAATAATAATAATAATAATAATAATAATAATAATAATAATAATAATAATAATAATAATAAGTAGATGAGCCAAACTTCCTGGATACGCTACGTCATGACGGTGTAAACTCCCTGTGCATGACAACCATCCCATAACCATTATCAAACTTAAACCTAAACCACCAAATAAGAACACAATTAAATTTTTTGCAGAGATTACAAAGAGTAATGCACAAGGTTCGGAGATTTCCATTAAACCTACTGCGCAATACAAAGGAGAGGTAGCAGTATTTTTTTCAAAAGAAGATATTAGTGCCATTGATTCTCCTTTCAAATACGCCTTAATAGATCAATTACAACATGGAAGGTCATCCATTGAAAAGATCATGATTTTTTTTTAGTGTTCTCCCTTAAGACTATTTTCTTGATTGGTTTGTTGGATTAAAAAAAACCTGATCCGCCAATAATGTGAGGATCATTTTCACCGGATAAGTTGGGGATGTTTGGTACATAAAGAGATTTTCAATAATAGTGATTATATGGTTGATAGAGTTCAAAGATAATGAGGACTGTCCATTCATTCTAGTTTGGGCGAATTTACCTTACCTACCAATTCATTTCTACTCAAATACTGCTTTGTTTTCAATTTCTAATGCTATAGGTAACCCCATTAAAATTTATGAGGCTATAGGGAAACTTGTTCAACCTAACTTGGCTAGGATTTGTGTGGAGGTAAATGTGATGAAACACCATCCAAATAGGATTTGGTTGGGAACGTCGGATAAAGGATTTTGGTATAAAATTGTGTATGAAAATATTTCATCCTATTAGAATGTTTGTTCTAAGCTGGCTCATGATAGAAGTGATTGCAACAAACAACATGATATCTAAGGTGGTGAGGCGGTAGACAAAGGTAAAACTCACCTAGCTATTTGTAACACCCCGTATTTTTGAGTATTTATTATTTAATTATTTTTGCGAGTTATAAAAATATTTAAATTGGATAAAATTAAATTCACGACTTGGAGAGTTCATTTGAGTGAGCCGAATTATTTATAATTGGCGACTTTTAAGTTTAATGGTTCGAAATATCGTGTGTCGCATTTTGAGGACGAAATTTGGAAATGTCAAAAAAGTATTTCGAATAGCAATTTCGAGTGCGCGGTTGCGTCCGAATGGGTCGGAATAGTCAGAAAAGAGTACCCGAGGGTAGTAATTGGGTCTCTGGGTAATTTTGGGCATAGCCGGGCCCACACGGGGTGAGTTGGGCCTTTTTAATTATGCCCACATGGCCAAAAACGGGATTTGATATTTTTAACCTAATTGAGAGATTAGGGAACGATAGTCAACACACCTCTAAACCTAGGGTTTGAGAGGAAATTGGGGGAAAGCAAATCAAGAGCCAATTTGGGGATTTTGGAGCCAAATTAAGGGACTACACCAACGGATCAAACACTACGAACAATTCCAGGCAAGTGGTTAACTATTCTAATTTCTAAATTGATGATAATCAATTCATATCATAGTGATGTGTAAATCAAAATTCGTTTTGGGGGTGTAACCAAAGTTAAATTGGGCTTTTGGAAATTGATATACCTTAATGGGATTAAAGGGGTGATTGATCGTGTTTATGATTATAGAATGTAGAGAAATGAATCTTATGTTCAAACCAGTAAGATTAGATGGTTAATTACTGTTAATATGAATGAAATTAGTATTTGAGATGTGAAACCCGGATAATACCCAAATTGAACAAACCTTGGAATTAATGGATATTACTGATTAATTGAGGTCTGTGGGATGTTTAGACCCTTTTCTCATATGGAGGATATGTTATTTGTATTTGGGTAAGGGCTTAGGTTGAGAACCAAAGCTTTAAATTTCATCCATGGCTAACAGTGCTTGGAGAGGACGAATACTGGAATGATCGATCAATAGACCCAGGGGGCTCGATCGATCGACGATGCAGAAATCTGGACAGTTCGGCTAGTTTATTATATAAAGGGAAATTTATTAAAAAGTTAGGTTTCATACATTAATAGTGATAAATAATTATGAAACAAATATTCCTAGCAATTATGGGAGAAATTAATTGGGACTAAGAAGAATTTATGTGGGGCACTTTATGGATGGATTTGAGAAATTTTATTCCAAAATAGTGAGATATGGATCAAGTGAGCGAGTCCGGGCATATTGTTCAAGCGACCCCAAGGTATTGAATTAAGTTTGGAGATAAACTAATTAATTTAGAGTCGGGATGTAGACTCTGGAAATATTTAATTTCAATCCAAGTAATCGAGTCCGGGTATGTTGGTAATTATAGGTAAATATAATTGGCGAATTTATGAAAATAAATGTGTGACACATTGTAGGAGAATATGTGGGTATGAAATTATGAGATGTAAGATGGACCAAGTGAGTGAGTCCGGGTATATTGGTTAAGTGACACCAAAATATTAAATTAATTATTAAGAGAGAGTAATTAATTTGGAGTCGGAACATAGACTCGGGAAATATTAAGTATGGGCCAAGTGAGCGAGTCTGAGGGAAATGGTTGGGTGACGCCAAGTTATTGAATCAATTGATGTGTAAATTAATTGTATTAGAGTCGGACCAGAGACTCGGATTTGTGTTGATTAATTAATGTGTAAATTAATTATATTAGAGTCAGACCACAGACTCGGATTTGTGTTGATTAATTAATGTATAAATTAATTAAATAAGAGTCAGATTGTAGACTCGGAAAGGTATTAAATTAATAAGTGTGTTAATTAATTTAATTAGTGTCGGACGATAGACTCGGTGAGGTATTAAATTAATATGTGTGTTAATTAATTTAAGTAGAGTCGGGTGATAGACTCGGGAAGGTATTGAATTAATAAGTGTGTTAATTAATTTAATTAGAGTCGGACGATAGACTCGGGGAGGTATTAAATTAATATGTGTGTTAATTAATTTAATTAGAGTCGGGTGATAGACTCGGGAAGATATTAAATTAATAAGTGTGTTAATTAATTTAATTAGAGTCGGACCATAGACTCGGGGAAAGTATTATATAAATTGTGGTGTGAATTAAATATATTAGAGTCGGACCGTAGACTCGGGAAGATGATAAATTATTAAGTGAGAAAATTAATTACGTTGAGTCGGGCCACAGACCCAGGAAATTACAGGCAGTGTACGGGATTTTGAGTACACGGTAAAGTCGGGGTTTATATTATATATATAGTGTAGTGATAGTATATATATACATGTATATATTGTATGTGATATTAAATATCATTGATTAGATATTTATTTAATTTCTATACTCTAGTGCTATCAAGGTTGGTTGCGCGATGTGGGTGAATCCCTTAGTTTGAGGAGTAGGGCGAGTACATACCCAGGTCATAGCGCCCGGTATATGCGTGAGGGGATTATCTCACTTTGAGGGAAGGAATATGATCGCCTCCAGTACGTTTATATTTTTGGGCCAAGATGGTGAGCGATTCCAACTTGGGGAACTAGGTTTTGTGAGCTCACCTAGTGAGATAGCATTTTAGAGGGAATCATCCGGCGAGGGTATACTCGAGTGGATGAATATACATATATTATATGTGTGGATGTTATGGTAAAGGTACGTATATAATGGTAGTAAATATTATATGCGGGTAGTAATACAGTGTGTGATGTATTTACTTTATATAACTTGTCACGCGGTTATATTCTACTATTTAAGAGGAATTAATTAAGTTAATTTTGATATAACTTATAATCAAGAATCATTATACTCGGGTTAGAGTAGTATGGAAAGGGGAGGTTATACCGGGACTAGTTGGACGGGATAATGCAACTAGGTGGGGTTAAGGTAACCATTAGGTGTGCACAATAGTGAAGGGTTGAGAATGTCCACAAGGGAGTTCGACACTAACTTAAATATGAAGCGCATTCATGCATTTTAAATTACTGCAGTTAATTCACTTGCTAAATATTTTCAAAATGTTTTGGGTTCTAACCCTTGCTATAAAACTATTTTCAAAACCTTTTAGGTGTCCAGCCACAAGGATGCCAGGATTGATATTCTATTCCAGGGACACGGAGTTGCGGCATATGTGGATGCTAGCAGGAGTTTGGATTAGATGCATCGTTAATTCATTCCTAAAGTATGAATCATTTATCAGTCTCAATTTTATTCAGGGCTTGTCGCCTAGACTTCACAGTACAGTTTCCAGATGTATTTTGTTCAGGTGTTGATTATTTGTATTGGATTATTTCTTTGGTGGCTGGTGGTTTATTCGGCAAGTTGTGTAATTAACTATTCAGCAGAGTTTTATTCAGTTGTGTGAATGGGTTATAATTATTTCCGCATGTAATGTTTTGTGTAATTAAAAAGTTAAAACTGGCACCAGCTTTTAGAATACTAAGTGGTTAGTAAGTTTTAAAAAGTTTTTGACAGTGATGCTAAGGATGATCCAACTGAGATTCCTATTTTAATTGGAATAGGACTGATCACCCGGTATTTTATTAGGCGGGGTGCCACAGATGGTATCAGAGCATCAGGTTCTAATGTCCTTAGGATCTGTGCGGCATTTCACGTTTCAGCTTAGCAATCTTTTATATAGAGCCCTATCATAGGATTGTTGTATTCTCATACGTATGCGCATTTACGTTCTTCTGCCAAATTTATATTTGAGGGTGAACTGATACGATTCGATTCTCATTCCAGATGCTGCCCAGGAGAGGGAGCAGCTAGGGTAACAGGGGGAGATGAGACTATTGAGCCTCATTAGGAGCAAGAGTTATTGCAGCAACGACCAGAGATGATTTTGGCAGCACATGTAACTGAACTAGTGGCACAGGCAGTTGAAGCGACGGTGGTCGGAAAGGGGAGGGTACTTTTTATGAATTAGCCACAAGTGTTAGTGGCGCCGGATGTTCAGACTCATGCGGAGTCTTCGAGGTGGAATCAAGAAAGAGAGGTTCTTTTTAGTGGGAACCCACAGAGTTGCGAGGGGGTTCAGATGTAGTGCTAACGTGTCAAGGAAGAGATATATCCAGCATCACCTATGCATGAGAGATTAGTATGAGGTGCGAAAGAAAATGCTAACCACTTTTAGTTTGGTGGGAGCAGCACTACAGTGGTGGGAGTCGATCACCACAGTTGAGGAAAGGGACACGCTAGCTATTGCAGGGTTTTAAGGTGTGGTTTGACCGCGCACATTTTCGTCCAGCGGTTGAGACCGAAATGAGGAGAAAATTTAAAAAGGTGACTCGGGGAGACCGTTAAGTGGCCGATTACGAGGAAGAATTAACTCGTTGGTAAATTTTGTACCGGATGAGGTAAGCGAGGAAAGGATAAGGAAAGCAAGGTTTATGGATGGGTTAGTCTGGAGAATCAGACAACATTTAATTGGTAAATACGCATTAGTAACTTATACTAATGTCATTAATGCATCACTCTGGCATTGTTGGGAATATCGCTTCCACGCGAAAGGAAGCGGGAGGGGAGTGGGAACTAGCTAGTCAGATAAGGAAGGAGGGAACAATACCAGTGATGTATTCCAGCAGCAGACTGGGGGAGATCAGGGGCAGGATTTTCGGTAGGGAAATCATGCCAAATAATTTAGAACTGGAGGCTATCGGCAAGATGGCCAGGAATTTCAACAAGGTCGGCATGGAAGGGACTAGTGGCAGGGTGAATGTATTAGAAGGTGTTTCGTTTGTGGAGGAAGTGAGACGCATGAAGAGAGAATGTCTTAAGCGAGCCAGGGGTCAACTACAGGACAAGGTCCTGGATGTATAACCACTAAAACAAGTCATGGGAGCATTCGGTCAGGGATAAGATGCTCCGAAACCCGAGGATCAGCAGTTGCAGCTAGGGTATGGAGGTAACTATTTGTACCCTATTGGCATGGGGTATAGTTTTGAGTAATAAAGAGGATGTCACATAATAAGACTTATTTTTAACTAGAGTTCGCAAGTGAGTCAAATTTAGTGGGTGCGTTGGCGGTAGCACCCATAGTATGTGGATAAACTTTTCATAGAGTAACGGAGTTCCTTGGTGTTCTTCACGGGAGAGTGAAGGTGTACACTGAGTGAAGGTTTAAATTTGGCAAGGAGTTACTACTTTCAAGAATTATGGGAGTAGGGTTGATAATAATTCCCGAAATATCAATTGGATAGCGAGGGGATTTGAACTATTATGAATGGTTGGGGTAAGTTTTGGTGTTCGCGACACCAGGATGTGATTGGTACGAGGTATCACTTGACAGGGCGTTTAGCCTATGTATATGTGTGTAATTATGTTATATTGTGTGGGGCGATAGACACAAAGTGAGGTTTTGTATTCTCACATTTTATCCCGGTAAGTAGGGGTATTTACTGAAATGAATCAGGGTAGTTAGATTTATTTTCGAGCAAAGAGAGATAGCTTGGGGTTTATTTTGCGCAAGGTCTAGTGATAGTAAGGGCACGATATTTTATGTTGTCGTTGGTAGCATGAGGGTAAGCGTACATACTTTTGTGTTAAGATACAAGTATTTAGGGGTACGTGCTATGGACTGAGGGTCTAACGGATCTCAACGACCGACAATGCTGGGTAGTAGTGTATCGGGGGGTTCCTTATTTTGGATTTTTCTTTGCGAGACATCCCACGCATGAAACTTAGCGCAACGTTGGAAAGTGGGGAGATGTATGGTCGTTAGTACATTGGTTGGGTACCCCAGGCAGTAGATATATGTATATATATAAATATGTGATATGACTACGGGTTCGAAGTTATATTACGGGTTACGACTAATATAGTCGGGTAGCTATCGTGCGGTAAAGAACGGGGATAGGGTGTATGGGTACCCGGTTTAATTAAGGCAAGTTTTGTCCGGTTAAGCACGGGTATAGGGTGTATGGCCCCCCTGGTTAATCTAAATGCATTCTTGTGTAACGTGTGTTTAGAAGCGGATGGGATAGACATAGCGGGCTTAGCAGCACATGACTAGAGAGTAATATGTGAAGCTTGGAACATTGCTCTCATCTTAATTTCGAGGACGAAATTCCTTTGTAGGGGGGGGGGGGGGGGAGGTATGTAACACCCCGTAATTTTGAGGATTTAATATTTAATTATTTTTGGGAGTTAAAAAAATATTTAAATTGGAGAAACTTAAATTCATGACTTGGAGAGTTTATTTGAGTGAGCCGAATTATTTATAATTGGCGACTTTTAAGTTTAAAGGTTCGAAATCTCTTGTGTCGCATTTTGAGGACGAAATTTGGAAATGTCAAAAAGTATTTCGGATAGCAATTTCGAGTGTGCGGTTGCGTCTGGATGGGTCGGAATAGTCAGAAAAGAGTACCCGGGGGTAGTAATTGGGTCTCGGGGTAATTTTGGGCATAGCCGGGCCCACAACGGGTGAGTTGGGCCTTTTTAATTAGGCCCACATGGTCAAAAACGTGATTTGATGTTTTTAACCTAATTGAGATATTAGGGAACGACAGTCAATACACCTCTAAACCTAGGGTTTGAGAGGAAATTGGGGGAAAGCAAATCAAGAAAAAATTTGGGGATTTTGGAGCCAAATTAAGGGACTACACCAACGGATCAGATACTACGAACAATTCCAGGCAAGTGGTTAACTGTTGTAATTTCTAAATTGATGATAATCAATTCATATCATAGTTATGTGTAAATCAAAATTCATTTTGGGGGTGTAACCAAAGTTAAATTGGGTTTTTAGAAATCGATATACCTTAATGGGATTAAGGGGGAGATTGATCGTGATTATGATTCTAGAATGTAGAAATATGAATCGTATGTTAAAACCAGTAAGAGTAGATGGTTAATTGCTTTTAATATGAATGAAATTCGTATTTGAGATGTGAAACCCGGATAATACCCAAATCGGGAAAACCTTGGAATTAATGGATATTGCTGATTAATAGAGGTTTGTGAGATGTTTAGACCCTTTTCTCATATGGAGGATATATTATATGTATTTGGGCCAGGGCTTAGGTTGGGAACCAAAGCTTTAAGTTTGATCCACAGCTAACAGTGGCTGGAGAGGACGAATGATAAAACGATCGATCGTTCAACCCAGGGGGCTCGATCGATCGATGATGCAGAAATCTGGACAGTTCGGCCAGTATATTATGTAAAGTAAAATTTATTTGAAAGTTAGGTTTCATACATTAATAAGTGATAAATAATTATGAAACAATTATTCCTAGAAATTATGGGAGAAAGTAATTGGGAATAAGAAGAATTTATGTGGGGCACTTTATGGATGGATTTGAGAATTTTTATTCCAAAATAGTGAGATACGGATCAAGTGAGCGAGTCCGGGCATATTGGTCAAGCGACCCCAAGGTATTGAATTAAGTTTGTAGATAAACTAACTAATTTAGAGTCGAGACATAGACTCGGAAAATATTTAATTTCGGGTAGTAATCGAGTCCCGGTATGTTGGTAATTATAAGTAAATATAATTGGGGGATTTATGGAAATAAATGTGTGACACATTGTAGGCAAATATGTGCGTATGAAATTATGAGATGTAAGATGGACCAAGTGAGTGAGTCTGGGTATATTGGTTAAGTGACACCAAAATATTAAATTAATTATTGAGAGAGAGTAATTAATTTGGAGTCGGAACATAGACTCGAAAAATATTAAGTATGGTCCAAGTGAGCGAGTCCGGGGAAACTGGTTGGGTAACGCCAAGTTATTGAATCAATTGATGTGTAAATTAATTATATTAGAGTCGGACCACAGACTCAGATTTGTGTTGATTAATTAATGTGTAAATTAATTATATTAGAGTCGGACCACAGACTCGGATTTGTGTTGATTAATTAATTTGTCAATTAATTAAATAAGAGTCGGGTTGTAGACTCGGGAAGGTATTAAATTAATAAGTGTTTTAATTAATTTAATAAGAGTCAGACGATAGACTCAGGGAGGTATTATATTAATATGTGTGTTAATTAATTTAATTAGAGTCGGGTGATAGTCTCGGGAAGGTATTAAATTAATAAGTGTGTTAATTAATTTAATTAGAGTCTAACGATAGACTTGGGGAGGTATTAAATTAATATGTGCTTATTAATTTAATTAGAGTGGGGTGATAGACTCGGGAAGGTATTAAATTAACAAGTGTATTAATTAATTTAATTAGAGTCGGACCATAGAATCGGGGAAAGTATTATAGAAATTGAGTTGTGAATTAAATATATTAGAGTCGGACCATAGACTCGAAAAGATGATAAATTATTAAGTGAGAAAATTAATCACGTTGAGTCAGGCCACAGACTCAGGAAATTACAAGCAGTGTACGGGATTTTGAGTACATGGTAAAGTCGGAGTTTATATTATATATATACGTGTATATATTGTGTGTGATATTAAATATTAGTGATTAGATATTTATTTAATTTATATACTCTAGTGCTATCAAGAGAGGTTGCACGATGTGGGTGAATCCCCAAGTTTGAGGAGTAGGGCGAGTACATCCCCAAGTCATAGCGTCCAATATATGGGTGATGGGATTATCTCACTTTCAGGGAAGGAATATGACCGCCTCCACTACGTTTATATTTTTGGGCCAAGTTGGTGAGCGATTCCAACTTGGGGGACTAGATTTTGTGAGCACACCTAGTGAGATATAATTTTAGAGGGAATCATCTGGCGAGAATATACTCGAGGGGATGGATATATGTATATTATATGTGTGGATGTTATGGTAAAGGTACGTATATAATGGTAATAAATATTATATGCGGGTAGTAATACAGTGTGTGATGTATTTACTTTATATAACTTCTGACGCGGTTATATTCTACTATTTAAGAGGAATTAATTAAGTTAATTGTGATATAACTTATAATTCAAGAATCATTATACTCGGGTTAGAGTAGTATGGCAAGGGGAGGTTATACCGGGACTAGTTGGACGGGATAGTGCAACTAGGTGGGGTTAAGGTAACCGTTAGGTGTGCACATTAGTGGATGGTTGAGAATGTCCACAAGGTTGTGCGACACTAACTTAGATATGAAGCGTATTCATGCATTTTAAATTACTGCAGTTAATTCACTTGCTAAATATTTTCAAAATGTTTTGGGTTGTAACCCTTGCTATAAAACTATTTTCAAAACCTTTTAGGTGTCCAGCCATAGGGACGCCAGGATTGATATTCTATTCTAGGGACACGGAGCTACGGCATATGTGGATGCTAGAAAGAGTTTGGATTAGACGCATAGTTCATTCATTCCTAGAGTAGGAATCATTTATCAGTCTCAGTTTTATTCAGGTCCTGTCGCCCAGACTTCACAGTACAGTTTCCAGATGTATTTTGTTCAAGTGTTGATTATTTGTATTGGATAATTTTTTTGGTGGCCGGTGGTTTATTCGGAAAGTTGTTTAATTAATTATATAGTTGAGTTTTATTCAGTTGTGTGAATGGTTTATAATTATTTCCACATGTACTATTTTGTGTAATTAAAAAGTTAAAATTGGCACCAGCTTTTAGAATACTAGGTGGTTAGTAAGTTTTAAAAAGTTTTCGACAGTGATGCTAAGGATGATCCAACTGAGATTCCAGTTTTAATTTGTATAGGACTGATCACCTGGTATTTTATTAGGCGGGGTGTCACACTATTATCATCAACCCACAAAATAAAATTGGATTACGATCGACATCAACATAAGAAAGGCATAACCCAGGCAGAAGGATAGCGAAAGCAATGCAATTTTGAACCCTAATTGTAACACCCCGCTTAAAATAATAATGGGTGGCCATCCATATACTACATTAAATCAGGAGTTTCAGATGGCTCAGTCTCAACAACAACTGTCGGTATAAATATAATATACACTAACTACCCGATATCATAGAAGAGAGATGTTAAAATTTAATAAAATATGCAACAGACAACAAACCAACACTATGACACTACTAATAAATGAAAGAAAAATGCATGAAAGAACTAAGATAAATGAAATACTGGAATAAAATGAAATAAATAACTACAACTGAATATACCAAAAGGAAGTAAACCCGAATAAGCTATCGGGTCACAACCAATACAATGACTGAAATGAAATAAATATACACATCTATAAATATCCCTTGGGTATAAACCCGATATACAACATGAATCCTACCTAGATTTTTAAAGAAGTAGGAAGAGACTACAAGATACATCCCACAACAGTCCGCATATGTCACGACACCCAATACTCTGGATAGAAGGTCATCCGACATCCATGCGTTAGGACACCTGTAATAATATATATATATATATATATATATATATATATATATATATATATATATATATATATATATATATATATATATATATATACAGGCAGAAGAGAAAAGTAAACGGGTCAAAGCCCGAGTGTGAAAAATATTTAGCAAGTGTGTTAACCATGCATAATAAATATCGGTGCACATATTTCATAATTAAAGTGGAATCGCACTCTCGTGGAACCCCAACTCACCTCTCATCTAACGACGCGCACCTATTCGCATCCTAAAATTTTAGTCAAATTACCCCAATTATAAGGAAAACCTAACTTAACATAGTCCCCGCCTATTTTCATGAGATTTACCTACCTATCTTAGCCCAAGAATCCACCCCTTTTTCAACACACTTAATTATTCTTACAAATAAATATGCCATATTAGGCTTAATGGATTCCGGTTTATAATTTGTTCAATTATAATTCTTAACAGGTTACCCATATATATTTTGGTTGAATCACATTATTTAATTACTAAGAACATGCATACAAGTTATTATTGACAAAACTTCTCTCTAATCTCAGCATTGTGCTATGTTTCGTGTGTGGGGTGTCTCGCAAAGTGAAATCCAAACAAGGAACCACCCCGTTAAACTACTCCTTGACAACGTCGATCCTAGAGATACATCATGCCACACATAATTATTCGACAAAACTTTTCTCCAATCTCAACACTTCACTACGTTTCATGTGTGGGGTGTCTCACAAAGCGAAATCTAAACAGGGAACCACCCCGTTACACTACTCCTTGACAATGTCGATCCTAGAGATCCATAATGCTATACATACCATATTATACAACAACTACTACTAAATTTTAGACTACAATATGAAAACAACTAAAAATCTCCAATAATATCCTTGGGATGATGTAACCAAAATATTCCTTAAATGCGATACATCAACCCCCATCAATCTAGTACATCATAATCATCCAGGATGTACTCCACAAAGATTCCATATCCCTTTATCTATAGGATATATAAATATATAAATATATATATATATATATATATAGGTTTTTTATTCAAACCATATATATATATACCATCATCCATACCCATGACCAAGTGTACATATCATATCAGATGTACAATGGCCATGCACATAATATAATCGGCTACATATATCGCCGATAAAACTGCACCATGCTATCATCTTCCCTGTTCCCATTAGACGTAGCAACCGGGGATCACCATGGTGGGGCTCAACGACACCCATCTCGTGGTAAACTCACACAACGTCCTGAGAAGCGGTCATAGCTCCTAACCGGCAATGAGACGAAACATACCCACCACGTCTCATCCTAAAAATATAAATCACATAATAACACACATGACGACTATGACCTGGGGAATATCCACACCCTGCTTCTCGAGCCAGGATGCTCACCCTCTGCATAAAAACTTCCCAATGATTGCATGAGCGGGGTATGCTTAACCACATAAGTATGTATATCGTTCACATGCACAATATACATACATCCATATGATCCCATCATATTATCAAACATTAAACCATCATATACTGTTTAAATATCCATAACATGTATGTCCACGACATAAATATATCCATATATTCATATCTATATAGATATATATACATATACTCACATATCTTTATATCTATATATACAAACTAATTCTCGTTCATATGTATAAGATGTCTATATACACTTGGCTATAAGTATACATAATCCTCAATATACAAGCCGTCACCACAAACTCATTTTATTTACCTCGATATGTGAATACAATCCCTCACTTGAAACATATTCAATCATTTTTCTTATGATGAATAGTCTCCCAAAATTATATGTATATATATATATATATATATATATATATATATATTCAACATTACGGTTATCACCCATGATTTTGTGTAGGAAACCATCATTACACATGCCATCTATATCCGAGAGCGCATTAAAGAATTTAGTAATAATTTTGACTATCAGTATACACCTAACTAATAGTCTATAAGCCTCAAGCTCAATCTTAAGTTCATCAAATAATCCCATTTCTTAGGAAAATACCCGATGTAAATCACACACTGATAAACAACCTCTACCCCCAACTAGATTTACACACTCTACTCTAGTTGGTAACATGATCCCATCGCTCCCGATGTCAACTACGGTTCAATCACTTTTGTGAATCCCCTAGTCTAAGATCTCTCGGATTTATTTCATAAAGTTTATCATTACTAAGGGTATTTGACCACTCTCTTCCATTTGGCCCCAAATTGTATCCAAATAATATCCTATCCTTATAAGTTTTTGATATAAATGTCGGCCCAGAAATTTCACAACATACCCTCGCAACTCTCTCTAAGAGTTCTTAGCCTCCCATCACATCTATACTTATAATTTGTCTATGAGTAGGATTCTCAATTCCAAGGGTTTCCCCACAATCTCTATACACATATCCAAATACATACTTGGATATAGTTTTCCCAAACTGTCCCAAGAAGTCCCCATAATCAAAA
This sequence comes from Sambucus nigra, assembly GCA_949130495.1. NCBI lineage: Eukaryota > Viridiplantae > Streptophyta > Magnoliopsida > Dipsacales > Adoxaceae > Sambucus > Sambucus nigra. Next base: position 581,747,501 of record OX422210.1, on the reverse strand, counting down.
TGTGTGAGGAACCCCCAATGTCTCCGAAACATATCTCTTACATCATAAGATAAGACCCCAAATCAATAAACCCAACCAAAAAGGGTTTGAAATCACCATAGAGAAAAATTCCTCAAAGTGCCCTGTTTTCGAATCAACTCGGCCTCTAAGGCGAGTCTATTCGAGTCCAAAGACCTGGGCTTCTGCCCCAGGCCGAATCGATTTGGCTTGGTTCCGAATCGATTCGCTTAGGAGGCGAATTGATTCGGGCCTGCAGATTTTGAAGGGTTCTTCTTCTTCAATAAACCCACGAATTTTAAACCCTAAAATTTTTATTCTAACCCCCAAACCTTCATCAAATCATTATTTTAAACCAATAAGTCAACCCAAAGTTGATCCCAACCATTTCTACACCATTTAACCCATATTTAAACATTGATTTCAAGATTTAAACCCAAAAATCTAGGTTTTGACATTTATTCCCAAAAATCATTTCTTAACCCCAAAAATTATGAAATGAAATACACAAATAACTACTTAGCAAGATTAAACACTTGCCTCAGATTTGTAGAGGTTGGATCGTCCTCGATGTCGTGGTTAGGATGGAAATCTCCAAGCTTTTCTCCTCTCTCTCTTCCTTTCTTCTTCTTTTCTCTCTTCTCTTCTCTTTCTCTAAATGATAAGGCTTTATCCGTAAGCATTTAAATCCCTTAAAAAATAAGTCCCAATATTAAATGTTAATACACACTTTAAATGACTCGTTTACTCCAATTCGAGTCAAACTAACTTAAAATATTCCGAAGCCGAAATAAAACCCAATGGCAATCATCTTGACTATCTCGACCCTTCCAGGATCGATGGTACACTCAAAATCATCATCCGGAATACTTTGAAATGTCCTCTATTTTTGGACTTCAATTCCCAATTTTAGAATTCTTTAATTTAATTAAATTTTATTTTCCCAAAAAATTAATTTCTCAGTCTCCAAAGTCAAGGGTTGTTACATTAATATTAGAGCTCGAGAAGGTACAATGATTAAAAATAAAGCAACTGCTTCCCAAATATGTTCTTAGATAAAAATAACAAATAATATAGGAGTTGTAGGGACACAAACAATTTTATTTATTGGCAATGGATAATTTTCTTTTTGAAGAAGGTGAAATACAACCTTCTCTAAAAGTTAATAACAGTAAATCAGTTTAGGTGGTGCATGGGGTAGATACTTCCACATTAGGTGAATAGGAGGCGAGGCAAATAGAGGATTGGAATTTTTACGTGGACGAAGTTTCAAAAAATAAGAAAGTGGTGACGGATTTAACGACAATAAAAAAAATACTTTCTTTCTCCTTGGGATCCAAGGTTATCATCTGAAAACTCAATTATGAAATATTGACATCATCTCTATGGTTCAGATTCTAAAAATTCATTGGTGAGGGAACTTAATGATGATTAGGAAACCTTCTCGAATGGGATTTCTAAAATATTCTCACAACTCGATAAGAAGGTAGTGGATGAGGAGCCGAGATTGAGTGAAGAAGAATTTATTATTGTTAAAAAGAGAAGACTTAAAAAAATACTCGAACTAAAATCATCCCTTATTCAAACCCGTTGATGAGGTAAGGTGTCGAAAACTTAAAATTTTGCAGTTTACAAATGATGCAATTTCTTTTTGGGAATATTATAGGTGTGGGATATAGTCTTCAATTCGTAGGCTTAAACGTCTAATGCATATCCATTCGATAAATGTGGTGGAATTTCTAGAACCTTAAATTGATGTTTTTAAAATTGAAGAGGTCTATAAGAAGCTGCAGTTTGATGGGGTTTGGCAAAATAATTCTAATAAAATTTGGATTCTTTCGAAAAATAATTGGAAAGTGGAATTATCTAATAATGGGGATCAATCATTATCAATTTGGTTGAGTAATAATTTTTTTAAAGATCCAGTTTTATTCATGACCATTATGTGAAATGTAAGAAATAAGAGAGATTGGATTTTTTTAGGAGCTTGCGCTTCTTTCAAACCTCAGGGAGATGAAATGGATAGTGGGTGTGGATTTTAATATTATGTCTAACATTGAAGAAAAAATTGGAGGAAATGCGGTGAATTGGGATGGTGTAACGGATTTTATTATGTGTTTAATAAATGTGGGTTCCAAGAGATTCCTTTCAATGGCTCTCAGTGTAATTTGTGTAATAATAAGGAATGAAATGCTCGGATTTGGGCTCATCTTGATAGAGTGGTGGGTAACACGGAATGAGTTAATGGGGATTTTGTTAGCATGGTGGATCATCGTCACAGGGAGAATTTGGATCACAACCCTTTACTGTTAAAAATTAGAGTAGAAAATCAAAAAATTTCAAGGCCTTTCAAATTCCTCTCATTTTAGGCTAAGGATGAAGAATTTCTTCAAGTTGTGGATCAATGTTGGAAATTTGAATTGAATGGTAGACCTCTTCAAATTTTTGTAGAAAAACTGAAAAGGGTGAAATATTTTCTAAAATTTTGGGTGAGATTTAAATTTGGTGATATTTTTCAACTTTCTAGGAAATCCAAGGATGACATGATGGGGCATGAAAGGGATTTTGATGCGGATCCATTTATGGAAAATCGATATAAATTTAACAAGACTCAAGTCGAGTACCAAAAAGAGTTAAAAATAAAGGAGGATTTTTGGGAACGAAAGTCTACAATGAAGTGGTCCAAAGATGGTGATGTTAGAACAAATTTTTTTCATGGGATTATGGGGAAATAGAGGGCTGCCTTTAATTTAATTCGAATAGAAAATGACCAAGGACAATGGGTTACGGACAACGAGGAGTTAAATGTTGTTATTATAGGATATTTTCAAGGACTTTAATGTTCAGACAACACTACCATGAATAATAACAGTCATACGGGTTCAATAACAAATAGGTACAATGTTGCCACAAACAGTAGCATCCGTGTGGTTTCAACAATGGGTATGCTTCCAGTTTCCATGGCTAGAAACAATCTAGCTGACTTTTCTATGAGTAAGTATAACACTACTGAGGACAACAAGTCTTATGGGGTGTCTGGTCTGGCATGGGGAAATAATAAATTGGAGGATTTTATTCTTGAAGCAATATCATTTGAAGATAATGACTTATTAAGTAGCATGCCGATGCAGGAGGAGATTCATGGGGCGATATTTACAATGAACAGGGATACTAGTCCTGACCCTGATGGTTTCCATGGTATGTTCTTTAAAACATGTTGGTACATCATCAAAGACGATCTTCACAAGGTTTTATCATCTTTTTTTGTTGGTGAGTACATTTAGGTAAGTTGGACTTCCACTAATATTGTGTCTATTCAAAAAATCGACAGACCAAAAACATGTGGGGATTTATGTTTTATCAGTCTTTGTAATTTTTTTAGCAAGATTCTCTACAAAAAATTATGGCAAAAAGGATGGGTAAAATTTTACCTAAAATTATTTCCCGTCGCAATCCGATTTTATTTAGGGAATATCTATTGTGGAGAATGTTCTTTTAGCCTAAGACCTTATGACATCTTTTAAAAAGAAAGTGAGGGGACCTAACATAATTTTAAAGTTGAATATGTCAAAGGCGTATGATAGGATGTCGTGGTTATTTATCATCAAAACTTTTCGGAGTTTTGGTTTCTCGGAGACTATTATTGATTTAATTTGGATAATGATCTCTAATTGTTGGTATTCGATTGTGGTGAATGGAAAATCCAATGGATTCTTTAACTAAAAAAGGGATAAGATAACGAGATCCATTATCCCTGGCTTTATTTGTTATAGCGACGAAAGTTCTCAATAGGGGGATTCAAAAAATGATGGAAGTTGGAAAAATTGCTCATTTTACTCTAATAAGGGGTTGCTCTATTATTTCTTGTCTTTATTTTATAGATGACACCCTTATTTTTGCTAAGGAGATAGATGCTCTCTAAAAATATTCATGCAATTTTTGAAGTCTTATGAAAGGGCGTCTGGTCAGGTGGTCAATTACAATAAATAATCCATTGATCTTCCGGGAAATGAGACTTATGGAAGGAAGTGTTACAGGTTTCAAGCATAAAAATCTCTCGATCAGTTATTTGGGGATTACTTTATTTTCAGGGAGGCAAAAATCAATCATAGTTTATGACTTTCATCGACAAGTTGGTTGGGACGCTGAATTTTTGGAACCATCAAAGCATTTCTCAAGCAGGAAGATTAACCCTCATCAAAACAGTAGAGAAATCTATGAACCTTCATCTCCTTGTAGTAATTAATCCTCCGGGGATGATTCTTAATCATATAAATAAGCTCCTTGCTAAGTGGTTATAGGGTAAACAATAAGAAAAAAAATAAATTTTCAATGGGTGAAGTGAATCGATATTTTCAAACCAATGGAAGAGGGAGGTATAAACATAAGAACCATGCTTGATTAATCCCTTGCTTATTCCCATAATTTGTGGTGGAAGTTTTTTAATCCAAATTCTTTATGGTCCTGATTTATGCATAGTAAATATAAAAAGCTAGCGCCGCAAAATTTTAAAGGTTCAATATCATTGTCATCTCAAGTTTGGAGGAGGATGCAAATGGTTTGGGAGGACTTTACGGAATATTTTGATTCTTAATGGTCATGGACAAATAATGGTAATTTTACTTTAAAATCATCTTGGAATATGATGAGGGATAAAGGATGTGTTCAACGTTCTTTTTCGCTAATTTGGGATAAAATAATTACTCCTGAAAAATTTAGTTTTCATGTGTCATTTGCTTCGTAAATGGATTGAGATGGATGAGTATATTAAAGGGATTAAAATTTCGATCGTGTTAAAATGTAGGTGTTGTATTTTGGCTATGAGGAGTATAGAGATCATCTTTTGGGGGTAGTCTAATTGATCAAGCTACTTGGAGTCATTTCCACAACATCCTTGGGATGAGGAATTCTGATTCAAATTTTAGTGGGAACTTGAAGATTTGGTGGATTAATTCGAAGGGTAACAAAATTAGAGGTATTCTTTGTCGTCTTATTCCTACATTCATTTGCTGGCATTTATGGTGTGCGGGGATGAAATGCATGTTTGATGTAGTGTCAATGAATGAGTCCTTTATATTTCATCTCATTATGGGGAGATTAAACTTGTGTTTTGTATTTTTTCTTTTAAGGGCTCTCGGTCGAGATATTGTACCAATATATTTAAAGATTTTTCTAATATAGGTTCTCATATTACTTATCATTGATGTAAGCCACCATTGGGGGGATTTTTCCTACTTCGTATTTTTAATTAAAAAGAATAGGTATGTGAACCAAACATAACATAATATACAAAATTGTAGTCACACAAGACTACCCATAATATATCAATCACAATACACCAACAACTAGTTTTAGGATTTTATAAGATATAGCAATGTAAATCATAAAATTAATCCTAACTCTATCATATCAACTAATAAAAATAATAACAAATATCTACCATCCAAATCAAATAACCATCAGAAACCATCATTGGCAACATGCTCAGTTATGATCGTCACTCCTCTTTTCATATAAAACACAAAGCATTTAAACCTCAATACTGAAGATAACTATGCTTTTTCATATATCAAAGAACTATCAAGAATTCTCGGTGAACAGGGTATCGACCCTTTAGGACAGGTGATGAGTCTCCTAATTTTAGGTGGTCAGTTGGGTTCGGATAAGATCTTAAACATAAGATGATAGATTATTAGTCTAGTGAGAGGTGAGTCAAGGTTAACTGTTAGAAGGTCTACAAGAAGTAGATGTTGAAGCGAAGGTAGATGCATGTGCATGAAATATCCTTAGAGGTGTAGGGTAAATGAATATATGAATCTCATTTGTGGGGGTGGAACATGATCCACCTTATTAACTTGAATGTCATCCTAACCTCCTTATATTTTATCTTCAGCAGGTTGTGCAATAGGTCTTGTTTTTGTCGATCGTACTTGTTTATTTCGAAAGTGATTGTATGCAATTATTTTATAGTCATATCTCTAGGGACCAAATACACATCCATACTCCTTATGAACCCACAGATCACTCTCTCCCATGACAATAATGGTCTCTCCTTCCATTTTCTCATTATTTCGTGCCATTATTTAACTATGCCCAAATCTATGAGAATTTGGGCAATGATGGTGTGTAAACTTCGAGCATAAAGATTTGTGTAACACACCGTATTTTCATGCATTTAATATTTAATTAATTCGGGAATTCAAAATTACTTGTGTGTCGTAATTTTAATTAAATTAATTATGGCAATTTATATTTAAATATTAATCGGGGAGTGAATGATTAATAATAAGGGAAATTTATTTGCTAAGTGAGTAGTAATAATGTATTTACGTCATTTCGGGTATTAATGACGAGATATGTACTTATTTCAGTCGGAAGTCGGTATAGACTAATTTCGGTGTGAAATAAGGATTTTTTTTAAATTTATTCGGATCCCAATTTTGAGCGTATAGTTGAGTTCGGATCGGCTGAGATAGTCGGAAAAGTGTACCTGGGGGTAGTAAACGAATCACAGAACGTTTTTAGGCATAGCCGGGCCCATACGAAGGCAATTGGGTCACTTGGGCTTGGCCCATTAGGCAAAAAAGTGATTAAGGCTAATTAAACAATTATAAGAAATATTGGAACGACTGATGTGAGTTTAAAAAAAGACTTAGGGGGTTAGAAAACCCTAATAGCACTTAAAGGAAAACTTGGGATCACAGGAGAGCCAAAAAGAGTCATCTTCAACCTTGGGCATTCAACTCCAAAATCAGACTCTACGAAACCTAAGGCAAGTGGTTAACTTGATGTAGCATTTAAATTGTATTTCAATTCATATTCATGTGATGTGTGTAATCAAAGAAATTCATTTTGGGATTTAAAGGGTATAAACATGGGGTTTTTGCAAACCATGAATCTGATTTCTAAATTGAGTAGAAATTTCTATATAATCTGAGTTGTGTATTTGTATCTGGTAAGATGTGTAAACCCGGATGAATTAGAAATGAATTGGTGATACGGAATTGTTGTTTAGATGGGTTAAAATATTAAATTGGATTTTACCCCAAACTTGTGAAAACAGTCGAGGAAGTGAATTAATTCATGTTTTTGGACTTTATGGGGATTCCTCATAAGGTTTTTGATGTCTATTGTCGATGGGAAAGCTTGGTTTTCTGTATAGAAGAAGTTAGGGTTTAGAGGTATTCGCCATGGCTGAAACAACCAACTTGGGGAAGATGAGGACCTGATCGATCGATGGTCCGGGAATTTTGACACCTTCGCCCAGTTATGTATATGAAGGGAAAATTTATTATATAATCTTTCATGTTTTAATTATTGAGAAATTAATACATGAGTTTAAATCCAATTTAATTGTGAATAAAATTAATTAGGATTTGAGGGAGACCTTGTGTGGCACATCATGATTAAATTAATAAGGATTTGGAGGAAATTAGGTTTGACACACTAGAGTTAAATTTTGGGAATTTTAATTCCAAATGATTAAATACGGATTTAGTGGACAAGTCCGGGAATATTGGTTGAGCGATATCGAGATGTAAATTTTATTTAGGTGAAGGCTAAATGATTTAGAGTCAGAAATTTAGACTCGGGTGATGTTATTTCGAGCCACGAGAGTAAGTCTGAATATATTGGTTGGGGCGATACCAAAAGAATTTAATGTGCAAATTAATTCATAATTAGAGTTGGGCCATAAACTCATAATAAAATGGAATAGGCTTGTGTCACGGACTTAGTGCACGGTGTAGCAGGGATATTATTTATATATATATATATATATATATACATATATATATATACATATATATATGTATATATATATGTATATATACATATATATATATACATATATATATATATATGTATATATATATATATATATATATATATATATATATATATATATATATATATATATAGAGAGAGAGAGAGAGAGAGAGAGAGAGAGAGAGGAGCACATGAGGACCTCTGTTTGCATACCGCTGGTGCGGACCAATTTTGATAAAATAGTAAAAAAAATATTTTTGAGCTAATTTTTTTAAATAGTTTTTAGACATTTCAGTAGGGCCATATAAAAAAAATCAACTCAAAATGAATTTTTTTACTATTTTAAAAAAATCGGTCAAACTTTGTCAGTTTTTAACAACTTAAAAACTGACAAAGTTTGACCGATTTTTTTAAAATAGGAAAAAAATTCATTTTGAACTGATTATTTTTTTATGGTCCTATTGAAATGTTTAAAAATCAAAAAAAAAATCAGCCCAAAAATATTTTTTTTACTATTTAAAAAAAATGGTCCTCAAACTGGGACCTCACTTGATCCTTTCCTTATATATATATATATATATATATATATATATATATATATATATATATATATATATATATATATACGGTGTGTGATAGTATATATATGGTGTGTGCATTAATATCAGTGGGTAGATATTATTATTATTATATACTCTAGTGCTATAGGGGGAGGTTGCGCGTAGTGGATGAATCCCCTAGCTTAAGGAGTAGGGTGAGTATATTCACAGGTCATAGCGTCCGTTATATGGGTGAGGGGCATCTCACTTTCAGGGAAGGAATATAACCGCCTCCAACATGTATGTATTAACAAAGTTAGTGAACGATTCTGACTTGGGGTAACAAGATTATGTGAATACACCTAGTGGGATAGCACTTTAGAGAATTTATATCCGGGGAGACTTTACTCGGGTGGACACTATTATTAAATGTTATTTCAGTATTTTCGTGAATGCTGTAATATGACTATAAGTATATAATTAGGTAAATAGTTATATATGGGATAATTAATACAAAGCATGAGTTGTATTATACGTATAACAGATGTGGAAGTTATATGAAATTGGAAAGTGAAAAATTTAATTAAGTTGATGTTGATAATAACTTGAAAATCATAATTGAGGCATACTCGGTTAGAGTAGGGTGTTTATAAGGGGTTATATAATTTATCTAGTCATGAGGCAAAGAACTTGGAAATTTTAATAAGGCGTTAACAGTGCACATTAGAGGAGGGGTGAGGATGTCCTCAAGGGAGTACGACACTAACTAAAATATGGAGAGCATGCATATTTACTTATTACTGCATGTTAATTATTTGCTAAATATTTTTCAAATGTTTTTGGGTACCAATAGCAGAATTCTAGGCGCGGTTCGACCGAAAATACTTTCCACCAGTGGTAGAGGCTGAGATGAGGAAAAAGTTCAGTGATTTAGTATAGGGTGACCGATCCGTGGCAGGCTATGAGGAAGAGTTCACCCGTTTGGCAATCTTTGTGCCAAATGAGGTCAACGATGAGGAGCAGAAGAAATCGAGATTTATGGATGGCTTAGCCTAGCGAATCAGGAAACATTTGATTGGGAATCCAACGTTAGTGACTTATAAAAGTTTCGTTAATGCCGAACTTGTACATTGTCAGGATCATCGCTTCCATGCAAAGGGGAGCAAGAGAGCAGGGGAGCCGAGCCAACAGGGCAAGGCAGTTACTAGTGGTGACATGAGTGGTACTCATTAGCAGACTGGAAGTCAGTTGGGGAATCAGGCTAAGAAGTTTAAGCCTGGTGGGTTCCAACCGGGATGACAGGGGTTCAGACAGGGGCGGCAGCTCAGACCGAATCAGTAGCAGCAGGTTCCTTAGGGCTGTTAGGGCCAAGGGAATAATGGGGGAGGCCAGTAGGGCCAGCCACGTCAGGGCCAACAGGGCCAATGACAGGGGGATGGTCAGAAATGTTGTTTTGTCTGTGTCCATCCAGGCACTTTAAGAGGGAGTGCCCATAGAGGGGCAGAGGTCATCATCAGGAGGCCCAACAGGGGCAACGGGGAAGATGCCTCCAGAAGCACTAGCTCCACCCGCCCCACTGCAACAGGGGCAGATGCACTGCGGGCGTGTGTATAACATCCGGGATGTTCCTAATCCTCCAGCACAACAAGCACCGCCAGAAGTTGAGGGTAAGTTTCTCATTCATGGTTATGAGGGTAGTGTTCTTTTTTATACGGGAGCATCGAGTTAATTCATTAAATATAGTTTTGCTAAACGGGTCGGGTTACTAGAGACTGCAGGTAGTCTTCGGATGTGTGTAGAGTCGCCAGTGGGCAACGAGGCGTCGATTCACTCGATTTGTCGAGGGGTGGGCATTTTGATTGGGAGGCTTAGTTTAGTAGTGGATGTCTTGGTGTTAGTGAGGAGTGATGTGAGTGGCCCGATATGTGTGTTTCAAACAAAACCATTTTTTCTTCGAAAAAGATCCAACTTTTAATTATGCACCAAACCAAATTGTGAAATCCCAATTCTTACTTTAAACAAATTCTATCTTGATTAATCCTAAACATGCATCTAGTGATTAAAGCAAGTAAAGTAAAGTAAAGAATACTCACAATGCCGGATGTACGAGGAAAAAACCCAAAACGGGAAAACAACCTCGGACGGCCCCAAGCCAGATAATTACTATGAATAATGGTTTTACAAAGACAGATTAGCCTTACACTAAGACTCGATCCCCACCGGTCTTCACACTCCTTCTGATCTTCAACCGTTCTTCAATAGTGCCCACGCGGATATTCCGTCTTCCACGATCTCTGTCCACAACACACGCGTCCACGTATGTCTCGGTTGTGACACCCCGCCTAATTAAATATCGGGAGATCACTCCTTTATTAAATTAAAATCAAGGTGAACAGTTGGACTGTCGGGGAAATAATTTTTTTCCAATTTAAACACCCTAATTAATTAAGCTAAGTGTCAAAACCATTTTAGACATTACTTTTCAAATTTTTATTAATAGACCAACATTTAAAACTTTGCATAATACACAATTTGATAGTCACACCACAACTATCCTGGAACATACAATCCAGATAATCAAACATTCAACTAGTTGAATCCAACATTTAATACTTTAAATGAAAACATCCTGGTAATAATAAATCCCAAAATGCAAGTACTGGAAATAAATGGATTATAATATCCAATAAAACAATTGAATAATGGAAAGGGCGACACGAGCCCAACTGAAATAAATAGTGCTAAGAGTGGAATCAAATGAATGAGGTCGTCTAAGCAAGAGTCCTGCAACTCCCACCTAAGCTGCAGCACGTTCCTTCCAAAGGATCCTATGCAAGACGCCCCTGTGGCTGGGCACCTGTAATATATACATACATATACAAGAGAAAAAGGAAAATAGAAATGGGTTAGAGCCCGATACTGTAAATGATTTAAAATTTGTTTAGCAAGTATTTAAAATGTTTACAGGCCAATGCAAAAACATATTAGTGTGACACTCCCTTGAGAAATTCTCACCTCTCTTCTAATGTGCAAACCTATCGCACTAACCTTCCCAACGGTTTAACTTATCTTATCTTAGTGTGCTCGTAAGATTTAAACTGGTGATTCAACTTTTTAAGGAGTAAATTCCATTTAATAACAAAACTCTCATTTTAACTTTATTCGCTAATAAAGTTTCCCAGTATCATATTATACTTTTCAAAACAAGTATTTCCAAATTGAAATCATTATTCATATCTTACTTACCATAAACACAGTAGAAAGTTCTCAGTTTCATAATTAAATATATATATTAAATACTCGTATAATATATATATTCTAACAGCACCCCACATAAAAATTATGGTGCGGGCACACTCTGCTATCCAATCCCCGTCCCACTCGTACTAAGGGAAATACAAGTTCGGAATCACTCTCGAACAGTATTATCACATACACAAACAATATTGAGGCGAAGCATAGATTCCAAGTCTCTAAGAGGATAGCACATACCCACACGTCTCTTAGGACCGTCTGACCATTGATTAGATAGCCTGTACCAAGGATATCTATCTTCTAGGGTATGAGTCAATATCCCCCATAAAGGCTCCTCGAGATAAGACTGTCCCAGCACGGTAACCTCAGGGATAGCAAGTAGCACGGGCATGATTTTCACACGTATATAGTATATGCATAAACACGGTCATATAAATATACTAATATTTCCATATCTCTTTAGGTACCTTTCATCACCTATAATATAATATTTATCATTATTACTCAATCTTTAGTTATCACGTATAACGGTTCGTCTCTTACTTTAATTCAGGGCTTAATCCAACTTACTACGTAACACTCATGGACTCTATCCTCCCAAGTGTTGAATTCAGTAGGTACTCATCTATTTCCAACGTAGCTATTTTACGCGTCTCTCCCTTTAATACACAACCCCATCGTCCCTTATGTGTAAGCATCCCAAAAATGTAAATTTCATCTTAGATTAAAGGTCTCATAGTTGTTAATAAGTCCTACTGGTCTCCTTTATCTTCCAAAGTATTTTAATAAGGATGCCCAAAGATTTTCACTCATTTACTTTGCATTTAACAATTTAAAAGGGGAAATGTGAGTCTGCCAGAAGGGGTCGATCGATCGATGGCTGGAGCTCAATCGATCGATGCGTCGATCGATCGACGCCCCTGGTTCGATCAATCGACACCCCTGGTTCAATCGATCGACACCCCTGGTTCGATCGATCGATCAAACAGGTATACGAATTCTGCATATTAATAGTTACGGGTTTCATAATCTAACCTTAATCAAATCAATATTTTTCACACCCAAACTCCCTAAAATTCGTACTACAAATGGTATGAACCCATATTATACATCTTCAACGTAAAGCATGCAATTTTTCATCAAAAACCATAGATTAATAGGCCAAAACTCATATAAATCTCAAGAACCCTAGAATTTCTTTAACATGATTCTATCGGTCTTTTTCCAGAAATTTCTACTCCTAATTCATCATAAATTCGAGGTTAAGCCTCTACATGTGAAGGGGTTTCCAGATTATCATTCAAACCATTACTATATGCGATTTTCCTATCTCCAACATGAATTTTCTACTACCAAACTCATCCTAATCACCCTAGACTAACATGAACGATGCATTAATGAAAATAAGCAAGATAAATACTTTCTTATAAATTTCAAAGTTCTGATTTCTGGACGAATTTGGTGTTGTCGCATTCCCCGTCGCGCGATCTACGCGTTGGTGGTGGTGGCGGTGCAACCGGATGGATTTTGGGCCTTGGATTGCTTGGAAAGCTTTCTCCTTCCCTCTCCTATGGCCTTTCTAATGTTTTGAGTTAGCTAACCCAAAAGGACTATTCCAAATGGTTGATATAGCCTAATAATTTTCGTGGGTTTAATTACCCAAAAATGCAAAATGTCCAAAATGCCCTCCCGGGGTGCTAAATAGGCCTAAAAATGCCCCGAGACCCAAACTAAACCCCCGGGTATACTTTTCTGACTATCTCGACCCTTCCAGACACTTTGGCGCACTCAAAACGATCATATGAGCAACTTATAATTTATTCACTTTTATTAATCAATATTTAGTCCCGACGCGACACGGGTGCGTCCCGACTCAAATTTCCAAAATTGTCATTTTATTCACTCTTGACATTTAATAGAACCAATATTATATATTACTCTACTCATTAGTAATATTCAACAACAAGTTTCCCATAATTATTAACTCACGTCACGTTAATAATTATAAAGTGATTAATTTCTGGATTTATATTAAATTAATAACTCACAATAAATTTAATAAATTCCCAAATTAATATAGCATAAAAATACGGGGTATTACATCGGTGTCCACCGATATGGCTTTGTTACGTCTACGATGTCGAATACGATGTCTGTCGCTTCTTCACCGCAAAACCCTTTGTGTTCAATGTGTAGAACAAACAACTTTGGTGCAGCAAGATCACGTAAACATATAAGAATGATAACCCGGATCGTTGCAAACTCTAAGGATGTGTTTATGCTTTGTAAACCTTAGAAAACATGTGCAAACAAGGTTCTGGTTTGTAAAACTTTTTTCCAGAAAGCACACTTACGAAATTATGATGCAAACACTGTTTAAATAGGATTTGAACACCGCCTCAAAATACGTGTCATTCGAACGACTTAAGCATGTCGTTCGCACGACATTGTATCTCGTTCGAACGAGATCCAATGTCGTTCGAGCGACCTTGCAAAAGTTTGACTTTTTTTTACTTTCAGATAAAAACGTCTCTTAACAAAGAGATACAAATTAGTCAAACTCTATTTCGAGCTTATCATCATAAAACGAAGTTTAAACCATTAAAACACTTTTAAAACATTTAAAATCATTTTTCTATATAAAAATTACATCCTTATCTTTTATAAAATAATTCCGAGCTCCATTAATTATACGCATTCATAACTGAGTGATCTCGGAATGAAATTAACTTTGAAGACGAGTAAACTTGTACCAAATAAACATCGGCATGATTATTTCTTTGAAGCTTTGCCGCAACCTCTTCAATTTCTTCAATACGTCATAGACCAAGTGGGATCGTGACAAAATAAAATTCACCTTATGACATATTACAAACATAGTTTTGTTCACGGAATTAAGTCAAAACAGTACAGGGACTCAATTCAAAATTTATGTCCTTACAAATATCCCCCTTTGACTATTCCGGGACAAAACTAAACCAGTGAAATGACTACCCGCGCCATCAAGCCGTATGACGCCTAAATCTCATCCCATAAACCCAAAATCAAAAATACAGGACACGGACTAATATATATAGCATCGGCAAGCATGAACTGTCTGAATGTGATGTAGACTTGAAATCTCAAATTGCTGAAGCATTCCTACACACATGAAATAGACAAACAAATTCCAAGTGAAGTATGGAGGAACAAATGAAACCAATTTATATATTCAATAAGAACATATCATTTGAAACATGTGAGCAATTATTTGATACCAATTTGTTACCAAAACAGACAAACAAATACCAAGTGAAGTATGGAGGAACAAATGAAACCAATTTATATATTCAATAAGAACATATCATTTGAAACATGTGAGCAATTATTTGATACCAATTTGTTACCAATTTGAAACATAAAGTAGCACTCAACAAATCTCCCCCTACATCACATACATCTCTCCCCCTTTTTGTCTCAGATAGACAATCCGGTGAAAAGATAAACCAATATGAAATATCTAGCAAGAGAATATGATACCAAATAGAATCAAGTTGATACCAATTTTGAAAAATGAAAACCTCTAGATAAACATGAATCAACCAGCTAAAAAAGAAAAAGAAAAAAGAACTAATCAGAAGCTAGTAAACCAAGGAATCACACAAAGAATATAGAAATCAAATCAAGTGTGATAAACAAACTCATATGAAAAAACCAATTTGGAACATAAAAGAACCTGCGTGTAAACCAATTAATCCAAAAAATGCTTCCTGCAGTACCAAAAATATATCAAATTAAGCCAGAGGACTGCAAACAAATCAGAAGGCATTTTTCAACCTGTCGTTCGAATGAGCCAGGGACTTTGCTCAAACGAGATGAGGAAGACGCTCGAACGAAGTACTAGAAGTCATTCGCACGAGATGAGATGTCGTTAGAACGACTTCGCACGACCTGTCAAAATTTCCCAGTTTCCCAGAAATATTATAAATATTGCCCAGTGAAACAATTTCCACAAAAAAATTCCAGGAAGGGTCTGACAGATGAAAAACAGTGCAAAAGCAATAAGCATTTAACACAAAATGCAAAAATTCATAAAAACTTAAAATGCGAGTTACATGCAAACATAGTACCGATGTGCTCAAACATAGACATGGAATGAATGGGCGTAAAACTACAACAAATGAGTCATAATTCCAACACATCGAAACGATAAATAAGCTCTAATTGATAGCGATAAATCATCAAATTTTATCATAGCCAAATGACAATTAAAGTGTGAGCTCAATGACATAAACATACTACATGCACACAGATCCAGAATTTTGACGATTCTACAAACAATAGCATCAAATTGCAATGTTTCAACATTAGGATTAGTTGTGTAAACCCGTTTAAATTTTCTCCAACCAAACACCCTCATATAAACGTACTTTTTCAAGTTCTTTTGAAGTTTCTAGCATTCTCTACTTAGAGAAAATCTTATTGGCCCTTTTCTAAGCATCTTGCTTTTTCTTTTTGGGCTCTTTTTAAATAGTGGCTTTCACGACGAGTTAATTTTGAACTCTCGCAGCCCTTTACCCTGAATCACTCATCATTTTTTTAAATTATAAATCCTCACGATAAACGGTTATTACCTACAAACTTCTCCTTAAGTTTACTTACGCATAGATGACAAGATTGAGATAAGAACGCCTCACCAAATTCAAATATGCATGAGAAGTCAAACATCCATATAAACTCGTGCATGTGTGCGATATTGGCATATATACAAAGTCGAATCAAGATGCATATCAACTTCGAAACAACCCCATATAAACAATGGTTAAGATCATTCTAAGCATCGATAATAATGACAAAATGTCCTAACCACATGGATAATGAAACGATGGGGGGGTCCAAGCACACCAATATGCCACATCAAACATGTAAACTCAAAAAAAAAAAACTGAAAATCTTTTTCGCTTTTCAAACATATTTTGACTCAAAGAAAAGCAAAAATTTTTTGGATTTTCAAAAGTTTTCTCAAAAATAAAATCTTTTTGTATTTTTCAAATAAGATTCAAAAAAATGAAAACTATAATACAAAATGATACATATGTCATAATACTAGCAATGAATACATCATGAAACAAACTAGCATATGACAAACATGGCAACACTATCATCCTTTATATTTAGCATGGGAAGAATCAAGTGCACCCAAACGAGAATCATGAAGTTTAATTCCAAAAGCTACTAAATCTGATTTCCTAACCCAATTAGGTGTAAAATGACGCATGGGGGTTTTGGGAACCGGGGAAACTTTATTCCTAAACTTCCTAGGAGCTTATCTGAGGTCGTAACAATAACGCCTAAGGTGACCTTTCCTACCACAAAATGAGCAAGTGTAGTGGTGGTGGTAATGATTACCTTTATGTGGACCTTTTCTGACCATCCTAGTGTTTCTCACACGTGCGGGGGGAATGGGAACAACTCTCTCACAAAAACCTATACCTCCCATATCTCCCTTAATTTGGACGATGCCTAAGATCTTATCTAACTTCTCTGACCTAGCCTCCAAATCAAACTTGACTCTAAATGAGTCTTTCAACCTTTCCTCCAACTCAATAATCCTAGACTCGAGTGAACGCCTAGTCTCCTCAAATTCTAAAATCTCCTTTTTTAAGGACTCCATCAAACCACGGAGATTGTCTCTCTCTTTCTTCACAAACTCTAGCTTCTCCCTAAACTTCTTCTCTCGTGCCCTAAGATCCTAAATCAAACTATCATTATTTTCTATTCCACTCTCATTCAACTTAGATTATAATTTTGAGTTAGCCTTTTTCACCTTCACCGTTTCGGCATACAACTTATTAAACGTATTTTGCAATTCTTTCACATCTATCTCCTCCTCGTCACTCTCTTCACCTTCAATAACATGGGATACACTCAAAACCTCCTCGGAAGTGTCATTCACATGAGTATTGTCGTCGTCTCTCACATGACATGCCATAAACGCAAAAAAGTTACGCTCAATGGGGGAACTCTCTCCCTCTTCCGGCTCACTATCACTTAAGGTGGCACTATAGACAATGGGTTGCTTTCCCTCTTTCTTAAGTCTAGTGGGACACTCCTTAACCTTGTGACCATACCCCTCACACCCAAAACACTTATCCGACTCATCTCTCTTAGGCTTCTCAAACTTATCCTTAAAGGTGGGATCTACTTTGTTGTTCTTAAATTTTTCATATTTCTTGGCATCTTTCGATTTCTTTTGAAATTTAATAATTTTTTTAAATTTCTTTGCCAACAAAACAACATCCTCAAAATCGGAATCGGAATTGGAATATGAAACTTTAATTCCCTCCTTCCGGGTTTTCAAAGCAATACCCTTTTCTTTCTTAGGGACTTGCTTGGAGATAATCATGTAGATTTCATAGGTTTGTGAGTCGCCTACAATCTCTTCTAGTTTCGTTGATTCTAACCTACCCAAGGAGTTTAAAATTGTCACTTTCGCATCAAACGTACTAGGCAACGACCTAAGGATTTTCTTAATGACACGGTTGTCGGGAATTTTCTCACCTAGGTTAAATGATGAGTTGAAAATATTGGACAACCTAACATAAAACTCATCAAAGGTCTCACTCTCTAACATCCTAATGGTCTCAAACTGTGCAGTGAGATTTTGAATCTTTGACGCCCTAATCGTGCTATTGCCCTCGTGAGTGAGTGCCAAAATATCCCAAGCCTCTTTTGATGTTGCACAAGTCATAATTCTATTATATTCTTCTTGTGTGACATATGAAGAAATAACGTGCAGACCTTTAGAATTATATTGTGCAAGTCTTTGTTCAGTTTTGGTCCATGACTCAACAGGCTTTAAACTAGTGATCTCACCTACAATAGTGATAGGGGGTGTCCAACCTTTCTCAACTGCAAGCCAAACACGCTCATCAATAGATTTTAAAGCACATCTCATTCTCATCTTCCAATAAGTGAAATTTGTGCCTTCAAAAATAGGAGTTCGAGAAAATTCATTATATCCAGAATTCATTTTTGAAAACACACGGGATAAAAAAATAAATAAAAATGTTTTCTAGCTCTGATACCAATTTGAGGAGTGATGTGAGTGGCCCGATATGTGTGTTTCAAACAAAACCAATTTTTCTTCGAAAAAGATCCAACTTTTAATTATGCACCAATCCAAATTGTGAAATCCCAATTCTTACTTTAAACCAATTTTATCTTGATTAATCCTAAACATGCATCTAGTGATTAAAGCAAGTAAAGTAAAGTAAAGAATACCCACAACGTCGGATGTACGAGGAAAAAACCCAAAACGGGAAAATAACCTCGGATGGCCCCAAGCCAGACAATCACTATGAATAATGGTTTTACAAAGACAGATTAGCCTTACACTAAGACTCGATCCCCACAGGTCTTGACACTCCTTATGATCTTCAACCCTTCTTCAATAGTGCCCATGCAGAAATTTTGTCTTCCAAGATCTCTGTCCATAACACACGCATCCATGTATGTCTCGGTGTCCACCGATATGGCTTTAATACGTCTACGATGTCGAACACGATGTACGTCGCTTATTCACCACAAAACCCTTTGTGTTCAATGTGTACAACAAACAACTTTAATGCAACAAGATCACGTACACATATAAGAATGATAACTCAGATTGTTGCAAACTCTAAGGACGTGTTTATGCTTTGTAAACCTTAGAAAACATGTACAAACAAGGTTCTGGTTCGTAAAATTTTTTTCCATAAAGCACACTTATAAAATTATGATGCAAACACTGTTTAAATAGGATTTTAACACCGCCTCAAAATACGTGTTGTTTGAATGACTTAAGCATGTCGTTCGCGCTACATTGTATCTCGTTCGAATGAGATCTAATGTCGTTCAAGCAACCTTGCGAAAGTTTGACTTTTTTTGACTTTCAGATTAAAACGTCTCTTAACAAAGAGATACAAATTAGTCAAACTCTATTTCGAGCTTATCATCATAAAATGAAGTTTAAACCATTAAAACACTTTTAAAACATTTAAAATCATTTTTCTATATAAAAATTACATCCTTATCTTTTATAAAATAATTTTGAGCCCCATTAATTTTACGCATTCATACCTGAGTGATATCGGAATGAAATTAACTTTGAAGATGAGTAAACTTGCACCAAATAAACATCAGCATGATTATTTCTTTGAAGCTTTGCCGCAACGTCTTCAATTTCTTCAATACGTCATATACCAAGTGGGATCGTGACAAAATAAAATTCTCCTTATGATATATTACAAACACAGTTTTGTTCACGAAATTAAGTCAAAACAATACAGGGACTCAATTGGAAATTTATGTCCTTACAGTTAGATATGGAAGGGTACGATGTCCTCTTGGGTATGGATTGGTTGGCAGGTTATCGGACAACGGTGGATTACTACGAGAGGACAATCGTGTTCTCCATTCCAGGACAGGAGATGTTTTTTATAGTAATGTCGTTACCCGAGGGAGGGTCATGCACGCACATGTATTAGATCGAGGAGGAAACCTCACAGGAGGTGGAAATTCCGTTGGACTCAATCCCGATAGTGAGGGACTTTGAGGATGTGTTCTAGGAGATACCAGGGTTGTCACCTAGCAGGGAAATCAAATTTGTAATCGATTTAGCACCAGGGGCGAGGTCGATTGCTCGGGCGCCATACTATATGGCCCCTTCACCGATGTGTGAGTTAAGAGAGAAGATTCAGAAGCTTTTGGGTCAAGGTTTTATTCGGAAGAGTACATCATCGTGGGGTGCACCGGTGTTGTTTGTGAAGAAGCTGGATGGTTAATTACGATTATGCGTGGACTATAGAGAGCTGAATAAGGCAACGATACGAAATAAGTATCCGTTACCTACGATTAATGATCTATTTGACCAGTTGAGAGGGGAGTCTTAGTTCTCTAAGTTCCACTTGAGGTCAGGGTATCATCAACTGCGTATCCGAGAGGAGGTTGTTCCTAAGACCGCTTTCCTGTCTAGGTATGGATCTTATGAGTTAAGGGTGATTCCATTCGGGCTCACCAATGCACCAGCAGTGTTCATGGACCTCATAAACAGGGTTTTTAGGGAGTTTCTCGATCAGTTTGTCATCGTGTTCATTGATGACATCCTGATCAACTCGCACACCGAGGAGGAGCACGCAGAGCATCTGCGTAAAGTTTTACAGACACTGCGGGATCACCAACTTTATGCCAAATTCAATAAGTGTGGATTTTGGTTACGGGAGGTACAGTTTCTTGGCCACATGGTGTCAGACCGGGGTATTAAGGTGGATCCTAGTAAGGTATCGGCGGTGAGGGAGTGGGGGAACCCCACGACACCGACCGAGGTGCGTAGTTTTCTGGGATTGGCCGATTATTACAGGGGGTTCATCAAAGGATTCTCAAAGATTGTGGACCCTTTGACGAATCTGACCCGGAAAGGGGTACCTTTCACTTGGAGTGATCATTGTCAATTATCTTTCGACGAGCTAAAGGATAAGTTGACATCCACACCAGTACTTTCTTTATCGAAGGGAGGATTAGAGTATCGGGTTTACACTGATGCATCCTTATAGGGACTTGGGCGTGTGCTTCAGTAGGAGGAAATGGCTATAGCTTATGCGTCCAGAAAGCTAAAGCCCCACGAGAGGAATTACCCTACTCATGACTTGGAGCTAGCAACGATCATTTTTGCTTTGAGGATATGGAGACATTATCTTCTAAAAGATCAGCTCACGTTATTCACAGATCACAAATCACTTCAGTATCTCTTCACTCAGAAGGATATGAATATGAGGCAGAGGCGATGTTTAGAATTCGTGAAAGACTACCAGTTTGATATCCAGTATCATCCTAGTAAGGCTAATGTGGTGGTAGAAGCATTGAGCCGGAGACAAACTGGATAAATATCAAAAGCCTGGAAGGCAAAGTGGAAAGAACTTCGATATGAGGATGATATAACCAGGGCTTGCATGTCAGCATTAACCAACACACGTGAGATCATTATGGGGGTTGTAAGGGCTCAGGTAGAGGATCATATCTGTTGGGATAGGGTGATCCAGTTGCTAGCTGAGGAGAAAAGGGTTACTCGGTCACCTCGAAAGGTGGCTTATGCCTTAATGGGAGGTTAATTATGCCAGAGGATAAGAAGTTGAGGAACGCTGTTATGACAGGGTCCCATGGGTCGACATTCGCGGTACATGCTGATGGGGATAAGCTGTACCAGGATATGAGGAGGCAATATTGGTGGGTAGGAATGAAGTCAGACATAGCAGAGTTTGTTTCAAAATATGCCACATGTCAGCTTATGAATGCTGACCATTAGAGACCATCAGGGATGCTACAACCGTTGGAGATTCTCGTGTGGAAGTGGGAGAGCATCTCTGTGGACTTCATTACAGGGTTACCTGCATCGCAGAGGGGTCACGATTCCATATGGGTCATTGTGGATCGGTTGACCAAAGTGGCCCACTTCCTGCCAGTTCGCACAGACTTTGAGGCGATGCGATATGTGCAGCTATTCATAGCTGAGATTGTTAAGCTCCATGGGGTACCGATTAATATTGTGTCTGACATAGACAAGATCTTTGTGGCCCATTTTTGGTAGAGCTTTTAGGAGGCCAAGGGCACAGAATTACGTTTAATTACAACCTATCACCCACGGGTAGACTGAGAGAGTCAATCAGATGTTGGAAGATATGCTCACAATGTGCATATTAGACTTTAGGGGAAGTTGGGAGAAATATCTTCCTTTGGTAGAGTTCGCGTATAACAACTCTTAGCAATTCACGATCGTCATGGCACCATTTGAGGCACTATATGGGAGACCTTGTCGTTCACCCACTTGTTGGTTATAGGTGGGGGACAATAAACTATTGGGTTTGAAGATTGTTCATGAGACGTCTTCCAAGATAGAGTTGACCCGAGGGAGGATTCGGATAGTTCAGGATAGGCAGAAGAGTTACACTGATGCTTCACGGGGACATGTGGAGTTAGAGGTTGGGGACCAGGTATTAGTCTGAGTATCCCCTATGAAAGGGGTGATGATGTTCGGCAAGAAGGGTAAGTTAGCACCGAGGTACGTGGGACCTTTCCCTATTATCTAGAGGGTGGGACCAATAGCTTACAGGCTGGGATTACCAGTGCACCTCCAGCGGATACATGACGTGTTCCATGTGGCATCGCTGAAGAAGTATCGAAGGAGCGAGAGGGTCTTCTGGCACATTCCACTCGAGGAAATTGATTTACAGCCAGTCATCTCATACGAGGCGAGACCGGTGGCTATTCTTGACTTTAATGAGCGAAAGTTACGATCCAAGGTTGTTCCACTAGTTAGAGTATAGTGGGGTCATCACAACATTGACGAGTCTACCTGGGAGAGGGAGGAGGATATGCGGGAACAATATCCAGAGGTTTTCACCACAGGTACGACCTAATTTAGGGGACGAAGCTCCTTTGCAAGGGGGGAGTATGTAACACCTCATATTTTCATGCATTTAATATTTAATTAATTTGGGAATTCAAAATTACTTGTGTGTTATAATTTTAATTGAAATAATTATGACAATTTATATTTAAATATTAATCAGGGAGTGAATGATTAATATTTAGGTAAATTTATTTACTAAGTGAGTAGTAATAATGTATTTACGTCATTTCGGGTATTAATGACGGGATATATACTTATTTCAGTCAGGAGTCGGTATAGACTAATTTGAGTGTGAAATAAGGATTTTTATAAATTTATTTGGATGCCAATTTTGAGTATACGGTTGAGTTCGGATGGGCTAAGATAGTTTGAAAAGTGTACCCGGTGTAGTAAACGGGTCACGGGAGGTTTTTAGGCATAGTCGGGCCCCCACAGAGGCAATTGGGTCACTTGGGCTCGGGCCATTAGGCAAAAAATGGGATTAAGGCTAATTAAACAATTATAAGAAATACTGGAATGACTGATGTGATTTTAGAAAAAGACTTAGTGGGTTAGGAAACCCTAATAGCAGTTAAAGGCAAACTTGGGGATCATGGGAGAGCCAAAAAGAGTCATCTTCAATCTTGGGCATTCAACTCCAAAACCAGACTCTACGAAACCTAAGGCAAGTGGTTAACTTGATGTAGCATTTAAATTACATTTCAATTCATATTCATGTGATGTGTATAATCAAAGAAATTCGTTTTGGGATTTAAAGGGTATAAACATGGGGTTTTGCGAACCCTGAATCTGATTTCTAAATTGAATAGAGATTCCTATATAATCTGATTTGTGTATTTGTATCTAGTAAGACGTGTAAACTCGGATGAATTAGAAATGAATTGGTGATACGGAATTGATGTTTATATGTGTTAAAAGATTAAATTGGATTTTACCCCAAACTTGTGAAAACAGTCGAAAAAGTGAATTAATTGATGTTTTTGGACTTTATGGATATTCCTCATAAGGCTTTTGATGTCTATTAGCGATGGGAAAGCTTGGTTTTCAATATAGAAGAAGTTATGACCAAGTTGGGGAAGACGAGGACCTGATCGGTCGATCGAAGGTGGACCATCGATCGATCGATAGTCCGGGAATTTTGACACCTTCGCCGAGTTATGTATATAAAGGGAAAATTTATGTAGGCTTGTGTCACGGACTTAGTGCATGGTATACCCGGGATATTTTATATATATATATATATATATATATATATATATATATGTATATATATATATATATATATATATATATGTATATATACGGTGTGTGATAGTATATATATGGTTTGTGCATTAATATCAGTGGATTATTATTATTATTATTATTATTATTATTATTATTATTATTATTATTATTATTATTATTATTATTATTATATACTCTAGTGCTATAGGGGGAGGTTGCGCGTAGTGGATGAATCCCCTAGCTTGAAGAGTAGGGTGAGTATATTCCCAGGTCATAGCGTTCGTTATATGGGTGAGGGGCATCTCACTTTCAGGGAAGGAATATGACCACCTCCAACATGTATGTATTAACCAAGTTAGTGAACGATTCTGACTTGGGGTAACTAGGTTATGTGAATACACCTAGTGGGATAGCACTTTAGAGAATTTATATCCAGGGAGATTTTACTCGGGTGGATACTATTATTAAATGTTATTTCAGTATGTTCGTGAATGCTATAATATGACTATTAGTATATAATTAGGTAAATAATTATATACGGTATAATTAATACAAAGCATGAGTTGTATTACAAGTATGACAGATGTGGAAGTTATATGAAATTAGAAAGGGAAATGATTTAATTAAGTTTATATTGATAATAACTTAAAAATCATAATTAAGGCATACTCGGTTAGAGTAGGGTGTTTATAAGGGGTTATATAATTTATCGAGTCATGAGTTAAAGAACTAGGAGATTTTAATTAAGGCATTAATAGTGCACATTAGAGGAGGGGTGATGATGTCCTAAAGGGAGTACGTCACTAACTAAAATATGGCGAGCATGCATATTTACTTATTACTGCAAGTTAATCATTTGCTAAATATTTTTCAAATATTTTTGGGTAGTAGCCCTTGCTATGAAATTTTTTAAAAACCTTTTAGGTGTCTAGCCACAGGGATGCCAGTCTTGACTAAATTTTAGGGATCCGTTGCTGTAGCATATATGGATGTTGCGGGAGTTTGATAGACGCCTCATTCTTTCATTCCTAGTATAGAGACTTCTTATTAGTTATTTGAGCATGTCGCTCACAGTTCATTTTGCTTTTGTCAGACCTGTTGAGATTGATTACTTGTCTCTATTTTATACTTGTTGGAGTTTGGGCCGATAGTTTATTCGGTCAGTTAATTAATCGTGAATGGTTGTTTTAGTTAATTGTGATTATTGTGTTATTTTATTTCCGCATGAGAATTTCATTTAAGTTAATGAAAGATAAAACTTGGCACCAGTTTTATTTTCTCCCTTAGGTGGTTAGTAATTAAAAAGGAGATAGTGATGCTAAGAATGAACCAACTGAGAAACATGTTTTAACTTAATTTAGGACTGATCACCTGGGGTTAAATTAGGCGGGGTGTCACAATTTTCTAGAGTAGTGTGGTGGAATTTCGACATGTGTGTTTGTTACCAATCATATGAAGGAGATACTTGTCATGTGTTAGAATACTATAATCAAGTTCACCATTGGTATGATGAGTCCACAAGCCATCAGTAAGCTCAGTTCAAAACTTGTCTCATAGTAGGTATCTATCAACCATTATGTGGATACTCGACACTAGAGACGAGAGGTAAATTAAAGTTCTCTCTGACGATCTCAACAAATATATCAATATAATTACCACGTACATAGGTGGTGAAAGACATGAACTGAGAGTCGCTAAATGTATAATTTTCATAAAATTCTCTCACTATGTTAGGAAAGATGACCTCTTTGTTGAGGTTGTTATAACATATCATCAATCATTGATGGCCCTAGAATTCATCATACATTAGGGACTAATTTATTTTGATTATGTCCCACTCAATTAACCTCTCAAATGGCACATTCCTTTTTATGAACAATATTTCAAACTAGTTAGTTGTTTTCTGTCTCTAAAACATGGTGGCATAGCTGATGGAGCATGAGAAACGGGTGTCACTGGTAGAACGGGAGACCTAAATCCCATTTGTGGTCTATTAGGTTGGGATGCCATAATGTTACTAAAACGCAGTCACAAAATATCTAAAAAATAAATCTAACTATGTTTAAAGAATTAAGATTTAAATTTGAGATAAGAATCCAATCCAAATAAAAAGGAAAGAAGGTTAAGGAATAAACACCCTCAAATGGGTATCATTGACTCAAAAATACCAAATAAACTAAAATATTTGACATCAAAATGGGTGTAACCATGAAGTTCAACGATTAGAATGGGAACTACTCTAATTTATCCATTTAATTTTAAAAATGAAATATTTCTATCGTAAAGTAAATTCTAGCCAAATCCATAAAAAAAATCTTTAAAATCTATATAAAACTTAACCCAGATGATCATTAATTATTTAAAATGAACTTACTATGATTTTTGGATGAGATTAATGGAAAACTTTAAAGGAAAGTGGGCTTGGATGGAACTCAAAATACTTTAATGGTGGATTTTTGAATTTATTAGGTGAAGAGAGAGAATTTTGAAGCAACAAGAAAAGTGAAAAGGTTCAATCGTGATTTAAATCATGCATTCGTTGACACAATTTACTTTCGCTGACGGGAAGCCTCTCTTTCATGGATCGCGAATGAAGCTAGAAAAATATTTTTTCCCAAACAATGAAAAAAAAAATAATACAATGTGACCATGAACAATAGGGTTTATTGACTCCAACACATGATTGATGATCATAATATACTCGTTCAACATCATAATCAAGATTTAAGGTTATATCTCTTAACCAAAATGAAAAAAAAAAATCTCCAAGACTTAATCGATTTTTAAGTCAAAACATATGGTGCAATTAACATAACTCGTGTAAAGAAAAATATTGACCATTTTTTAACATTGACTGATGATTCAAAACTAAATTTCAATAAAAAGGATTATTTTGGAAAATCTACGATGATGTTTATCATGAAAAAGTTTAATTTTTCTTGAAAATCAACTTACACTTTTTCCATCCTCAAGTAAGTGATTTATTATTAAAATCTTTTTAGTCTCATATACTTAGGGTTACCTTATTTTGGATAGATATAAATTTTATACATCTATTTATCTTATAATTTTCCAAGTGGCAACTTTCACACTTGACAAAAGCGGGGAACATATTAACAATTTTCAAAGGTAAGTATCCCACTTTGCTAATGTTTTAGTCCCAACCAATTCAACACTCATGATTTTGAATATATTTTCATAATTCTTTTAAAGAACATCCATGAAAAAATTCTCACATGATTGAGGCAAAAATGACACCTATTTTAAAAAACAATAACCAGTTTAAGACACCATAAAGAAAGAATAAAATTTTCTTTGTTTTAGTATTTCAGTTGAATAATTGTTTAAGAATGTTATGCAATGTAAGTGCCTCAAGTTATAAATCCACTTTATATTAATTAAGATTTAATAATATTAATCCTTTAAAACTTTAAATTTTAATTTCGAGAGTACATAGGCATAAACGATACCAAGATACGATATTACACGGAAGAGACCAAATGTTAATTTAACATAAGAGACAACTAAACTACAAGAACATAATCAACAATGTATCTCAAAAAAGGCAAAGTTGATAAAATCACAACAAAGGTAATAGGATAAGACGAGTAATGAGATAAGTGTTATAAGAGTCCTAGGCTCATCGAGAACCCACTCAATCTAATAGAGGTTGAGGGAACCAGGTTAGGATCCCTTTTTATCTCTGCATAAATTATGTTCATACTATCATTTCTAATCTAAACATGACTCATCAGAGGCATCTTGGTGTTCAGTCAGACATTGAGCATTTTTTTAGTATGTTTTCCCTTCTTGTTGCCAACATATCGAACATTTTTTCCTTGCCTTTTCTTCCAATTATTCTCAACAAAATTCCTATTCTCCCTAATATTGTGAAAATCCAAGGTCGGATTGAGAAAATAGGAAAAGTTTCTTAAATCACAAATCTTGTGAAAATGATCACATGTGAATATTTTAGGTCTAAAAGTATGAACTTTATTAGGAACAATGTTATAAAAAAATTTAACTTTCATCAACTTGAAATAAAAATATTTTCAGTGGAATTTTTTATGAAAATAAGAACAAACATTATTATTTCTATATGTCCTTATATACAATGATTGACTTTTATTTATAAAGTGGAAGGAACAAATTTTTTATCCTTCAAATGTATTGCATCATCACATCTCCTAGAGTTTTGAACACTTTTGGAAATCAACTCAACAAATGGTGATCCATTTGATGATGAAGCTTTGACATGAAAATTTTCTCTCAAGGATTTTTTTTGTTACAATACAAGTCTCTAATAATTTTTTGAATCCACTTTTAAAGGTTGACATCATATTCTTCACAAACTTTAAAATCCATTTTAGAACTGTCTAAAGAGGTGATCGAATCATCTATTTCCTTTTTCAAGGTGGACACACATTCATCTTCCGCCATAGTTAACTTCTTATCTTCTACAGTTCTATCAATAAATTCTAAGAAATAATTAAATCATAAATCAAAACATTAATTCTAGGTTAAAAATAATGACCATGAGCATTTATAAGTTCAAAGAATTCGTTTTCCTCCTTTAAAAATTTTACCTCATAAAAAAATTGGGTTTTTGATTTCCATGGGTTTTAATTTTTTCAACTAAAGTGTCATTTTCAATAGAAAATTGGGAAGACACATGATCTTCATTATTCAGCAAAGCCTTTTCTTTTTGTAAAACTTTCACATTTATCTTTAATAAGAATTTTGATTTTAAGATTGTCTTATCATGTTAATAATGAATATATTCTTCTCCACCATCACTATCACTAACTTAAACATTCTTAATGTCCGTTATGGAGTGATTTAAAAAATCGGACATGGTTACAAGTTCGGTAAAATAGTTACTATTATGACAACCATTTAAGTCACCAATAGGCCCACACATACTTAACTCCATAATACATACAAAAGATATACCTTAAGGATATTAAAACTACAAGGTTTAGCTCTGATACCAGTTAAGAGTGTGTGTAATAGATACCGATATTGAGAGAGGGTACAATGTTAAAAAAATTGTATTAATACAACCTAGTTCTATACAAAAAAATAATTTATAAATTATATTACACAAAATTTTATCTTCAATATTAGCTTATTAATATAAATGCAAAATAAGTAAAACAGTCACACAACACCAAGTCAAATAAGAAAAAAACCCTACTAATAAGATAAAAACTCTAGTCGAAATACGACTAGTATTATCCTTAATCAGTATCTTTAAATTTATTTCACAAAATAAAATTCTCCTTTTTATAGATGAATATCAACTTTGTTGAGAAGCCAAAAAATTCTTGGGTGCCACTTTCTATGATATGTGTTTTTCAAAAGGTTTTGAAAAATACTTTGGCTTGCTAAAACTTCAGAATGTATTTTTAAGATATTCATACAAGTGTCTTAAGAACAAAAATGTAAATATATTTGTTCAAGAATAAAGTTAGAAGTGTTTACGCTTCAATAGGACTTATAAGCAAAGTTTAAAAACAAACCTCTCAAAAATACAAAGAGAGAAGTGAAGAATATAACTATGGTTAAAAGCTCTAGAGTATTTTACCTCAAAAACTTAATTTTTTACAAAATAAACTTAGTCAAATGGTCTTTTCACTGACGCAGCAAAGTCGTAAGAGTGCCTATATTTTTTATAAGGGAAAAAATACTATGTAATTTTTAATACTAATAAAAAATTTCATATGATATATTTACGCAATGTTTCATTTGAAAATATTTTATATGAACATATACTTGCGTAGTTATATCGATAAGACTGAACTCATAACAAACCACAAATATAACACAAAATAATTACCCATTTACGAAAAACTTAATTTTGAGTATGAAAAAGTGAAAGTCTACTAAGTTTGATTACCTCAACCCAAACGGTGTTCCGTCGAGTGTGATTATATATGGTATCGGATTACGTTTTAATAAAGATGTATGGGGAATGTTACTTTTTAAGACGCTTTGCTGGAATGACTTTAAGGACAACAACAAGAGACTCATATTATATTTTGTAAAACAGAATACGAAAATCCAATTGTCCCGGGGAACATGAGTATACAAATAATACTACACTATTTTGTGTGTAAGAATGGATATCTTCTTTGTTATATACATCGTTAGCAGATTTCAGTATAATCCAAGTGAGTAGAACTGGACTTTAATAAAGTACATTTTTAAGTACTTGAAAAGGAATAAAAATTATATGATAGTTTAGTCAACATAAAGTGTTATACCTTTAAGGCACTAGAACTTGAATTTATAATCTGATAAGGATCTAGGAAATTTCCCTCAAGATATATGTTTCATCTGAAAGGTAGGGATGTTAGTTAGAAGAGTGTGAAGATATTAGGTATTGATGACTCCACCATAAAGGTTGGTGTTGTTGCCACCTTAGAGGCAAATAAAGAGGCTATATGGTTTAAGAAATTTCTAATTAACTTAGATGATGTTCCTTTAGTGCAATCAACCATTACATCATATTATGTACATAGCAAAACGATTGCAAGTTGGAGAGAACCTAATATCCATATAAGAGTTAATCATATTGAGTGTATGTATCACATGGTTCATGGGATATAATAAGTTAGGTTAGATTTCATCGGATAACATCCTAAGTAATCCTTCAATATCTAAGGTTATTGTCTATCACATAGACGAATTGGAAGTTAAATGCATAACCACATGGATTTAAGACTAAGTGGTAGATTGTTGGGATTTCATTCTTAAAAACATGCTTTATAACATTTTTTTATTAATAAAGTACTATTTTATCTCATTTTAAAGTATAAATCATGTTTGTGGTATTGCCATATATTTATTTATAAATATATTGTATATATCGATCAATTTTACTAAGTAGGAGTGTGACAACCCGCTCTAAATAATAACGGGTGGCCAGCCCTATACTGCATTAAATCAGGTATCTCAGATGGCACAGTCTCAACATCAACTGACAATTCTAATAATATAAGGCTAACTACCCGAAATCATTAAAAACGAATTGCCAAAAATTTAAAACTTTTTATTTAACAACAACAACGAAACCAATAATGCACATAACCAAAAATCTACATCTAACTACGATGAGTGAAATGTGCAAACTCCAATAAAATAAAGGAGTACAATACAATGTACAAATAAAATCTCAACAATGAAATACCCGAATATGCTGTCGGGTAACAGACAATACAATAATCTGAGAGATGAAATATAAAAGTGTTAATCTACAACACTTGAATACTAACTCAATATACAACTGAATCCTAATCTAGATATACAAAGATAGGAATCGACCAAAACAAAATGCCGCAATAGTTAGCAACTTCCACAGCTCCACGAATCCTAAATGGATGAACATCAAAGGCGTCCTTGCGGAGGAACACCTGAAGTAGTACAATATATACATGGAGGAGGAAAATATAAACGGGTGAGAGCCCGAGTTAAAAAACATTTTATAGCAAGTGTATTAAAATGCATAATAATTATAAATGCATTATTACATGATTAAGGTGGAATCAAACTCTCCATAATAATTCAACTCGCCTCTCATCTAAAGCGCGCACTAAGCGTATGCACGTGATCTCAAAATGGATGCCCGATTCTAATTAGGTAAGAGGATTCTAACTTAAACCCAAATGAAGTATTTAAGTGGAACCATCTAACCTATCTCCCAATCTACATTTTATTCCTATAACCTATAAATTATATACATTAACTTTAATGTAATAGTTATAGTTATCTTTATAATGTTCATTTGTTGAACATATAAAGTTACATGATCCATCTCATAACCACATCATCACAATACATCAACATTCTCATTTACTAGAATTTTATATTCTAGTGATGCCCTTATAAGGCATGAAACCATATATATAATTATTATAATATTTATATATGTGTTATTAGCATCATGAATTTAAATACTAAACTCCTCTCGATTCTCAACACGGCACTGTGTTTCGTGCGTGGGACGTCTCGCCGAGGCGAAATCCAAACAAGGAACCCCCCTGTTACACTACTCCTGACCGTATTAATCCTCGAGGCTCATTATGCCCTCAATGCATGATGGATGTAACCCAAATTATTATTATCCAGTTTTAATTAATTAATATTCCCAATTCTTAACAGTACACGACGTTTCATGCGTTGGACGTCTCGCCGAAGTGAAATCCAAACAAGGAACCCCACCGTTACACTACTCCCGGCACTGTCGATCGTCGGGATAGGTGATATATATAGATAATTATGAGCATTAAGGAATAAACTTATCCCCAAGTTCCAACATTACACTGCGGTTCGTGCGTGGGACATCTCGCCGAAGCGAAATCCAAACAAGGAACCCCACCGATACATTAATCCTGGCAATGTAGGTCGGTGATGTCCATTATGCCCTTGATACCCAAATACAAACATAAGCAATAATAACCATCCAACCGAGATATAACTCGAAGGACGCAGGCTCACATGCTATCATCTTCCAGAAGTCCATATACGTAGCAAACTGGGGTCACCTGGTTGGGTTCCACGACACCCACCTCATGATCAACTCATGCACACAACATCCCGGGAAGCGGTCATAGCTCCTAACCGACAAGTGAGAGCGACACATACCCATGACCTCTTACCACCATGGACGACTATGACCTGGGGAATATCTACACCCTGATCTTTGAGCCAGGATGATCACCCTCTACGCACGAAACTTCCCAATGATTGTAAGGAGGGGGTATGCTTAACATGTATATACACCATGATATAAGGTATACATACATCCCACATAATAAAGATATACAATCATATAAGATATACCTGCAACATCAATTTCATATTTATAATGCGCTCTTTGGCGCAATTTGATTAACATCATTGTTTAGTTTATTTCTCTCTTAATATACACTAACCGCCAAATCTCACAAATCTTCCCCACTTAGTATACACTATACTATTTCTCGCTTGAAGCTCACATGTCGCTTCTAATAATGAATTGTCTTTCAATTTCATTTCAGTTAAGGATATTCTTTTATCCTAATTCACCTCAATTAGCATTTCTCATTGTGTGAGATATCTCCCAATTCAATCATCAATAAGGATATTTCTATATCCATTTGCACATCAATTAGCATTTGAAATTCTCTATTCATAATAGGGTTGAATTCATTTTATGAACCTTTAAAGTTATCCCATTTGGGATTGGATCCTAAGATCCATTATCTCTAAGTTATTCCCATTACCAAATCGTGAAATCGTTATTATCACCAAATAAAACCCCCGAATAAATGTGGGCTTCCCCACTTAGAAAAATACCAAAATCTCTAATCGGTATTCCTCAATTTTAGTCAATATGACTCCAAAATTTCTCTTAAGGGAAACTCGCTAAAAGTCTCCAAAACATACTCCAAATATCTCTTATAGAGACCCCCAATCGATAACCTCGAACAAAACGGGATGAAATTCTCCTTAGAAAACATCACTTGGAAAAGCCATATTTTTTAATCGATTCGGCCCAGCGAATTGATTCGGCCAGGAAGGCGAATCGATTATGGTCATCAGACCTGGGATTCTGTCTCAGGCCGAATCGATTGGAGAGGAATCCATTCGATCGCTCAGACCTGTCAAGCTGGAACATTCCGAATCGATTCGGGTTGGAGCCGAATCGATTCGGCCTGTTCAGGGGCTACGAAAATGGCTTTTTCTTTAAAGCCCTAAATTCCCAAAATTTCATCTATCTCATGTTCTCTCCAAGTCTATTCAACCCAAACACATATATAACAATATTAATCATCTAAGAACACTTATAAACTAATTTCCAACCTCAAATATATTTATACACTATAAATCTAAGGTTTTCCCAAAAAGTTAGATTTTATCAAACTAAACCTAAAACCCATAAATTTCATCCACAAATCATGCAATAAATGTACACAATAATTATTTAGCAAGTTTAATCACTTGCCTCGGGTTCATAGGGTCTGAAACCGCCTTGAGATCGCGTAGATGCCGGAAAATCTCCACTTTCTCTCTCTTTTCTCCTTCCTTCTCTCCTTCTTTCTTTCTTTATATTTCTCTTTCTCTCTTTGGAGAAATATATCCCGTAGGCTTAATAAGCCTAATCTCCCAAGATACACAACTTTAAATGATAATACACACTTTAAATGACTCGGCGACTTTAATTCGAGTCAAACGGTCCTAATTTATTTCGGAACCTAAATAGACCCCAAGTACAGTCATTTCGACTTTCTCGACCCTTCCGGAAATAATGGTACCCTCAGAATTGACATTCGACAAACTTTATAGCGACTTAAAATATTGACCTCAAGTGCCAATTTAATTATTTCTCCAATAAAATATTATTTATTTCACCCAAAATAAATAACTCGTTGTCTCCAAGACGTCGGGTTGTTACAAACTTCCCCACTTACAAGAATTTCGTCCTCAAAATTTTGGCTAAGCCTAATTCTCCAAAGCTCAACTAAGTTCTAATATACCCATACTCACTAATCCTATCTCCAAACTTCTAACTTCCCACGACGAATTTATTTAATTTATTTTATTTTAAGTTGATTATGAATTCAATAGAACCAATTTCCACAACAAGGGCGCCCATACACCATTTATATTTGAGATTTGTGCTCATAGCAGTCATAATGAGGCTTTATTTGCCACCAAAGTTCCAAATTTCCATTAATATAATACTAACATTTTAATAGTGCGAAAATTTTGATTGGTCTAAAGAAATAACTCCTCTCAATTCCTGACATTCGCCACTTTCGTGCGAGGGACGTCTCGCAAAAGAGAAATCCAAACAAGGAACCCTCCCAATACACTATTATGTGACGACGTCGGGGATTGAGAGTTTGTTAAATCCGAATGTAGACACCCCATTCTATTACCCCTTAACTCTTCTTAGGTCCCTAGTACCTCCCTTCATCACCATAAACCCAGGTAACGTGCCGAGTACTGACCTGGAAGCCATCGGGCACCCCCCGGCTCAGTTTGACCCAAAAGTCAAACTCCTCGTATCGACCGAGACTCAATGAATCTTCGAAGGGTACTGAATACCCTTTCCAACGTTCTACCCCGTGCGCGATTCTGACTTACCATACGGACGAACGCGCCATTTACGTCCGAAACCTGACCTAGAGGGCACCGGGTGCTCCCGGGCTCTATTTGACCTATGTTAACTCTTCAGATTGACCTAGGATGAATGAATATTCAAAGGTCACTGAATACCCTTTCCAACAGTCCATCCCGTGCTCAATTCCGACTTCCCATGCGGACGAACGATCCGTTTGACTTCGGGAAGCCACCGAGCGTTTCTCAGGCTCGGTTGACCAAAGTCAACTCTCCAAACCGGGTCAAACTCATTGTTATGTACAAGTACATCTCCTAACCTTTCCAACGGTATGCCCCATGCTCAATTTGGAGTTACCATGCGGACGAACGCGCCGTTTGCGTCCGCGCGATTCCCCGTCCAATGGACCGACAAACGTTTCCGAGCCACATTTGACCCAAAGTCAACTCCCGAACTCAGGAGAGGTCGAAAGGAATTTCTAAGTTCTCTAAAATACCTTTCCAACGATATGCCCCGTGCATGATTTTAACAAACGGTTTGCCCTCGGTGGCCAATTTACCAAAAAAGCCTGAGGCGCACTCCCAAATGGTAGGTCCCAGACCCTGCCTATCGGCACCTGTCGATAGGCAGTGCCATGATAGGGCCAATCAGCAGTCCCCTGGGGTTATAAAAAGAGGCCTTGGACTCATTTTCAAGGAGATCCCAGATCTGATAAAAATCTCTCTGAACGAATCCCAGAAACCTCTCTCGAAGGCAGCGTGATTTTAACTTCCAAATACTTTTTTACTTCCACTTTCCATCATCCTCTTCATCAAACTTGTGGAATTAACCACTCTCCATCATCATCCAAGTGCAAGGGCTTCTCTCCAACATTCAAGATCAATCTCAAGATCTTCAAGAAGGTCCAACTTTCTCAAACTCTCTCTCTTAATTTCTCTTGAATTCCCAATAACTTGTTTTGTTACTCAGCACTTTTATAATCTCATCTCACACATCCTAATATACTTTTTATTTAGTATTATTGCACATCTCTTATTTTTATATAAATAAAAACCCCAAAAAACAAAGAAAAAGAGGGTTTGCTCATAAATTCCAAGTAGGGATTCTCACAATTTTTCCACATTTTTCTCACAACTAAAACACCTTTTCTACACACACACACACACTTACAAATAAGAGATCCCATATTTGGATTTATGGGATAAACCCCACCCCTTTGCTTTGTCTGCAAACTACGTGGACTTTGATGCCTTTATAGGCTACGTAGGCATCTCGGGGTAAAACCCGAGACTCGAGTCCTTTCTCTCACTTTTTCTCTCATTTCCTATTTTCTCTAAATCCATTTTTCTTGTATTATATATATCCTTAGACTTAGTGACACATTACTCCATGTGCGTTATCATTCCCTTATAACGATCAACGTAGGGGTAATCGCGTAAATCTTATTTTTCTAATATTACTCTTATATCTTCCTACGGATGACTCGCTTTATCTTTTCCATGATACAAGTCGAAGATTCCTACCACCATTCTATATATATACACATGCACACATCTCATGGGGGGAAACATAAAGGAAAATAGCAAATATCCATGAGAGACCGAAAGGGCGGAATGGGTTCCTAACACCTTCCCATTTCGTAACTAAGCCTCCGAACCCTTTTTCGAATCATTTTGGTTTCGCACGCACCAGTATGTCTTTGGATGCCATCCTTCGGGGTGGCTTCCTCTTTTTCTTTTGTCTATTTTGAGTAAAATAGACTGGCGACTCTGAATCTCTCTACATTTTTCACACCTCATGAAATCGACGCCGACCGAAGCGCTCTCCCGAGAGGGGATGCGCGGGACCCGAAGTATTCCTCTTCCCTCCGCGGTGGGGATCGGCGGTGATGGCCACAGTGGCGACTCTACTAGGGAGTTTTATTTATTTTGAGGGATTGACTCTATTTACATGGATACTATATTTGTTTATGCTTCTCCCCCCCTCCCCCCATATCTGCATGTTCCCCTTTCTCACATGTATATCCAATGCTTATGATTATGTTCACACACTTGTAAGAAATCCTCCATGTACACCTCACACCACGTACACCTAGGATCACGTATATCCCCATGTTTCATGCATCACCTATCCATGCTTGGCATACCTTTGGGGGTACTTATACTTTGTTCCCGGTTTGACATAATCAAAGAAAGGCATTCTCATCATAAGCTACTAATAAGAGAATCATGCATGATTCACACGACATCACCAAAGAGCATTAACATTGACCAAATTTTACCAAGTAACTAGAGGGTCACTTCGTGATGGGCGCTGGTTCGGCAGGTCGCAGTTAGCCTAAGTGATATGACTCTCACCTTCCATTGGCCGAGTACCTTCGACGTATATCGAACGGTTCCCCCGCATCGTACTTCTTGACCGAAGTCATGACGGGAGGTATATTGCAGGGAATTCGTTTACGTACGCCGAGTATATCGAATTAGCTCTCACACGTACCGTCCCCACGAGGTATATGGTGAGGAAATTCACGTACACTCAGGTATATCAAATGGCTTGTCCACACGTATCGATTGCCCGCAATAGCAAGACGTATATCATGGAAGTCACGCCAAAGGGGGGAACCCATGCCGATTCACCCAACCAACTGCATACCCGCAATAGGTGTCAAACCTAGGACACGCACTTTAGATTGTCGGTGTCGACCCGAAACTTTGTCGAAATTTCGGGTCGATCTTCCGCCCAATTTTTGCGCATTTTTAAAACGGGACTCTGTCCGCGAGCCTGGTTACAAGTACCAAACCATAGCTTTTCATATATTAAAACCCCACTTTTCCAGCCTCAGGTCTCATTCGACATTTCATTTAGGAGAATTAAATACAAGTGAGAACATAATAATCATAATAATCATGCTGAGTTCTGTCTCCAAAAACATTTCTCCCTTTTTATCAAAAATCCAAAAATAGTTCCTTCCCTTTTTCTGAAAAATAAATCTCATCCTATGCCTTCTCAGGTTGACCGCATGCCCTTGGCCTGGCTCCCTATTGGCTTAGGTCTTCAGTCAAATCACCCCGGAGTTTCGTCCGTTCCTCTACTACTTCTTCTGAATCCGGAATCCATCCATCTTCCATGGAGAATGCGGATCAAGCACCAGTCATACAACCGGATCTGCATACGGTCCTAGCTCAGCTCGTGGCCAATATTGACAACCTCCAATATGAGGTCTGAGAAATGCAACGAAACCAAGTCCTTATTCCTCAAGAGCCCAAGGCCCTGTTCCCTCGTGCTATGGGTCCAACCGAGCCCATCTGGGTTCCGGAAGAATATCAGCACGCTTCGCGTGCCCCTCCTGCTAATGGGTCGCCACCTGCCCAACTTCCATGCCAAACATTGCCCAGCCTATGGCTAACTTGCCTGTGGTTGTTGATCCAAAGGAGGAGGAGTTGAACAAAGTCAAAGAGGATCTTAAGATTCTCACCAAGTCAGGATCTCTGGGAATTACATGGACTACACACATATGTCTCCTTATCCTAAAGCAAGGTTACCCGAGAAGTTCAAAATGCCAAATATCGAGAAATTTGGAGGGAGTGGTCCCCTGATTATTCATCTTTGCAGTTATCATCGTTCCATGACTCTACTAGGGGCTTCCGAATAAGTGATGGCCCAATTATTTGAGCAAACTTTGAAAGACAGTGGTCTCCGATGGTTTTTATCTCTTGAGGAATCCAGAATCCATAGCTGGGAGGATCTAGCCCGAGAATTCATGACGCAGTACAAATACAACAAAGAGCTTGAGGTCACCCTCCATGATTTAGAGTTGCTCAAACAAAACTCTGGAGAATCAGTCAGTAACTTTATAGCCCGATGGAGGGAAAAAGCGGCGACCATGACCAATCGGCCATCTCAAGAAGAACGGTCAGCATAGTGAAGAAGAATTTCTTACCCCATGTCCGAGCAACCATAGGAGTACAGTACTACCCCCATCTTCGAGCTCTTAGAGAAGCAGGAGTAGAAATCGAAGAGGGTCTTTCCAAAACAGAAGTTGAACCAAAGAAGGTGTCCGGAAAGTTCACCCCCAGAAAATATGACAAGCTTGTCAGTTCCGCAGTCTCAACCATCAACAACATCTCTCAACCAACCACATCATGGGCACCGAAAAGCCGCCCTGCTCCCGTCCGAAGGGAATACACTGAACTCCATGCTCCCCTCTCCAAAGTTTACCAAGACATGTTAAGCCAAAACCTTATAAAGCCCTGGATCCACGTCCATTACCCAATCCACTTCCCAGAAATTTCAATACCGATGCTTATTGCGCCTTTCACCAAATAGTTCGCCATACCACCGACCAATGCTTCCACCTTCGAAACATAATTCAAGATCTCATTGATTGGGGTACCATCGCCCCACCAACCAATCCTAAACCAAACACTACTCATAACCCACTCCCAAATCACACCAATGCCATCTTCTTGGAAGGAAACCCAGATTTCGATCCATCAACTCAAATCACACCCTTATA
Source organism: Sambucus nigra (assembly GCA_949130495.1). NCBI lineage: Eukaryota > Viridiplantae > Streptophyta > Magnoliopsida > Dipsacales > Adoxaceae > Sambucus > Sambucus nigra. The sequence continues at coordinate 581,707,668 of OX422210.1, read as the reverse complement.
CCCTCCTAAACCCCTTCAACTTTGCCCATATTTCCTCCTACACCCTGCTAGCCCCGCTAATCAGGCGTCGTCACTCCTTACCAGAGCGTGCATCACTGTCCGGACCTGTTCTGAAAGTAGAGGTATGGAACTGTGAGAGGTGTTAAACCAACTCCTAGAGTTCGGGCTGAAATTTCCCTCACAGATGATTATCGACTGCCAGAGGTTCAGTACATTATTTTTGGAAGCACAAAAATTGGCTCAAGAATCAGATAGGTGGATGGTACCAACCGATGAAATCTGCTTAGATGATATTGTTCGGATCATGACGAAATCATTCAGGCAAACCAATAACATTTGCAGTATCATCGAGTTACTTAACGCTTTGAAACTGCAAGGGCACCTAGTCCCTTCATCCTTACACATACCCACAGAATAGGAAGACCTATATGAAGAAGCCATTGGAGTTATGGAATGCATTGACTTCATAAGGGAAAATAGAATTGTTGCCACCGGATGGGGGGAAGAATTCGAAGTTTCAAATGAAGAATAAGCTTTAGGAGGAAATGGCTCGATGGCTAACTTATGTGGGATGATATCATTTGATGAACTCCTCGGAGAAATAGATAAGGTGGCAGAACTACCTGAGATTGATGAGGAAACTGGACTTAAGTTTTTCCCTTCTTCAGTAAATCACATGACCAGATTTGGGAGACATTACCAAGTTCCAAGCTCGCTACCAGTAAATGATAAGGGGAGGGGCATTGAAAACCTTCTTATGCCAAAAATGACCCTCGAGGAGAGCAAGATCCTCGATCAATTGAAGAAAACTCAAGCTAACATCACTCTATGGGGGCTTTTCATGTCTTCCCAGCTACACAAAAATTATTTGATCAAATTTCTCACTGGACCCATAGTTCCTCCCTCTACTACACCAGAAGAAGCGATGAACCTGGTCGAATCCTTGACCTCTACCCGAATGCTGTCCTTTTCTGAAGAAAAAATCCCCAAAATTGGGCCAAATCACAATCATGCACTCAACATCTCCGTCGAAGTTATGGGGAAGGTTATACCACTCTCTCTCATTGATAACGGATCCTCTTTGAATGTCTCCCGATGAGAACCTTCAAATGTTTAGGTCTGAAAGAAAGTGACCTCTCTCCAACATCCACTGTCGTGCATGCCTACAATAATACCCGTCGTGAGGTGATGGGATCCATAAAACTTGTAATAAGGGTTAGACCTATAAACCATGTCGTCTAATTCCAAGTCATCGATATCCCGACCTATTTTAACCTGTTGCTCGGACGACCCTGGCTCCAGAGTATAAAGGGTGTCTCTTCCTCGTTCCATCAGAAACTGAAGTTCTTCGCCGATGGGTGAGTCATCACCATATTGGGTGATGATGGTAACACCGAGGGTGCAAGAACCGACAGTCCAATGCTTGAGATACAGCATGGATTAAATGATATGCTCCTATCAGGTTTCCAAGTTGAACCATCCCTACTCCCGGTAAGGGACGATTTCAAAGGAAGGGTTCATCCAGAATACGACCCTCATGGAAATGTCAATGTGATTCAAATGTTCATAAACATGCACTTCATGCCCGGACTGGGGCTAGGACAAAGACAGCAGGGGATACTTGAGCCCATCGAACTAAAGAAAGCTTTCCCTCCTTGTGTCTTGGGAGATCAACCATCAGAACCAAAACTCAGAATGATCCGCCAGACTCGATCAAAGAGAGGGTTAGACTTCGTCCGAACTATCTCGGGAGATTCTTTAAATGGACGATTCATCAAGGAAGGCGAGGATTTACCCTTTTGTGGTTTTCCAGAACCGTGGTATGACTATACAGATAAGAAGATGAATCCTGGAATAGAGATCTTCTTCGAAGATAGCTACCCATGGGCCAGAAGTTACCAATACCAGGTGCCACCGCTTATCAAAGATACTGAAGAAACTGAGGAAAGTGACTCCGAAGATTCCTTCAACCTGCAAACATTGGGGCTGATACTCTGCATGGCTCATTCAGGCACTACATCAAGAGACCCACCCCGTCTGATTAAAGCTGCTGATACACCTCTTCTCAACTGGCATGCTACGCCAACTCTACCTGTTGAAATCTCCCCTAAACCCAATGTTTACCCTGTTTTATCTACTGTTGTCCATCCTTGATCAAATGTAATCGATACCTCTTTTGATGAGGTTCTCAATGCTATTTTTCCTCTCAATGAAATAAATGAAGATTTTGAGTATCTTGCTGTGCCTTACATTAATTGTGTAGATCCTAATCAAACTTTTAATGATGATGATTTTGCAAATGAACAATTCTTAACTGATCTAAATAAGGTTAATAATAAATAACATAACCGCGTTAAAGTTAATGAAGAAGAGACTGTTGTTATTAATCTTGATTCTAGTAGCCAACTGCGTGAGATTAGGATATGGGCCACCCTTGACGAGCATGAGCGCGCATAACTCGAAGAATTACTAAAGGAGTTCGTGGATGTCTTCGCATGGTCCTACGATGTCATGCCAGGTATTGATCCCGAAATAGCTCAGCACGAGATCCCCATTCTCCCAGATGCCAAGACAGTTAAACAAAAGTTGAGAAAGCTCCGCACCGAATGGTCGCTTAAGGTCAAAGAAGAGGTGATCAAACAGTTGAACGTGGGTTTCATTCGAGTAATCGAATATCCCACATGGGTAGCCAACATTGTACTTGTACCAAAATCAGGAGGAAAGGTTCGAATGTGTATAGATTACCGAGATTAAAACAAAGCCTCTCCGAAGGATGATCATCCGCTACCCAACATCAACCTGATCATGGACAACACATTCAGTCATGCTCTTAAGTCATTTGTCGACGGATTTGCCGGATACAACCAAATTAAGATACATCCCGACCACCAAGAGAAAACCTCATTCATCACCCCATGGGGAACTTTTTGCTACATCATTATGCCATTCCGTCTCAAGAATGCTGGGGCTACCTACCAAAGGGCTTCCACAACCATCCTGCACGATCTGATCCATAAAGAAGTCGAGGTTTATGTGGATGATATGATTATCAAGTCCAAAACTAGACAAGGTCGTGTTCCCGCTCTCCGGAAGTTCTTCGAACGACTGTGGCAGTATCAGATGAGACTCAATCCACAGAAGTGCATCTTTGGCGTTACGAAGGGAAAACTCTTAGGATTCATGATCAGTGAGAAGGGGATAGAAGCAGATCCCGCCAAGCTGAAGGCCATACTTAAGATGCCACCTCCCCGAATAGAGAAAAAGGCCGAGGCTTCCTGGGGAAGTTACAATATATCAGTCGGTTCATCAGCCAGCTAACCTCCATCGGTGAACCAATCTTCAAACTCCTCCGAAAGGATTCAACCAAGGTTTGGAACGAGGCCTGCGAAGAAGCTTTTGATCGAATCAAACAAGACCTAACCCAACATCCAGTTCTCATGCCACCACAGCCTGGTCTCCCTTTGCTCTTATACCTGACCATAACAGACACTGTAGCCGAGGCTTCGCTAGCCCAGTACCTCGAGGACTCCCGCAAAGAAAGAGCCATCTAGTACGCCAGTTGCAAGTTGGTTGGATACGAGGTCAACTACACTTCTTTGGAAAAAGCATGTGTCGTACTTGTCTGGGTCACCCAAAAGTTGCGACATTACATGCTCGCCTTCCCCATTAAACTAGTATCCCGAATGGATCCCATCAAATACCTGCTCAAAAAACACGCCTTGTCCAGCCGAATGGCTCGATTGTTGATGCTCCTAACTGATTTTGGTATCGTGTATGTCACACAGAAACCCGTTAAAGGAAGAGACATCTCTAACTACCTCGTTGACTACCCTATAGAAGAAGCAGATGTCTGGATCTCCGAATTCCCAGATGAAAACATCCTCTGCACCACTCAAGACTGCCCCCGATGGAAAATGTTGTTCGACGGCGCTGCCAATAAAAAGGGATATGGCATTGGGATACTTCTGGTCGCCCTAGATGACTCCCACACTCCCATCGCCATTAAATTGGATTTACCTTGCACCAACAACATGACAGAATAAGAGGCATGGACAGTGGGCCTCCAGGTTGCTCTCGAGAAAATTATTCAATACCTTGATATATACGGGGATTCTGCCCTTATCATCGGTAAATTGCTCAAAAAGTGGAAGGTCAAGGACGAAAAGATTTAACCCTTTCATGCCCAATTAGAAGAATTGACCTCCCAATTCCGAGATATCACCTTACATTACCTACCCCGACCAAAGAACAACCTAGCCGATGCTCTCGTCACTTTGTTTTCCATGGTCGACATGCCCGAGGGAATAACAATGACCCCCTTCCTAGTTCAAAAACAAGACAGACTGACCCATTACTACCATATTGAGCTTGTCTCCACTGAAGATCCCGAACTAGTCGATTGCTGGTACTATGATATTTGGTGCCTCCTCAAACACGATAGGTATCCCTAGGGTTCCAACAAGAACGACTGAGCTACCCTCTGAAGGCTGGCCGCTCACTACATCATCTATCATAAAGCACTACTCAAGAGGAATTTCGATGGAACTCATTTGTGATGTATTGCAGGGGCTGACATTGAAAAGATAATGCAGAAAATCCACAACGAGGAATGCGAACCCCACATGAACGGTCACATTCTTTCCAAGAAGATCATCCTACAAGGCTATTACTGGACCATCATGGCCTAGGATTGTACCGCCTACATTCGGAAGTGCCCTAAATGCCAATAGTTCTCCAATCTCCAACATCTACCTCCGCGGTAATTATACAACATGACTTCTCCCTGGCCGTTCTCCACCTGGGGTATCGATATCATAGGGAAGGTCACACCAAAAGCGTCAAACGGGCATGAGTTCATCCTAGTTGCCATCGATTACTTCATAAAATGGGTCGAAGCTGAGTCATACGCAGTATTAAATGCCAAGAAGGTGGACGAATTCATCAAAAAGAATATCATCTGTCAATATGGGGTCCCGCATGAGCTAGTGTCGGATAATGGTTTGCACTTTGAGGCAGAAGTCATAAAAATAGTCAACGAATACGGGATTCAGAGACACCAATCTTCTCCCTACCGACCTCACACCAATGGTGCAGTTGAGGCCACAAATAAAAACCTCAAAGCCATTATCAGCAAGATGACCGAAAGTTGTAGGGATTGGGACGACCGTATTTCCTACGCCCTCTGGGGCTATCGAACCTCAATTCGAACCTCTACTGGGGCTATCCCTTACTCCCTGGTTTACGGCATGGAAGCAGTCCTACCTATAGAGATGGAAATACCCTCGTTACGTGTCATGCTCGAAAGCAAGGTTAGTGAAGAAGACTAGTGCCAAGGCCGTCTTGATGATCTGACCTTACTAGATGAACGGAGATTAAAAGATCTTTACCACATACAAGGATACCATCGCCGAATATCGTGATCATTCAACAAGAGAGTCAAGGACCGCGGTGTCCGAGAGGGGGATTTAGCCCTCAAAGAGATAATTGAACCAATCTGGGACCCTAGAGGAAAGTTCAAACCCAATTACAGCGGCCCGTACATTGTGAAGAAAATCTTATCCGACGGTGCTGCCATGATCACTGACCTGGATGGGGAAGAGATGGCTCGTCCAGTCAATCTGTACCGTCTCAAGAAGTTCTACCCCTAGTCCAAAATCTCGGTGCTCTACGACTCTTCTCATCCCCCTTCTATTCTAAAAAAAAACTCTCTCCATTTCCCTCTACCCAGAACTACGTGGGCCTGATCCTCTGCAAAAACTATTTTCAAACATATAAGAACTTTTTCAAAAACCCCAGAGGTACGTAGGCAACTCATACTCCTCACATGAGCACGACCCCCTTCTTTTTCACAAAATACCATTCTTTTCTTACCCCCAAGAACGACAGTTCATTCTAAACATCTACTTGAACAAAAGGATTATGTATGCCTTAGCGATTGGTATAGATAATTCAAAATACAAAATTCATCGAAAGGCACAGCTGGATGATCAGAAACTTATTTATTTCATTAATAAGACACTAAAGTACATATTGCATAAGAAAAAGGAATGGATAACTCCCTTCCCCCATACTACCATAAAAACCAAACAAAATCCACCACATCTGTTACATAAATAAACTCCCCAAGAGTCCTACCCACGGCTACCCGAAGAGCCTGCACCCTCATCATCCACGTCCTGAGGACCCTAATTTTCTCCTGCCTGAATGGAGTGCCGCAAACACTCCATGGACCGATGAGCCTTAACCATCTTCGAAAAGACCACAACACCCCCTTCCATGGAGTCAGATAAAACAAACCACCTTTGATCGGTCTCTACTGCCAACATCTTGCTGACTACTTCCCTCCATAACCACTTCATATAATCTTTGGGGATATGACAAACCTTCCCAATAGACTGAGAGGGATGGGTCGACGGACGCCAATTTTCCCACAGAGATCTTTGCAACAGACGCAAGCGCTCAGTCAAATCTTCTACTGAAAAGAAATTTGAGGTCCGAGGGCAAACGACCTGTGCCCAGCCAAATTGGCGCAAAAGCCGCCAAGGGAAATTAAAAGAGGTCTGCCTGAGACCAACCAACCGCACATATGAATATTCTCCTAGCTGCAGAACAGTCTGCAACTGTCCCCACCAAGTCACGGACCAATACAGCCTACAAGCCCCATGCTCCACAAGCCAATTCTCCCAGTTCTCAACATACAGGCCCATGGGGATGAAGTAGCGCGAAAAGAAGTTGGGTACAGCCGAAAAAGGATATTCTGGAGGAGTCGACAAGCGAAATCTTTCAGACAACCACATGAACAGCATCACAGGGTTCCCCCTCAAAAAGTCTGAACAGCCTTCTCTCTAAGCATCCAGGCCATTCAGAGTCTCTGCCAATATCACCTCCGCAGGATTGCGACGGTTTGACATCCACGAGGTAATGGATGCAATTTGTGGGTCCACCTACAATTCCCCAGTCACTAACATTAGTTTTGAAACCAAGCCCAGAACAATGGCTCCAACATAGCCAGCGTCGCATACTTCCCACGAACGAACGAACTGCAATACCACCGGGAGGGAGATCATTCCTCCGGCCACCAATGACCTGGCCGCCGAAGGTGAGATATGAAGAAACCCTGCCAACAAATCCCTAGGAGAACGGGAAAATTTGGGTAAAGCCACGGAAACACTTGGATTCACGCCCAGTATGGCAAAAAACTCCTCGTAGGTAGGACAAGCTTCTTTCAACCCGAAGCGGAATTCATGGTCTTCGGGGTACCAAAATTGTACTGCCACCATCAGCATATTCCACTCAAAAGGTCGATTACGCCACAAGGAGACTCGGCGCATATTGAAGGCATCATAGTCGACATTATAAGAGCATATAGCTTCCAAGGCTTCGAGGTAGTTGACAAACTCGATGCTACCGAGGAGAGCCATCTTGCAAGACTAAAAGATGATGGGTGGGTATGAAGAATGTAAAAGGTGTGAGGAAAATACTCCACCCTTCTCCCTTTTTATACTTAAAAATCCTCATAAGGGACATAATCCCTGTAGAAATCGAAAGGAACCCTACCCCACAAGGTACTAAAGGCTAAAGAGGGTACCAATCAAAGCTTTCAATTGATGGGACTGGACTGAACTGCCGATAGGTAGGGTAGGGTGCTTGCCGATCTGCAACCCCCCATTTTTGGAAATCTCCCTTTTTCCTTTTTTGTCAAATCAGAAAAATAAAAATTGATATTCTCAACAGAATTTCAAAATCCCTTTTCCTCCTTATATAATTCCCCTTTTTAAATTTCCTCCATTCCTTCTTTGTCAAATCAGAAAACTCCAAAATAATATATTGATATTCTCAAAATAATTTCAAGAATCATATTCCCTCCTTATGGGATTCCCCCGTTTAAAATAAAAAAACTTTCCTTTATGGCCTCAGTAGCAAATTAAAAAGCGCATGTGCATGCATTCATTCATCATTAAAATAAATGATAATAATAAAAAAAAATGCATTGCATTGCATATATATGTTTTTTGCGTTACATCATTTTTGTAGGAAATAAAGAAAAGCCAAAAACAACGGGACTCAGCCCGAACCCATATTTCACTCCCTCTCTCTATCTCTCTCAAGAATTTCCATCCCGACGACGCGCTATATTTCCCCTACGACGAGACTACACGCCCCCACTACCCGAGCCAGAGTCTCCCTCGGATGAGGCTGACGGCACCAAATAAGAAGGAACAGGGACAACCTCCTGAATGTGGGCAGTCGCTGATGATATCCAATCCCTGATGTCCCTGAGCCAAGTGGTCGACACCCGAATTTGCTGCAAAGGAAAGGTAGAATGAGTATCAAACAAAATAAATCAAAAAATAGAGGAAAAGAACCAAAAGGTTTACCGCAGGACGAAGGACGTCCTTTGTCAAGCCCAGCTCCTCCGGATCCATCGCAAGAGGACGGTGTAGCATTGGCACTGTCCCTCCATCAGCTCGCCGGATGTTGCACGAAGGAGTGTGCAGTCGAACAAAAGGGACCTCCGAGGTCGCCGCCGCCGCACGTGCCGACGGACCACCACCACTGTGGGAAGTCCCCATGGCCCGACTCGAACTAGCAGGAGGGAAAGGCAAGGCATCATGTATGATGGGCGCCATCAACCATCTCGTCACAAAGTCCATATAATCATACGGCGTGGCCATATCAGTATAAAACGCATAGGACTCACTAATCATCGCCGCGATTCTTTAATCCTCTAATAATTGTCGCTCCCGCCTCATAGAAGTAGGAGGCTGCGGGAGAGGCACCACCTCCTCCTCCTCAGTAATCCGACGGATCACCCTCTCCCCGAGGTACCAGGTATGGCCGAACTCATTCGCCAATAAACGCCTCAACTGCGCGTTCACCCCAGTCACACCCGTATCCTGAATGGCGGTCCCTCAACGATAAAAGGTCACCTGAAAATCCCCAAGCAGGCATAAGTCAATACGAAATCGAAGGTGCAAAAACTAAGACTGAAATGGAAAGGGTCTTACCCTACCACTGGTCAGGTCATTCAAGACCTGATGCACCGCTTCCAAAGAGAGAGATCCTTTCGACTGCCGGTTTGCCTTACACCATCGATACAAGCGACAGAAGTCCCCAGCGGTGTCATCCTTCAGAGCAATCAGTGGGGTGTTGCACCCAATCACCTCATAGAACCATGTCTGAATTCACAAGCAAAAGGAGATGCATAAGGAAAATGCGAATGCATGAAATGGAAATGCGCAAAGTAAAGAATACCTCAAGGAGATACGTGGATCCTGTAAAAGTCTATCGACAGCACCGGCTGAACGCATCCAGAGAAGAGTAAAGGGTCGCCAAGGTCAGTCTCCTCCAATCATAGAAAGGGATGTTCGAAAACATCTTCAAGTATGGCAGAAACCACAAATGGACGACGTCGCCGCTCAACGCCACCATGAAACCTCCCAGCACCAATAAGATGAACAACTGGGCCATCTGCCTCACATGTACCCCATCCTCCACATCAACCACCATGCTTAGTAAAACATCCTTCAGCAAGGACAGCCGGATAGAATCCCTAGAGACTATCCTCCTCACATCACCGAGTTCCGCATACACCGCCTCCGGCCTCACCCGTAAAGAGCGGTCCACCTCTATGTGCTCCCCGTCATAATCCAGCCCCAGCAGTTGCTGCACATCTATGGGAGTCAAAATCATCTCCACGAAACCAAAATTAAAAGTGTGGGTAGTGTCCCACCACCTCTCCCCCAAGGCACACAAAACTACTGTCGAACGAGGCATCTCATCCAGTGCAGCCGCCAACCTCCCAAAACCCACTGATGATACCATTCATCACACCATGGGTGGAAGATGCTCCCAAACATCCCTAAGCCCCGTCGTCCCGCGGGCACGCATGTTCTTCAAAGTAATATCCGACTGACGAAAGGAAAAATCCAGTCAAAGGTTAAGAAAAGGAAAAATCACCCAAAAAGGAAAAAAATGCCAAAGGTCGGGTTACTTACATAACCACCGGGAATCACTCGGCACTGTCTCCTCACCTTCTCGAGGTAGCCCAAAAGTCCGTGCCACTGCCGAATGGCACCTCTCAGTCTATGTCGACAGATACCCCCCTTAAAATTTCGTGCAAAAATACCAGAAATCCTCGAAAAATCCTCGAAAAATTCATAAAAATCCCAGGAAGCATTTAAAACGTTTTAATCAAGGAAATTTTGCACTCCTTTGGGCGACACACCATTTTACCCAAAGGAGCCCTCAAAATCCAAGCGATTGACCTCTCGGGCAAGGCGCCCAGACCACCTAATCACCTCCTCATCAGACTTTACAACCATCGACTATTCGGTGTGGTACAATATCACATGGTATTTTTCCCAGCAGAAATCTGAAGAACCACTCACCCCGAACAATCTCTCCCAAAGGACAATCCAAATTTTCCCCGGACCATTCATCATTCCACAGCGAAATCTCAGATCCAAATTCTTATTCCCAGCGGAACCCCTCTTCCCCAGCGGAATCCTCAAAAACTAAGAGAAATCTCCTCCCGGTAAAGCTCCAGAAAATCCCTTAGGATCACCTGATCACTTCCCCAGCGGAATTCTCTTATAGCACCCAAAATAGGTTGTTCTCCCCTGCGAGGTCTCCTAAAAATTTTCCCCAGCTAGTAGCTCCCCAACTCAAATCGGAATCACAAAGCTCTTTCTCTAGCAGAATCAAAATACAATCTTTATCCACTCTTGGGTCAGAATTAGCCCCGATCTTGGATCGTCGCCTTAGTTAGGTCAGAATTGACCTCGGTCCTTGGCCTTCACCACTCTTGGGTCAGAATTGGCCCCGATCTTGGATCGTCACCTTAGTTAGGTCAGAATTGACCTCGGTCCTCTTTGGTCACCACTCTTGGGTCAGAATTGGCCTCGGTCGTGGATCGTCACCTTAGTTAGGTCAGAATTGACCTCGGTCCTCGATCGTCACCACTCTTGGGTCATAATTGGCCCCGGTCTTGGATCGTTAGCTTAGTTAGGTCAAAATTGAACTCGGTCCTCGGTCGTCACCACTCTTGGGTCAGAATTGGCCCCGGTCTTGGATCGTCACCTGAGTTAGGTCAGAATTGACATTGATCCTCGTTCGTCACCACTCTTGGGATAGAATTGGCCCCGGTATTGGATCTTCACCTTAGTTAGGTCATAATTGACCTCGGTCCTCGGTCGTCACCACTCTTAGGTCAGAATTAGCCCCGGTCTTGGATCGTCACCTTAGTTAGGTCACAATTGACCTCGGTCCTCGGTCGTCACCACTCTTGGGTCAGAATTGGCCCCGGTCTTAAATCGTCACCTTAATTAGGTCAGAATTGACCTCGGTCCTCGATCGTCACCACTCTTGGGTCAGAATTGGCCCCGATCTTGGATCGTCACCTTAGTTAGGTCAGAATTGACCTCGGTCCTCGGTCGTGACCACTCTTGGGTCAGAATTGGCCCCAGTCTTGGATCATCACCTTAGTTAGGTCATAATTTACCTCGGTCCTCATTCGTCACCACTCTTGGGTCAGAATTGACCCCGATCTTGGATCGTCACCCGAATTCAGTCAGAATTGACCTCGGTCCTCGGTCGTCACCACTCTTTGGTCAGAACTGACCTCGACCCTCGGAATTGGTCATCCTCATCTCCTTAGGTCCTCATAACTGACCTCGATCCTCCAAATTGATCATCCCCATTATACTTCTTAGGTCCTCAAAATCGACCTCGACCCTCTGAATCGGTCATACTCCCTCAAAGGCATCATGCGGTGTCTAATCGACGGCTATCATTTGTTCCAAACTCACCCATTGAGGGGCTCTATAGACACCCCATTCTGTTGCCACTTAACTCTCCTTAGGTCCCTAGTACCTCCCTTCATCACTATAAACCCAGGTCACGTCCCAAGTACTGACCTGGAAGCCATCGGGCACCCCCCCGGCTCAGTTTGACCTAAAAGTCAAACTTCTCATCTCAATTGAGACTCAATGAATCTTCGAAGGGCACTAAATACCCTTTCCAATGGTCTTCCCCGTGCGCGATTCCGACTTACCATACGGACGAACGCGCTATTTGCGTCCGAAACCTGACCTAGAGGCCACCAGGCGCTCCCAGGCTCTATTTGACCTATGTCAACTCTTCAGCTCGAATGAGGCTAAATGAATCTTTTAAGTGCACTGAATACCTTTTCCAACGGTCCATCCCATGCACAATTCTGACTTTCCATGCGGACGAACGATCTGTTTGACTCCGGGAAGCCACCGAGCGTTTCCCGGGCCCGGTTGACCAAAGTCAACTCTCCAAACCAGGTCAAACTCTTTGGAATGTCGAATTAAATCTCCTAACCTTTCCAACAGTATGCCTCGTGCATGATTCGGACTTACCATGCGGATGAACGCGCCATTTGCGTCCGTGTGATTTCCCGTCCAATGGACCGATAAATGTTTCCGGTCGAGAACGATCCAAAGTACTTTTGAAGGTCTCTAAAATACCTTTCCAACGGTATGCCCCGTTCATGATTCTGACCAACGGTTTGCCCTCGGTGGCCAATTTTCCGAAGAAGCCTGAGGCGTACTACCAAATGGCAAGTCCGAGACCCTGCCTATCGGCACCTGCCGATAGGCAGTGCCATGATAGGGCCGATCAGTAGTCCCCTGGGGTTATAAAAGGAGGCCTTTGACTCATTTGCAAGGAGATCCCAGATCTGATAAAAATCTCTCTGAAATGAATCCCAAAAACCTCTCTCGAAGGCAGCGTGATTTTAACTTCCAAATCCTCTTTTTACTTCCACTTTCCATCATCCTCTTCATCAAACTTGGGGAATTAACCACTCTCCATCATCATCCAAGTGCAAGGGCTGCTCTCCAACATTCAAGGTCAAGCTCAAGATCTTCAAGAAGGTCCAACTTTCTCAAACTCTCTCTCTTAAATTCTCTTGATTTCCCAATAACTTGTTTTCTTACTTAACACTTTTATAATCTCATCTCACACATCCTAATATACTTTTTATTTAGTATTATTGCACATCTCTTATTTTCATATAAATAAAAACCCAAAAAAATAAGAAAAAGAGGGTTTGCTCATAAATTCCAAGTAGGGATTCTCACACATTTTCCACATTTTTCTCACAACTAAAACACCTTTTCTACACACACACACACTTACAAATAAGAGATCCCATATTTGGATTTATGGGATAAACCCCACCCCTTTGCTTTGTATGCGAACTACGTGGACTTTGATGCCTTTATAGGCTACGTAGGCGTCTCGGGGTAAAACTCGAGACTCGAGTTCTTTCTCTCACTTTTTCTCTCATTTCCTATTTTCTCTAATCCATTTTTCTTGTATGATATATATCCTTAGTCTTAGTGACACATTACTCCATGTGCGTTATCGTTTCCTTATAACGATCAATGTAGGGGTAATCGTGTAAATCTTATTTTTCTAATATTACTCTTATATCTTCCTACGGATGACTCGCTTTATCTTTTCTATAATACAAGTCGAAGATTCCTACCTCCATTCTATATATATACACATGCACACATCTCGTGGGGGGAAACATAAAGGAAAATAGTAAATATCCATGAGAGACCGAAATGGCGGAATGGGTGCCTAACACCTTCCCATTTCGTAACTAAGCCTCTGAACCCTTTTCGAATCATTTTGGTTTTGCACGCACCTGTATGTCTTTGGATGCCATCCTTCGGAATGGCTTTCTCTTTTTCTTTTGTCTGTTTTGAGTAAAATAGACTGGAGAGTCTGAATCTCTCTACATTTTTCACACCTCACGAAATCGACGCCGACCGAAGCGCTCTCCCGAGAGGGGACGCGCGGGACCGGAAGGATTTCTCCTCCCTCTGCGACGTGGATCGGCGGGGATGGACACACCGGACTAGAGTTTGAAAAATTTAGTTTTATGAAAATCATTTTGAAAGGGCCCGAAGGCCGATAAAAGTTTTATTTTGAAAATATTTTATTTTGAAAACGGTTTATATATTATAATATAATATCAAATGCCTTATGTCCAACACATGGTCTTTCGAATCATCATATATATAACAATATGTAGCTCACAAATATTATCATAATTATGAGCTAAAATTTTCCTGCGTCCCATCAATCCACAATCTCAACTTTCAAGCATAAACAACATCTTACATCATTTTAATATATTGCCATTTATAAGGAACATCCATATCTGGAATACCACAATTATAATAGTCTATCATGACTATATAAAAAGAAGTAGCTTTTATCATTACTACTTATCACCATTACCATTCTTACATTTACCACAAGGTTTAAAGCTCTTTTTGAGCACCTTGCAAAATCATCTATTCTTTTACAAAATAATAGAATAAGAGCCTATCTTGCTCAAAATTCCCCTTTGGGTCATTACATACATAATAGGGCTATAGTACTACCGTTACACAAATATCTCACATAAGATATCCCCAAAACCCATTTTAGTAATTATCCTATTTATAAAGGAAAATTAACTTACAACATCCATTTCTAATCCGATTGCCCTTCCTCATCAATGGGCTCCCAACCATAGTCCCCCGGTCTAAAACGACCTCGAATCTGCTGTAGGGGTTTCACTTCCAAAATTTCATCAAATTGCGATCCTTTACCTCTTTGAGGACAATCTCTCTTTTTATGACCTATTTCTTTACAAAAGAAACACTTACCCACAAATTCTTTCTGTCCACTCGCATTACAGTCACTCTCTTTGCCAAACTTACTTGATGAACTTGAATCTCCGAAGTTCTTACCCTCTTGCGATCGAAGACGATATTCATAACAGTTTAGTAGTGTCGCATTCACTACCTCAACGAAACTCACTAACCTAGGACTCTCTAACAAATGTTATCGGATTTTCTAATCTAAACCTCGAACAAACTTCGATATACGCTTCTCTTCCATATTTACCTCATCAGGTACTAGCTTTGCCCATCTAGAAAAATCTTCCTCATATTCTGCCGCTGTTCTATTACCCTGAAAAATCTTCATATTCCTAGTAGAGAAAAGAAAATACCTCCGATCAAAATGTTCCCAAAATTCTTTTATAGGTAAAGTATCTCTCTGTTTAGATGTAGTGACAGACTCCCACTAATGAAGAGCTGCACCCGATAACCTAAAGGTGGCTAAAAATTGTTTCTGCACCTCACTACACTTAACCATACGAAGGTGCCTCTGTATACTATTCTTCCATTGACTTGCAGCCATTGCATCAACTCCCCCCGCAAACTCGGGAGGATGCCCCTTACAAAAATCTTCCTTCACTCTCTCCCATAAAGACAATCATAAATGGGGTGGGGTTGCGCGAGCGACAGATTGCTGAGCCATCGTAGAAATGGCAACAGTGACCGCTTGTGCCACGATATTGGAAACATCATTCGTAGTCATGTTCCTTTGAGGCATTTGGGGTTGCCCTTTGTTTGCCCTGATTGAAAGACCTACCTTCGGTTGCATCTGAAACAAGAAAAATTGTATCAAAACGCCTTTCAAATATTTTTGATTCACAGAAAGATATGGACGTATGAATGTAACCGCCCTAGCAATAAGGATCTATATGAAGAACGCTTTTGGAAGATCGTAGTAACGTACATAGATCCTAAAGACACTAGAACCTGATGCTCTGATACCATCTCTGATAACCCGCTCTAAATCATAACGGGTAGCCAGCCCTATACTACATTAAATCAGGTATCTCAGATGGCACAGTCTCAACATCAACTGACAATTCTAATAATATAAGACTAACTACCCGAAATCATTATAAGTGAATTGCCAAAAATTTAAGACTTTTTATTTAACAACAATAACAAAACCAATAATGCACATAACCAACAATCTACATCTAACTATGATGAGTGAAATGTGCAAACTACAATAAAATAAAGGAGTACAATACAATGTACAAATAAAATCTCAACAATGAAATACTCGAATATGCTGTCGGGTAACAGACAATACAATAATCTGAGAGATGAAATATAAAAGTGTTAATATACAACACTTGAATATTAACTCAATATACAACGGAATCCTAATCTAGATATACAAAGATAGGAATCGACCAAAACAAAATGCCACAATAGTCTGCTACTGCCACAACTCCACGAATCCTAAATGGATGAACATCAAAGGCGTCCTTGCGGAGGAACACCTGAAGTAGTACAATGTATACATAGAGGAGGAAAATATAAACGGGTCAGAGCCCGAGTTGAAAAACATTTTATAGCAAGTGTATTAAAATGCATAATAATTATAAATGCATTATTCCATGATTAAGGTGGAATCGAACTCTCCATAATAATTCAACTCGCCTCTCATCTAAAGCGCGCACTAAGCGTATGCACGTGATCTCCAAATGGATGCCCGATTCTAATTAGGTAATGGGATTCTAACTTAAACCCAAATGAAGTATTTAAGTGGAACCATCTAACCTATCTCCCAATCTACATTTTATTCCTATAATCTATAAATTATATACATTAACTTTAATTTAATAGTTATAGTTATCTTTATAATGTTCATTTGTTGAACATATAAAGTTACATGATCCATCTCATAACCACATCATCACAATACATCAACATTTTCATTTACTAGAATTTTATATTCTAGTGATGCCCTTATAAGGCATGAATTCATATATATAATTATTATAATATTTATATATGTGTTATTAGCATCATGAATTTAAAGACTAAACTCCTCTCGATTCTCAATACGGCACTGCGTTTTGTGCGTGGGACGTCTCGCCATGGCAAAATCCACACAAGGAACCCCCCCTTTACACTACTCCTAACCGTATTAATCCTCGAGTCTCATTATGCCCTCAATGCAGGATGCATGTAACCCAAATTATTATTATCCAGTTTTAATTAATTAATATTCCCAATTCTCAACAGTACACGACGTTTCATGCGTGGGACGTCTCGACGAAACGAAATCCAAACAAGGACCCCCCCCCCCCCCCCCCCGTTACACTACTCCCGGCACTATCGATCATTGGGATAGGTGATATATATATATATAGATAGATAGATAGATAGATAGATAGATAGATAGATAATTATGAGCATTAAGGACTAAACTTATCCCCAAGTTCCAACATTACACTGCGGTTCATGCGTGGGACGTCTCACCGAAGAGAAATCCATAAAAGGAACCCCCCGATACACTAATCCTGGCATTGTAGGTCGTTGAGGTCCATTATGCCCTTGATACCCAAATACAAACACAAGAAATAATAACCATCCAACCGAGATATAACTCGAAGGACGCAAGCTCACATACTATCATCTTCTAGTAGCCCATATACGTAGAAAACTTCGGTCACCTGGTGGGGTTCCACGACACCCACCTCGTGATCAACTCACGCACACGATGTCCCAGGAAGCATTCATAGATCCTAACCGGCAAGTGAGAGTGACACATACCCACGACCTCTCACCCCCAAAATAAATAAATGTATATAAATATGTCATTTGCTGACCACCATGGACGACTATGACCTGGGGAATATCTACACCCTGCTCTTTGAGCCAGGATGTTCACCCTCTACGCACGAAACTTCCCAATGATAGCAAGGAGGGGGTATGCTTAACATGTATATACGCCCTCATATAAGGTATACATACATCCCACATAATAAAGATATACCATCATATAAGGTATACCTGTAACATCAATTTCATATTTATAATGCGCTCTTTGGCGCAATTTGATTAACATCATTGTTTAGTTTATTTCTCTCTTATTATACACTAACCGCCAAATCTCACACATCTTCCCCACTTAGTATACACTATATTATTTCTCTCTTGAAGCTCACATGTCGCTTCTAATAATGAATTGTCTTTCAATTCTATTTCAGTTAAGGATATTCTGTTATCCTAATGCACCTCAATTAGCATTTCTCATTGTGTGAGATATCTCCCAATTCAATCATCAATAAGGATATTTCTATATCCGTTTGCACATCAATTAGCATTTGAAATTCTCCATTCATAATAGGGTTGAATTCATTTTATGAACCTTTAAAGTTATCCCATTTGGGATTGGATCCTAAGATCCATTATTTCTAAGTTATTCTCATTATCAAATCGTTATTATCACCAAATAAAAACCCCGAATAAATGTGGGCTTCCCCACTTAGAAAAATACCAAAATATCTAATAGGTATTCCTCAATTTTAGTAAATAAGACTCCAAAATTTCTCTTAAGGAAAACTCGTTAAAAGTCTCCAAAACATACTCCAAATATCTCCTATAGAGATCCCCAATAGATAACCTCGAACAAAACGGGATGGAATTCTCCTTAGAAAACATCACTTGGAAAACCCTATTTTCGAATCGATTCGGGCCAATTTCGAATCGATAAGGCCCAGCGAATCGATTTGGCCAGGAAGGCGAATCGATTTGGGTCATCAGACCTGGGATTCTGTCTCAGGCTGAATCGATTCGGCGGGAGCCGAATCGATTCGGTCACTCAGACCTGTCAAGCTGGAACATTCCGAATCGATTCGGGTTGGAGCCGAATTGATTCGTCCTGTTCAGGGGATACGAAAATGGGTTTTTCTTTAAAGCCCTAAATTCCCAAAATTTCATCTATCTCATCTTCTCTCCAAATATCTTCAACCAAAACACATATATAACAATATTAATCATCTAATAACACTTATAAACTAATTTCAAACCTCAAATCTATTAATACACTATAAATCTAAGGTTTTCCCCAAAAGTTAGATTTTATCAAACTAAACCTAAAACCCATAAATTTCATCCACAAATCATGCAATAAATGTACACAACAATTATTTATCAAGTTTAATCACTTGCCTCGGGTTCATAGGGTCTATAACCGCCTTGAGATCGCGTAGATGCCGGAAAATCTCCACTTTCTCTCTCTTTTCTCCTTCCTTCTCTTCTTCTTTCTTCTTTCTTTCTTTCTTTCTTTCTTTCTTTCTATTTCTCTTTCTCTCTTTGGATAAATATCTCACGTAGGCTTAATAAGCCTAACCTCCCAAGATACACAACTTTAAATGATAATACACACTTTAAATGACTCGGTGACTTTAATTCGAGTCAAACGGTCCTAATTTATTACGAAACCTAAATAGACCCCAAGTACAGTCATTTCGACTTTCTCGACCCTTCCGAAAACAATGGTACCCTCAGAATTGACGTTCAACAAAATTTATAGCGACTTAAAATATTGACCTCAAGTGCCAATTTGATTATTTCTCCAATAAAATATTATTTATTTCACCCAAAATAAATAACTCGTTGTCTCCAAGACCTCGGGTTGTTACAAGAAGCTCTGGTGAGTTGGGTGTGGCTTGATCACAAAAATATGAAAATTACGATTTTAGTATGATTGAATAGTTTACCACCTAGATAAAGAGTTGACATCACATTGGAAATGTTGCATATATAGTCATAGTATATTGACTGTGGGAACCTATTTTGTGGTTCACGAAAATGTTTGATAGTTCAAGAAATATTGTACCAGCACATCAAGAATTTTTTGAACATGACCAAGGGTAACACTCGTGTCTGGGTGATGACTATATTATACTTGCATAATCTCATGGTTTGAAAATGGTGTATGCATTCTTAATCCCGAGTGATATGAGGCCAAAATATTCGCATTGTTAGTGCTTTGACTTGTCGATGAGTTTGATTTAATTTATTAGGTTAATAAGTTTTTTAAGTTGGGTAGTCAAAATGTCAACATGTCTGATATCTTATTCCATAACAATTCGCATCGAGGATGGATATTCTAGATTGTGCAATTTCCTTGATAATTTTATAATTTTTGATTTTACAAGTAAACTCAACTAATATTTTTTAACCCTGTAGAGGTGGGATGCCCCATTTTATTATTCCTTACTTTCATTGCATCATACTTAGGAAATATCTTATAATAGGAAATATCCTATAAACAAGGCTGGAAGACTACTTTGTAGGCGATTGATGACCCTCCATACTTTGATTAATATTGTTAGTATGCCATTGGGAGCCCTCATGCATCTTGTCATGGAGAAAAATAATCCATTATTTAAGATATGTATGATGATGATAATGAGAAAAATGTTGTCAATATTAATTGCCAATTAGTTTTTAAGGACAATTTACTTTCCTATGTGCTTTTATAATTTTTACTTTATTTTGGGAAGATTATAAGGAAATTTCACATATTTAAAAACCAATGAAAGATTTGTGTTTCCTTTATCTTGTCCATGTGTGTAATTTGTGATATCATTCTATTAACATTGATGATCTACTTTGTGAATATCTTGGTGATTTGCTAATCTTTTTCCAACAACTTTCCCTAGTGACTTGCTTGATATTTTCTTTTACAACCAACTAGAAATTAACAACTTTGATCTTTTTCTAGGGTGAAATGTCTTCAACCAAGCTATCTTCACATACTTAACCCTCCACGTGGATTTTTAGCGTCTTTTCTTGATAATCTCTTACCTCGTTAGGAAACCTTTAAAATCATGCTCTCATTAAGACGAAATTCTCGGTTCTAGGTATTTATTGGAGTGCAATGACTCATAACTTCATCAAGAAGTGAAGAACCGTAGGTCTTAGTTAAACAAAGACAAGTGAGTGTTGGGTTATTATTCTTAAAACCATGTTTATGACATTTATTATTTATTTATAAAAGGTTACCTTAGATCATTTTGTAATATGAATCATGTTTATGGAAAAACCTTATACATTTTTTAAACATATTTTATATGTCAGTAAATTGTACATAGAAGGAAATCTAGTTAGTTGTGTGCATCCTAGTCATAAAAGATCAGAATTTTGGTTCTAATATAATTAAACAATTCATAACCTATATATGAACTTAACATCCTATCGCTATGGCCGAGTGTACAATATTGGTAGTTTATATCTCGACTACGAGAACTTATTAGATGGTATAGGAACTTGTATGGTGGTTCAAAGAGTATTTTATTAGTGCATCATGAATGTATTTAATTAGACCAATGTTGAGATTACAGTCTAGGTATTAACTTGATTAGACTTGCACAATCTCATAAATTTGCAAAAGGTGCATAGATTCTTAATCCCAATGATTATGAGGATTAGAATATCCACATAATTATTGCTTTGATGTTTTATGGGTGAGATTTAATTTATTAGGTCAATAATATTTCTAGGTTGGGCAATTATAGTGTGAATATATATGAGATCATATTCTAGGGGAATACGCATCCAAGAAGTATTCTAGATTGCGATACCCCCTTGCTTTGATATTTTATGGGTGAGATTTAATATATTAGGTAAATAATATCCCTAGGTTGGAAAATTATAGTGTGAGTATATCTGAGATCATATTCGAGGGGAATACACATCCAAGAGGTATTCTAGATTGCGATGCCCCCTTGATAAACTTATATGTTTTGATTCTATGAGTAAACATGCTCAGCGGATTTATATTAGGTAGAATATGAAATAAGTTAAGTTTGAGATCAAGAAATAAATAAGAGGTTGGTGATAATCTATTTGTATCAAATTGAATTTCATTAAGAGGATATTGAATACTTATCACGAGGAATCAAATTATGTTCTATTAAACTTTGCAAAAAATGCTTCATTATTCAAGTAATTTCGAGATACCTAAATTGGAGCGACCTTATAATTATCTAGTGTAATTAATTATAAATAAAATACCGGCATAATTTGGAAAATTTATATTTCTATTTAAATGACAATTTAATTATTTTCCCGTAATCCATTGTATAGTTCATATACTAAGTAGCAAGTCCAAAACTCTCTAAAAATCGTAGTTTTCTCAAGCCCACTTCATATACCTATATATGTTGGTCTAGGTAAGGGAGATAATCTACTTTAAAAATCCTAATGGTTAAAGAGGGAGGGAGAGAAAAAAATCCACGTTTTTTGACTTGGTGAAGAGATACAAAGTAATTTTTTATCTTGTTTCGCCAAATTTTCATCTCCTGAAATGCCCAGACACCTTTTCTTACTTTGGACGAATCATATACTAGAATATCTAAGGAGTTTTGTACATATAAGAAAGGAGTAAATGTGTCATCAAATACATATTGTTTATCAACTCTATCTCCTACATTGGATCACCTAAAAGGTTCACAAATGTATAGTGATCTAAACCCTACATTTAGTCACATAGATATAGTTTATTTTTTATTTTTTTGAAACAATGATAAATTGAAGTACTTTTACGAAAAAAATTACCAGTCCCTAACATTAGTTCAACAAAGGCCCTAATGAGAGAAACCACAAAATAAAGTGGCAATTTCACAAAGGACCTATCTAGGGATGGCAAGAAAGTTATGAATAAGGAAAGATTGGTTCCCCTCTCAACCTGGACGATTTTAAGGATTAAACACATAATCATGGATGATCAATTGCACTTTATGTCATGAAGGTGTTGAAGGACTTGGAGTTTTGATACTGATATGACTTGGATAGTCCATTTTATCGAGTACACTCTTTTAGTCATCAAGACTCTTAGGCATCTGAAAATGTTACGCCTGTGAAGTTTATATATTAGGATGAAACAAATTACAACAATTAGGCTAACAAATTTTCTTAGTGAGACAAAGTTGATCAAGGGCACTACATTGAGGATATCGATTTTCTCGGATTTTTTTAATATTCTTCAGTAAAGGAAATATGTAATCCCCATAATTTTGAATTGTAAAAGACATTTTTATATCATATGTATTTTATTTGCAAGAACATTTCACTTGACCCATTTTGTTTGTTCAGGTCTTGTCCTTGCCTTTTAGGTGGTGTCATCAAAGAAATAATTAAGCCGATGGATAATTAGCATGAATGAACCTTTTTGTGGTGAATCCCCTATTTAAGAATTTTGTTGACCAAAAATGTCAATTTTATCTAAGGATACCTCATAAGTTTTTTTTTTCTACCTAGGAAGCACAGTAATTTTTTGTTATATTAAACAAAACATTGTGTAGTTGAATGGTAGACATTTATATCAAAGCCTGACTTATCATAGAAATAAAAGTTCCCAAAGGCATACATTTTTAAACCACTTCAGGAATTGAATATAAAATTCTTTGAGTAACACTGGCTAATGATAAGATGAAAAAATTGCAAAAAAGTTTAAATAAAGATTGAATTAAAAATAAATTTTTTTAGAATTTTCGCATTCGATGTTTGGCCAATCTCAGTGCCCTCAATCGTTTCAAAGTTGTAGGATCAACTTAGGACGCCCTTTTATTACCCAAAACAACCCTACAATAGGAGCATAGCTTTCCAACAAACGACTTTTTGGCAGACCGGGATATTTTCCTTAGGAAACAACTGTCAACCTTGATTTTTTTCTATTTGACATCATGGTTGTAGTCCTTGGTAATTTTTAAGGGTGTGAAGAAAGTCTGATAAGGGATTGTTCCCTATTACCCTTAAGATAATCTAGTTGTACAAGATATATAGGATTATTCATGCCCTGCTCTACCAGTGAGGTCTTAATGATTATGAGGCTTGTTCCTAACGAGATTCACTACAACATAAATATTATATATATATATAATAACGTGTAGAATTTTTTCACTATTCCATAAGTTGATAACTTAATTAGGGGTGACGATTTGATCACATCACTCAAAAATGAGGGGTTGAGATTATTTCTTACATTTACCTGCCATATCTCTTACTTTTACAGATCTACCCCTCAATTTTTTGATTTCACCCTCTTTTCCTACTTATCAAACTACACTTAAATTCAAAATTTGGGGTATTGTAGTGAAAAAACACTCTTTCAAGTGTGACACCCCGTCTAATTAAATACCGGGTAGGTACTCCTTTATTAAATTAATACAGAATATCAAGTTGGTTCAGTCTTAGCATCACTCTCGAAAAACATTTAATTAATTACTAGCCACCTAATATTTAAAAAGAGATACGTCAAATTTATTAATTAAGTTAACAAATAACCAAGAATTAAATCATTAACCATCAATCTCATAAACAATCTCATAAGAATAACCAACGAAATGAAATCAATTGAGTCTGGAGTAAACACTCCAATAATAATAATGCTAGAGTAAATAAAGTCCCAATACAAGAGTTTCAATAAATAAACCAATAACTGAAATAATGAAAGTCTGTAACTACAACTTCTAAATAAGAATGGGCGACATGCCCTAACTGATACACATGACTCGGAAGGAACTAAGGATAAATGTGAAGGCGTCTAATACCAAAATCCTACAGCTTCCATAGCTGCTACAACACGTCATCAGAATGGAACTCCTAAGCTTGGCGTCCCTGTGGCAGGGCACCTAAAATGTATTTACAAGACAAAATAGATTTGGAGGAAAACGGGTCAGAGCCCGAGGTGAAATTTTTTAGCAAGTGTTTAAATTACAATTAAGCAACATATATTATATACACGTTAGTTGCGTACTCTCACATGAGTTTCTCACCTCTCAGCTAATGTGCATGCCTAACGTATGCCCTTAACCCATCCTATTTATGCCGCTAACTAGCTAGTCGGTACCACTTCCACTTTCGCATTCTACTATAGGATGGGTACTCTTAGTACCCCAAACCAGTTATATTCATAACCTATGTTCGCATTTATTAAAATTACTTATATCAAGTATAAATTGAATTCACTCTATTCACATCTACTAAGCAACAATGAACCAGACATAAGTACATAAGTATATCACACTCAGTACATAAATACATATATGGAACCCCTAGTCTAAGATGGGGTGCACGCATACTCTGCTATCAAATCCATGTACATCATGCACATAAGGATCACGTGTTCCGAATCACTCAGGAACCGTTTAAATACAAATCACACATATTGGAGGCGAACATAGTTCATATACCCATGGGTCATTCCACATACATATGCTCCCATGGACACCTGACTCATCAAATCACAAATTAGTCATTCACAGTCCTATGTCCTTAAGGAACCAGTCTAAATCCCCCCCGAAGGCACACAAGGATAAGAGGGTCCTTTTAAAAAAAACTCTCGTGATAGCAAGTATGGTAGGTATGTTATACACAGAAGAAATCCATACACTAGGCATTCTCACAACCTAAGTAATCATATTACAATATAAGTATTCACACATTCCATCTAGTAAGCCTCGTACATAATAAATTTAACCCGATATCATACGAAGTACACATTTAACTTGATAACTCTCTCGTCGTATCAATTTGAGTACCTAAACCTATCCCAAAAGGTTACTAGGTCTCCTATTACGTTCTAATGTTATCTCATAAATTATAAAATCACTCTACTACTGTTCATACCCCTAAATTATCTTTCATTCCACTTTCAGTCCCAAATCGTGATTCAAACCATCCTCACTCGGTAACCGCTCGAAATGATAACGCTCGATCCCATAAGTTATAACATTTTTCGGGAAATCACTAAAACCTTACTGACCTTAACTAAGTCCCACAATATCAATTTAATCACCCTAAAAATCGTCATTGGCCTTGGGATTTCAATTTACCCTCAAAGGAAAACATGTGCCAAAAATCAGAAGGGGTCGATCGATCGAAGAAAACGGGTCGATCGATCGATCGTTCATCGATCGACATTCTTGAGTCGATCGATCGATCAAGCAGGTATCACCCCATATTTTTTAAACATCCCAAACTCCCAACAAAGTTCACTAATCATACTATTAACATAGCAACATCATCTCTAACATATTAGAATCATTAAACCCTTATTGATCATGAGTTTCTTGGATTAAACACCCTATTTTCATATAAAACCCTAGTTCTTATATTTCTTCAAGAACACTTAAAATTTAATATAATTTCATAATTCTCTACCCATAAATCATAATTCCATGGCTGTTATTATCTTCAACATTAAACTACATGCAAGACCTACCCAGATTATGATTTATATTCTTCAAATCCATTCAATTTTCATTATTCAAGGTTTATCTCCAATTCTAACATAACATGGATGATATATACACTAAATTATTGGAAGTTAAATCACTTGCCTGGTAATGGAGATTCTGATCCTATGAAGTAGAAGGTATGGGGATGATCCTTGCTTTCCGATCTATCCAGTGGTGGTGACGGTGGTGCAAAATCCCTCTAAGTGGTGGTTCTCCATTGAAAGTTTTCTTCTCTTCCACTCTAATGGCCGTTTATAATTTTTGGTTGAAAAACCCTAAGGGACTAAAGTTTTGGCTAATACTAACTATCTAAAATTCGTGGGTCACTATTCACAAAAATAGGAATGACTAAAATACCCTTCCGGGTTGCGGGTTGTGCCTAAAAATGCCCCGGGACCCAAACTAAAACCCCCAGCTAGTGTTTTTTTACTATCTCGAACCTTTCGGACACGTTGGCGCACTCAAAATGCTCACACGGATGACATAAAAATAAAATACTTTTAAATCCATTAAATTGGGTCCTGACACGACTAACACGCGCGTCCCAACTTAATTATTGAAACTGCCGTATTTTTAACTCACGACAATTTTAATAAATGTAATATTCACATATTACCCTAATCACTCGGTAATATACAAAAACATTATAGTAATCAAATACTAACTCTCGTCTCTCTAGCATTTAAATCCGGATTAATTTCCAATTAGTTTTCCCAAATTAATTTCAATAAATTGATAATTCAAGGCAATTTTGATAAGTTAAATACCATAATTAAAAGCCATAAAAATACGGGGTATTACATACTTCCCCCTATTAATGGAATTTCGTCTCGAAATTCAAAAATTAAGGTACATCTGGAAAAATTAGGTATCCTCCAGCACTCAAAACAAAATTCAAAGTAAGGCTCAATCACTACAGCCCTCGCTTCACAACAAGCTTGTTGAACACTCTTGACACTTTATCAGTTATAGGGTTATACCTCAATGAATTCCCCTCACATTGTACTCTTACTAAACAACACTCGAATGAGAATAACTTATACATCATTGGCAGCATTATCTCATTATTATTGTGAGTTTGCACCTCACTACGTATCAGCTCCCTCGTTTATCTAGACACAAAACCCCCATCCAGGGAGAAACCATAGAACATCTGACTACTCTTTTTCGTTCTTTGAATATCTGTTCTGGACGTTGTGACTTTTACACAAGGGAAAGCCACTCACGAGTGTTGGTTGTTACCCCATTTTAGTCATTGAACCTTAACTCCTGACTGATCCAAAACTCTGATAATCCGCTCACCTCTAAACATCTAGAGAAATAATGATAAGGTTTATCCCCACAAAACCTCAGTAAGCACCTTGTCCACTGTGACTAGATACGGGTTCCTTCAACCGACTCAACCATTAGATAATATCTTCTCCCCCTTACCACAATATACCTCACTTACTAACTATACTTGTTTTAGAAATGAAATGATCGCAATGAATCCAAAATTTCTTTCATAAGTTCCATCAGTCGTCAATCACCATTTGCTTATTCTTCGTGCTATAGGTTATACAACTTTCTCGAAACAAAAATATTCCCACTACTTCCTTATACCCCATATTGAAGGTGGGTTTCGAATTTCTCATCCTAGTTCTGAATAATACTGCGTAGGACCACATACCGGCGTGTTCACTATCTAATAGTGTAAATCACCCAAGGATATGACAATTCCTCTCCTTTTGGACAAACTGTCCCACGTATTCGAAGGAACTCGTTACTTATCTATAAGTTGGCAATCCCCTCAAGGATATTTTCCAACTTGAATCTTCCATCACTGGAATCGTCGACTTGATACAAAATTATCTGGTTGCTCATCTTACCCCAATCGATCAATTACTTACTATACCCCTTTTAATGTCGACTTTCGCGTATAATTCTTCCTGTTAAGTGATACTTAATAACCCTCTTCTTCTCCTGGCGTATACCAAAAGTTCTGACCCCCGCACTTTTCGCCACGATCCGCGTTTCTGGAATCTTATACCTTATCAACATCCTCATTCTACTTATGCATAAGCCACCCTCAACATTCGATTGTGTGGAATTCCTCTCCAAATTGTCCATAATAGTTAACTATTTTCCTTCTCAAGAGACACTCCCTTTTTAAATGGCTTCCCACTGCCTTTCAACCAATTTTGGAAGTTTTATTCTGATTGCACAAGAACCGATAGATTGTCGTTCTTCTCACGACGCTTAATCCACTCTACCACTTCCATTACGTCATATTAGTCTCACAAGTAAAAATTTCACCCATCTATGTCCCTTCTTTCGGCGATTAACACATAGAAAACCAGGGTGTCTACACCCCTTATTACCCATGCATACGGGTTTAAACATCATATACGCTTCATACATACTCCAAACTCTTCATTCCCCCTGCATTTGCAACGTGGCTTTACCACTTGGGCGTTCTCAATCACCTCCGAAATTTGAAATCGTAAATCCTCCTTAACCTCATTGCATCCTTCAATCTGCCAAAGTAATACAAAATTATCAATATTTCCTCACCACACCACTGGCTCTACTAGCCTTATATCGTAATTTACCCTTTAACTTCCAGTTATAACTACATACCTACCTAATTAATGGGGTATCCAAATCATGAACGAATGGCCACACATCTACTTACTACCAACCTTACGCTAAGTTTCATGCGTGGGGTGTCTCGCAAAGAGAAATCCAAACAAAAAAAAAAACCCGATACACTACTTCCTAGCATAGTCGATAATCGGAATCTGGTAGGCCCTCGGTCCATAACATGTACCCTTATATTCCCGTTTCTTGACAATCAAGTTACATATTCTTCCGTAATTACACTTAAACAAGGAACTCCTTTCGAAAGGCACTATCTCTTAACATTTATGGAAATCACCTTCCTTAAACATCATGCAAATATAATCGGGGTTCTCAAAATCCCGCCCCAAAACATACAACTATGAGTATTAACTCCCATGTCTCTAAAGGGTGATATAACACTGCACTCAACTATATATATATATATATATATATATATACAAATATACAATCGCGAGCCCGGCCCTCTCACAAATGGGGCCTTGCCAGAATAAAACATTCTACACCAAGGTATTAACCCCGATAAACTTGCAATATCTGCACACTATCGGTATAAGCATTATCACAAAACCACAATTATAATAATATCATACTCGTATAACACATCACTAAAACAAGTAATTTCAATAAAGTATATACCGCAATCAATATACGCATTCATCCTCCGTGGATAACACTAAAGGTAACCCCATTATACCAAGGAGAAATATTCACATAAGTAATAACATTCCCGAGATACTCACTAAGCTCGACTCTCAAGTGAAAAATAGAAATAATAATAAATGTAGCAACTCGTTCCTGACACATACAACAAGCATCATCATCTAAGGATATAACTCACAGTTATACCTCGCCAATCGCCCTGGCTACTCAAATGGTTCCTGGACTTAAGACACCTATCCGTACCAAACCAAAAATCTTAATAATTATTTCCCTTTCTAGGCACCATACCCTTATCCCTATACTTGCTTTGGGAAACATTTATAACGCACGGGTTTTCACTCCCCATAAAATACCACTACACATACTCCACTTATCTCCGGTCACATTGACCATGTTAGGGTTGTCTTACCCTCGGTCATTGGTAGTCTCGACTCTGATGACTACCTTCGTTGTTCGCTTAGCTTTGATGGCCCTAAGGAACACGCTACTAGTTTCTATATCTCTTACTGAAATCACCATCGCTCGGTAACAATTCAGCTATCTGAATCATTTTAACGAGTCCCCCGTTGGGTTTCCCCCTTGTGGTGCTTCTCCAACACCATTTCCCCCAGACTTACTCTATATAAATTCCTCGATTCTTGCGTCACCCCACCCAAGGAAACGTTTACCTCCATATTAACACAACGCGACATTATTACCATTTGCATTGACCATCCAAGAAGAATTCCTCACAAGTGCTAACAATTCTTTTCGCATGTAAATTTTCCTTTTAATGTCCTCTTATCCATTTCACCTACTTCATCCGGTTTAAGGTTCTCTAATTAATTAAATTTCTTTTCACAAAGTGATCATTGTCCAACCCTTTGGTGTGAGTTCAAAACAACGTTTGATCTCACTCTAAACATCTAATGAAGGAACTGATGGTCAAACCATACGTATGCACCTTCTCTTGACAAAACATTCCACTTTTAAGTGTGGTGGTTTCCTCTCACCATTGAAACTCCTCTCTTACGAGCCAAGGAGAAATTTTACCCCACAATTTCACTCCCGATTAGCCATACCCCGTCATATGTCAAACCTTTCGATATTTTACGTTAGTTGGCTAGTAAACGCCATCTCCGCCTTTCTAATATTTCCATAGCTGGTTCTTTTCAATGTTTCGTCTGACTCTCTCCCAATCCAACCTTACTGGGTGGGTCTAATTTGACCCCACTTTCTACTATAGTTGTACCTGGAAGTCACAAGTCGCGCCTTAGACGTCTTTATCATCCTGGAGTTCCATGCCATAATATGGGTGACTTCAACTACGGTCATCCTTCTTTAATAAATCAAATAACCTCAACTGATCTGTGCCTCCTGTTGTCAGCCCAACTGTCTTCGCCTGACGTACTGCATTGTTCGGTAAACGAACACACCCAAATGCAAATAAGATTCACTATCATATACATTATAGCAGGAGAACGAAATCTCACCAAAGAAATCAACAATCCCAAACGTAGGGCTCTATATCAAAGAAAGCTATGCTAGAAGCATAATAAGACGCATGACACTTGAACCTGATGCTCTTATACCACCTGTGACACCCCGTCTAATTAAATACCAGGTAGCAACTCGTTTATTAAATTAATACAGAATATTAAGTTGGTTCAGTCTTAGCATCACTATCGAAAAACATTTAATTAATTACTATCCACCTAATATTTAAAAAGAGAGATGTCAAATTTTATTAATTAAGTTAACAAATAACCAAGAATTAAATCATTAACCATCAATCTCATAAAAAATCTCATAAGAATAACCAACGAAATGAAATTAATTAAGTCTCGAGTAAACACCCCAATAATAATAATGCTAGAGTAAATAAAGTCCTAACACAAGAGTCTGAATAAATAAACCAATAACTGAAATAATGAAAGTCTGTAACTACAACTTCTAAATAAGAATGGGCGACATGCCCTAATTGATACAGATGACTCGGAAGGAACCAAGGATAAATATGAAGGCGTATAATACCAAAATCCTGCAGCTTCCACAGCAGCTACAGTACGTCATCAGAATGGAACTCCTAAGCTTGGCGTCCCTGTGGTTGGGCACCTAAAATATTTTTAAAAGACAAAATAGATTTGGAGGAAAACGGATCTGAGCCCGAGGTGAAAGAAGTTTAAAAGTTTAGCAAGTGTTTAAATTACAATTAAACAACACATATTATATACACGTTAATTTCGTACTCTCACATGAGTTTCTCACCTCTCAACTAATGTGCACGCCTATCGTATGACCTTAACCCATCCTAGTTATGCCACTAACTAACTAGTCTATACCACTTTAACTTTCGCATTCTACCATAGGATGTGTACTCTTAGTACCCCAAACCAGTTATATTCATAACCTATGTTCCCATTCATTAAAATTACTTATCTCAAGTATTAATTAAATTCTCACTCTTAGCCCATTCAAATATCTTACCTTATTTAAATCTACTAAGCAACAATGAACCAGTCATATGTACATAAGTATATCACATCCAGTACATAAATACATATATGTCACCCCTAGGCTAAGCTGCGGTGAACACATACTCTGCTATCAAATCCATGTACATCATGCACGTAAGGCAAATAAATCAGGAACCATCTAAATACAAATCACACATATTAGAGGGGAACATAGTTCACATACCCATGGGTCACACACATACCTACGCTCCCATGACCACCTGACTTATCAAATCACAAATTAGTCATTCACAGTCCTATGTCTGGAACCAGTCTAAATCCCCTCGAAGGCACACAAGGATAAGAGGGTCCTTTTAAAAAAAACTCTCGTGATAGCAAGTATGGTAGGTATGTTATACACATAAGAAATCCATACGCTAGGCATTCTCATAACCTAAGTAATCATATTACAATATAAGTATTCACACATTCCATCTAGTAAGCCTCGTACATAATAAATTTAACCCGATATCATACGAAGTACACATTTAACTTGATAACTCTCTCGTCGTATCAATTTGAGTACCTAAACCTATCCCAAAAGGTTACTAGGTCTCCTATTAATTTCTAATGTTATCTCAGCAATTATAAAATCACTCTACTACTGTTCATACCCCTAAATTATCTTTCATTCCACTTTCAGTCCCAAATCGAAAGATTCAAACCGTCCTCACTTGGTAGCCCCTCGAAATGATAACGCTCGATCCCATAAGTTATAACATTTTCTGGGAAATAACTAAAACCTTACTGACCTTAACTAAGTCGCATAATATCAATTTAATCACCCTAAGAATCATCATCGACCTTGGGATTTCCATTTACCCTCAAAGGAAAATAATTGCCAAAAATCAGAAGGGGTCGATCGATCGAAAAAAGGGGTCGATCGATCGATAGTCGATTGATCGACATTCTTAAGTTGATCAATCGATCAAGCTGGTATCAGCCCAAATTTCTTAAACAGTTATGGGTTTCATCCTTTTTACACCTCTAGTTCTTCCTTAAAACGTCCCAAACTCCCAAGAAAGTTCACTAATCATCCTATTAACATAACAACATCATCTTTAACGTATTAGAATCATTAAACCCTTATGGATCATGAGCTTCTTGGATTAAAACACCCAATTTTCATATAAAACCCTAGTTCTTCCATTTCTTCAAGAACACTTTAAAATTTAATACGATTTCATAATTCTTTACCCATAAATCATAATTTCGTGGTTGCTATTATCTCCAACATTAAACTACAAGCAAGACCTACCAAAATTATGATTTAAATTCTTCAAATCCATTCAATTTTCATTATTCAAGGTTAATCTCCAATTTTAGCATAACATGGATGATATATACGCTAAATTATTGCAAGTTAAATCACTTTCCTGGTAATGGAGATTCTGATCCGATGAAGTAGACGGTATAGGGATGATCCTTGCTTTCCGATCTATCCAGTGGTGGTGACGGTGGTGCAAAAACCCTCTAAGTGGTGGTTCTCCATTAAAAGTTCCATTCTCTTCCACTCTAATGGACGTTTATAATTTTTGGATGAAAAACCCTAAGGGACTAAAGTGTTGGCTGATATTAACTATCTAAAATTCGTGGGTCACTATTCACCCAAAAATAGGAATGACTAAAATACCCTCTTGGGTTGTCGGTTGTGCCTAAAAATGCCCCAGGACCCAAACTAAACCCCCGGCTAGTGTTTTATGACTATCTCTAACCTTTCGGACACATTAGTTCACTCAAAATGCTCATACAAATGACATAAAAATAAAATACTTTTAAATTCATTAAATTGGGTCCTGACATGCGCGTCCCAACTTAATTACCAAAACTGCCTTATTTTCAACTCACGACAATTTTAATAAATATAATAATCACATATTACCCTAATCACTTGGTAATATTCAACAAAATTATAATAATAAAATAATAACTCTCGTCTCGCTAACATTTAAATCCGAATTAATTTCCAATTAATTTTCTCAATTTAATTTTAATAAATCTCATAATTCAAGGCAATTTAATATATTCAATACCATAATTAAAAGCCATAAAAATACGGGGTATTACATCAAGTTGCACACACCCTCTCTCTTTCACACATTTCTCACACACGTAGCACTTTCACTCACCCGATGTTTCCCCTCCCTCAACTTCTCCTTCTCCCGTCCGGCTTTATCCACCTCTATCTAACACACAGGTAAGATCCCTCACCCTCTCTCTCTCTCTCTCTCTCTCTCTCTCTCTCTCTCTCTCTCTCTCTCTCTCTCTATCACACACACATACATACACAAAGCTCCCTCACTCTCTTACACACACACATACACACATTTATTTCTATAATCTCCTAAATTTTTTTTTGTCTTTTCGTTTGTTGATTTGTAAATAAAGGGCAATTTATGTCTTTGAAAATATAGTCAATCTCTCTCTCACACACACGCACATTCATTATGATTTCGTTTAATGTCTGTTGATAAATTTTGGGCTTTGTAATTTATGTTTTGTGTACAGATTTTTTTCATTTCGTTTTAGATCTGCTTATATGTATATTTTTTGTGTTTTGTTGCTTTTTTGAGATTTTTTTTTTATTTCATCTTTTTGGGGAACTTCTCAAGATATATTTCATAGAAAAGAGATATTTAAGACCTTTGTATTGTTGACTACTTTTTGGTGATGGTTTTTATTTTAGCATTTGGCCAAAAATGTTCATAATCATCTATGTTTGGGATATATTAAAGTTGCATAGAATAATTACACATTGTTTTATTATTTGAACATTTTTTGTCATCCATGAACTTTCGATTTGTTTTTGTTGATTTTGAGTTACAGTTATGTATATACATCCACTTCAACGTTCAGTTCAGTAATGTCCTAATCTCAAAAGAGGTACTTTTCCATTTTCACACCAATCTCTCTTTCATCCTTTTCGATGTAACCTCTTTGCTGATAGGGGTTCTTTGTCTTCTGAATATGACAATATTGATATTATAAGTGAAGTAATTAACAATATTTACTTTTTTTCTGTGTTTGGATGTAGTCTAACCATTGGTCATTTTGTTAAATTAATATTTGCATTCCATTTTGACTTCTTTATATGTTGAATTTTTAGTGAGTTGTTTATCAAATGGCCTCTTAATTTAATATCAACTCTGATGATAGTTTAATATTTACATTCAAAATAAAGAATTTGGGGTTGATAAAGATAAATCATTTATCTATAGGAAGATGTTTAGCAATGTGTGGTCTTTTTGTATTTTACTTCCATATTAGTTTTTATTTTATTTTGGTTACAACTTTCGTATGAAGTTAAGTTCATGCTTCGAATTTTTATAGGGTTATTTGTTATTATTTCATTGTATTTTGGTTACATGTTATGTGTTTCAAGTTAAGTAATTTTCTTCCAAGTTGCATTCAAGATTAACTTTTCAATGATCTTATTACTTTTCAATTGTTTCCAAGGAATATTCTCTTAGTTTTTTGGGCTTGTTTTTGTATTTTGTTTCCTAAAATTGGGGCCAGAGTATGATTCATTTTGGGTTCTAACACTATTTGATTTGTTCTCATTTTCAATATTTTCTTTTAATTTTACAATGTTTTTTTAGATTTGGGGTTAGGGTCTTGAAAGGTAAACGTTTGGTTTTGATTTCAGACTGGCTTTGCATTTATCTCTATATAGAATATTTCTTTTGAGATTTGGTGCTTTTACACTGTAATCGAAAAAATATACTTCTCTCTTTTCGCTCTATTTTGGTGCATTTATTATTTGTTCCTTTTCCTACAATATGAGTTTTCCCCCGTTGCAAACCTTACATTTTATTTTTTTCTGGTTACTTAGGTAGATCAAGAAATTTTGAAAGAAGTTTTTTTCAATGTTCCAATATTTCCAATCTTTGTTTAAATTTAATTACTATTCCTTTATTTTCTCTTTTGAAATTATGACTGAATATGAGTTTCAATAAGTTTTCCTCTATTTTACAATGCTTCATTGGGGATTTTTATGAAGATAAGCTTTGCTGATATGTTCATCATTTTTATGAAAATTCGGCCGACAGTATTTTTGCAAATGTATGGTATGGCATAGCATATATATACAAGAAGTCGAATCAATTGGAGAAATAGGATGCCAAAGTTTAATCAATGCTCTTAAGTCTCTATCTAAATGCAAAAACCTTGCCACCATCGCCGATCATCGTTTGTTTTGATAAGGGGTAATAGTGCAAGTCACCGTTCGTGACAAAATGGGTTGCCTCACTCTTATGTGCATGAGTCCTATATCACACTTATTATTTTTTTTATCTCTTTTAGACCATAATATACAACATGATTTGGTTCACTATATCCCATATGTTTTATAAGGACAAAGATAAATTCTTCAATTCATTATAGTTGTAAACATTTTTTTTTGGGGGGGGGGGGGGGGGGGGGTGGGGGGTGGGGGGTCTTTTATGTTAGGTTATTGAGTGATTTCCAATTTTACCCTCATTATCTCACTTCTTACTTTTGTTTCTACAGATGTAACAATCTCTGAACTTTCTCGCTTGGGTTTCCCCGACTCTTTTCTCCATCTCAAGGAAATTGATGCATATTTATGTATATTCAGGTGAGTTAGATGTAGTTTTTTTTCCTAAAGTAGAAAATGTAAACATCTGCAAGAATTCATACACACTCCAATACAAAAATCTTTTAATTTCTTTGTATAATTTTAGTTTATTAGGTGGGAGGGTTGTAGACTAGCTGGATATCTACCACCTGAGTCACCAAACTATTGACGAAGAAAATTAGATAGTCCTAATCAGCGTTGAAATTTTTGCTTCTATGGTAATGAATCATGAATAGTGGTTTCATGCAGTCAGAAGAACTTCCTCATCATAGATGGTTATGATGGAAACAAACCATTTTTACATTTTACATTAAGGTATTTCACTTTCTTTACCTTTTTTTATACTTTCTTATTATTAAAATGAGAGTAATTGCTTAGCTTAGATGAAGAGAAAACTGAGTTTGTTTTGTTTTATTCGGTGTTATTTCTATAACGTAAGTTGAGATGAAAATATTTTGATATTGCATGACATGCCAAAGTTTAATGGTTTTTCTTTGTTGAATTAATCACTTTTTTCCATCTTGCGCTCCACCCTACCTCAAATTTTGTTCCTAATATTGTTTTAAGAATGATTTTTTTATGTATGGTTAAAGGTCCCCTGTTTATTATATGTGAATAAGTATGAAACTAGAGATGAAGTGTATCCATTGAAACCCATATACTGGCCCCAAGTCACCTTATTCCCCGTCTGCTAAACCAATATTGTCAAGATAGGGAATTACTTCTTCTGATATATGAGAATGGATAGGTGATTTTTGTAACATCAGAAATGTGTCAAATATGTATAGGTTTATTCCTGATACAAAGGTTGTAAAACATTTACTTCCAGATGCATATTTACTGCTGCCCAGGAATGGTATTGATTTATTCGTCATTTCACCACTTTTTCTATATAATAATTGCCATATGTATATGTTTTTAGATCCGGATATTGTGGAGGATTTTTATTGAGCGCATTGTATAAGATCAGATTACATAGATGATCTTTTTTAGCACAGCTGAAAGATGCATGAGTATTAGTTGAGAAATTACACTATGGAAACTCACCATCTATCCCTCTCACTCATCATCTTAGACACTCTATCCCACTCCCTTACTCTACTGCTACCCCCTTCACCTTCCCCCTCCCACTCTCACATGATGACACCCTTCCCCCTCCCACACTCACATCCTTCCCTCTCAGACCTCCAACGCTACTGGTTATATTCGTTCCTTCCATCCTCCAACGCTGCTACTTCATTCAAATGGATCTCCATCGGATCTGGTATTTTAGATCTAATATTTTCTTTTTTCTCTTTTTTGCGACTCAAATCTATTCGATTTTGATTAATATTGATTTCTTCGTTCTTATTTATTATTTATGCTCTAATTTGCAGGCCAGTTTGATGGTGCATAGCACTGATTCGGGTTTTAAGCATTTGATCTCTCTTGTTGTTGATTTTTTTAATGACAAATTGATTTCTTGGTGCGATTTTTCATACGACTAATTCGAGTTTTGGGGGTTTACATGATACTAATTTCTTGGTGCTTATTTGTTTATTTTTTACTTTTTCAAGTCAGTTTGAGGGTGCATAACACCGATTCGGGTTTTGGGAATTTGATCGCTCCTAATTTTTATTTTTTACAATGTGGCCATAGTTATCAGAAAATAATATGGATTAATGTTCGAACCTAAATGCATTGTTCAATAAGTACAAACGTGATTGTTCAATGTATCAGGTATCACATCTTTAACAAGAGATAGCATAATTGATTTACAAATATGACTATTCAATGTAAATTCCATATGTTAATTTAAATTATAATATTTGCATCTTTAAAAATTTTAATACTTCCTAATATTGAGGGCCATGCACTTTGTCAAATCACGATTTGTTCATTTTGATGTGATACGAAGTTGATATAAATAGTATTTCAATTATATTATAATCTCTACCTTTTTCCCAATTTCCTAAACTTCTCTACGGACATGTCTCTTTGTTTAATGGGCATGTTTATCTATGTTTCTTTTGTTGTTGAGTCTTAATGAGGTAATTATTCATAAAATTACACGTGTTAACAAATTGAGTAATTTTTTCACTGTTAATATATATGATTAAACTGCATATTTTATGAGTGTGAGGTTTAATTTTTAATTAATACATCTAATACATGCGTCATGTTAATTTCTATTGATCAAACTGTGTATATTAGTTTAGTAATGTTTATGATAAGATAGATTCATCTTAATATGGTAATTTTATACTTCCTTTGTTTTGGTAGGCTTTTGTTAAAAAGAGTTGGATTTGTTAATGATGGATTACTATGGCTTAGTTTTAAAAGAGTTTGTATCCTCAAAGCTTCCCAATTCTTTTATGATTGTATTGACTGATACAACCAACACCACAGTGAATCCGAAGGTTCTGAAGGTATTTTCTAGCATAGGTGGAGTTCGTATCATTGAATAAGCACGGCGAAATTAAATATTATCTCAACCGGGACACGGGTGATTAGATTAAAATAGGTTGATATTAAAAAATATTGTTAAGTGAATCGAGAAACGATTTCGAGTGCACGATTGATCCAATGGGTCAAAATAGTTAAAATTGAGTACCCGGGGGTTGTGTTCGGGTCTTGGGGGATTTTTAAACTAATCGGAACTTATTTAGCTGACTTTTGGGGTCCTTAAGGGCATATGAAAAGTAAAAAACGAGATTTCAATTATAAAATAAAAGATTTAGAGCATGGGGAAGAGTCATTTCACAAATCCAAAGGTTTTGAGAGTTATACTAAGAGTTAAAGAGAAAGTGGAGGTAATTGAGAAGGAATTTCAAGAGTCTAAGGGAAAATTGAAGAATTTTTGCAAGAACGTTCTTGGAGTGAAGATTTGGGAAGGAAATTCTTGGAGGTGTATTAATATCTTCACCAAATTCAGACCCTACGAACATCAAGGCAAGTAATTAACTTGATAATAAAATTATATATGAAATTTTAGTCATATTATAGTTGGGACATAACATATTTGGGAACAATTCACACATAAAAATTAATGGATTTTGGGGAATGATTTAAGTTTAGAAAATTTTATGGAATTTGATTTTTGGAGGAATAATAATGATTAAGATTACTGGATTTTGAGAGATGACTTTGAAAAAAAATTGACACATGAAAGTGGTTATGGGTTTATGATACTAGAATAATGATATTCTTGGCTTTAGATGTGAATTCCCGTGAACTGACATTGGAAATGTGAAATATAGTATACAGGAGATTTGAAACCATGTATAGGTCGTTGAAAATTATCATTAAGGAATTTGAGCTACTCACGTGATGTGTGAATTGATAAATTTGGTGAAAATTTCAGACTACCAATCAAACCTGTCATTCTGCCCAGAATCAGATTGATTCGACCCTCTTGGCTAATCGATTCGGGCAGCAAATCGATTCAGTCCAGGAAGTGGAATGGAGTTTTGACCTGTTGTAAAATTGAGAAAGAGTTGAAATTTTATTGGGTGATAAAAATCGATTAATTTGTGATATTTAAAAATCCGAAATGGTTATTAGGAATTACTGAAAGTTTTGATATTACTATTAAGGCCTTAGGATGAATGGGTCTTTGTTCGAGGGTACAAATTAATATATTTGGGAACTAGATTTACACCTAAATAATTGTGATGGAAATTCAAAATTTGGGGCACGGGCTGAGTGATGTTAAATTACGTGTCCAAAATTGATAATTAATAGCAAGCAAATAAATTAATTAAGTGAATAATTAATTAATTGTCTATATAATGGAGCATTAGGAAATAATGCCATTAGATGCCATTAGTAATAGGCATGCTTAAATAAAATATTATGGAATATATACATGTGCAAAAATTATGTGTGTGTGTGTGTGTGTGTATATATATATTGGTGAAAAATATAATTACATGGAGATTATGACATACCCCTCTAAGGGATATCATTAGAGGTTACGCGAGTGAGTGATCTTCCCTAGCTAGTGAATGCAAAGTTAGTATTATTCACAGGTCATCACTGCCACGCACATGCATGTTAAGGTTGAGTCCGAGGTGAGGTAATTATGGGTATGGTTATTGCTCACTAATCGAGGAACTTATGACTGTCTCCAGTGTCGTTGTTTGTTTTCTATCGTAGTTCAGTGTGAGATCGCGACACGGTAGCCAGGATGATGTGAGTTTACCCTTAATTATGATAGTATTATGGACCAGCATCCAGAAAAGTTATCATTGTTATTATGGAGGACGGTTATACATATATAGTGAGTGATATATATGTATGCATGATGTGATAATAAAATATGTATATATATATATATATATATATGTGTGTGTGTGTGTGTGTGTGTGTGTGTGTGTGTGTGTGTGTGCAGGAAAATATATTCGTGTATATTGAATTAAAATGTGAAAATTAATAACTAATAAAAGTTATTGAAAAAGGTTCAATAAATTATAATTGAGAATTATCATGATTTGCGAATGTGAAAGTTAAATAAATAAATTACGCGTGATGGGATCGCATATAGAATTTAAGGATACTTGATAACTAATTAGGCAGGTAGCGTGACTAGTTAATTAAAATGCATACGTTAGGTGCGCACTTTATATGAGAAGTGAGTCGTGTCTCATGGGAGAGTGAGATGCCAATTTAAATATGAGTAAATGGATATACATTTATTTGTGCATTTTAATTACTTGTAAAATTTTAAAATTGATTTGGACTCTAACCCATGTCAAAATTATTTTCAAAACCTTTTAGGTGTCCAGCCACAGGGACGCCACTCGTGATCATCTTTCAAGGTACCGGAGCTATGATAATTGTGGATTATTACAGAGTTTTGATTAGCCGCCTCTATTTTTAAATTCTAGTTCGGGACTCTTTTCATATTCAGGCATGTTTCCTGAGACAGTCAGTTTATTCCAGTTTATGTTTACTTCATTCTAAGCATTATTGTATGGATATTTATTCCGATGATTTAATCCAAATAGTTTGGCATGTAATAAATTTATAATTTTGATTTATTTGTGGTTGTGTATTTTATTTTAAGTTGAGTAGATAATTGTGGTTGATGATTATATTATTGTGTCGTGTTAAATAAGATTAAATAATTAACACAAGACTTAATTTAATAATAGGTGACTAATAAGTAATTGAATTTGACAGTGATGCTAAAAATGATCTAATGTTATTCCTGTTTTATTTTAGTAGAGAGCTGGCCACCCATTATTTTAATAAATGGTGTGTCAGACTAGGACCGTTAGTAAGGCCAATGATGGGCAGGCTCAGCTAGTGCCCCATGGACCATGGGGGACTTTCACAACTCAGGAGGTGGCTAATAGTTTCGCTCAAAAAGTTAATTCCACATTGATATATATATGGATAAGTAGTTGCCTCAGGTAAAACTAGAATAACAGACAATTGTAGCCATACTGGACCACTCTGAACCTTCAGTTTGGTAACGAGTAGTAGTGGCAAAATGTGGCCCAAATAATAAAACAGTCCATATTAGCCCAAACATCTAAATATGGGGCCCATATTTAAAAGTTGTGAGTTAAATATGGGACCCATATTTCAAAGCTTCGAGTTAAATATGGGGCCCATATTTCAAAGCAAGAAATCAAATATGGATCTCAATTTTAAAAGATACAAATCAAATATAATACTTATTTTAAAAAGTTATGAGTAAAATATGAGTTTTTTTATATATATACCTCTAATTGTAATACTTAATTTAGTAAAAAAGTAATGGGTTGGTCCAACCCATATTTGGTCCGCCCATATTTGGTCCACCTCACATTTAACCCAACCCATATTTGGCCCAACCCACATTTAGTCCAACCCATATTTGACCCGCCCAAATTAGACCCAACCCATAATTTTGCCAGTGCTAGTAACGAGTCAAGGAGACATTCCAAAAGGGGCATTCGTCGAAATTTAAGGGCAGTTCGGATGTTATAGCTGTCAACTACTGGAAGAAAGAAATGCAGAAACATCTTTGTATGGTGGAGTGTACTAAAGTTCAGAAATAAATCCTTGCGACATTTAATCTCGTGGGTGTAGCACTGCAGTGCTGGGAATCAGTCATCACACTAGAGGAGTGTGATGTGATGCCTATTACTGTAGATATTTTCCGTTGGTTGTTCAGACAAAGATGAGAAAGAAACTAAAACACTTGGAACAGGGGGATCGTTTCATTACAGAATACGAGGAAGAGTTCAATCAACTAGAAATTTTTTTGCCTGATGAGGTAAATACTAAAGAGAAGAGAATCAAGAGGTTTATGGATGGACTAAATTGGAGGATCATGCAACATTTATTAGGGAATTCGACATTCTAGACATACCTTAATGTCATTAATTTTGCACTTTTGCACTCTCGGGATCATCGCTTCCACTTGAAGGGGAGCAACAAATTAGGGTATTCTAGCTAGTCAGGTAAGACATGTACAAATGGTATCAGTGGGACACAACAGTCTCAGTAGTTTGATAGACAGCAAGAGAGTAATTTCCAGTGAGGGAATCCAGCAAAAATATTTCATTATGGGGGCTTTAGGACTAATGGAAATGGGTTTGGGAAGGGCCAACATGGCCCATAGCAGTAGCAGTAGCAGTAGCAGTATGCTCCTCAGGGCTAGTAGTGTTAGGGGAATAATCGGGGCAACTAACAAGGCTTAGTTTATCCGGGACAACGAGCACGATAACCTCCTATTGGTTAGCACCAAGGGAATATGGTAGGACGTTATTATTAGTGTGGGTATTCAGGCCACATAAAGATAGAGTGCTCGTAGCTTAGCCAGTCACAACAGCAGGGTGCCTAGTGGGGGAAGCATCCACAGGTAGCACTTGTAGCACCAGTAGGAGTAGCTTAGCATCAGCAAGGGCAGATGTCGTACGGGCGTGCTTATAATGTCTATAATGCGATAATACCATAGGTGCCGTAAGCGCCACCTGTAGTAGAGGGTATGTTTCCTATCTATGGGCATATGGGTCGGGTTTTGTTTGATACAGGAGCATCACATTCATTTATGGTTACTAAATTTATGTGTACATCCAGTTTTCTAGAGATAACCGATAATATCATTGTGAATGTAGATTCACCCTCGGGTAATGGGGAACTTATCCACTCCATATGTAGAGGGGTGGGGATATATGTTGGGAGAGAAAGTTTAATAGCTGACTTACTTATGTTAGATATGATTGGGTTTGATGTTATCTTACGCATGGACTGGTTAGAAAAGTATCGGGCAATAGTGGATTATTTTGGAAGGTCCATTGTATTTGCTATCCCAGGATAGGATATGTTTTTGGTTGCGATGCCTCTTCCATGGGGAGTATTGACCGCACATCTTTATTATATTGAGGAGAAGACCTCACAGGAGATAGTTATTTCCTTATACTCGATTCCAGTAGTTAGGGAATTTATGAATGTATTTCAGGAGATATCGAGTTTACCGCTGAGTCGGGAGATTGAGTTTGTTATAAAATTAGCACCAGGGGCAAGACTCATTACACGAGCATCATACCATATTTCTTCATTAGAAATGAAAGAGTTGAGAGAAAAAATTCAGTAGCTCTTGGGTGAGGGTTTTATTAGACAGA
Organism: Sambucus nigra; assembly: GCA_949130495.1. NCBI lineage: Eukaryota > Viridiplantae > Streptophyta > Magnoliopsida > Dipsacales > Adoxaceae > Sambucus > Sambucus nigra. Next base: position 581,663,760 of record OX422210.1, on the reverse strand, counting down.
GTACATCGTCGTGGGGTGCTACAGTGCATTTTTTTAAAGAAAAAGGATTAATCTCTTCGTCTTTGTATCGATTAAAACTTCGAGGATCAACATACTTCTAAAATATTAATTTTAGGTCTGGATACCACCAGTTATGTATTATGGAGAAGGACATCCCTAAGATTGCATTCCTGACATGGTACGCGTCTTATGAGTGCAGGGTTATGCCTTTGGGGCTAAATAATGCTCCATCAGTATTTATGAATCTCTTGAATAAAGTGTTCAGAGATTTCCTTGACCAGTTTGTGTTCGTGTTCATTGACGGCATTATGGTGTATTGTCAGATTAAGATAGAGCATGTTGAACACTTATGTTTGGTTCTTCAAACATTGAGGGACCATCAAATTTATGCCAAGTTTGAGAAGTGTGATTTCTGGTTGTATGAATTACAGTTTTTGGGTCATGTGGTGAGAGATAAAGGAATCATAGTGGACCCAAGTAAGGTAGCAACAATGAGAGAGTGGGGACAACCCATGACACCGATAGAAGTTAGTAGTTTCTTAGGATTGGCATGATATTATAGCCAGTTCATCAAGAGATTTTTGAAGATTTTGGGTCCATCAATAAATTTGACTCGTAAAGTGGTTCCATTGATGCGGGATGACCATTATCAGTTGTCTCTTGATGAGTTGAAAGACAAGTGGACTTTAGCACCTATACTTGCACTACCTAGAGGAGGTTGAGAGTATCTGGTATATATGGATGCTTCTGTGCAGGGACTTGGTGGTGTTTTGCAGGAGGATGATCGGGCTATAGGAAATGCTTCTCATAAGCTTCATGAGACGAACTATCCAACTCATGACTTGGAGTTGTCTACAGTTATTTTTGTGTTGAGGATTTGGAGGCATCACCTCATGGGGGATAAATTCAGTCTATTCATGGATCAAAAATCACAACTGTATTGGTTTACGTAAAATGATATTAATATGCGATAGCATGGGTGGTTAGAATTCATGAAAGACTACCAGTTTAACATTCAATATCACTCAGGTAAGGATAACGTTATGGTATATGCATTAAGACGAATACCTACATTAGAGTTTGTGACAGTGTGGAAGGCTAAGTGGGGTGAGATTTATCAATCTGATTTAGTTATTAGGGCTTGTATTGTAGTGTTGACAGTCACACCCGATATTGCATTATGGGTTATTAAAACCCAGGCAGAAGACCAATTTTTTGAGGATAAGGTGAAGCAGATTTTGGCACACGGGGTGAATTCGTACTCAATCAGTTCTAAGGGAGGTTTACGCCTCAATGGGAGACTCGTAGTCCTAGATAATAGGAACTTGAAACACATTGTTATGACAGAGTTCCATAGGTCGAGATTTACGGTATATCCAAGTAGAGATAAGATGTATCAGGATATGCATCGATAGTATTGGTGGATTGGTATGAAGAGAAATATAGCTGATTTTGTCTCGTAACGTGCCACATGTCAGCTAGTAAGGATAGACCACCAGAGGCCATCCAAAATGTTACAACCATTGGAAATTCTGGTGTGGAAGTTGGAAAGCATATCAATATATTTTTTACTGGTCTACCGACTACACCGAATGGTCACGATTATATATGAGTAATAGTGTATTGGTTGACCAAGGTGGCTCACTTTTTGTCGGTTCAGACATATTATACAATGGCACAGTACGCCCAACTTTTCATTGTCAAAATTGTAATATTACATGGGGTACTGATTAATACTGTGTCCGACAGGGACAAGATATTTGTGTCGCATTTTTAGCAGAGCTTCCAAGAGTCTTTGAGAGTTGAGTTACGATTGAGTACATCCTATCATCCACAGATGGATGGGATTATCGAGCTTATGAATCAAATGCTGGAAGACATGCTCCGAATGTGTATACCTAATTTTAAAGGAAGTTGGGAGTAATACTTTTCATTGATAGAATTTTCGTAAAATAATTTCTACCAGTTTAGAATCAGGATGGAGCCTTATGAAGCTTTATATGGAAGACCTTATCATTCTCCCTCTTGTTGGTTAGAGGTGGGGGATAACAATCTCCTTGGACCTGAAATGATCCAAGATACTTCCACTAAGATCGACATGATTTGGGGTCGTATACGAATAACTCAAGATAGACGAAATAGTTATGTAAAGAAAATAGGAGACATGTAGATTTGGAGGTGGATGACCAAGTATTTCTATGGGTGTCTCCTATGAAAGGGGTTATGGTATTCGTAAAGAAAGGGAAGCTCATACCGCGATATGTGGGACCTTTTTTATAATTGAGGGGGTAGGGCCAGTGGCTTATAGACTAGATTTACAAGAGCATCCATAGAAGATTCACGACATATTTAATGTATCGTCGTTAAAGAAGTATAAGCAAGGTGATAAGGCTTATAGGCATATTTCGTTAGAGAATATTGGCTTGCATCCTAATATATCGTATGAGGAGAGATTGATTACTATTCTAGATCAGAAGGAGTGAGTTGCACTCTAAGGTGGTGCCCTTAGTTCGTGTTCAGTGGGGACATCACAATGCTAATGAGTCGATGTGGGAAAGGGAGGAGGATATGCGTGAGATGTATCCATAGCTCTTTATTCCATGTATACTCGAATTTCGGAGAAGAAAATTCCTTTCAAGGGGGGGAGTATGTAATACCCCGTAGTTTTATATAGATATATTTAATTGAATATTTAAATTATGTGGGTGACACATAATTTAAATTATGAAGTAATGAGAAATTAAATAAATATTAAATCAGAGTGACATGAATTAATTTTTAAGCGCGATGGAATTAAATATTATTTCACCCGGGACATGTGTGATTAAATTAAAATAGTTTGAGATGACAAATATGTTAAGTGAGTCGGATGATGATTTTGAGTGCACGGTTGGTCCAGAATGCGTCAAAAGAGTCACAATTGAGTACCCGGTGGTTGTGTTCGAGTCTCAGGGGATTTTTAAATTAATCGGGACTAATTTAGGTGACTTTCGGGCTCCTTAAGGACAAGAAAAATAAAAAATGGGATTTCAATTTTAAAATGAAATGTTTACGGCCTAGGGAAGAGTCATTTCACAAATCATAAGGTTAGGAGAGTTATACTAAGAGTTATAGAGAAAGTAAAGATAATTAAGAATGAATTTTAAGATTCTAAAGCAAGAATTAAAGAGGTTTGGCAAGAAATTTTTTGGAGTGAAGACTTGGGATGGAAATTCTAGGAGGTGTATCAGTATCTTTCACCAAATTAAGACCCAACAAACATTAAGGCAACTAATTAACTAACTATTTAATTTTATATGCAGTTTTAGTCATATTATAGTTGGGATATAATATGTTTGGGAATAATTCACACATAAAAAATGATGGGATTTTGGGGAATGATTTATAATTAGGAATTTTTATGTACTTTGATTTCTGGAAAAATAATATTTTTTAAGATTACTGGATTTTAAGAGATGATATTAGGATAAAAATTGAGACATGAAAGTGGTTATGGGATTATGATACTAGAATGATGATATTTTTGGATTTAGATGTGAATTCTTATGAATTGATGTTGAAAATGTGAAATATAGTATAAAAGTGATTTGAAACCATGCGTAGGTCTTTGAAAATTATCATTTGGGCCAGCAAGTCGAATCGATTCGGACTTACTGTAAAATTAAGAAATGGTTGGATTTTATTCGGTGATAAAAATCAATTAATGTGTGATATTTAAAAACCCAAAAATTATTATTAGGAATTAGTGAAAATTTTGATATTACTATTAAGGCCTCGGGATGAATGGGTCTTTTTTCGTGGGTAAAAATTAATATACTTGGGAATTATATTTACACTTGAATAATTGTGATGGAAAATAGGGATTTGGGGCACGAGCTGAGTGCTGTCAAATTATGTGTCTAGAAATGATAATTGATAGAAAATAAATTAATTGATTAAGTGAATAATTAATTAGTTGGCTATATAATGGAGTATTGGGAAATAATGTAATTTATGTCATTAGTGATAGGCATGCTTAAATAAATTACTGTGGAATGTATACACTTGTGGAATTTTTTTGAATATATATATAAATAATAAGGAGTAGAAGTTTGGTTAGTATTCAGTAAGTTGATAACTTAATTAGAGGCTAGGATGAAGTCAACTTTGAAAATTTATGACAATCCAAGGGTCCATAATGAAACCTAAAATTTGAGAATAACATGTTATATTCATAATTTATATGTTAAAGTTGGGCAACTGTAAAAATCGAGTCAGTCGCTACATCATCCCACATCATCCCCAAAACCACTTTAATTCAAAACCTTACTATAACCCACCTAAAATCTCCCCGCCCCTGAATCTTTGCGTGATTCCCCTTTTCTCTCTCCATCTCTAAACCCACCAAAGTGATTCCATCTCTTAATAATCCATGACGGATCGAGAACCATCACGTAAAAAGATATCTCTTCGTTACATCCCTTTTTGTTGAAGGGTTTTTACAGTCTCAATCGTGTTTATTTGATGTTGGATTCATGGTTGTGGGTTTTAGGATTTTATGATCTCTTTTTTACATATGCAATAATAAAACTCTCCAAATCATTGCCAGATCTAAGGTAACCCCCTCTCATGGTATTTTTTAGATCACTACTTTCATTACTAGATTTCTGATCTATGGGTTTTGTGATATACTTAGGAGAAAAATGACAAACTCTTAAAATCTTTTCTACAGTTGTGGTGAGTATTCTATATAATATGCCTCAAATATTGCGAGAATGTTTATCTCTCTCTGTTTACTACTTCTAAACTCTTATCTTTCTTTTTTTTTTATTGTTGAGTTTACATGCTTGGGTATTTTTCATTTGCCGTTTGATTTATGGGTTTACAAGTTTGGGGATTTTTAGGAACTTTGCACCAATGTCAGAATGGATTGGGAAGAATGGTGAGTTTTATTTTCATGTGAGGACCACCGTCATGCACTGTTAACATAAGACACCACAACCATTAGGGTTTATTTGAAATTTTGAGACGACATTTAGGGTTTTTTCCAATTTCAAAATGAATAGAATTTTGTAGCTTCTTTGCAATTTCTATTGTCTTCCATCTTTCTGTGAGTATTTTTTTAATTTGTATCTTACTATGGGTGCATTTTCTCACTATTTGGGTTTTTTGGGCTATCATGTTTTTAATTTAAATAATTTATAATGATAGAGTTAAAACTTTGGGTTATCATGTTTTTATCGATATCTTTTGTTTTTGTAGGAGTAATATGGGTATAGAGTTTATTTTGGTCCAAGACTAAGATGTCATTTTCTCTAATCCCATTTTACTTTCTTAACACAATTTCACAAATGGTGTATTTTTTATACTTAAATTAGCCGTATTATATTTCAAACATATCCATATTTTTTTTCTATACCCATCTTAGCTATTGACTGTAATTATGATTAACTTGATTATGATTGAACTTATTTGTAAACATATTATGATTTGACTTCACTTCTAAAATTTTATTTTGGGTTAAAATTATATCTTCTTAATTTTTAACTGATTTGGGTTTGTTAGAGTGATATACCAATGGGTTTTGGGTGCCTAATAATAAACCACAATTTAGTCGTAATAACATGAAGAGACTTTTTACTTTCGTCATTTAGATTTTGAGAAAAATAGAATTGTTTTGCTGTGGTGATATACTGATTTGGGTTTGTTGTGGTAAATATCTACGAAAACAAAAGATCATGATTAAAAGAACCCTAAAAGATCTTGGAAGTTCCATTCCGACTGTTGTCTTACTCTATATCATTGTGTTCTCTGTTTGTATGATATACTTATTAGTGATTTCTCTCTTTCCTCCTATTTTTATTTTTAATTTAAATAACGGGGAGAAAGAATGGAGTATTTATGCAATTCTTTGGTTCTATTTTGAATTTTAATTTCCTTTAGAATATGAGTGATTTAAATTTAAAGATAAACTGTGCCACATTAATTTGACATATTATTAAATTCTATAGATTAATTTGACATTAACACAAAATTTATTAATTTTTTTTGAATGCATTAATGGAATAAAAGTACCTAACTTTCTAAAATGTTTAGGTGTCTATATAATATTTTATATATCTTTGCATATATATTATCATTAGCTAATATATTCTTAACATTGATTTGGTTACAGGAAAGCAAAATTCTGGAACCAAGTTGCATCTAATATTTCTATCAATTGAGAGGCTTCTTAGGTAAAATAATTGAGATATGACTTCATTGTGATGTTGGTTCTTGGTCCTCTGTTACCTATTATATTCTTAATTTATTATGTAAACTCATGCTATTTTAATATGATCAAACCTCTTATTGGGAACGAAAATATTGAATACTTAGGGACAAATATAATTATTGCCTGAAACCTCATATCAACAACATTTATTTTTCAGTTTCCCATAGTAAGGCAATTGCCGATGAAATATTTTTTCGGTGGGAAAAACTTTTAACGATGGATCTTTAGTAACCTCCCCATCACGTTTTTTTGTTGCCAATAAAATTTATCGATGAAATATTCATTTTTTGCGGTGAAATCTTTTACGAAAAATTATGCATTTTGTTGTAGTAAAATCTAGACATTACATAAACAAAATTCAATTGACAATTGTTATTATTATGATCAGCTGCAGACTCAAATCTAGATAGTTGGACCAAATTGAAACCGGATGCATAACATTAAACTATAAGCAACTGTAAAGAGTTGGTCCATACTAAAATCTTGGCTACACTTGACCAACAAGTAGGCATATCAACCACGACTAATTTTGTATTGGTTTTGCTATCTCTACAGTTGATCGAGAAATGAAAATGAACCTTAAAGAGGTATAATTTCACATATCCCCTAATGTAGCAAGATTTGTAATTTATTTTTTAATCCACTATACTTTTCCACATTATCATAAATACTGTACTATATCACAAATGAGCTAAGTTATCACCATATATAGGACTGAATTGAATTGAATTGAATAGGACTCCATCTGTATATGATTCAATCGCAGTGAATTGAATTCGAATTGTTCCTCTTTGCGGTAACTGATGTTTGCAGTTTTCACTATATGCATATGAAAACTAATTGACTGAATTGAATTGCATATGCTAAAAACTATCTGAATCTGTTTGAGAGTATTTGGAAATGATTTGAATTGAATTGCATAAACTAATATTGACTGAATTCATATGCCTAAAACTGTTCGAATCTCATGCACTTTTCACTATATGCATATGGAGGAAGACGTCGACGATGCTTACATTATGATCATTGAATAATTTGCCCGAGAGTTGCATGGAGGGATCATGAGCTTGGATAACAGTGTTGTTATTCAAAACGCTATTGGGTTTGCGACACTTATCGAAGAGGAATGCAAGAAGATTTGTGAGAGATCCGACAGTGGAAAAAATATAGGAATATATCAATAAAAAAATGTGGTATTACATCTATTTCCCCTGCTCACTTTTACATTTCTTTCCCCTTCTCATCATTTCATCTTTTCCCCTATTCATTGCATACATATTTTTCCTCCACTCATTATTACAGTTTTTCAGATTTATGATTTGTCCTCATGATTTCAGATTCACGATTTGGGTTGTGATACGAATAGTTGTTCTATATTTGTATTTGTTTGAAAATGGGTATTTTTTATTCTATTATATACATTGGTTTTTGTATTTTCTTAGATTGAATGAATGTATTTTGGGATTCCCTGTTTAGCTGAAATATTTTTCGATTATGGCTTTCAGAGTGGGATTAGTACTTATATCAGATTGAGGAATTATTTATTAATTTAAGGGCTTTAAGCCACTTATTGTGTTGGTAGTTCAATGCTCAATTATTTAGATTAGTAAACTCATGGGATATTGATTGTTTTGTTGGTGTTTTTCATTATCGTTTTCTTCTGCCAACAATATTTACATCGTATAGATGATTGGGGATGGATTTCACATCATTTTCTTTTCCTATGTATTTCAACAGGTGGTTTTAGTCTCATTCCTGCAATTTACAGAATCTCTCATTTGTCTCTTCTCATTTGCTCACTGAAATGCAAAGGTATAACATCGTGAGTTGAATGCAAATGTAAACGAGGAACAAGTCATTTAGAAAGTGTGAAATACACAGTTATAAAACTTCCAAACTAATTTAGAAAGTGTGAACGAGGAACAAGTAAAGACGTGATATTTTTTGTTTAATGTCATACCTCTCTCTAACCTCCCTAATCATGTCAATATTTTTTATATTTTCCCGTATTAGATGATAGTCATTACAAAAGACAAATAAATATAAAAAAGACTTAAAAAATGAAAAGTTAAAAATTGTTATAATATAAACATATAAGTTACGATGTACGATATTCTTTTGGACTCATACAGTAGAGTAATTATATAAAGGGATCTATCTAATCAGTTATGGTGGAACCAACTTCCATTCAACAATAAGTATCCAAAATTTTTAATTTTTTAGAATAAATCATTATTTTTTTGCTTAATCTAAAAAAAGTGAATCGTTTTACTTGAATTTATTTAAATTTTTAATGAAATTAGTATTATATGGATACACACACGATCCTCTTCTACTATTTCATTACAGTTGACAACTATTTTCAAAAGTGAATTTATAATGCAATTTGCTATATATGTTTCACATTTTGGATTATATTAGTGAGTAGTCGATTTCACATCCTAACATAATATTAAGAAGAAAGTGTAAAAATGACCCCTACTATATTAAGGTTTATCAAGAAATTCCCCGAACAATATTTATTGACAAAAGACATAAACTGACTGTTGACACCACTAAAATGGCGCAGATAAATGATGAGGATGAGATTGAAGATGAAGATAAACATTCACATCAAACATATAAGATACAAAGATTTTTAAAGTGGTTCGGCTATAAGGAAAAGCCTACGCCCACTGTTATTTTATTCCCAGGGGTTTACAATAGCACAATGTGGTAGAGAGAGGGAGAAAAAGGGTGTGGATCTTATGTATGGTGTCTCTCGGTTCTTGGTTTTTGGATCCCTCCCTTTGGCTAAGGGAATACATGTATTTATAGTGATGGGAGATAAAGAGATTCATTGTATGTAGACATTTATACATTATGTCTACATTCAACGAATCTAATTGTTGAATTGCTTGGTGTGCTATGTGTTGTCATCTACAGTATAAATGTACATTAATGCTCATTAAATGCGTAGTTATCCTTTGATCTTCCCGGTTGGTATGCCGACCAACTCTCCTCGGGTGCCGACCAACTCTCATCGGGTACCGACCAACTCTCCTCGGGTGCCAACTAACACTCCTCGGGTGCCGAATATTTCCACGTAGGATGACATGTGTCCTTTTCTGATTGGTCCTCGTAGATGGAGAATTTTTGCGTTAACAGAAGCCCCCAATGCTCCATGCTTGATGGTTTACTTGAAAGGATGGAGTATTTATTCTGCAGTGTTGCTCGGTGCTCGTGAAATTCTTGATCTACCTTCTTGATTTGTTCAACATAAAGTGCATTATCTCTTGGACGACATATGATGCAGACTAATCCATAGTTGCAAATCTTTCTTTTGAGGAACTCCGTGTGCTATGTATCACCCCTAGGAATTCGGATGCAGCCATGCCATAGTATTCAGCTTGTAGCTTGTCATAATCTTCAAGTATGTTGATTGGTTTGCCAGCCGACCAACTGCTTCCTGTGTCGAGAAACTGAATGCTAACTTTACGTGCTTGATTTTTCTGATTTATGCTCCTCTGAATACTTTGTCGAGTAACATACTAGCTTTTGAACCCAACTCTTCAATCTTGTTAGTACCAATCTAGTGGTGGACTTCGAAACATTTTCATACAACTTCTTCTTCATTATTGGTCGGGACAGTAGTAAAGATCTCAGTGCTGTAGATGCTGAATTTGACTCCTGAACTTCAATATGACTCCGTGTAAGTTTGTGGAGTTGAATTTGATACTCGACTGCATGATGTTATGAGAATGTGCCACCGAATGAACAACTAAATTTGTAATAGAAGCCCCCAAGTGTGGAATATGAACTTTGAGTACTTTCTTGGCCTTGAAATATGTTGGTCTTTCTGGAAAAATAAGGCCGAGGAAATATTCCATGAAATGACTCCCTGAGATCTTTGCATGTTTGCATTTTCTGGCTTCTATTATTTAACTCAGTTCAAGTGTTTAAGAAGAATATATGTTGACATTTCAATTATGAATTTCTACATTTCTTCCATCATATGACTCTTGTCGGCTTTTGAAGAATCTGTTTGAATTCTAACTTGGGAATTTCTACATGTGTTCTTTAGCTCAGTACGAGTGTTTGAGGAATAGATGTTTGAATTCTTAATTAGAAAGGCCTACATGTATCTCTTCTCTTAACTCGATTAAGTCAATTATGAAGCTCTATGCCCAGGATTGGGGCATGCATGAAATGAATCTGATGGTGCCAATTGAATTGTTGTTTGTAGTCTTGCTGTTGTGCTGTGTGCAGTCTAGCTGCGTTGTTTTTGTTTGGTATTGACCTTTTAAGGTCTTTATGTGTTGTTGATGAGCATCCAAGAATTGTACTGGGCAGATAATTTTTCCTGAGCACCTGTTGAGGCTGAATCATATAAAAATTACGATTAGAATAATTATTCAGCCGACCAATATATAGTGTGTATTGGCTTCAATATTGGACAATTTAAATTTCCAGATAATAATATGAGAGATAACAATCAAAATATCTCGTGTTCTCATAAAAATATAATGTACATAAACGTGTCTCCATAAAAATATTTAACGGACTTGTGATTATGAAGTTTTCATTTATTCATATTTGAAATAAAAACCGATCCACTAATTTAATAAAATCGTGATTTGCAATATTTTGCAGATTTGATAAATGAAAAATTGGACAACTAATTTATGTTTATAATCATAAAAAGCATGAGTGAATCAAAAGATGTATGTATGTATGTACAACATATAATTGATTATTCATATATGGATAAAATTGATCGTATCAACACAATTACATAATATGATTATTTGTGCAGAGAACATAGTTTTCTTGAAGAGAGAGAAAATGGGTCTGATTCAATTCATGTTAATATCGAAATGGAAAATACATAATCGTTCTTAATGCTTATCCCTATCCTAACATATTTGTTCAGAAAATCTTCAAGTGGATCCATAGATGCAAGGATTTGTATAATATTTATTAGTCTAAAATTCACCAGATCCTCAAATTGAAATCGATCACACAGTTAGTGCATATAAAAATTATGACTAAATTAAAAGATTTCCAAATGAATCAAATTTGTATATACTCATATAAAAGAGATTTATGAATATAGAGAAATTATTTTATCTCCTTAAAGAAGAAATAATATAATATGTACACAAATTTCTCAAACTTTGTGATTATGAAATGTACATTTATGCTGATTTGTAAAATTAGATTCAACAATTTGTGAATATAAAATCATGATTGAATTAAAAGATGTATGCACAATATATAATTGATTTGATCTCTAAGTTTATGGATATAAACATATAAGAATCATGATTTGAACAAAAAGATGCGTGCATATAACTAGTTATACGTAGAGAAGATAAAAACTTAGCTTTTGATGGAGAACGATGCTTGTAACACGTTCCCACAGACGGTGCCAATCTGTTGAAGACAAAAAATGGCCACTGCCATTTTAGTGGCGTCAACAGCAGATAAATGATGAGGATGAGATTGAAGATGAAGATAAACATTAACATCAAACATATAAGAGACAAAGATTTTTAAAGTGGTTCGGCTATAAGGAAAAGCCTACGTCCACTGTTATTTTATTCCCAGGGGTTTACAATAGAACAATGTGGTAGAGAGAGGGAGAAAAAGGGTGTGGATCTTATGTATGGTGTCTCTCGGTTCTTGGTTTTTGGATCCCTCCCTTTGGCTAAGGGAATACATGTATTTATAGTGATAGGAGATAAAGAGATTCATTGTATGTAGACATTTATACATTATGTCTACATTCAAAGAATCTAATTGTTGAATTGCTTGGTATGCTATGTGTTGTCATCTACAGTATAAATGTACATTAATGCTCATTAAATGCGTAGTTATCCTTTGATCTTACCGGTTGGTATGCCGACCAACTCTCATCGGGTGCCGACCAACTCTCATCGGGTACCGACCAACTCTCCTCGGGTGCCAACTAACACTCCTCGGGTGCCGAATATTTCCACATAGGATGACATGTGTCCTTTTCTGATTGGTCCTCGTAGATGGAGAATTTTTGCGTTAACACTGACCATTTTATTGCACTACTTGCAGCAGCAACAGCGAGATCAATAATGGGGCTGATCGATTAGGATTCAATCGCAGTGGCAACGTCAGCTGCATCAATTATGAAAAAGTAGTGGCAACTATTCACATTAGGGTTGTATTAAAGACTGTGTTACAAACTTACAAACCATGAAAACACATGCAAAAGCAGTGGAGAAATAAGAACTGTATTAAACACATGTTCCAAACCATGAAAGTGTCATTTGACACGTTCTTGATTATGTTCTTGATTTGATAGGTGGAATAGGGACTGTTTTTCCCTTTGATGTGTTAACTATGGCTAAGTAATTTAATTTTTTAGGGGCTTTCGATTAGCAAATGTTGACCCGGTGTATATATTTTGTGATTTTTTATTTATTTATTTATGTGTTTTGGATGATCAAACTTTGGAATGAGATTTTGGAGGTCGAATGAGATGTCTTTGGATTGTTTATTCCCAAGTATGTTTATGTCATAATTATTTTTTTAATGTAGCATAATTTTTTAAATTGACTCAATATGTCAATTTATTGCAGGAGCTTGAAGAACTCGACACATTTTATCTCAGTTTCATTCTCTCTGTCTCTCAAATATTGTACATAATTTATGGACATCTTTGTAAAGACAACTTTTTCCCTCAATGCTATTATGGTTTATGTTTTATTATTTTTTAAGTGAAGGAGGTAGATGGAATGGGAGAATATGGGTTGGTTTCACTGCTTCAAAAAGCTGTAGATCTGTTAAATGATACCTACCAAAGGCTACAAATTTAATAAATGCTATCATGGTTAATCTGATATATCCCCCTCCCTTGATGTTGCCTCATCTCTCGCAACGACTTTAAGGTTAAATTTATCTTCTGGGGATCAGTTGGGATAAAAGCAGCTCATGCGCAAAGTGATCACTCATTGTCGTGTCATTTTCATTTTGGTTTAAAAAAAAATTGTTGTGTCATTTTCATGTCGTATGGTTCTGGAGTGTATAAAAAAGATTTTCGGAGTGTATAAAAAAGTGTATATATATATACTGGTGTGAAAAATATAACTGTATGGATATATAACATACCCATCTAAGGACTATCATCGGAGGTTGTGCGAGTGAGTGATCTTCCCTGGCTAGCGAATGCAGGGTTAGTATTATTCAGAGCTCATAATTTCCACGCACGTGGCTATTAAGATTGTCCCTGAGGTGGGGTAATTATGGGTATTGTTATATCTCACTAATCGAGGAACTTATAATTGCCTCATATGTTTTTGTTTGTTTTCTATTGTAGTTCGGTGTGAAATCCCCATGCGGTAGCTAGGATGATGTGAGTTTTCCCTGGATTATGATAGCATTAGAGACCCGTATAAGGGGAAGTTTTTATTGTTATTACGGATGGAAGTTATACGTATATAGTGAGTGTTATATATGTATGCATGATGTGATAATTAAATACCTATATGTATGTGCTGAAAAATATATATAGGTATATTGAATTAAAATGTGAAAATTAATAACTAGTGAAAGTTATTGAAAACGATTCAATAAATTATAATTAAGAATTATAATGATTAGTTAATGTAAAAGATAAATAAATAAATTACTTAGGATGGGATAGCATATAGAATTTAAGTATACTTCGAAACTAGTTAGGCGGGTAGCATAACTAGGTAATTAAAATGCATAAGTTCGGTGCACATTTTTTATGAGAGGTAAGTAGTGTCTCATGAGATAGTGTGGTACCAATTTAAATATGACTAAATGGATATATATTTATTTATGAATTTTAATTCATTGAAAAATATTTTCAAATAGATTTGGGCTCTGACTCGTGTCAAAGTTATTTTCAAAACCTTTTAGGTGTCCAGCTATAGGGATGCCAAGTGTGATCATCTTTCAAGGTACCAGAGGTCCGATAATTGTGGATTATTACAGAGTTTTGATTAGCCGCCTCTATTTATAAATGCAAGTTCATGTCACTTTTTCTATTCAGGCATGTTACCTAAGATAGTCAGTTTATTCCAGTTTATGTTTACTTCATTCTGAGTATTATAGTATGGATATTTATTCCGATGATTTAATCAGAACAGTTAGCCATGTAATAATTTTTAAATTTTGATATATTTTTAGTTATGGATTTTATTTTATGTAGATAATTGTGGTTGATGATTATATTATTGTTGCATGTTAAATAAGATTAAAAATTTGATACATGACTTCATTTAATAATAAGTGGTTAGTAAGTAATTGAATTCGACAATGATGCTAAGAATGAGTCGATGAGATTATTATTTTATTTTAGTAGAGGGTTGACCACCCGTTATTTTAATAAGCGCGACACTTGAGCCCAAAGAAATGCTTGAATCTATCGGTCGCACATCACTTTGTGGAATTTTCCATCCTATGTTTTGGGGTAAAAATGTTTTATTCCAATATTTTTGGTTATCTCATTGACAGTTCTCAAAGTCTCCCTAAATCTATCACTTTTGTTCAATACTCTCAAAGACAAAGGCTTGATACATTTAAATTGACTTTGGGAAAGTATTACAAAATTCAAGTAATGGATTATAGGAATTCTGCGAATGATCATTCTGATAATGGTACACAAAGACATTATAATAAGAATAGTGAAACTAATAGCAGTTGATTTCAAAATTCTTATAATAATGATTTTCATAGTAGTTCTGAGGATGGATCCCAAACTCTCCATTTTCAAGAACCAGCACGTCCACCTATGACATTGCGTGAGGGCTTGCACATTCTTGAAGTTGAAAAATTAAAAAACCATTATCGGGAAGAAAATTATTATTGGGAATCAGAGTTGGATGAATTATTCAAATCCATTGATGATTTTTCTTTCGAGACTTTTGAAGTTGAGAACCGTCTTGAACCAAATCAGAAATCGATGCCTACTATGGAACAAACCATTCTTCTCTTTGCCTATGGCATAATAGAGAATGAAAGTGAGGAAGAAATGGATGTGGTATTCATTTTCCATGAAATGACTTCTGCTTTGGAAAACAAAAAGGAGGTTTAGATGTATGTTTCACCTCAAATAATTTTGGAAGAATATTTCATTGAAAGTGAATCCTTCTCCTTTAGAATTCAATCTTCAAGCAATGATGAGCCATCTTTTGATATTTAATTTATTTCCTCCCCTTCTTTCTTCTACATTACTAAACCATTACAAGTACCCCATGAATCGGTTCAAAACATTAAAACGTTTAACCCTTTAACCGATGAGGAATATATGCTTGAGTCATTTTCCATGAAGTCAATCTTGCCATTATGTGTGCCACCTGCCACTCCAACTGCAATATCTTTGGGAGGAAATTATGCTTTTTTTTGTGAACCCATGTGCAGTCGTCACTCGTTTTATCCAAACCTCATATCATCCCCCCAAAACTTTTAAATTGTGGTTTTTTTCTTTCTCCTTACACATACCTTCCTCTATTCAAACGAAATTCCTATTTTTCGAAATGTATGCACTCAAATGAGGGTACACCAATTTTTTTCTCGAAGTCAAATTGTACATTGGGTTCACCATCAAAAATTTCAACTTTTAGTGTATAGTTAGTTTGAAGTTAAAATTGTAGGTTTTACATATTAGGTTTTTTTTTCTTCTTACTTATAAGCTAGTGTAATTAGTTAAAGTTTTAGTTCTTCTTTTTGTTATTCTTGGTGCTAACATGTTTTATAGAATCTTTGGACTTGTACTTTCGAAGATCACTCCATTTTGGGTGATATGGATCTTTTCCTCTCTTTAACTTGGTTCTTGGTTCTTGGTTCACATTGAGGACAATGAAAGGTTTAAGTTAGGATGTGTGGGATATGTTATCCATTATTTTTGCATCCATGATTTGATTGATTGATAATTCGATGATGTGTGCCTCAAATATAGAAATTACCAGACTTTAGTCCTCGAATCACTGATATTATGAAAAACATCATCAATTAAACTGTAAACCCATGAGCACTTGTGTTTTTCTTGTTTAATTGATTTGGTGTAAGATTTTTATAACTTGGTAATCTTTTATTGCATTGTATGTATTTACACCTATTGAGCTTTGTGAATTTCTTAATTCGTAAGAATTTATACATTACACTTTCCTCCTTAAAAATGTTAAAGTCGTCGATAATCTCCCTATTCATTCGATGATCATTCATTAATTGAGTTCAAAGCTTGAAATGTGTTACTGGAGGATGATTTTTAAAGTTGTTTTGACGCGAGAATTGCATAAACTTTAGGATAGGATCATAGGACCACTTTATGATATCACTCATATTAACCTTGACCTCACCTTATATATTTTTCCTCGTCAATCCCTTTGAACTAAAATATAGCCTTTTGTTTCATAACCCAAAATCCCATAACTAACTCCAAATTGGAGTTTTAAACCATGTATACACATTCCATACATCTGTTTGTAATAATACTTGTGATTGAATAATGTTATTTCTATGTGGTTGCAATTACGCATGTGAGAGTGTGAAAGCAAAGAAAGAAGTGAAAAACAAAACAAAAAGTTAAAAACAAGAGAAAAAGAAGAAAACAAAAGAAATAGAAACTATCTGTGACAACCCACTCAAAATAATAATGGGTGGCCATCCCTATACTACATTAAATCAGGTATCTCAGGTGGCACAATCTCAACATCAACAACAATACTAATAATATAAGGCTAACTACCCGAAACTATTAAAAGCGAATTGTTAAAAAAAAAATTAAAAACTTTTTATTTAACAACAATAACAACAAAACCAATAATGCACATAACTAACAATATACATCTAACTATGATGAGTGACAAGTGAAAACTCCATTAATATACAAGAGTGCAATACAAAGAATAAATAAATTACCCGAATATGTTGTCGGGTAACAGACAATACAATAATCTGAGAAATGAAATATGAAAGTATTAATCTACAACACTTGAATACTAACTCAATATACAACTGAATCCTAATCTAGATATACAAAGATAGGAATCGACTAAAACAAAGTGTTGAGACAGTCTGCAATGCCACAGCTCCACGAATCCTAAATGGATGAACATCAAAGGCGTCCTTGCGGAGGAAAACCTGAAGTAGTACAATATATACATGGAGGAGAAAATATAAACGGGTCAGAGCCCGAGTTGAAAAACATTTTATAGCAACTGTATTAAAATGCATAATAATTATAAATTCATTATTACATGATTAGGGTGGAATAAAACACTCCATAATAATTCAACTCACCTCTCATCTAAAGCACGCACTAAGCGTATGCACGTGATCTCCAAATGGATGCCCGATTCTAATTAGGTAAGAGGATTCTAACTTAATCCCAAATGAAGTATTTAAGTGAAACCATCGAACCTATCTCCCAATCTACATTTTATTTCTATAATCTATAAATTATATACGTTACCTTTAATGTAATAGTTATAGTTATCTTTATAACGTTCATTTGTTGAACATATAAAGTTACATGATCCATCTCATAACCACCTCATCACAATACATCAACATTCTCATTTACTAGAATATTATATTCTACGGATGCCCTTATTTGGCATGTAAACAATATATATATATATATATATATATATATATATATATATATATATATATATATATATATATATATATATATATATATATATATATATGTAATTATTATATAAGATTTATTAGCATCAAGAGTTAAGGACTAAACTCCTCCCGATTCACAACACGGCACTGCGTTTCGTGCGTGGGATGTCTTGCCGAAGCGAAATCCAAACAAGGACCCCCCCCCCCCCCCCCCCCCGTTACAATACTCCTGATCGTATTCATCCTCGAGGCTCATTATGCCCTAAATGCAAGATCCATGTAACCCAAATTATTATTATCCAATTTTAATTAATTAATATTCCCAATTCTCAACAGTACATGGCGTTTCATGTGTGGGACGTCTCGCCAAAGCGAAATCTAAATAAGGAACCCCCCGTTACACTACTCCTGGCACTGTCGATTGTCGAGATAGGTGATATATATATATATATATATATATATATATATGAGCATTAAGGACTAACTAATCCCCAATTTCCAACTTTACGCTGCGGTTCGTGCGTGGGACATCTCGCCGAAGCGAAATCCAAACAAGGAACCCCTCCAATACACTAATCCTGGCAATGTCAGTCCTTGAGGTCCATTATGCCCTCTATACCCAAGTACAAGAACAAGAAATAATAACCATCCAACCGAACTATAACTCGAAGGACGCATGCTCACATGCTATCATCTTCCAGCAGCCCACGACACCCACCTCGTGATGAACTCACGCACACGATGTCCCGGGAAGCGGTCATAGCTCCTAATCGACAAGTGAGAGCGACACATACCCACGACCTCTCACCCCCAAAATAAATAAATGTATATATATATATATATATATATATATATATATATATGTCATTTGCTGACCACCATGGACGACTATGACCTGGGGAATATCCACACCCTACTCTTTGAGCCAGGAGGCTCACCCTCTACGCACGAAACTTCCCAATTATAGCAAGGAGAGGGTATGCCTAACATGCATATATACCATCATATAAGGTATACATACATCCCACATAATAAAGATATACCATCATATAAGGTATACCTGCAACATCATGTTCATACTTATTATACGCCCAATGGCGCAATTTGATTAACATCATTGTTTAGTATATTTCCCTCAAGATATACTAATCGCCAATTCTCACACCTCTTCCCCACTTAGTATACACTATATTATTTCTCGCTTGAAGCTCAGATGTCGCTTCTACTTATGAATTGTCTCTCAATTCTACTTAAGTTAAGGATATTCTTTATCCTAATGCACCTCAATTCACATGTACAATTCTCCCTCCAAAATAGGGTTCAATTCATTTTATGAACCTTTACAGTTATCCCATTCGGGATTTGATCCTAAGATCCAATGTCTCTAAACTTATCCCATTCTTTCACATGATTATAATTATCATCTCCAAATTGAATCTCCAATCAAGGTGGGCTTCGCCCTTAGAACATACCAAAATATCTAATCGGTATACCTCAAATTTAGTCAATGTGACTCCAATAATTTCTCATAAGGGAAACTCTCTAAAAGTCTCCAAAACAATACTCCAAATATCTCCTATAGATATCCCCAATCAATATCCTCGAACAAAATCGGATGAAATTCTCCTTAGAAAACATCCCTTGAAAAAGCCCTGTTTCCGAATCGATTCGGACCGATTCCGAATCGATTCGGCCCAGCGAATCGATTCGGCCAGGAAGGCGAATCGATTCGGGTCATCAAACCTGGGATTCTGTCTCAAGACGAATCGATTCGGCTGGGGTCCAAATCGATTCGGTCACACAGACCTGGGCACCTGCATATTTCTGAATCGATTTGGTAGGAGGCCGAATCGATTCGGCCCTTCAGAAATCTCGAAAATGGCTACTTTTTGTAAGCCTAAAATACCCATAATTAATTTCAATCCTTTTCTCTCAATTTCTCTTCAACCCAATCACATATATATCATCAATAATCATCCTAGAATACATATAAACTAATTTCTACCCTCAAATCAAAGATCTATATATCAAATCTAAGATTATACCCAAAAGTTAGGTTTTGATAAACTAAACCTAAAACCCAAAGATTCAATCCACAAATCATGCAATAAATGGTACACAACAATTATTTAGCAAGTTTAATCACTTGCCTCGGGTTCGTAGGGTCTGAATCATCCTTGAGATCGCGTATTGACTGGAAATCTCCACTTTCTCTCTCTTTTCTCCTTCTTTCTCTTCTTCTCTCTTTCTTTCTTTTCTTTTTCTCTTTTTCTCTTTTTCTCTTTGAATAAATATCTCCCGGAGGCTTAATCAGCCTAATCTCCCAAGATACACATCTTTAAATGATAATACACACTTTAAATGACCCGGTAACTTTAATTCGAGTCAAACGGTCCTAATTTATTTCGGAACCTAAATAGACCCCAAGTACAGTCATTTCGACTTTCTCGACCCTTCCGGACACTATGGTACCCTCAGAATCGACATTCGACACTCTTTCTAACAACTTCAATTTTGACCTCAAATGCCAATTTAATTATTTCTCCAATAAAATAATATTTATTTTTCCTAAAATAAATAAATCATCATCTCTAAGACCTCGGGTTGTTACATACTTCCCCACTTATAGAAATTTCATCCTCAAAATTTTAGCTAAGCCTAATTCTCCAAAGCTCAACTAGTTCTACTACACCCATACTCACTAATCCTATCTCCAAACTTCTAGCTTCCCACGACGAGTTTATTAATTTATTTTATTTTAAGTTGATTACAAGTTAAACAAAAACCAATTTCCATAACAAGGGCGCCCATACACCCTTTATATTTGAGTTTTATGCTCACAGTAATCATAATGAGGCTTTATTTTTCTCCAAAATTCCACAATTCCATAAATATACATAATGCTAACATTTTAATAGTGTAAAAATTTTTAATGGTCCAAAGAAATAACTCCTCTCAATTCCTGACATTCTCCACTTTCGTGCGGGGGACGTCTCGCAAAAGTGAAATCCAAACAAGGAACCCTCTTAATACACTATTATGAGGCGACGTCGGGGATTGAGAGTTTGTTAAATCCGGACTAGAGTTTGAAAGAAGAAATGTTATGAAAATAATTTTGAAATTGCCCGAAGGCCGATAAAAGTTTTATTTTGAAAATAATTTATTTTGAAAACGGTTTATATATTATAATATAATATAAAATGCCTTATGTCCAACACAAGGTCTTTTAAATCATCATATATAAAACAATATGTAGCTCACAAAAATTATTATAATCATGAGCTAAAATTTCCATGTGTCCCAACAATCTGCAATCTCAACTTTTAATCAAAAAGAACATCTCACATCATTTCAATACATTGCCATTTATAAGGCTCATCCATAACTGGAATACAACAATTATACAAGTCTATCATGACTATATAAAAGAAGTAGCTTAATCATTACTACTCATCACCATTACCATTCTTACATTCACCATAAATTTTATAGCTCTTTTGAGCGCATTAATATTATCTAGTCTTACAAAAGATAATAACATAAGAGCCTAACTTGCTAAAAATTCCCCTTAGGGTCAATACATACCATACATAATAGGGCTATAGCACTACCCATTCACAATTATCTCACATACGATATTCCCAAAACTCATTTTAGTAATTATCCTATTTATAAAGGAAAATTATCTTACATCATCCATCTCTAGTCCGATTGCCCATCCTCATCAATAGGCTCCCAAAAAAAGTCCCCCAGTCTAAAATGACCTCGAATCTACTGTAGGGGTTGCACTTCCAAGACTTCATCAAACCTTGGTCCTTTACTTCTTTTAGGACAATCTCTCTTTTTATGACCTATTTGGTTACAAAAGAAACACTTACCCATAAATCATTTTTGCTCACTCACATTACTGGCACTCTCATCGCTAAACTTACTTGATGAACTCGAATCTCCAAAGTTCTT
The DNA here is from genome assembly GCA_949130495.1 of Sambucus nigra. NCBI lineage: Eukaryota > Viridiplantae > Streptophyta > Magnoliopsida > Dipsacales > Adoxaceae > Sambucus > Sambucus nigra. The sequence goes on along the minus strand of OX422210.1, from coordinate 581,641,925 downwards.
ACCCTCTTGCGAACGAAGACGATATTCATGACACTTTAGTAGTGCCGCATTTACTACCTCGATGAAAGTCGCTAACCTAGGATTATTTAACAAATGTTGTCGGATTTTCCAATTTAAACCCCGAACAAATTTTGATATACGTTTCTCTTCTGTATTTACCTCATCAGGTACTAGCTTTGCCCATCTAGAAAAATCTTCCTCATATTCAGCCACCGTTCTATTACCCTGAAATATCTTCATATCCCTAGTAGAGGAAAGAAAATACCTTCGATCAAAAAGTTCCCAAAATTCTCTTATAGGTAAAGTATCTCTCTGTTCTGATGTGGTGACAGACTCCCACCAATGGATAGCTGCACCCGATAACCTAAAGGTGGCTAAAAATTATTTATGCACCTCACTACACTCAACCATACGAAGGTGCCTCTATATACAATTCTTCCATTGACTTTCAGCCATTGCATCGACTCCCCCTGCGAACTCGGGAGGATTCCCCCTACTAAAATTTTCCTTCACTCTCTCCCATAAAGACAATCCTAAATAAGGTCGGGCTACTTGAATGGAAGATTGTTGAACAATCGTAGAAACGACAGTAGTTACTGCTTGGGCCACAATATTGGCAACATCATCTGTAGTCATGTTCCTTTGAGGCATTTGGGGTTTCCCTTTGTTTGCCCTGACTGAACGACCTCCCTTCGGTGGCATCTGAAACAAGAACAATTGTATCAGAACGCCTTTCAAATATTTTCGATTCATAAAAATATATGGACGTATGAATGTAACCGTCCTATCAATAAGGTTCTATATCAAGAACGCTTACAGAAGATCGTAGTAATGCACACAGATCCTAAAGACACTAGAACTTGATGCTCTGCTACCATCTGTGACAACCCACTCAAAATAATAATGGGTGGCCATCCCTATACTACATTAAATCAGGTATCTCAGGTGGCACAATCTCAACATCAACAACAATACTAATAATATAAGGCTAACTACCCGAAACTATTAAAAGCGAATTGTTAAAAAAAAAATTAAAAACTTTTTATTTAACAACAATAACAACAAAACCAATAATGCACATAACTAACAATATACATCTAACTATGATGAGTGACAAGTGAAAACTCCATTAATATACAAGAGTGCAATACAAAGAATAAATAAATTACCCGAATATGTTGTCGGGTAACAGACAATACAATAATCTGAGAAATGAAATATGAAAGTATTAATCTACAACACTTGAATACTAACTCAATATACAACTGAATCCTAATCTAGATATACAAAGATAGGAATCGACTAAAACAAAGTGTTGAGACAGTCTGCAATGCCACAGCTCCACGAATCCTAAATGGATGAACATCAAAGGCGTCCTTGCGGAGGAAAACCTGAAGTAGTACAATATATACATGGAGGAGAAAATATAAACGGGTCAGAGCCCGAGTTGAAAAACATTTTATAGCAACTGTATTAAAATGCATAATAATTATAAATTCATTATTACATGATTAGGGTGGAATAAAACACTCCATAATAATTCAACTCACCTCTCATCTAAAGCACGCACTAAGCGTATGCACGTGATCTCCAAATGGATGCCCGATTCTAATTAGGTAAGAGGATTCTAACTTAATCCCAAATGAAGTATTTAAGTGAAACCATCGAACCTATCTCCCAATCTACATTTTATTTCTATAATCTATAAATTATATACGTTAACTTTAATGTAATAGTTATAGTTATCTTTATAACGTTCATTTGTTGAACATATAAAGTTACATGATCCATCTCATAACCACATCATCATAATACATCAACATTCTCATTTACTAGAATATTATATTCTAGTGATGCCCTTATTTGGCATGTAAACAATATATATATATATATATATGTAATTATTATATATGAGTTATTAGCATCAAGAGTTAAGGACTAAACTCCTCCCGATTCTCAACATGACACTGCATTTCGTGCGTGGGACGTCTCGCCGAAGCGAAATCCAAACAAGAAACCTCCCCCGTTACACTACTCCTAACCGTATTGATCCTCGAGGCTCATTATGCCCTCAATGCAAGATGAATGTAATAAAAATTATTATTATCCAATTTTAATTAATTAATATTCCCAATTATCAATAGTACACGGCGTTTCATGCGTGGGACATCTCGCCGAAGCGAAATCCAAACAAGGAACCCCTCGTTATACTACTCCTGGCACTGTGGATTGTCGAGATAAGTGATATATATATATATATATATATATATGAGCTTTATTGACTAACTTATCCCAAATTTCTAACATTACGTTGCGGTTCGTACGTGGGACGTCTCGCCGAAGCTAAATCCAAACAAGGAACCCCACAATACACTAATCCTGACAATGTCAGTCCTTGAGGTCCATTACGCCCTCGATACCCAAGTACAAGCAAAAGCAATAATAACCATCCAAATGAGCTATAAATCGAAGGACGCAGGCTCACATGCAATCATCTTCCAGAAGCCCATACACGCAGTAAACTGGGGCCACCTGGTGGGATTCCACGACACCCACCTCGTGATCAACTCACGCACACGACGTCCCGGGAAGCGGTCATATCTCCTAATCGGCAAGTGAGAGCGACACATACCCACGACCTCTCACCCCCAAAATAAATAAATGTATATATATATATATATATATATATATATATATATATATATATATATATATATATATATATATATATATGTCATTTGCTGACCACCATGGACGACTATGACCTGGGGAATATCCACACCCTACTCTTTGAGCCAGGATGCTCACCCTCTACGCACGAAACTTCCCAATTATAGCAAGGAGAGGGTATGCCTAACATGCATATATACCATCATATTAGGTATACATACATCCCACATAATAAAGATATACCATCATATAAGGTATACCTGCAACATCATGTTCATATTTCTTATACGCCCAATGGCGCAATTTGATTAACATCATTGTTTAGTATATTTCCCTCAAGATATACTAATCGCCAATTCTCACACCTCTTCCCCACTTAGTATACGCTATATTATTTCTCGCTTGAAGCTCAGATGTCGCTTCTACTTATGAATTGTCTCTCAATTCTACTTAAGTTAAGGATATTCTTTATCCTAATGCACCTCAATTCACATGTACAATTCTCCCTCCATAATAGGGTTCAATTCATTTTATGAACCTTTAAAGTTATCCCATTCGGGATTTGATCCTAAGATCCAATGTCTCTAAACTTATCCCATTCTTTCACATGATTATAACTATCATCTCCAAATTGAATCTCCAATCAAGGTGGGCTTCCCCCTTAGAACATACCAAAATATCTAATCGGTATACCTCAAATTTAGTCAATGTGACTCCAATAATTTCTCATAAGGGAAACTGTCTAAAAGTCTCCAAAACAATACTCCAAATAACTCCTATAGATATCCCCAATCAATAACCTCGAACAAAATCGGATGAAATTCTCCTTAGAAAACATCCCTTGAAAAAGCCCTGTTTCCGAATTGATTCAGGCCAATTCCGAATCGATTCGGCCCAGCGAATCGATTCGGCCAGGAAGGCGAATCGATTCGGGTCATCAAACCTGGGATTCTGTCTCAGGACGAATCGATTCGGCTGGTGTCCGAATCGATTAGGTCACTCAGACCTGGGTACCTGCATATTTTCGAGTCGATTCGGCCCTTCATAAATCTCGAAAATGGCTACTTTTTGTAAGCCTAAATTACCCAAAATTCATTTCAATCCTTTTCTCTCCATTTCTCTTCAACCCAATCACATATATATCATCAATAGTCATCCTAGAATACATATAAACTAATTTCTACCCTCAAATCAAAGATCTATATATCAAATATAAGATTATATCCAAAAGTTAGGTTTTGATAAACTAAACCTAAAACCCAAAGATTCAATCTACAAATCATGAAATAAATGGTACATAACAATTATTTAGCAAGTTTCATTACTTGCCTCGGAGTCTTCGGGTCTGAATCTGCCTTGAGATCGCGTATTGGCCGAAAATCTCCACTTTCTCTCTATTTTCTCCTTCTTTCTCTTCTTCTTCTGTCTTTCTTTCTTTTCTTTTTCTCTTTCTCTCCTTGGAGAAATATCTTCCGTAGGCTTAATAAGCCTAATCTCCCAAGATACACATCTTTAAATGATAATACACACTTTAAATGATCCGGTAACTTTAATTTGAGTCAAACGATCCTAATTTATTTCGAAACCGAAATAGACCCCAAGTACAGTCATTTTGACTTTCTTGACCCTTCCGGACACTATGGTACCCTCAGAATCGACATTCGACACTCTTTCTAACAACTTCAATTTTGACCTCAAATGTCAATTTAATTATTTCTCCAATAAAATAATATTTATTTTTCCTAAAATAAATAAGTCATCGTCTCCAAGACCTCGGGTTGTTACACTATTTCCATTTTCTATATAGTGCTCAATAATCTTTGTCGCTTTCCAATGTTATATTCAATGCTTATTATGGAAATGATATTCCAATTTCAAAATTATTTGCAATTTTCCATTATCCCCAGTATTATCCCCCCCAAAACCCTTGAATTCGTAAATATTCCCTTCCTTTCATAACCTTCACCCCAAACTTACGTTATAACCCTATGAAAGTTCCATCTGATCCTAAGGTGAATGTAACTCAAAAGATTAGATAATCGCAGTAATTTGTGAAAATGAATTTAATCTCATTTAAATGATATCCTTTCATTGAAATTGCAAAGTTTTTATTTTATATATAACGTTCTTCATTAATGACATGTATGCAACCTAGTTTCCATTTACAATTACTCTTTATGTCTGTATGTACCATGTGTGTTACACTCCATTTCATAGTGATTTTATTTGTTGAGTTTAAACACTTGAGAATATCGATATCACGCTTGACTTTAATGCTTATTCGGACTATAAAAGTTTTGTAAAATTTACTTTGCATGTGCTCGCTTTTCCTCTCACGCTTAATGTTTCAATTCGATGAAGTTCATTCTATAATGTTAATGACTAAGGACTTTTATGTATATTCATTCAATTTTCTATTAACATTTTGAAATCATTTTTGTTGTTATTGAGCATGTTTATTTGATTAATTGGGCATATTTTGATAAAACTTTGATGTTTCTGGGTTTCATCCCTTAAAATCCTCACGAGTCAACACTCATCCACTAAAGTAGCCTAGGGGTTTAACGAGTGATTGTATATGCTAAATGCAACCGTTCGCCTATGAAAGTGGCATTTATCTCCTTTTTATTTATCTCCCTTCTTGATATACCCATTTATACCCTCAGTCTGGATGAGGATTACCTCTAATACGGACGACCCTACGAGGGGACGACCCTTCACCAGGCCCCAGCTGGCCACTACCAGGCCCAGACGACCCTACGAGGGGCCGACCCTCCACCAGGCTCCAAACGACCCTATGAGGGGCCGACCCTCCTCCAGGCTCCAGACGACCCTACGAGGGGCCGACCCTTCCTCAGGCTCCGGACGACACTACGAGGGTACGATAGTACGAGGCCAGAATTAAGCCAGGCTCACTACCGGAAGAAACTTTGCCCTCGGCCTCGGCTCATAGGCCGAGGGTGATATCATGTCGGCGCGTGGTTTGGGAGACGCGTGGAACAGTGCGCGTCAGGCTCATATGACACGTGGCAGACCGTTATAACAGAATCACACCCTCACGTGAGGGAATATTATGTCATCATTTGGCATCTACAGGTGTCAACAGGGAATTGGCCAGATCATTATTCACATGCACCATGCTTACTTGGGGGGGGGGGGGGACACTACACCCCCCAAGACCTATATATACTTGTCACCTACAACCCTACAGGGGATCGATCCATGAACAGTAGCCCTAGCTAAAACTCTTCTTGTACACACACAGTAGAGAGAGAGAGAGGGTTATGTTCATTGTATCCATGGCCATTAGTGCCCATACTTAGTGGATCACACACTCACAGTGGAGGTAGGCCAATTTGGCTGAACCACTATACATCATCGTCTTATTTCCTCTTATACTCATCCCCTTCTATACACTTATATACTTATATACTTGCATCTCTATGGCTTCCATAACTACTACTGTTTGAGCTCACTATCACTCACCTGGTAGTGCTAAATCCAAGCATCATCAGTTTGGCGCCGTCTGTGGGAACGAGAAGACATCTCTTCCTTTGTACAGCTTGACCTCACTGGGCACTCTGGTGGTGAACCAACACTCCCCCTGAGAGGAGGTGTTTCACCATTGAAAGAGACCCACTAAGGTTCCCAAGCTCACCAGTATTTTCTTCAGTTCAACTTTTCATAGCTCAAGCACATGGCACCTGAGATGCCACCACCACCTCTTCCCCCGCCGGATGAGGGGGGAAGACCCAGTCCCAGCCAGCCACCACCTCAGTCTGAGATGGCTGATGTGGCAGCATCCCTAAAGTCTCTGGCAGCCAGCCAGCGGATGATGCAGGAGCAGTTCACAGCTCTAAGTTATAACATACTGAGACCACCAGGGGTCTCACCTGAGATGATTACTTCGGCAGCAGCTCCAGGACAGCATGAGGCCAGGGGACCACCCCAGGCACCACGTAAAGACCTGCCACCCCCTCAGCGGCGTAGGGATGTTGTTGACCCCCGGCATTTACGCCTGGGGAGGCAAGGAAACCCTTGCCCTGAGGACATGTATGATGATCTGGAGGAAGAAGAGGCTCCAGTAGAATGCTGGGAGCCGTATGAGGTCTCCAACAATACTGTACGACCTCTCCAGGACAGTAGGGGAAAGTGTGGGAGGCCAAACCCTGATGATCGCCCAAGAGGCTCTGCTTTTGACCGCCTGAGCAGGGGGTCGTCCTTCGAGAGGCTGGGCCCAGTGAATGACCTGCGGGACAAGTTGTCCAAGTCAAGAAGCGCAGCGAGATCTAGGAAAGAGGCAGCAGAAGGCCGACCCCAAAGACGGGATGACGGCCAAAGGGAAGTAAAAAGCCGACACAGGCCTGCCGTAGCGGAGCCCTCCATCCACCTCCGAGAGGCAGTAGGGGATAACATCGGCCAGGTCGACCCTGTGAGGCCCTGGAATGACTCAATCCAGCGGTTAGAGGATAAGATTGGCGACATACTGAAGAGCCGGGACCCTCTTCAGAGGGGATACACCATAGGCTCACCCTTTGTGGCAAAGATAGTCAACTTCCCCACGCCATCAAAGTTCAAGCCTCCTGTGGTCACCCCAAGATACGATGGGAGCACCAACCCTGTCCACCACGTGGAGATGTATCAATCCGCGGCAGACATATACTCTATCTCAGATGAGATGAGATGTCGTGCCTTCTCTGGTACCTTGACAGGGGCTGCGCATGTCTGGTACACGTCTCTTCCAAAAAATTCCATTGGAAACTTTAAGCAGTTGGCAGACCTGTTCATCCATAATTTCTGCTTTGGGGTGAGGCCACAAAAGAAGACCACACACCTGCTCTATGTTAAGCAGGGAAAGAATGAGACTCTGAGAGACTATATAGCCAGATTCAATAAAGAGAAGCTGGAGGTGGAAGACTATGAGGAGAGCATAGCTATGACAGCCCTGATTGGAGGGCTCCAAAAGGGGAAGCTATTATGGAAGCTTGCCGAAGACCCTCCGAGGACGATGGCCGAGCTGTTGTCAATAGCAGGAAAGGTGATGAACGCCGAGGAGGCGATGGCTGCAAAATATGAGGACGAAAGAGGAGGTGCAAGTGGGAGTAAATACCCCAAGAAGAACAAAGAGGGGAAGAAGAGAACCATGGATGATAAGTTCGTGGGGTACACCCCTCTGACGGTCAGCTGTGAACAGATCCTCAATGAGATAAAGAGTGACCGGACGCTGAAGTGGCCTGAGAAGCTGAGGGCAGCCCCCGACAAGAGAAATAAGAACCTGTGGTGCGAATTTCACCAAGACCACGGCCACGTGACGGATAAATGCTTCGCCCTGAAAGACAAGATTGAGAAGATGTTAAAGGAAGGGAAGCTCGGAAAGTACGTCGACAAAGCCGACTTCAAGAGGGGCCGAGGGGACGACCCCAGAAAGAAGCGAGTCGATGCCTGCAGAGAAGGTCCTCAAAAAAGAGGGGACGACCCCTCTGATGATGAGGACGACCCTGACCTCCCGCCGAGAGATGACCACGGCCCTGTCAAGAGGCTCAATATGATCTCGCTCGGGGTGGGAATGATCTCCGGGGGACTTGCAGGAGGAGGGTCTGAGGTCGCCGACAGGAAGGCCCATGTCGCTGAGGCTAAGGCAGTGACGAAGACGGTGCACTCAACCTCCGTAGAGGTCAAGTCAGAAAAAAGGAAGAAGGTTGATATGGACACTTTGATTATGGGATTTTCAAGAATGGACTTTAAGGGCCTATTGGCCCCGCATGATGACCCTCTCGTCATCACCACCAGGGTGCACGGGTGCGAAGTGCCGAGGATCCTGGTGGATGGGGGCTCATCCGCAGATGTGATGTTTTGGCCATGCTTCAAGGCCTTGGGCCTCAGTCGTGCCAGACTTGTCCCATACCATCATCCATTGATTGGGTTCAGTGGGGAGAAGGTTCACCCCCTGGGAATATATGAGGCTGATGTTAGGATGGGGGACGAATAGCCGAGATGGCTCACCAAGAGGGTCAATTTCTTTGTGCTGGATGAGCATGTGTTTTCGGCATACAATATCATACTGGGACGTGTGGCCTTCAAGGGGTTTGAAGCTGTGCCGTCCACAGTCCACCAGATGGTTAAGTTCCCTACCCCTTATGGGGTGGGGAAGTTCAGGGAGACCAGACGACAGCAAGAGAGTGCTACTACAACTCCGCTGAAGAAAGGGAGGCACACAAGAGTTCTACAGCCACTTACAACATTGATACCCTAGACCCCAGGGACGAGACGAAGCTCAAAAAAGGAGAGGCCGCTGAGGAGGTAGAACCCATCATCCTCGATGAGGATGACCCGGGAAAAACCGTCCAAGTTGGCAAATCTCTGAAGCCCAGTATCAAGGAAGACCTCATCAAACTGTTGAGGAGAAGTCGAAGCGTCTTCGCGTGGAATCATGTAGATATGCCAGGGATCGACCCTGAAATCATGTGCCACAAACTCAATGTGGTAGAGGGAGTGAAGCCGGTAAAGCAGAAGAGGAGGATTTACTCTAGAGAAAAGTATGAGGTCATCAGGGATGAGGTTAAAAAATTAGAAGACGCTGAATTTATCAGAGAGGTCATCTACCCTGAGTGGCTGTCCAATGCAGTCATCGTCCCAAAGGCCAACGGCAAGTGGAGAATGTGCGTGGACTTCACAGACCTCAACAAGCATTGTCCCAAAGATAGCTTCCCTCTCCCCCGCATCGACCAGATGGTGGACGCTACCGCAGGCCATGAGCTCATGAGTTTCATGGATGCCTACTCAGGGTATAACCAGATTTTCATGAACCCTGAGGACTCGGAGAGGACCGCCTTCATCACTGACAAGGGGACATACTGTTATAGGGTCATGCCCTTTGGCCTAAAAAATGCGGGGGCAACGTACCAGCACCTCGTAAACAAAATGTTCGAAGACCAAATTGGGAAGTCTATGGAGGTTTACGTAGATGACATGCTGACTAAGAGTCTGAAGGCAGAGGATCATGTGGCAGACCTGGAAAGGACCTTTAATACAATGGACAAATACAAAATGAAGCTCAATCCGGCCAAGTGTGTCTTCGGGGTCGGAGCGGGGAAGTTCTTGGGGTTCATTGTCAATCAAAGAGGCATCGAGGCCAATCCTGAAAAGATAAAGGCCCTTATTGAGATGAAGACCCCTAAGTCCATTAAAGACGTTCAGAGGCTCACAGGGAGAGTGGCTGCCTTGAACAGATTTGTGTCAAGGGCTACAGACAGGTGTCTACCATTCTTCAAGATCCTCAGGAAGGCCTTAGAGTGGAGTAAAGAGTGTGATGAGGCTTTCAGGGAGCTAAAATCATACTTAGGGTCTCCCTTGCTGCTGTCACGACCCGTGCAGGGTGAACGACTTTACGTGTACCTTGCTGTCTCAGAGTCCGCTATCAGTGCAGCAATCGTAAGAGATGAAGACGGGATACAGAAGCCCGTATATTTCAATAGCAAGGCACTCCAGGGGGCAGAGCAGAGATACCCGAGGATGGAGAAGTTGGCCTATGCCTTGATCCATGCCTCAAGGAAGATGAAACCGTACTTCCAGTCCCATACTATGGTCATCCTTACTGACTCTCCTCTTAGGCAGGTCCTACACAAGCCTGAAAAATTAGGAAGGCTAATGACCTGGGCTATAGAGCTGGGGGAGTTCGACATTGTGTATCAGCCTAAGACAGCCATTAAGGGGCAGGCATTGGCAGACTTCGTGGCTGAGTTCACTTAGGAAGATGATGGGGCCGAGGGTGAGACCCTCGGGAAGACGGATACAGAAGACAGACCCGCAGACACACCAGCAGATAGGGTTGAGACGAGCACCGCAAGAGAGAAAGCGACTGAAAACGAACAGGGAAGATACCTTTTTAGACAAGGGTCACTCATCGAGGGAAATTTCTCGGAGGAACATGCTGTGTGGAGTCTCTTCGTCGACGGGTCCTCTTGCAAAAGCGGGAGCGGAGCTGGATTGATAGTGTCAGCACCCGACGGCACAGGCATCGAGTACGCCCTGAGGTTCAATTTCAAAGCCTCCAATAATGAGGCTGAGTATGAGGCCTTGATAGCTGGCCTTTCCTTGGCTAAGTCCCTTAGTGTCGGCAAAATTTTGGTTCACAGCGATTCAAGGCTGGTGGTGAATCAGATACTAGGAGCCTACGAGGCCAAGGACGAGAGGATGGCTAGGTATCTTGAGAAGGTGAGGTCATTGCTGAAAAACTTTAAAGAAGTGAAATTCAAGAGGATACCTAGGCTCGACAATGGCCGTGCTGACGCCCTTGCAAGGTTGGCCTCAGCTACTAGGACAGACATAAGGAGGACAGTCCCGGTAGAAATCGGCTATAATGAGGACCAGTGGAGGGGACGACCCCACCACTGTCCCCAAGAAAGATGAGGGTAGACTTTGTTAAAAGCCATTAATTTGGTAAGTTGAACCCTCGGCTGTAATGAGGACCAGTGGAGGGGACGACCCCACCACTGTTCTCAAAAAAGACGAGGGTAGACTTTGTTAAAATCCATTAATTTGGTAAGTTGAACCCTCGGCTATAATGGGGACCAGTGGAGGGGACGACCCCACCACTGTCCTCAAGAAAGACAAGGGTAGACTTTAATTAAAAATCATTAAATTGGTTGGTTAAATCCTCGGCTATAATAAGGACCAGTGGAGGGGACGACCCCTCCACTGCCCTCAAGAAAGACGAGGGTAGACTTCATATATACCATTAAATTGGTTAGTTGAACCCTCGGCTATAATGAGGACCAGTGGAAGGGACGACCCCCCTCCACTGTCCTCAGGAAAGACGAGGGTAGACTACATAAATACCATTAATATGGTAAGTTGAACCCTCGGCTATAATGAGGACCAGTGGAGGGGACGACCCCTCCACTGTTCTCAAGAAAGACGAGGGTAGACTTCGTTAAAAATCATTAATTTGATTATTTGAACCCTCGACTATAATGAGGCCTGATGAGGGGACGACCCCACATTGGTCCTCAAAAAGATGAGGGAAGGGTTAGTATCATCATCATCAACGAAGAAGCAAATTAGCAAGGGACAAACCATAACATAATTAAATATGGAAGACAGCAGTTATGGGAGACAGTTGTGAAAGGAAGAGACGATGGTATTAATATAAAGCATCAAGTGTTTTACAATACATAGAACAAAAACACAAAAATGAGGGTATGGGCCACAGACGACCACCCTAAGAGATGATATCAGAAGGCAGAGCCTCAACATCAATGGGAATGGCCTCCTCTGTTATCAGCACCGGATGATCTTCAGATGTACCGACCCCTTCGAGCTGGACTTGGGACTCCACCTGGTTGAGGGCCTCGGCAATTAGGGGATCGTCCAATTGAACACCCTCTAGTGAAGGGAGAACAGAGGAAACCACATCGCCAAATTTGAGGACGACCCATCGGCAGGCCGTCCTAATCCCCCTTTCAAGATATTCAAGGCCGAAGCCTTGAAATTCATCTGAAGTCTTGTATGCCTCCACAGCATCAGCCTCAGCTTTCTTGATGGCTGCTTCCAGATCAGTTTTATGCTGGGCCTCCAGGTTGATCAGAGCCTCGTCCTTGTCCTTGATCAACAAGTCCTTGTCCTTGATCAACAAGTCCTTAGCCTGCAGATCGGTGTCATGTTGCTTCGTCAGCTCATCAAGGACTCTAGCGTGCTCAGTCCTTGTGCTCTCCAGCTCGGCCCTAGCAGTGTCCAACTCTGTCCGTAGGTGAGCCTCTTGTTGAATGGCCCTCTCAGCTTCATGGAATTTCTGTTGGTTCTCAGCCATCCACTTGGAGGCTGAGGTGAGGGCACAGACGGACTGCAAGAAAAAATGAACAAATGTCAAGAGGGGCCGAGGGAACAGTTAATGAAAGAATGAAATTAAAGAAGGTCAAGACCAATACCTGATCAAGGGAGTGCTGACCGAAGTCATACACTTTAGCTGGAGGCATCTTTGCCAAGAACTCGAATTCAGAGGCTGATGGTGCAGAGAACATCGAGGCCTTGGCCGCCCTCAAGTTGGCAATAAGGGATGAGGGGTCGGCCCTCAGATGGGACAGATTCTGAGACCAGAAGGCCCCCATGCTCGACGAAGAGGTCGTACCCTTAGAGGCTTCGACCCTTGCCCTCGTCCTTGGATCAGGCCGATGCTCAACAGGAGTCTCAGGCTCCTTCCTCTTGTGGCTATCAGAGGTCGGCTCAACAACCGACGGCCCTGAGGCCCTTGTCTTCTTTAGATCTTGCTGAGGCTCCTTCCCCTTTTTCTTCGACAAACCAGCAAGTAGGCTTGGAGCAGTCATTTCCCAGAGGTAGTCTGGTGTACCTGCAGGACGATTTGATAAGACGACGACATGTGAGAAAAGTTCAGAGATAAAGAGAGAACACTTCAAAAATAAGTAAAGAAGGGAAAATGTTTAGTATAACTCACATAGTTCTGTCAGAGGGCCGACCCTCAGACCAGCTTCTTTAAGGAAGCGGGGGGTCATCAGATCTTCGAACTTTGGGATCTCACCCTCTCTCCCTCGTCCCCTCAGATACTCAACAATATCCCTTTCCTCCAGGCTGAGTCCGGGGTCTGACCTAGCTTTCATTGAGGGATTATACCATTTGTTAGGGACCCTCGGACCGTCGACAGAAGGGGACGCCTCGGCAGAGCTCTCCCATGCCCCAGATATGAAGAAGAACCTCTTTTTCCAATCATGATTGGAAGTTTGAGCCACGTGGAGCAGCTTCTTCTCAGACCTTCTCGCCCCCAGATGATAGTATCCGGGCTGTTTAGATGAAGAGGTGATATTGTAGCAGGCCAAGAACACGTCGGACGAGGGCTCATCAGTGAAAGAGTTTTTCCACAAAGAGATATACCCCAGAATCGTCCTCCAAGAGTTGGGTGGAAGTTGCGAGGGGGAGACGCCCAAAGCCGACAGAATATCTACAATAGCAGGATGGAAAGGAAGTCTGACACCTACTTTGAACATTTTCTCGTAGACTGCAACCTCTCCCTCTTCACCCTCAAAAACCCTCTCAGCCTCAGAGGGCATCCTCATAGTTACCCCAGAGGGTACTCTGTAAATATGCCTCCATATCAGAAGGTCCCTATCCCTAACAGAGGAGATAAAAGACGAGGCATGGGAGGTATCAAACTCATCATCTGTATCGTCGTCCTCATCCTCACCCCCTTCCCCCTCATCACCTGCAGGAGGGCCCTGAGGAAAAGCCACTTGGAAGGCATTGGGGGAAAGAGTTGTCACAGGGACAGCCTCAGAGGGGATCGTACCCTCGGCCTCTCGGGGAGGGCTAAGATCAGACGTGTCCCTTCTACCAGATGCCTCGGCACCAGTTGGAGAGGAGGTTCTCTCATCCATTTCACTTGGTTTGGGAGTGTCGGCAGGACGAGACGACGACCCGCAAGACTCAGAGGGTTCAGATGGTCTTATGGTGGCAAGAGGAATGGGAAAGATGGGTCGTACCCAATTAGGGTCGGCCCCTCGTCTCCTCTCTTCCTCCTCCTCTATTCGTCTGATCTCTGCAAAGAGTTTTTCTCTCAAGGCTGGGAATTCAGACACTAGGTTGTAAAGCCTCCTAAGCATTAAAGGGAAGACCCTACACTTAGAGAAATTATACTAGACTTGGCTAATTCAACTACAAACACTTGGGGGATTGACCAAATTTGACTTTTGGATTAAACAAAGAACTCAAAGGCTTTCGTCAAGAACGTTCAAAGAACCAGTGATCGGAGAAGACACCGGAAAAAGCTATGGGGTAACTCAAAAGAAAGTGCTGCCCTACGACCCTAAAAAAATAAACAGAAATGAAGAAAAAGGAAAGCTCTTAATGAAGGAGAATACCTGATAACGAGGGAGAGTAATGCTGCTGAGACCTGACGAAGCGAAGGCTGCAAGTGGCGAAGCTTACTGGTTCTAGAGAGAGAATAGGCTTGGGCGCGAAGAAGAAGAAGATGAAGAGAGAGAGTTTGAAAATCTCTTAAATACTTTGGTAATGAGTGGACCCATTTACCAAAGAAAGATATAATTAGGACACAAGGCCCCAAGCGTACTGCGCAGCCACCCTGCCTTGGAAACTGGAATAGCAATGAGTATCTGCACAGGTGTCACTCACCTAACTGATCACACGTGTCTCGAATTCAGCAAATATCCCTCAGCCATCTCAACGACACCTATGGCTAAGGGCTGGGGGTGATTGATATACCCGTTTATACCCTCAGTCTGGATGAGGATTACCTCCAATACGGACGACCCTACGAGGGGACGACCCTTCACCAGGCCCCAGCTGGCCACTACCAGGCCCAGACGACCCTACGAGGGGCCGACCCTCCACCAGGCTCCAGACGACCCTACGAGGGGCTGACCCTCCTCCAGGCTCCAGACGACCCTACGAGGGGCCGACCCTTCCTCAGGCTCCGGACGACACTACGAGGGTACGATAGTACGAGGCCAGAATTAAGCCAGGCTCACTACCGGAAGAAACTTTTCCCTCGGCCTCAGCTCATAGGCCAAGGGTGATATCATGACGGTGCGTGGTTTGGGAGACGCGTGGAACAGTGCGCGTCAGGCTCATATGACACGTGGCAGACCGTTATAACAGAATCACACCCTCACGTGAGGGAATATTATGTCATCATTTGGCATCTATAGGTGTCAACAGGGAATTGGCCAGATCATTATTCACATGCACCATGCTTACTTGGGGGGGGGGGTACACTACACCCCCCAAGACCTATATATACTTGTCACCTACAACCCTACAGGGGATCGATCCATGAACAGTAGCCCTAGCTAAAACTCTGCTTGTACACACACAGTAGAGAGAGAGAGAGGGGGGTTATGTGCATTGTATCCATGGCCATTAGTGCCCATACTTAGTGGATCACACACTCACAGTGGAGGTAGGCCAATTTGGCTGAACCACTATACATCATCGTCTTATTTCCTCTTATACTCATCCCCTTCTATACACTTATATACTTATATACTTGCATCTCTATGGCTGCCATAACTACTACTGTTTGAGCTCACTATCACTCACCTGGTGGTGCTAAATCCAAGCATCATCACTTCTTATGGTGCTTCTTTTAGTTCTTATTTCTTTTCATTTTATTGCTAGTGAGTAGCAATGTCTAAGTTAAGGGGTGTGATTCGTATCAAATATTCAATTTATTTACCCATTATACTTATTCATTTAAGCCCCCTTGGGTACCTTAATTCCTATATATATGCCCCTTAACCAATTAACCTCTTTTATTAATTCTTATATGCTTTACAAGGTATAATTGAGCTTTTGTAGGTTAAAGTGCTAAGCGTGAAGTTTTGTTGTATTCCGGAAAAGTTTTGTCATAAAATGCTTATTTAAGCTCATTTTAGTCATTTTAACATTTAGGTTTTTGGCCTAAAGTCTTTATAAAAGTGTAGCCCTTTGAGATAACTTCACGAAGCCATTGACCGCGCCTTATCACGATCAATAACAAAGAAGGTACGACATTTTTTGTGGGATGAATCATGTTTGAAACTGCGATCAATCGATCGATGAAACTGAGCTTTCCTTAATCTAATATAGTGACATATTTTAATGTTCATCGATCGATTGACAACTCATGTTAGCCTTCATCGATCAATCGATCGAATTTAATCAATAGATCGATGAACCCAAATTTCAGCCAGATCGAGATATCTTATCTGGTTTTCTTTTTTCTTTTCTTCTATTCCAACTTACTATATATATATATATATATATATATATATATATATATATATATATATATATATATATATATATATATATATATGAAAGTAAGGATGATATTTTTAGTTTAGATTAGGGTTTTGTGGTGTGGGACCTCTGCCTTCTCTCCTAGGGTTTCGTACCTTTAACTTATAAGTCCTACTATTCATCTTCTTCCTCCTGTATCTCAAATATATTTTATTGTTTTAAGATTTTCTAGTTAGTTTATTTTCTTTGTTAATTAGTTTTCAAGATTTGATAATTAGTTTATTGCTTAATTTCTTTCTTTCTTTAATTACATGCTTTGATATGATTTCTGTAATTTAGTTTAGGTTTAAATGTTTGAACTCACCTTGGATTAATGGGTTAATTTTCTTTGGTGATGGATGATACTTGTTTGAATGGGTTAGATTGTTCTTGATTTTATGCCTAGAAGATTGAATTGTATATATCGTGTATGCGTCGTATTTATGACCTTGTGTGTGTATTCTTAGGAATATTTGTTGACACCAAAATCAATTAAGCTTTTACAATAATTTCGGGGGTGATAAATCTTGATTTTTTTAATCGTGAAAATGATATTTAATCTTGATAATTTTTTCTTCCCATGTAACCATTTATACCAATTAATCCAAGTTGAGAGATATTATTCTCAATCTATAGTTTTTACTCGTTTTGTGATTCTTAATTTAACTACATGTCTAGTTTAAAATTTTATTACCCCTATCACCTTTTACACTTTTATTCCTAAAATTATAAATCAATTAACATTTAGCGATATTCCCTGTAGATTCGATACCCAGACTAGCTGTTATACTCCCGTGAAGAGTGTAGTAATTGTTTGGGCTTTTTTTGCATAATGGTGGGAACCAAAAGCAATGACTCGCATAGGTAACACAAATGCCTGATTACCTCCGACTATCATATAGATTTAAATGTTTTTATGTGTCTAATTTTTATGACATGTTTCATGTCCATCTTATTGTTTTTATTTCGATTAATAGATTTAGAGAGAATACTATTGAGGTTGAACAATCTTACATTGTTACCAAATTTTGGGTAAGAATTTATTAGAGGTAATTTTATCATTTTTTTTAATTGTTACATGATTATTAGTGAAAATTTATTTAGCAATGACAATTTATGTTGAAAGCTTGATTTTCATCATTATTTGAATTTTGCTTTATGGTTTGTCTTGTAATTAAATGATACGCTACTGAAGTTTGAACTGATATCTCTTAAGTTCACCTAAAGGAAATGAATTTTTTTGCATGTTTGATAGTAGTTATGTTATTCAAAGTTATGATTTATTTCATTCTGATAGAAGTATTTATATGATAATGTGAGCGGATATAACACAATTTATTTTAGACCACATACGCTTTGAGATGCATTCGATTTAGCATACAAATTAAGTAAATAAATTGTGAGATTAGTTTTTTAATTTTAACCCAACACTTTTTTGCTAATATATATATATATATATATATAGAGAGAGAGAGAGAGAGAGAGAGAGGCAGGCATGCCGTGCACACTAAGTTTACACATCATTTTATTAAAATAGTAAAAACAATTGAGCTGATTTTTTTGTGTGATATTTAAATCATTTAACTGACACATATAAAAAAATCCACTCAAAAAACTTTTTTTGCTATTTTTAAAAAATCCTTCAAACTTTCGTTGCTTTTAAGCACTTTAAAAGATACAAAACTTTGACCGATTTTTTAAAATATCAATTAAAGTTTTTTTGAATTTATTTTTTTCATATGTTCGTTGAAATGTTTAAATATCACATAAAAAATTAACTCAAAAATATTTTTTTAATATTTTAAAACAATTAGTGTGCGATAGCACACGTGCAAACTTAGTGTGCACTTCCTGCCTATATATATTTTTCAAGCTAATCCATTTTACATATAAATATTAAATTTTAATATAGTTATATATTTTTACTTGTAAAAAAATATATTTATAACATATAGTAACACATTTTGACTATAAGTCAACAAGCTTCTAGGAAATATCAAGTTTCAAGTTTTCAAGTTGTATTCAAAGAGGGAAATGATAATTTAAATGCCACCCAAGTTTCAAAATCAACTAATACACTAAAAGATAAATTGATCAAACCAACGAGGGATCGGATTCAAGTTTAAATTCGATCTTCTTATTTGATGATGCAAAATCTAAAAAACACAAATTCAATGCTCCGATAAGTTCAGGTATGAAAAAAATGTGCCTTAAAATGAGCGACATGAGAACAAATGATTTCTCTAAGATGGTTGTTTCTTGGTAGATTAGAGATGTTCAAAAAGTTGTAGATTATGGGATTAGTTTATACCAAAAATGCATCGAGGATTTGCTTAAAATGGAAGATCTAGATGAGTCAGATATACTGAAGTACTTAAGTTCTTTCGGGATGAAAATAATATTATTGCGTTCATGACACTTCAAGGACCTTTGCACTTGGCCTTTTTAAAGTCACTGTGGTAGTGTATTGTTTTGAATTTTCTTAGCTAGTGAGGTTTTCGTAGGAAATTTGAACTTTAAACAGTGTACAAGGAAGTTTAAAATGTTAGACTAATTTTTTTTTTTTGCAATTGTTAGTGTTTTAATTGGGTCATTTTAAGTTTGGCTTTTATTTTGTTTTTTATTTTAAGTGAAGTGTTCACTATTTGACTTTCTTATCCTTTGGCCCCCATTTTTGACAAAATCGTTAAGTTAACGATGAAAGCATTAGCTATCGTAATATGTGGGTTCTTGGAATATGATTAGTATCAAGCGAGGTGTAACCCCTAATCAATATCGTGAGTAACTTCAAAGGTAAATATGAAAATGATAATAAATTAGAGTGAAAGAGATAACAATATTCCATACCCAAACTTGTATTAAATGGGAACTTTTACACCATAAACGCACTGAGAATACAATAAATGAATGGAACTAGTAAGAAATCTACTCGGAGGGAGAATCGCAAGAACTCTTATCATAATAAATGGAAAGGCGGGAACCTAAGGCACGGTAAATGCTTAATGATAATGGTATCAATGGAAGCAAAGGGAATATTCAAGTCATAAATGTTCTCACAGCCAATGCTCGTGTATAGAGGAAAATGAACAATAATTATATGTTCGAATTGTGTCCTTGTAAACTATGTTGTTAATGTATTTATATGAGGGAAAGTACACTCTAGTGACCTTACTGGCTTAAAATGCAATTGGCGCTTGTTAAATGCTAGGGTATTGTGTCATTAACGCGAAAGATATTGCATTTAATGCATGTGATATGGTATTTTGGTGGGAAACTGCCTCACCAATAAAAAACATGGTCGCATTAATAAGGATGTGACGTGACAACCCAAAATTTTATCTTAAAATGGCTAGAAGATACGAATTCATTAAATGAGTCTTCCATCCTAAGGATAAACCCACTTAAGTGATATTACTTCGAGTTCCTAACTGTCAAATGCCATGATGTCATAAAGTTGGTGAATAGTTACCTACACAGGGTGTTTTTTCATATCAATTAAATAGGTAGTTCATCGAATCGAGATTACTCGCCTCGAAGTCGCTTGAGCATCTCATGGACTGTTTGTTGACTAAAGATTGTTTCTGGAGGATCATATAAGATTGAGGTTCCTCGAGGAATAAAAACACAGTAACTCGAGAAACTGTATTTTCTAAACAAAGTTTTGCCTAAGTGTGCAAAGAGGGCAAGTTATTACTTTCCCAACGTTGCCTTGCTCTCAATCCTCCAAACCCAATCCTGAAAACAGTTTGGGAGCTTGACCGCTTCAGACTCTGTGGGTCTCAGCTTTGGAGATCCTATTTTTACTCAGGCCTTGTAGGAAGTTGAGGAGGTTGACACTGCTCTAGACGAGACTACTCCCCACTAGGTCACTGAGACTGAAGATGCTAGCCATCATGATGATGGAGCTGAGGTGACAAACGCCGGCCGTGACCAAACCACTGTAGATGCAAAGACATAGGCCCCTTTTTGTGAATCTTTTCAAAGTTGTAAATTTAATTTCCCTTGTCTGTATATCTTATTTTTTGAACTTTCGATGGCCTCTTGATGCCTCTGACTTGTAACTCATTTTTTAATGATAATCATTAGTCCAATGTTCTTCATCTTATGTTGCTTCATACGATGTTATGCTTGTCTTACCTCTTAAACTCTCACCAAATTAATGATGTTAAAGGTCTGAGGTCACCAATCTATGATATTTCACCTCCTAAATTTTTCACCAAACTAAAGATGTTAAGGGTTTGAGGTCACCAAATTATGATGTTCCACCTCATTTTTTTACCAATCCAATGATGTTAAGGGCCTGAGGTCACCAAATTATAATGTTCCACCTCATATTTTTTCACCAAACTAATGGTGTTTAAGGTCTGAGGTCATTAAATTATGATGTTTACCCTCATAAATTTTCACCAAACTAATGATGTTTAAGATCTGAGGTCATCAAATTATGATGTTTACCCTCATAAATTTTCACCAAACTAATAATGTTAAGGGTCTAAGGTCACCAAATTATGATGTTCCACCTCATATTTTTCACCAAACTAATGATGTTTAAGGTTCGAGGTCATTAAATTATGATGTTTACCCTCATAAATTTTCACCGACTTAATGATGTTAAGGGTGTGAGGTCACCAAATTATGATGTTCCACCTCATTTTTTTACCAAACTTCTGATGTTAAGGGTCTGAGGTCACCAAATTATGATGTTCTACCTCATATTTTTTCACCAAACTAATGATGTTAAGGGTCTGAGGTCACCAAATTATGATGTTCCACCTCATATGTTTTCACCAAACTAATGATGTTAAGGGTCTGAGGTCACCAAATTATGATGTTCCACCTCATATTTTTTCACCAAACTAAGGATGTTTAAGGTTTGAGGTCATTAAATTATGATGTTTACCGTAAAAAAATTTCACTGACTTAATGATGTTTAAGGACTGAGCTCACCATATTATGATGTTTCACCTCTTAAGCATTCACCAAACTAATGATGTTTGACGACACTATAAGTATCAACACAACATTGTCGTCTTTTCATTAACATCATTTGTATAAATTGGTACATGTATTATAAAAATATAAGAATAACTACAACATTAAATATAATACTTCTTTAAGTGATCGGCATTATAAGGGTTGGAAAAAGGTTCTCCTTCAAGGTTTTCTAGTCAGTAGGTACCAGGCACAACCTCATCAACTACCCTATAACGACCATGACAATTAGGATGGAGCTTATTTGATTTTTCCCATGTATTCTTTAGGACTAGGTCTCCCACGGCTATGTTCCTTGACCTCACCCTTTGATTGTAGAATCTCGCAGTTCTTTGCTAGTAGGTTGTTTGTCTTATCTTTGCATCCTCTCTTCTATCTTCAATAAAATCAAGATCAAGTCTTCTCTCTTACACATTCCTCTGAGGGTCATAGGTCTGAACCCTATGGGTGGGAAGTTCTATCTCTATTGGGATGACAGCTTCTGAGCCATGGGCTAGCATAAATGGAGTTTCTCCTATTGGCGTCCTTGTTGTTGTCATGTAGCCCATAACACATCATATACCTCCTCTGTCTATCTCCCTTTGGCCTCTTCTCGTGTTTAACCTCTACGGAGGCCAAGTCCATAACCTCGGCCTTAGTAATCACTTTGGCATCTTCCACATGGGCCCTACGTTCAACAAACTCTGAGCCACCTCTTACTAGTCCTCCACAGATGGTGCCCACACCGAAAGAAATCATACCGACCCTCTTCACTGGGACATTATCATCTTTTAGTGGGAGGTTAAGCTCATCGTCTTCATCATCTAAGTCCTCAGATCTTCTAGTAGGGACATCATCCCGGCATCTGTCTTTTTCTTTTTGTTTTTTGGGTCATTTCTTCCCCCTTTAGGGGCTCTACCATCAACATAATTTTTGAGCTTTCCAGACTTCAACATCTTCTCAATCTCGTCCTTCAGTTAGAAGCACTTGCCAGTCAAATGGCCGTGATCCTAATGGAACTCGCACCATAGGTTCTTGTTTCTCTTATGCGGAGAGGCCTTCGTCTTCTCCGTCCATCTTAGGGATCTATCATTCTTTATTTCATTGAGGATGTGTTCGCATCTCACAGTTAGAGGAGTATAGTGTGAAAACTTATCGTATGCAGCCCTCTTCTTTCCATACTTCTTCCTTTGAAATTTCCAACTGCTACTTTTATTCTCATCCTCATACTCTGCATTCATGATCTTTCCATCTATCGCTAACAGCTCAGCCATAGACTTAAGAGGGTCTTCAGTAAGCTTCCAAAGTAGCCCTTCTCAAATCCTCCAATGAAAGGTGTCATGGCTATTCTCTCTTCGTAATCTTTAACCTCCAAATTTTCCTTGTTGAACCTTGCGATCTAGTCTCTGAGACTTTCATTCTTTCCTTGCTTTACATAGAGATGATGGGTTATCTTCTTCTGAGGTCTTACCCTAAAACCAAAGTTGTGTATGAAATGCTCAAACAAATAATTAAAGTTCTCAACGGAATTTTTAGGAAAATAAGGGAACCAAATATGTTCAGCTCCCGTTAAACTGATTGAGAAAGCTCGTCACCTCATCTCATCAGGGATTGAGTAAATGTCTGTTGCAGACTGATACCTCTCAATGTGATGCATTGGGTTGGTACTACCATCGTACTTTGGAGACACCATCGGTGGTTTAAATTTGGCAGGGTTTGGGAAGTTAATAATCCTTACCACAAATGGGGAGCCCTCTGAAACCCCCATTTGTATTGGGTCTCATCATTTTATGAGGTTCCCTATCTTCTCTTCAAGCCTTTGGATGGAATTATTCTAGGGTCTTGAAATGTCGGCCTGGTTGAGGTTGTACCTAGCCACCTCTAAGGGGTGAATTGAGGGTTCTCCTACAGCAGGGAAACGTCGTTTTTTGACTTCCCCCTGACCATAGTCTCGGCCATGTGGGGGTCATCCATGATGAGGCCGATGTTCGTCACCTCCCCTTTATGAGCTAACTATACTCCTTGACCTAGATAGCTTATGCATTAGATCATTAATTGGGTATGCCGACCGTCTACTTTAGCGATCAAAAGCTGACCCTCTTTGTTGTGCATCACCACCTCGTCTCTCACACTTACCTTGGCTCTGTAGTATAGGACGTATAGTGTTATTTGAGACCTCATAAGGCTCCCCAACAGTCTGCAGGAGCATCTTCTGCCTCAATATCATCGTACCTATCCTCAGGGCAAGGGTTTCCTTGCCTCCCAAGGCATAAGCGCCTAGGGTCAGCAACATCACTCCTCCGTTGAGGAGTAGGTTGGTCCTTTCGCGGTACCTGGGTGGTCCCCTGGCTTCATGTTATGGCTGAGCATCCGCTGGAATAATCATCTCCAGTGAGACCCCAGCTGGTCTCATTATATTTTGGTTGAGCTGGGAAAATTGTTCCTTCATTACTTGCTGAGTGGAAGTCAAGGACTCCAAGGTTACTGCCACCTCAGCCATCTCATACTGGGGTGGTGCTTGGATGGAACTGGGTCCTCCAACACCAGATGGTGGAAGGGGAGGTGGTAACTCTGGTGACATATGTTTAGATTGAAGAGCTTACAATGGAAATATTAAAGAGCTTGATACCTTAAAGGACCTCTTTCAATGGTGACACAGCTTCACACGAAGGGTGAGGCCTGTTTGTCCACCAGAGTCTTTAGTGAGGTTAAGCAACAAAAGTGGAAGAGATGAATCTTCTGGTTCCCACAGATGGCGCCAAAATGAAGATGTTATAAACAACACCAGATAAAGTGGTAGTAGAGCTCAAACAGGCATAACAATGGCAGCAAGTAATCACACAGATATGTAAAAGGGGGTGAGGAGAAGAGGGTAAATACACCAATATAAGTGGTTCGGAAATTTCCTACATCCACTGTGCAAGTGAGTGCAAGTATCACTATCAGAAGAGGGATTTAATGGCCTTAGCAGTATAATCACTCCACTTTTTCTCTCTACTATAAATTCACCAGAGTTTTGCTAGGGTTTATAATTATGGATCCCTTTACAAGGTAGAGGATGACATCTATTTATAGTGTTTGGGGGGTGTAATGTACCCCCCCAAGTATGCAATGGGCATGTGCATGAGGATCGAACCAGTGTGAGGACGACACCTGGATGATCATATGTAGATAATGATGACCTCAATATTCCCCGATGTGAGGGGAATGATTTGGTTATAACTGATTTGTCCACGTGTTCCATGCCTTACATGTGCTTTGTAAATGCTCGGCCCTGCGCCCTTGACTGGTGTAACCTCGTCCTGGATGAGTACGAGGTTGGTGGAGTTAGATGTAGTCGCTTTGTCTTGTCTCTAATCATGATGACCTCGGCCAGGAAGGCTAGCCAAGGTTAGGTATAGGGTAGCTGTAACGTCGGTTAAGGCTGATGATGATGTTGGCATTTGATTGAGCCTGTGAGACTCTGCTGACATTGGCTGATGAAGAGCCGTGGTTGGTGTATGAGGGGCCGACCTTATGAGATACGACCTTATTGATGGTTGTCAGAAGCTCCTTATCAACTCGGCTGTGAGACTGGCCGAGGTTGGTGACTCAGAATACGAGGGTGAACTTTGGGCATATCAAGCATAAATATAAGATAATGTACATCATAATTCTTATTACAATTGCTGTCATTCGAATGGTCTTGATATCTATGGGAGGTCTCTCTAGAGGCCTCTCTCTTAAATATTTTATTAGCCCTCACTAAGTACAAAATCATCTCACTTAATTGACCATGAGTGTGGACTCCCCCTACAGCTACATCATAAAATTTGTGCGAAACCTAAAAATGCCCATATTTAATGCCCAAAATTCTAATTTGGGGTTGGCAACTCAAAAATGGAGGGCCAAAGTAAAAAAATATTTTGGACGAGTTCACATACACGTGTGTGTGTCCTATAATAATGCTAAATTCCAATTTAACCCCAAATTTGATTGAAATAGTACAAATAGACATACAAATGTAGGTGGTTTAGTAGGTTGTCATGCCTATGTCCACGGTGAAGGTACAGTAAAGTTGAATTACCTTTCAGAAAGAGATGAAGAGGATGACTTGAAATTATAGGGTTTTTGGCTTAGAGTCCAAGTCATGGATAGAATGAAGTGAAATTATATGACCTAGAACATTAGGGTCATGCATTTTTATAGATACAAGAGTCCTAGAGTCTTAGTCCTTTCTCATAGATATGGGACGATGTTACTCATCGTATCCTTAAGGTAATTGAGTTCCGTTATAATTATATTCGATTATATTCACTATTATCCTCTTTGATTCGTCCCTAGCTCCTCTGTGGTCTCTAGACATACGGATTCTTACCATCCCCCAATTTTCATGTGGTGTGTGAAATGATGTTACTAAAGTCGTTTAATATAAAATTAAACTATTTAAGTAACTCCGAACTATTTTTTGAGGAGACTCTTTTCTTAAAATCAAATCAAATTAATCAGAAGATGTGTTAAACAAAATATGTACGAGATCTGTTCAAGATTGGTTAACAGGTTTAATAAATCAGTCTAGAAAATTTTAACTCAACACAACCAAGAATTAGATGAGGAAATGTAGAAAGATTAAGAACAAGGATTTTTAACGTGGTAAAACCTCACCCAACTGAGGAAACATCCACGACTCCCTCTACGGAGTAAACCAAAAATTCCACTAAAATAAATTATAAGAGTTACAAGCTATATAACACACATGCACACAAATCAGACCTATATAAGTTTAGGAATGTACCCACTGGTGTCCTTATAACTTCTCTGCAGTTCTGTTTGTTGATGTTTTCTTCCAGTTTGCTAACTTCCAATTTGTTCAAGTTCTTTACATCGACTCTTGTTCTTGAGATCTTGTTACCAACACTTTTAGTGTGGTAGGGTGATAGTGTTTGTGAAGGTGATTTCTAACACATGCATGCACACACTCACGCTAATTTATGCAAACATTCCTATCAAATTACATATATGATCTATATGCTGTTATTTTCTATTTCTCTGTTCTTATAAAACTTAAACCTTATTTGACCTTTATTTTAATCCCATAATCCACGGCTATCTTGCTCAGAAGATGTATCAAGATCTTAATAAATCTCAGGTTTTGAAAATATTTTTGAGATTGAAAATCACCAAGTGCGACTCCAACTAGGTCGAAGGTCTTGTTTCAAAAGAACTAGAAACAGAAAATATTTTTGTTAATTTCGTAGATAAAAACATTTACAGAAACAAATCAACAAATATTTTCTCAATATGAGAAACTAAATACGCAGATCTATGTGAAATATAACATGCAATGACTTAGATCTAAGATTTATATAAAAGTAGAAACACAGATCTAAGCAGATGTTTAAGTTGATAACAAGATCTGAGAACTAAGAGGTTACAACAACAAAACTAACAAACCAATCACTCAAAATCTCTCAAACACTCAAGGTTGTGTTTGGTATACACTGTTTATGAAGGAGGTTATGGTTTGAATATAGTTTTGGACGATTTAGGGTTAGAGTTAACTAACTCTATTTTCTCTCTCTCTTCTCTCTTCTCTCTTCTCTCTTCTCTCTTCTCTCTTCTCTCTTCTCTCTCCACTCTCTTTTCTCTTTCTCACTCGAATGAACAAAGTGGCAAAAGTCTTAGATGGTCGAGCGTAGGGTTCCTTTTATGGGTGGCTGAGAAGATTCGTGAATACAGACCAAAATCAAGGGCTACGATCTAGTCTTGGAGGATTGACTTTGATCCAATGGTTTAAACAGAGGCGGTGATTAAAACGCTTTTGATTGGCTCAAATTGGTTTCACCAGGATTGTATAAGAACGCATGCAGGTCATCGATTAAATCTAATCCAAGGGTTGAAATATCACACAACAATCGTCTCACACAGAAAATACAATTTGGAACGATTATAGCTCGACAGGTGTAGGCATGAGATTGGATGATACACGCGTGTCTAAAAATAATTACACAACATGCCTTATAGTCTCTGGCGCTTTCAGATTCAACCCAAGTGAACTTTTAGCCAATAAAACCAATAAACCAAAATAGTAGTTTGACCCCAAAACTTTTAAAACCAAATTATAATTAATAAAAACCTTATTTTAAAAGTTTGTGAAATTCCCAAAAAAATATTAAGAATCAATTTTAGGGATTTAAACACACTCAATATGTATACACACAATTATATGCAATATAAAATGTATGAATGCAATTCTAATGTGTGCGAGTGTTGGTAAATATACCTAGATCAATCAATCAATAGGAATAATTTGGAAACCAATCTCTAAGGTTCTTTGGTTTATAGGAAAGACTTGATTTTGTCACCATTTCCAAACTAGATGAACACTTATACAATACAGACTCAAGTGAGTCAAGGGTATAAGGTGCTTCAGTGTGCCCCGCTCATTGTCCATTAAATTGCCTAAAAAATTAGGGTGGTCAGTCTTTAGGCTTGGTCAGCCCAAGTTTATCTTACAGGATTATTCGCTTGTGACATGTTTTTTTGGTCAAATGTTTATTACCTACCATGCATCCTGCTTGTGTTTAGTGGGAGCTTAATCACCATAATATACGCAAATAAAATGTTTCATGCATAGTAGATTTTCTTCTCCTAGGTAATCATTATGTGTGAAGTGCGTGACCTGGGTACAGTGACAGTGAGGCTCTCTATCCAAAAGAGTCATGACTTCCACTCCCCTTTTGCGTTAAAGAGTATAAGGTGAGGGATACACATGTCTTCCTGATATGGTGACTTGGTTGTCTAGATATAAAAAAGATTACGATATGGATATCTTAGCATTTTCTAGGAAGACATACGGTAAGGGCTACACAGGTTTTCTTGTCCCTATATAGGAAGGATGTTTTTCTAGGATCTTTTACCATCTATTTATGTTTTATCAATAATTGGGCCTTTATTTTATTATAATCGGCCTTTTCTTTTGTCAATGTCCTCATTGAAAAAGTTAGCCCAAAGATTTCAAAGTTAGACTTATCGACCTATAAAAGTCTGGGAATGGCGAAGTCTTGTTGGAGTTGGTTTCATTAGCGAGCTTCCCACATCCTACTTGTTGGGGTGTAAAAAGGACGGATTCGAAGTGGATACCATAATATCAATTATCCATATTTGCTTACAAGTTCACTACCCCTATCCTTATCCAATTTCTCTCGAATAATATAAATAACTATCCTTATCTGTATGCTTTTGGATTTCTCGAATTCAGATAACATTTATATTATTTAATATACATATGTTATGTTTATCAAGCATTCATTTGAAAATTTGCTGGATATTGAAAAAAAATTATTTAACATTGTAAATTAGATAAAATATTTTATTTAAGATTACTATAGAAAATATAGAATTAAATTTTTAGAATCTTAAAAACAAGTGCTAACATCGAATGCGTACTAAGTGTCCCTTTATTGACCTAGTAATAGGTCATACTGGGTCAATGAGATTTTAAGAAAGAATTTTAGCAAACATATAAAATAATAAAAATTGCGTCCCAACTACACTATATTAATAAGATCACTATCTATGAGCCATCGTGAATATGTCAATCATTGGGACCATATCTAGATTTATAGTGACTTCAGACAATAACATAACCAATGTCAAATAGAGACATGACGTGTAAGATGATAATAAAGACATGAGACAAAGGGATATAATTTTCTTTATTGTTCTTATATAATATATAATTAATGGTTTAAATTATTTGAAAATAACCATCTAGATAATTAAATTGCACACACACACACACGTATAATTTAAATAATTTATAATAAATAATATTACTGATATGTATATCCATAACGGATATTCATAAATAAGAAATAGTTCGCTTCAAAGAAGGATTATTCATGAGAAATGCCTTAATATTTGTATCTGTAGCCATTTTTCTGGATATTTAAAAAGTGGTATTATAATCCTCTCTTTCGAATTTATATTCAGATAAATAATTCACAAAAAATGGATTCGAATTCCAAAAAGAATCTAATTACTGAATATTCATTGACACCCCTATTTCTTGGCTACGAACTGAAAATTAAATTAGCCAAGAACTTCACTCCGATTACACAGTGGTGGGTGAGTCTTTGATTGCAATATCTACCCCTATCCTCAATGTGGAGGTAAAAAGGTTGTATAGTTGTGAAGCATCAAGGAGGGTGTGCATTAGTGAAGAATCCTCACCCACTTGCGTAATATGCACTAATTCAAAGGAGATTGAATTGGTCTAGCAACAACAAGACTAATTCGTTAATGACTTCACTCCCATTTTCTTGTACGAGGAGGTTGTCGCCCATGTCAACTTTAGGAAGATTTATAGGAAGAGTATGAGGAATATTAAGGAGAATATTTTCCCCTTATTTCACCATGAACTCGAATATATGACTGAATATCCAAAGAAAATAATGGCCTTGATGCCACCTGAGAATATTTAAATAATAGGGGAGGCCAACCCAACCTGGCTGCCCAAGGTGAAACTGAAACCAAGAAAAGGATAATATTTAATTTATAGAAAGACAAGTGGATAAGGAGAAGGAGAAAGAGAAAGATATGGAAAGGGATAGAAAGTTCAAGCATTACAAGAAGAGGAGAATCAATAAGACTCCTCCTCTACTCCCTCTGGGGCCAATAATCTTCCTTTGGTAATAACTCGAAGGAAGCAGACTCCACCACCACCACCACCACCATCAACGTCTAAGGTTAATCATTGGGTAGTTAAAATCATGAAGGTAAATGAGCTTGTTACAACTGAGGATTCGGCATTCTAGAATGTCTAAGTCGGCTATATAATAACTCAATATTCCATGTTACCTAAGGACATGTCATTCTTGAGAAGTTTTTCTTTGGAGCTCCTTTACAAGGAAGGGATCCATCACTGCATTCTCGTAAGATGGCTTTTATTTTTAATTTTTAAATTCTTGGGTATTGTCTTAATGCTAATTAACTTTCTTTTTTCTTCGCTTTGTAGGCCATACAAATGATGCAAGAGGTGATTATTCCGGTCGATAATCTATGGAGAAAAAATGACATTTTTTCTGACCAAGCCAACGTTATAAAGTATAGTATGCATGACAAGAATATCAAGATTGTTGACCTTGATGGAAAGCTTAAGGAAAAGACCATATTCAAGAAGAAGGTGGTGAAAGAGGCTAGTCTTATACAATTGGAATTCATTAAGGTTGACTCTGCATTAGAGGTGTTGAAGAATGGTTTTTGTGACACCCCCTATTTTCCACTCCCAGTTGATCACGTTAGACAAAAAATACAAGGAACACTAAAATAATTTATTTCATTCTCAGCATCAACAATAAATAGAAAATACAGTAAATAAAAATAATATACAAATAAAAAAAGGTTTACAATTGAATTAACTGTAGTGAAATAACTGAAACTCCAAAAACTGAAAATTACTATGCAAAAATATCTTTTATAAAAATGTCTCAACTCAAAGAAATAAATACAATAGTAACCACATCTAAAACAAACTCCTGAATACAAGTGACTAGTATGAACAACTAGTACCTCCTATTCTTAAGATATGAAGTTAAATATCATCAACTGTAAGCTTGACCACTTAGCCCTGTTAAATATGTATATAACAATAATAATACATGTGGGAGAAATATATTTATAGATTTGTGTTAGATCCCTAAATTTTCAAGAAATATCTCCAATAACAGCAATGTAAATCATTAGACTCATTTATAATAAACATGCAACCTGTCGGCACTCAAATGCAATGAATACCAGACCTCTCATCTAGTGAGAGTACTATTAGCATATCCAACTCCAAGGCTTAAACTATACTAAAAGTATCTATCTTTAGACTAATAAGTAATCAATTGTTAAATGAATGAAGTAGGTATGTAACTAACTACACAGATATGAAATACAACCCAATACCCATCTTTTACACCTTTATATACTCACGATCTCATAATGTAACACTTTACTTTTTCCTTAAATCATTCATTAAATGTGTTCATTACTGAATTATAGTGTATGTACACAATACAGTCCCATACAAACACTCACTCATGTCACCTGAAAGATAAGATTCACACAATTTCATAAGGCACGTACAAATGTCATATAGTGTCCAAGTCAAAGTGTCACCATATTAACATCATATACACATATATAAGTCTCGTAACAACCATACAATGGCATCTACCTTCAGGGAACCTTCTCCTGATTCTATCGCTAAACCCATAAAAGCCCCACACCTAACGGATTTTAAAATAAACATACACATAAATAAGAGAATGGAGGATCACTACGCAATCACACCCCTAGGTAATCCCATACCAAAACTCGACCATTGGATCAGATCATCAACATCTCTCATCACGAAGTCTCGATAAACTGAATGTATGACAAAATATATCATCACACAATCCTACACCACTATCTATAACATAAATTGACCAATAGATCAGGTTGTCAAGTCCCTCATATCATGAAATGAAAACCAATAGAACTTGTGATATCTCCCTCAACAAAGTCAGTGTCAACAACTAGCCATGCAGTATGCGGTAACAACTACTTGAATAAAAAAAATTGATAGATTCACAACGAGTAACGAATATGTTCATGTAAGCATATAATTTACACATATATGCACTCAATATATATAAATACACAATAGTGCGTACCCTTAAGCGTCCCTGACTCATCCAAATCCATAAACGCGAGATTGTCATCTTAATTAAAGTTTATTATCTCTTAAGACCATGACAAACATATACAATAAATTGAATACCGTGTACCCTTAAGCGTACTGTAAAACTATCCAAATCCCCAAATGTCGGATTACTTATTGCATTTTTAAGTTTAGAAACTCTCAAACCTTATTAAATCCAACTCCTAGTTTATTACATCACTAAATTATCATCTCTCTCTCTCTCTCTCTCTCTCTCTCTCTCTCTATATATATATATATATATATATATATATATATATATATATATATATATATATATATATATATATATATATATAGAGAGAGAGAGAGAGAGAGAGAGAGAGAAGCTCTAGTACATAATAAGTATACATACCGATTGTTTTAAAATACTAAAAAAATATTTTTGAGTTGAGTTTTTTTGTGTGGTATTTAAACATTTCAAGGGACTCCTATAAAAAAATAAGCTCAAAATAACATGTTTTACTATTTTAAAAAAATTGGTCAAACTTCTGCACCTTTTAAAGCACTTTATAGGGTTCGGAAGTTTGACCAATTTTTTTAAAATAGCAAAAAACGTTATTTTGAGGTAATTTTTTTCTATGGGTCCTTTGAAATGTTGAAATATGACACAAAAAACTCAACTCAAAAATATTTTTTTAATATTTCAAAAAATAGGTTTGTGCCAGCAAGTATGTATACTTGGTGTGTATAAGAGACTCTCTCTCTCTCTCTCTCTCTATATATATATATATATATATATATATATATATATAGTCTGTCTCATAAGATACATATGCATATTTTCACATAATTACTAATTTAGTTTCATTGCCTAAAATATCTTAAGATATTAATCAACTTCCAAACACTTTAGAGTGTTACTCTCCAAACTCAATACACACATACAACCATAGGATATTGCTCACTTGAGCGCCTACCAAATGTAACCCAAACCCAAGACTGGATGGCACTAAATAGTGCTAAGTTTTAAATCTTCAACCTACGCAACTATGCTCAATATTAACCATGTTTAATCTCTTAATAAATTAAGTTAAAAAACCAAAAATGAAAGCCCAACTCAAAATCACCAACCCGTAATTTCATCCTTGCGCACCATGGGTAAACTATTCATAAGAAATCCATAAAATTTTCAAAAAAAACAAAACTAGTGCCTAGGCATTCGTAATTAAATTAGCTACAATTTTAGGGGTTGATCAATGGAGACTTGGGATCGATCGGTCGAGGGTAGATGTACGAGGTCCATTCTTCTTCATTACGGGATTTTCTCCTCCAAACTTCATTAAAAAAAATACTCCAAGCTCCCAGGTCGTATTGTGAACCCAACTAAAGTCCAACCACACTATTGGCTTATGATTCAAAACGCATTCTAATAATTATTCAATATCAATATCATCAAAAATAATATTCAATTCATCAAAGTTCATGCTCTCAAACCTACTTCATCATTAACATGTAAGGGTTCGATTAACCTACGAATTCATATTCAATTCTTCAAATTAACATGGGGATTCTACTTAATATCGAAAGTAAATCCTAAAACATGAGTTCTATTCCATATTTTATCATCTAAATCATTCAATTTCAAGATTTCATAGTTAAGGTACAAGAATCTAATGCATAGACATATTAATTACCATCCTGATTAACCCTTGTGCATAAATATGATTAAGACTAATCAAATCAGGTCTTAAGCATGCACTTTAGTCTCAGATTAACATCGAAAAATATGTATTCTAAACAAGTTACATATTTAAAAGTGTATTGTAAGAATTTATTTCCTTAAAATGAAGAATGGTGAATCCTTGCTTATATCCCTTATACTTTCTCCTCTCAACTCCTTCTCTAGTTCTCCCACAATTATATTATTGCTAGGACTTTCTCTTATGATGATAAATAATTAATTAATTTGTCTTTACTGTAATACTCGCATTCTCTACATTACGCCAATTTTTGGGCCCCCAAATGGACCAAAAATACTACTCAGTATAGCCCAAGTATAGCCTAAGGGTATACTTATCTTCCGGCCCTAAATAAAATGATAAAAACATGTAATCGTGTATCTGTATCACTCTAGAGTCCGGTCCAACTGGTTATACCTCACGTGTCACGGCAAAACCCAACAACGTAAAATACAATACACACTTTCTAAATATATGCGTAAGACTTAGTCCAATATCGCATAATTAATATCACCAATTAATTAGGTAGAATACACGACACAAAATTACATCACATGGAAATTTAATTACCATTTAAATTATGAATTTTCTTACCAAATCACAAAAGTAATAATTAATTTTATTTAGTAATCTATCTTAATTAATAATTAATAAATAAAGTCCACGAAAATACGGGGTATTTCATTTTCCCCACTAATATAGGAACACCGTCGTTTAAATTCTCTAAAGAATAATTTCAAATGTAAAATCGCATAAATATCATTGTTTTATACACAACTATCTCATACATGTATTACTATGAGATAAAATGGAAAAGTCTCACATACGCATACCATAACATTCCACAACTGGGACGCCCATCCACGCAATAGAACGTACACACACATTACAATATCACGTATATACATATACAAATATAGATACGCAACGCAATACCAATATATAAAATGTTTGAGCATAAAGTAAATGCCTGCTCTACCATTTTAGTAATTGTGACTCAACACTTTTTGAGATTTCCCAACCTATTTTAGTAGTGGTGTGAATGTTCCTCAGTGTTTTTCCTATTGCACTCCTTAGCCCTGATGGCCCTAAGTCTTGGAATATCCTAGTCCTCAATGCGTTATCTCAACAAAAAAGTAACAAATAAAATAATAATCAACATCCTAGTGCCCAACCGTTTCTCAACTCTTGACCTTTACTAAGTTTTATGCATAGGACATCTCGCAAGAGAAATTCAAATGAGTAACCTTCTAGATACACTACTACCTAGATCATTTGGTTATCAAGATTAGTTTGTCCAAAACCCAACATGAAATAATGCATGATACACATAAATCAACATCCGTTGTGAGGTGAGTCCCACCTATGACTAGCCCTACAAAAAGGATTATCCATCCCAAAAGTGATACCAAACTCCATAGTTAAATTATTCCAACAACCCTCGACCACATAACAAGTCCCAAAACATACGATAGAGCATATTCAACCCCAACAATGAACCCAATAGAGTATTGTAATCACTCATATACATATGAACATTTAACGAGTCTAATAAGGTCCTACTATCCCCATCTATAACAATAATCTTATCGTGCCAATACTAAACATGATCATCCACCACTTCATATAATTGAGGACATCCCTAGACACATAGTTCTCAAAACAACCTATTTGTTCACATTTTAAATGCTTCTTAGCATGCATATTCTCATACACTAGGACACAAATCCATTTTTGGCTAACTAATCGCATAGCCATCCCACAAGGCATGCAATAACTATTATAAGCCCATATAACATTCGAATACCAATAATATCATCTAATGGGCACACTCACACCATATATCAAAATCCCATCCACTCGTAATTTCATAATAAGGCATTGCCATTTCTCAAGAATAACTAATAAATCAGGTAAGGAACTTGCGCGTTTCATCATCTGCTAGCGTCCCACTAACTAATAAATAACACCACGTAAAGGACGCTCACATGTACATAACTATCATGATAAATATAGAATACATACATAATCTACTCATACAATAAATCTCATAGTCACTTCCCTATGGGATGACATTGCTCACCACTAAATCCATATCTTAGTGAATGGCAAAACCATAATCCACAGGACTGCATCAACAGTCAATCCAGAGTACAAGAAAGTAAATTCTCGACAAAGAAACTATGCCTAACAAAATATATCCCCTACAACATCTAGATATTATGAATTGCGTACTTTGTTAAATCCCTAATTAAAGAACTTCATTAAAAGTTGTTTTAAAATTTCCACATGTCATAGGTGTTCACTCGACCCATGTAATCCACAAATAGTGTTACATAATTAGGCATTCCCTAAGCCCAAATATCATAAATGACATACATATCGAGTTATGTAACCCAAATCTATATCTTATTAATTCGCAGTTCAACTTGCGTAATGGTCGGCACACTTAACCATTCATTCGCATCAGGTGGTGGGTCATGTAATCTCCCATACCCTAGCCAAAACTATACGAAAATTCTCCAACCTAGGTTAACTCCCCTTCTAGGTGGCACAGAACCCCTCCACTATAACACTAGTGATGAAAATAAAAAATAGATGACGGTTTTGATAAGATAAATAAACCATATATGCTTTAATCCCCACATCATTGCAGCCACTCTTGACTACTGATATTTCCCAAATCAAGTAAAACTTAAAGTTATTACTCTGATCATGTAATAATACCAATTACATAAAATCTATAAGCCTTGATCGAACCGTCTCCGGTTAATATTCAGAATACCCCGCAACCTTATTTGGATACTTGCAACTACATGATCATACACTAATGCCCAAAAAATAATAATCACAAAGTAGCTTAGGATCTCTATCTCATGGCTCATTTTGTTACCTCGTATCATTTCTCTTCAGTTTTCTCCCAATTGTCTCAAATAGGGGTACTTTTGATCCTACACTCGTAATTATGATCATTAGTCAAAACATGCTCGTCCCTCGAGCCTTTTGGAACTTACTCATTCATTAAATTTGCATAACTAATGCATCCATGATATGTATGCCCTAAACATGTAGGTAAATCCATTCTCATAATGATCCATTTTTTATTCATCTCACCCTAAATGATATAAACATCAATCCTCTCATTTTAATTTCCCACCTACCGAGTGTAATAACAAATCATTTTTAACTAGATCCAGCTCATTTTCCACACCCACGCGGTAACCCTACTTCTAGGTTAAAATTTCATACGTTGCCTTATCCGTATTCACATACGGGTTTAACCATAAATATCATTCTTTCTTGAATATGAGCTAAACTAAATACCACTCTCTCTTATGGGAATTAATTACACACAGACTCCTTGTTATAACCTTCGTATTTTTGCTAAAATGCAGCAATACATTCCCCTCTTTCTTAAGCGCACAAAATGTTTCAAAGGCATTCTACTAGACTTAATTGAAATAACAATCCATATATCATAGGTGAACCCAAATATCTAACAGACTCCTCAAAACTCAATTTCCTAAGTCTAACACCCCGTAAATTCCAGGACTTTTAATTCAATTATTTTTTGGGAGAAATAGAATTTATTTTATTTGGGAGAAATTAAATTTATGATTTGGATAATTTATTTAAATTAGAGGATCTATCTAATTTGGCGAATTGAGATTTAATTGTTTGAATTATTTTTGTGTCGCATTTGGAAGTCAAAATTGGAGAATGTCATAAAATAAGTCAAATGGCAATCTGAGAGCGCGGTTGCGTCCGAAGGGGTCGAAATAGTGGGAAAAGAGTACCCATGGGTAGTAAATGGGTCTCAGGGTATTTTTAGGCATATGTAAGCCCACATAAGAGTGTTTGTGCCCTTTTTATAAATCCTACAAGCCTTAAAACGGGATTGAGTTATTAAACCCTAAAAGTGGCAGCTATAACACATTCTAGAAATCCCAATTGAGAGAGAGAATAGTGGGCGTAGTTAGAGAAACCATGGGAGCCAAAATCAAGAACAAATGTATGTGTTCTTCATTAAATAATAATCATCTACACTAACGGATTCAGACCCTACGACCCCTAAGGAAAGTGGTTAAACTTCTTTTCAATTAATTATAGCTTTCTATTCATATCATAATGGGTGTAATAAGATGATATGGTTTTTGGGTTAGTTAATATCTAAATTGTGATGCAATAACTTTAGATTTATAACTTGTAGAGGATTTGAGAATTTGATTTATCAACCATTAATCTGTGTGGATGTTTTTAATTAAGATTTGGGGGATCTTGAAATCTTAGGTCTGAGGTTAGTGAGTAAATGGTTGTTGTATAAATTTTGGGCAAAAGGATTTGGGAATGTTATTAATGGCGGAACTGATTTAGATGACGAAGAGTGAGAGGGGAGATCCATGCTCGTTCGAACGACCTGAATTTGGTTCAAGATACACACATAGTCATTTGAATGATAGTGGGTTTAGTTTGAATTACGGTCAAATTCGTTCGAATGACCAGCAAAATGGTTCAAACGAGATTTCTTTTCCAGCCTTTCTCCTTCCCCAATCTAGGTCCTATTTTTGGAAAGATTTTTGGTCTTGGGGCGTTGGTTTTTGTGAGATTTAACTAGGTACAGTTATGGCGTATTGGTTATATGTGGAATTTATATGGAACAATTAGAGAATTGCTCCCAAGGGGGAAATTAAGGTTTAAATTGTGTAATTTAAGAACTTTTGATTAATAAGTGTGCAAGACTTATTGAATAAAATTTTGAATATTTTATTTTCAATTCAAGTGAGCGAGTCCAGGTATAATGGTTGAGTGATGCCAAGAAATAAATTAATTAATGCATGATTAATTAAATTTGAGCCGAGATTTTTGACTCGTGTATACTTTGGGATAGTACTACGAGTGCTTAGGTACAGTTTTGGCCAAGTTAATTTATTATAGGGTTATATAATAAATTATGGAATATTAAAAAAAAGGTGTTAAACGTAACATGTGGGATATGAGGAATAAGTTCTAAAAGGTGAAATTTCGAACGGAAGAAGTGAGGTCGGGTAATTTAGTTGGATGACACAACTCGAGTGATAAATAAATAAACGTGGGAAATATTTAAATTACAAATTGGAATATTGACTTGGGAATGTTAGGCTAGTGTTACAGTAATTGTGCACGAAGCAGCCTGGATTAATAATATATATATATATATATATATATATATATATATATATATATATATATATATATATATATATATATATATATATATATATATATATATATATATATATATATATATATATATTTGTGTTCTTTATAAATATTAATGTGAATAATATTTATAGGAATACATACCCCTCTAGTGATATCATGGGAGGTTGCGCGATGTGGGTGAATCCCATGGCTTGAGGAGCCGAGCGAGTATAGTCCCCAGGTAATAGCATCCATAAGTAGGGGTAAGACGTCTTGGGTATGATTATGTCTCATTTCCAGAGGGAACTATGACCGCCTCTACTATGCTTATTTTATTTCATTGATTCAAGGAGCTAATCGGGTCGGGATGTCCGGGTGGATCAGTATACCTGTATTGATAGCATTTTAGAGAACATTCGATGAGTGTCAACTCGGGAAGATGGATATATATTTACGTCATGTGTGTGAATGTTGCAATATAGTGATACGTATATCTGGTGCAGATATTTATATACTGGTAATAGACATGGTGTGAATTGTATTGATTATACATATAACTCATGAAAATGTTATATGGTCCCGAATGAGTAAAAGATAATTAAGTTAATGTGATGAATAACTTAAAAATCATATATTAAAGGTGCAGAGGCTAGAGTGGTCGGCTAGGAAATATATTATCGAGAACTAGTCACGGGGTTAAGGACTAGGTGGGTTATGTAAAAAATGTTAGTTATGCATAATAGTTAAGGGGTGAGTCGGTCCTTAAGGGAGTTGGACACTAGCTGAAATATGAAGAGCATTCAAGCATTTTAATTTAGTATAATTTAATTCATTTGGTAAATATTTTCGAAATTTTTTTGGTTCTAACCATCTCTATAAAATATTTTCAAAATCTTTTAGGTGTCTAGCCACAGGGACATCAAAATTATTTCTATTCGGGGCTTACGCAGTTGCGACATATATGGATGTTGCAGCATTTTGACTTAGCCGCTTCAATCATTTTATTCCTAGAGTAAGATGTAGGCAGTATTTCATTTGTTCCATTCATTTGATGTACTCAGTTTATTATTCTAGTGGTTTATACTTTTGTAGTTGGGTTTTATAGCCAGTGGTTTTCTCGACAAAGAATTGTATTTATTCATTCTCTATACTGTTTGACTTGGTGATTGTGTGAATGGTTTAGATTATAAAAAATTATAGAATGACAAGCATGGGACACTGGATGGATTGTAGGAAGGAGGACTCAGCAAAAGATATAGAGTATTCTGGGAACTGTGATGCAATAGGAGTCACCATAATTATTGTTCGAACAATTGAAGTTGGAGTAATCTCTGGGGAACATTAGTTTCCCCAAGAACTATTGTGAAGGAAGATGGTGCAAATCTAAAAAACCAAGCGTAAATAACAAGGGACAAGGGTTGGAGAAGATTTTTTTTATTTTAGAAGAACAATCTGCTAAATTTCGAGGAAGGTGAGGAAGGGTGATTTACCACTGGATGGAGAACATCCAATTAGGATCATATGTGGGGGAGTGTAGTGACACTCAAGTTAAAATTCTGAGAAAATAGGTTCGCTCATAGGAGCAGCGTGTGACAACCCACCTACTAAAATAATAGGTGGCCAGCCCAATACTGTAATAATCACAGGAATCGTAGATGGTCCATTCTCAGCATCACTGTCGATTAAGATGATAGTATGAGATAACCACCAATAATTTTAGAAAACGGACTGTCAATTTAAAAATAATTTGCAAGTAAAAGAAAAACACATAGACAATCCAATTTGCAAAAATGGTGGATATAAAAAATCAACGGATACAGAATGACAGTATAATAAATAATCACCGAATAAGCTATCGGTGAACATACCAATACAAATAGTTACACTGAGTATTACAATTTAATATCACAGTAATAATAAACGAATGAAATGCTTGGGCAACACGCCCGAATAAATAGACTGAATCTAACTAGAGTACAATGGGAAGAAGCGTGTAATACAAATAACCTACAACATCTGCAATATGTTGTAGCTCCATGACAACCAGAATGGAATGCTAATACGGGTGTCCTCGCGGTAGAGCACCTGAACGGATAAAGAGTTGCATGAAAAATAAAGAAATATGTACGGGTCAGGGCCCGGTTTGATAAGATGACCATGTGACTAAAATTCATGACAGTTAAGTGCATAATTCTCTGCAATTAACATAATAATTCTCACCTCTTAATCTAAAAGCACACCCTAGCGCAATATCATGAGATGCTCTAGTTAACCCAAGTACTAAGGGCTAACTTCTCCCCAGTCTCAACACTATGCCCTGTTCGTGCGTGGGGTGTCTCACAAAGCGAAATCCAGACAAGAAACCCCCCGATACACTACTACTTAGGCAAGGTTGATCATCGAGATCCATCAGACCCTCAGCACGTAATAAATATATATATATATGTATGAATGCATATGCATGGGAGGTCACATCTGCAACTACTCAAGTGGATATGAATAAATTCATTCATCATCTAAAGGAAAATTCCTATTTTCTTTAGGAAATACATTTATGGTAATTCATTTTATCAAATGTTTACTAATTAATCTCATTTCAACAATTTCTTTAACAATTTTATTTCCTTTCTTCCATCCAGGAAAAATACATTTTCAAAGCAAGTTTTATTATCATAAAAATGCTTTACCTTTTTATAAAATCTCACTTCCCTTCTTCCATCCAGGAAGTGTAATCAAAAGTCATTTTTATTATCATAGAAAAACTTTTGCATACCATGTGCTTCCATCTCCCTTCTTCCATCCGGGAAATGTATCCGAAGCCAATATATTTAACCCATTTCCCTTCTTCCATCCAGGAAATGTAAATAAAGCCATTTTATAATCATAAAATGCTTTAACAAAATCTAAGACCACCCCTCCGGGTTTCCCCACTGGACGCGCCCCTAAAAGGCTATCATCTTCTAGGGCTTATCAAACAAGACAACCTGGGAACCTAAAAAACGTCGAGGAGCGGCCATATGTCTGTGGGAAAGTCAAGACCACACCCAGAATCTCCTAACTAGCGCAGTATAATAAACGCCCATATGGCCTAGGGACTATATCCACCCTGCATTCATTAGCCAGGGGGATTCACCACGCGCGCCCAACTTCCCTTATGATAGCGATTTAGGGAGGTGTGTAATCATAAATTAACATTTATGAAAATCATTACTTTTTCCATTTTGAAATCATCCACTTTTACAATTTTCAGAATCATTTGTACTTATTCATTTAGTAGCATATTTTATAATATGCAATTCTTATTCTTAATGTTATGTTTTATTAATGACCTAAGACCCGAAGCGTTGTTATCCTCAAACTAGCCTCCAAGAGTTCAGATAATTTCATAAACCTTTAAAGTGAGTCTCCATCGACAATAGACTCCCAATAGTCTCCACATTCTTATTTTATCTCCAATTATATTTTTTGGTTAACTTCCTATTTCATCCGGTTATTAACCTACAAAAACTAGCCCTCGGGGTAAACCCTATCATCCTCATTTTAGCCTATGATATTATTCTACCCAAAACAACCCTCTAAGACTCCCCATTACTCCCCAAAGGAAGGTTCCTAAGTTCCTATTTTAAAATAAAGAAGCTAGAGGAAACTAAGGAAAA
This sequence comes from Sambucus nigra, assembly GCA_949130495.1. Classification (NCBI taxonomy): domain Eukaryota; kingdom Viridiplantae; phylum Streptophyta; class Magnoliopsida; order Dipsacales; family Adoxaceae; genus Sambucus; species Sambucus nigra. Next base: position 581,599,248 of record OX422210.1, on the reverse strand, counting down.
TAAAGGTGAAAAACAGGGGATCGATCGACCGGTCCTGGGACCGTGGTCGACCACCCATTTTGGATTTTTTCTACCAAAGAAAACAGTAAGCTCGTTTTGGTATAACCGGTCGACCGGTCTTGGGACCGCGGTCGATCGCGCCTATCAGGTCCTCGAAAATTCCTTTTTCTTCAAAACTAAATCCGAAACCTACACCCTTTATTCTTACAATTTCTTTAATCTAATCACCCCACAACATAACCACTACCATTATACAGTAAGATAAACCCTTAGGATCACTCAAATCAGATCAATAACAAGATCCAAGGCTAAAACATCAAAATCTTACAAAACATAGCATTTTCTCCAAATTTTGCATTTACTCAAAAATCACACAAATTATTCACATTAAATCATATACTAGCAAGTAAGAAACTTGCCTTGAGGTTGTAGTCTTGGATCCTCCTTCGGTAACAACGAAATCCATCCTCAAATCTCCATTTTTCTCTCTTTTTTCCCATTTTCTCCTAACTTTCTCTTCTCTCTCTCTCTCTCTCTTTCTTGGCTTCTAACATAAAAATGAGAAAATAAGAGGGGTGGGGGAACTTATACGGGTCTTAAAATATAATCCCCCTCTTTTAAGTGTTAATACACCACTAAAATGACTCGTAACCACTTAATTAGGTCATAACCCCTTAAAAATGCCCGAATCTCAAAAATTACAACTGGGCACTTATTTCGACTATCTCAACTATTCTAAAAATAACCTCACCCCCTATTTTGACATTCGAAATAATGTGAACTACTTTTGTGTTCCAATTTCACTTTACTTTATTAATTTTACCCAATTTTAAATATAGGTCATAACCGTCGTTTTACATATAACGACGCAATAAAACACAATATAATGCTATTTACCTTCTCATAACGGTAAATAAACAAAACATAGTAAATATTATCCCTAAGTGTCACAGAAAATAATATTTACTCCAACTTTTCCTATTTTATAAAATTAGATCGTGAGGCAAAATAATATAAAATAGACGCCCAAAAGTCAGGCGCAACGTATAACCATATAAAGGTATACTATACTAAACTATCTTTCTATCATTCTTAGTAAACCCCTCGGCAGTGCGGTGTCCCCATTGGACTCAGACTAAAGTCATCACTATTCGATCTTAGTCCATCTTCTTAGTGCTCCATCATAGAACCAAATCGTTCCTCATGAACTATCGATCCTACCTTTTTACTACGGAACGAGATACCTACACATCTCGGCACAAATTGTCTTTCTTCCCTAAACACGTTATTCCCTTACCAGGGAATAACTACACTAACTTACAATCACTCCAGCCCAATAATACTTACTTATATTCGTATTGGTTTAGCCCTTAAAAGTATGCGGCTCAATGAGCCCAATCATTAAGTAAATATTTACGGACCGCTCCAAGCCCAAGGAATATATTGTCCACTGGTTCCATCCAAAGAGTATGCGAATTTCTCATCCGACTACACAAGGCACCATATTTATAGGAAATGATCTGAACTATTGTACGGAAATTTGATCTAGAAAAACTACTACTCCAATCCTTCCTCGTTCCACCACTAGTCTCTTCATACTAGTAGTTTAATCGGTCAACCACGGACACGAACGCTCTTCCTACAACGTCCCCTCGGTTAAGCTCATTCCACTTGGCATTCCATGCCTTACTAATCTCTCCGATGGTTTTCTACTCGACGCATCTACTACTCCCATTCGCATTTCCTTAGCAAAAGGGAATATCTAATTGATAGTCCTTCATGAACTCCAACTTCTTGCTCGTGAAAAGACAAAATTCCTGCCCAGGAAGTAATGCCTTCATTCTTTAAGGCAAATACTATCGCTACGAACTTTAAATCAAGCGGGGGATAATACTTCTCACGAAGTTTAAAATTGAGAGACACGTGAAAAATGGGTCCATGCTCCCATATTAGTAGTTCCCGTTCCTGGCAGAGACTCGTTCATTAAATTGACTCTCGATCATAACAACACGAGTGCAGGAGTAAAAGTCAGCTCATCCTTCAACTCCTCCAAAAGTTAGGTTACCGACGTAACTCTCTATCCAATAGAGGCCCCATCATCAATGGACTAACGTTTCGAATCACTCGAGATTCCATACTTCTTGTTCTAGGGACCAAATCCTACCTAGAGTTAACCCACAAACCCATTGTGGTCAACTCCCTACCGCCTTCCTAAAATAGCGTCACATGCCCTAAGGGTCTAGCATCCTAAGAATCCTAAAGTTGATATATATTCTATCTATGTCGCATAGGTATTATCCTAATGATATCCCTAGTGTCCAAGACCTTTCTCAACTTTCGACATTCGCTGGGGTTCATGCGTGGGACGTCTCGCCGAAGTGAAATCCAAAAAAAGAACCCTCCCGTTACACTACTACCTCGCATCGTCGGTCGTCAAGAAGTAACGGTGTAAGACACATGATCGGGATTGCTAAGGCTCTAACTAGTAACCCTACTAATACACTTCTACTTCTAAGTCCTACCAACTCAGTTAACTAAAAATTTAACTAACCTAGCATTTACTTTCCGTAATATGCCACCAATGCTTTATCCCATTATACATACATACATCTTTATAAATGGCCTTCTCATTAAGGCATAACCATAAATTTCAATCCAACTTTCTTAATCAAGTTTCCCCCACATCGATCGGAGGGAAGGACTATTACAGTGCTCATATCTCTCACTTTAACTCAGCCCTTAATCACTCAATTACATGATTTTCGGCTAAACTTTCCAACCCAGCACTCAACCGTATAAAGAAAGAAAACAAAGAAAAAAAATATAGCATCTCTCCACTCCCAACGTCGTTAAGGTTCATGTGCAGAGTGTCTCACAAAGCGAAATCCAAACAAGGAACCCCTCCGACACAATCCCCTTAACTTATTGGTCGTGGGGATAAAGCAACATCATGCACAAGCAAAGAAAGTAAGAAATCAAATAAAACAAGAAATAAAAACTACCTACATACCGTAAACCACCTCTATAAAGTCTCAACCTGTATCCAGGAGAGATATTATAGAACAACTAGTCCTTCTCTAGAACTAGAAATAGGATAGCCTCGCAATTTATTCGCTTGCTATCGCACCATCCCAGCCATGGATATTCCCACCCATATAACACATAATACGAGTAGTACATAACACACATATATATATAAATTGCCAACACCCGATTTATAATGAGTGAGGAAAATATAGAACTTACCTTCTACGAAAGACATATAAATACACAGATAGTGCGACAAACTCAATATACACACCCGAATCTAGGGTAAATACAATACTACTCCATCTTATCATAAGGAATGCACCACCCTTAACTAAGGTGGAATTCCCACAAACATCCTTGCCAATCACCCAGGCCACTACCAAGGGTTCCTATACACAATGTTTTAGTCTTAGCCGAACCCAGCTACTTCCATCTATGACCCAACTAGGCACCCTATTCTTGTCGGTTTTCTTTAATTGACAAGATCAACAAGCGTAGTTCCCTTAGCTTCTTCAACAAAGACAACATTCTACCAGCCTCCCCGACCTTAGTTCAATGAGTCTTCCCCGGGTGGAGGTCCACCGATGGGGTCTCATGAACACTACTTCTCCAAAAGTGTTAGTAACACCTACTTGTGAGCCTATCGTTTCCATTAAAAGGCTATCTCTATTCATTGTACCAACCTTATTTCGGTGCACAGTTTCCTTAACCGTAACACCCTTTATTCACAGTCGGCCTCTAACCGAACCTCGCGTGAATACTTGAGAATCTACTTTCTCATCATTCCTGACATCCCAGAGAAACTTGTTGTTAAAAAGTATCTAACGGGATTCTCTATGGACAAAACCTCCCGTTCCACCAAAATGAGGCGACTACCATATCCTCCACTTCAATATCACTTCAATAGGTTAATGATTTTCCTTCAATCTTCACACCTGGGCACTTCTATATCCCTCTCTAGCCTAAAACTCTTGGGCCTTATGTTCTGACTGAATGAGATTACACTTCCTCTATCCGACCACACTTCAACGTGTAGTCCTTATCAAGGACTTCTCAACTTCAAATTAACATCGCTTGGAATCCCAAGCTTAGCACCACTCTCTAATGGTAGCGGTACTTAGAAAACTATGTCTGCTGTACTCAGTAGTTATGGTAGCAATATAAAATAATGCTACAAAGGGAGAGACCTCTAAAGTGACCCTCATCCCCGACCACCACTTAAAGGTCTTAGTAATCCCATCTCATGACGCCTTCACAACGGCCTTCCTTGACGCCCTTCATGTGACGACTTGCGAATCTCACATGAACGCGCAAAGGATTTTTGGGGTTCTCATATCATAGCAGGAGAACGAAATCTCACAGGAGAACTCAACGATCTTAATCCTGAGGCTTTATATCAAATCAAAAGAAATGCAGAAGACGTAGTACGTCTACACAGATTCCTAAGGACTCTAGATCCAGATGCTCTGATACCATCTGTGACAACCCGCCTACTAAAATAATAGGTGGCCAGCCCAATACTCTAATAATCACAGGAATCATTGATGGTCCATTCTCAGCATCACTGTCGATTAAAATAATAGTATGAGATAACCACCAATCATTTTAGAAAATGGACTGTCAATTTAAAAAAAAATTGCAAGTAAAAGAAAAACACTTAGACAATCCAATTCGCAAAAATGGTGGATATAAAAAATCAATGGATAAAGAATGACAATATAATAAATAATCACTGAATAAGTTGTCGGTGAACTGACCAATACAAATAGTTACACTGAGTATTACAACTTAATATCACAGTAGTAATAAATGAGTGAAATTCTTGGGCAACACGCCCAAATAAATAGACTGAATCTAATTAGAGTACAATGGGAAGAAGCGTCTAATACAAATAACCTACAACATCCACAATATGCTGTAGCTCCATGACAACCGGAATGGAATGCCAATACGGGTGTCCTCACGGTAGAGCACCGAAACGGATAAAGAGTTGCATGCAAAACAAAGAACTATGTATGGGTCAGGTCCCGGTTTGATATGATTACCACGTGACTAAAATGCATGACAGTTAAGCGCGTAATTCTCTCTCAACTAACATAATAATTATCACATCTCAATTTAAAATCACACCCTAGCGCAATATCATGAGATGCTCTAGTTAAACCAAGTACTAAGGGCTAACTTCTCCCCAGTCTCAACACTATGCCCTGTTCGTGCGTGGGGTGTCTCGCAAAGCGAAATCCAGACAAGAAACCCCCCGATACACTACTACTTAGGCAAGGTTGATCAACGAGATCCATCAGACCCTCAGCACGTAATAAATATATATATGTATGAATGCATATGCATGGGAGGTCACATCTGCAACTACTCAAGTGGATATGAATAAATTCATTCATCATCTAAAGGCACAATTCCTATTTTCTTTAGGAAATACATTTATGGTAATTCATTTTATCAAATGTTTACTAATTAATCTCATTTCAACAATTTCTTTAACAATTTTATTTCCTTTCTTCCATCCAGGAAAAATACATTTTCAAAGCAAGTTTTATTATCATAAAAATGCTTTACCTTTTTATAAAATCTCACTTTTCTTCTTCCATCCAGGAAGTGTAATCAAAAGTCATTTTTATTATCATAAAAATACTTTTGCATACCATGTGCTTCCGTCTTTCTTCTTCCATCCGGGAAATGTATCTGAAGACAATATATTTAACCCATTTCCCTTCTTCCGTCCAGGAAATGTAAATAAAGCCATTTTATTATCATAAAATGCATTAACAAAATCTAAGACCACCCCTCCGGGTTTCCCCACTGGACACGCCCCTATATGGCTATCATCTTCCAGGGCCCATTAAACAAAACAACCTGGGAACCTAACAAACGTCGGGAATCGGCCATATGCCTGTGGAAAAGTCAAGACCACACCCAGAATCTCGTAAGTAGCGCAGTATAATAAATGCCCATATGGCCTAGGGATTATATCCACCCTGCATTCATTAGCCAAGGGGCTTCAGCACGTGCGCGCAACTTCCCTTATGATAGCGATTTAGGGAGGTTTGTAATCATAAATTAACACTTATGAAAATCATTACTTTTTCCATTTTGAAATCATCCACTTTTACACTTTTCAAAATCATTTGTACTTATTCATTTAGTACCATATTTTATAATATGAAATTCTTATTCTTAGTGTTATATTTTATTAATGACCTAAGACCCGAAGCGTTATTATCCTCAAACTAGCCTCCAAGAGTTTAGATAATTTCATAAACCATCAAAGTGAGTCTCCCTCAACAATCGACTCCCAAAAGTCTCCACATTCTTATTTTATCTCCAATTTATATTTTTTGGTTAACTTCCTATTTCATCCGGATATTAACCTACAAAAACTAGCCCTCGGGGTAAACCCAATCATCCTCATTTTAGCCTAGGACATTAGTCTACCCAAAACAACCCTCTAAGACTCCCCATTACTCCCCAAAGGAAGGTTCCTAAGTTCCTATCTTAAAATAAAGAAGCTAGAGGAAACTAAGGAAAATAAAGGTGAAAAACAGGGGACTGGTCGATCGGTCCTGGGACCGCGGTCGACCACCCCTTTCAGATTTTGTCTACCAAAGAAAGTAGTAAGCTCATTTTGGCATGACCGATCGACCGATCCTGGGACCGCGGTCGACCGCGCCTATCAGGTCCTCAAAAATTCCTTTTTCTTCAAAGCCAAATCTGAAACCTACACCCTTTATTCTTACCATTTCTTTACTTTAATCACCCCACAACATAACCACTACCATTATACACTAAGATAAACCCTTAGGATCACTCAAATCTCATCAACAACAAGATCCAAGGCTAAAACACCAAAATCTTACAAAGCCTAGCATTTTCTCCAAATTTTCCATTTACTCAAAAATCACATAAATTATTCACATTAAATCATATACTAGCAAGTAAGAAACTTGCCTCGAGGTTGTAGTCTCGAATCCTCCTCCGGTTGCAACGAAATCCAGCCTCAAATCTCCATTTCTCTCTCTTTTTCCCCATTCTCTCCCAACTTTCTCTTCTCTCTCTCTCTTGGCTTCTAACATGAAAATGAGAAAATAAGAGGGGTGGGGGAACTTATATGGGTCTTAAAACATAATACCCCTCTTTTAAGTGTTAATAGACAACTAAAATGACTCGTAACCACTTAATTGAGTTATAACCCCTTAAAAATGCCTGAATCTCAAAAAATTACAACTGGGCACTTATTTCGACTATCTCAATTGTTCTAAAAATAACCGCACCCCCTATTTTGTCATTCGGAATAGCGTGAACTACTTTTGTGTTCCAATTTCATTTTACTTTATTAATTTTACCCAATTTTAAATATAGGTCATAACAGTCGTTTTACATATAACGATGCAATAAAACACAATATAATACTATTTACCTTCTCATAACGGTAAATAGACAAAACATAGTAAATATTATCCCTAAGTATCACGAAAAATAATATTTACTCCAACTTTTCCTATTTTATACAATTATTCCATCAGGCAAAATAATATAAAATAGTCGCCCAAAAGTCTGGGTTTTACACAGCGTAGGGTGATGAGAGTCAGTCACCATAGCCATAGGAAAAATTACCATGAATAACGAGGAATTTGCGGTGCGGATTATTATGAATCGTCTCACCGGAGGTTAAATTGAGAGGCAAGGGAGATTATAGAATTTTCCAAAAGGGCCGAAAAGTGGCCTAAGGTGAAGGGAAATTGATAAAATCCGCAAACTTCATAACCAATGAGAAGGATATGAAGAATCAAATAGGGTCCGTAAATTTATAATAGTCCCGTGGGTATAAAATACAAGCGGAGAGAGGAGATCTATCTAGGATGATTGGTGTCATTATCGGCAAGGTTGTACATTTACAATTTATATCAATGCTCTCTTGAGAAGGGAGATAAGGAAGTTTAAGAATCTATTAAAAGAGTAAGACTGAATTTTTAGTGCTAGAGAGTCACCAAGGGAAGGGATACCCAGTAGAGGACCCGATTAATAATCGAGATCAATATGATTTCTACCAAGTGACGATGGGTTTTGTCAGGGCTGTCAAGACAATCAACACGTTCCATAGGGCCAACAGAGCCAAAGGGATAATAGGGGTAGCAATCAGTGTCAAGACTACCAGGTCCACAAAAAGGACAACCCAGACATGGTCGGTGGAGCCAGAGAAAGGGTAAGGGGAATGACATAGAGAGGCATATAATGTGTAAAAAAGTAGATACATATGGGTGGATCTTGTCTGCAGGGAGTCAGGGGACAGGAGCGGGATGCCTAGAAAGGGAAACCATTGGAGAAGTTTTGGTTTGGTTTAGACCAGGGTGTTATCTCCACGAACCATTTGAAATGCGAGTGTGATTGGAAATTAAAAGTATGATTTTTATCCCGAGATGATTAGGGTCTGTTTTGGGTCACGGAAATGAGTCCCATTAATGTATTAGTACTATATTTGAGTGAGAAAACATGTTTAGTATAGGTATCATTTATATCACTAGTATGTGTATATTTACCATGGAGTAGTGGGGCACTTTTCAGTTCCACCTATAAGGGAGCGGGTGGGTACACTGAGAGGATGTATAGTGTTATGGTGACTCATATGAAAGAGGCTCTAGCTCGGGAAGGTATTTTAGGAAGTAGACTTCAGGGAGTACAATAGTCTAGTTATATTAAATAGCGATGCGTAAGGTCTCTTACCGATGAGTTTCAGGATATGTTGGGTTATCGTGGAGCAGAGAGATTTATCTCGTTATTAATTTAGCACTGAGGACTTAGTGATAGTACGAGTACAGTAATATAGGACTCCTTTAGAGACACGAGGGTCACTGATTAAACTTGTGAGTATTAGGACCGAGTTTGAGTGTCCCGGGTGTATCTTGGGTTTGTACAAAAATCAAGCACCAGTAATGTTGAGGAATAGTGCATTGGGAAAAGTTCGTTTGGGCTTTGATATTTATACGCATATCCTTAATAAATGTAGGGAGTGGAGAAACATCATTGGATGTAAGGAAATTAAATTTTATGTTAATCGTTGAACGTATGGAGAAAACATGTTAAGCTGAAAACTATTACATAATAGGGTCGGTGGAGCCGGGAAGTGTTACGAAAGGTACACTGGGAAGATTTTCACCACGAGTTGATGAATGGGGAAATATCGGGAAGAATTTGATCGAAATAATCGGATAGTGTAGCCACATCGAAAATGCGGGAGCTGAACTTGAGATAAATATGTTATGTAGGTGATAATCTGAGGTTTGTGCAAATATGCATGGAATATAGGGTGTATGGGCACCCTTGGTGAAGTAAAGTCTCACTTAGTCAGCTGTCAAGTAGTTTTGGGAGAAAATGCAAGGGCAATGATTTAAAGTATATTCCAAAAAATGGGGAAGAAGATGCCCCTCGAAATGTGAAACATTGAGCGTGGGTATGTTTGGAGTGACATTGGGTGCGCCACCACCTAAGATTGTTACTACTAGGATTCGCGAGTGAAACGGATTTAATGGGTGTGTTAGACGTGATATCCATATTATATATATATAAGTACCGCATGGTAGCGAGGTTCTTTGGTGTTAACCACGAGAGAGTGGGGGGTACACTAAGAGAATGGTTGCATTACACGAGAGATTTCTACTTTCAAGAATTATGGAAGTATGGTGGATGATTTTCCAAGTTTCAACTGGTTAGCTATAGTTTGGGGCTATAGTGGATAGTTATTGTAAAACTAGCTGTTCGCGGTACCAGGGTATGAATTGTCTTTGCTAGGTTTCAACCGAGATAGGGTGTAGTGTATATATATGAGTGTATGTGATTATGGTGTGTTGAATAATAGAATTTTGAGAAAACGTTTGTATTTTTATATTTTACCCCGGTTAGTAGGGACGTTATTGATGTGATTCAGGGTGGATAAACTTATCGTCGAGTGGGAGATATAACTCAGGATTTATTTTCATGCAAGGAAATTGGTGATAGTAAGGGTGCGATATTATATGTTGTCCATTGTAGCATAAGAAGTGGATGTGTATACTTTTATGGCTGGAGACAGGTATTTGGGGGTACATGCTATGGACTGAGGGCCTAACGGATCTCAACAATCGACAACGTTAGATATTAATGTATTGATGGGGTTCCTTGTCTGGATTTCGCTTTGCGAGATGCCACATGCATAAAACTTGACAGAACATTGGAAGTAGGTAGATGTTTGGTCTTTAGTACATGGGTTGGGTACCTCCATTATTGTTCATGTCCGTAGTTATAATTATTAGATCAAAGTGATAGTACGATTTAGGCTGGTAAAAAGTTGGGTATTAATTGTGCGGTTAAGCACGAGTACATGGTGTATGGGCGCCCTGGTTAACTATATTCACTTAAGAATTATGTGTATAGATCCAAAGGGTAAGTTATTAGGGATATAGTCGAGGCTTGGGAGTACGAGGCTTGTCTAAATTTCGAGGAAGAAATTCCTTTATAAGGGGGGGAGTATGTAACACCTCGTAAATTCGAGGATTTTTAATTTAATTATTTTTGGGTGAAATATAATTTATTTTATTAGGGGGAAATTAAATTTATGATTGATAGAATTTATTTAAATTAAAGGATCTATCTAATTTTAATAATTGAGATTTAATTATTCGGATTATTTTTGTGTCGCATTTGGAGGTCAAAATTGGAGAATGTCATAAAATAATTCGGATGGCAGTTCTGAGTGTGCGGTTGAGTCCGAAGTGGTCAAAATAGTTGGAAAAGAGTACCCATGGGTAATAAATGGGTTTCGGGATATTTTTAGGCATATTTAAGCCCCACATAAGAGTGTTTGGGCTCTATTTATAAAGCCGACAAGCCTAAAAAAGAGATTGAGTTATTGAACCCTAAAAGTGAGAGGGTATGATAGCTATAACACATTCTAAAAAACCCAATTGAGTGAGAGAAAAGTGGTTGCAATTGGAAAAACCATGGGAGCCAAAATCAAGAACAAATGTATGTGTTCTTCATCAAATAATCATCATCTACACCAACAGATTCAAACCCTATGAACCTTAAGTCAAGTGGTTAAACTTATTTTCAATTAATTGCAGCTTTCTATTCATATCATATTGGGTGTAATAAGATGATATATTTTTTTAATTAGTTGATATCTAAATTGGGTTTCAATAAATTTAGATTTATAACCTGTTGAGAATTTGAGAATTTGATTTGTCAACCATTAATCTGTGTCGATGTTATTAATTAAGATTTTAGGAATCTTGAAATCTTAGGTTTGAGGTTAGTGAGTAAATGGTTGTTGTATAAATTATGGGCAGAAGGATTTGTGAATGTTGTTAATGGCGAAATAAATTTATATGACGACGAGTGAGAGGGGAGATCCAGGGACGTTCGAACGACCTGGATTTGGTTAAAGATACACCCATAGTCATTTGAATGATGGTGGGTTTGGTTTGAATGACGGTCATATTCGTTCGAATGACCAGAAAAATGGTTCGATCGTGATTTATTTTCCAGTCTTTCTCCTTCCTCAGTCTGGGTCCTATTTTTGAAAGATTTTTGGTCTTGGGTTGTTGGTTTTTATGAGATTTAAATGGGTACAGTTATGGGGTATTGGTTCTATGTGGAATTTATATGGGACAATTAGATATATACTCCCAAGTGGGAAGTTAAGGTTTAAATTGGGTAATTTAAGAACCTTCGATTAATAAGTGCGCAAGACTTATTGAATAAAATTTTGAATAAGAAATTGTGAATATTATACTTTTGGGCCAAGTGAGCGAGTCTGGGTATATTGGTTGAGTGCATGATTAATTAAATTTGAGTCGGGATATTGACTCATTTATACTTTGGGCTAGTAATACGAGTGCTTAGGTACGGTTTGGGCCAAGTTAATTTATTAGAGGGTTATATGATAAATTATGGACTATTAAAACGAAGGGTGTTAGCCTTAATATGTGGGTTTTGAGGAATAACTTCTACAAGGTGAAATTTTGAACCGAAGAAGCGAGTTCGGGTAATTTAGTTGGGTGACCCAACTTGAGTGATAAATAAATCAATGTGGGAAATATTTAAATTACAAGTTGTCATATTGACTTGGGAATGTTAGGCTAGTGTTATGGTAATTGTGCACGGAGTAGTCTGGATTGATAAAATTTATATAATAAAGGAGGAGGGTCTTCTCACTATTCATGCCATGTCATATAAGGTTTATATACAAGACCTATATAAACAGGCTTTGTATCTGTCATATGTTTCCAACTCATAAACCAAACACAAATCCTTTAACTGCCACATCATACGATATTTTGTATGGAAGAGTTCAATGGTGTAAAGAAGAGAAAATTAATTAATACATATAGGACAAATTATACACCATGTGTGATGGTAAACACAAGGCTCGAGAAAATGTACTAGTAAAAGACACGATTCTCAAGTCAAGACCTCGATCCATGTGTTCTTTTACTAACTTCCCCCATTTCTCACTCTACTTTACAACTCACAATCACAACCCACCTTCTCCCACTCTAACCCAACAATACCACTACAGCTCTCTCTCTCTCTCTCTCTCTCTCTCTTTCTCTCTTAGATACCGTCAACCTTTTATATCCACACTTGCATGCTCTGTTCATAACCACAACTGGAAGCTTTGCACTGAGTTTAGAGGTAAACATATAAGATCGGGTTCATTTTTTTCCCATTTTTTTACATATTCCTCTTAGAAGACCGATTTCTGCACTGATTTTTGTACATTTTTATATTCCTGACTTTGCACTGACCAAAATCAATAAACCAGATCTGTATTTTTTATTTTAGATCTGGGTTTTTGAGGATCCCCTCGAGTTTATCTATATTTTGAAGTGAGTCTTGAGTTCATATGTGAGTTGAGATCTGGAATTTTTTGGTTGAAACTACGGTTGCCGATGTGGAGCTACGGATGTTTTCAAGAAGTGAGTCTCGAGCTATGGCGAAGGTTGTTCGGATGTTTTCAAGAAGTGAGTCTCAGGTACTACTTTTCAAGAAGTGAGTCTCAATTACTAATTGGAAAACATACATTGATCAAGTATAACTTTGTTTCTCTGAATATTCACAAGATTTTAATTAATTAATAAAACCAACTGGGTATTAAAATGGGTTTAGGAAGAAGGGAAACTATTCACATAATGTTCCACATATTTTTCATATCGCTTGAAATAAAATGTTTATGGCACCACTTAAATAATCTTTCATATCCCTTAAATAATCTTTTGCACTAATAAAATGTTTGTCCTCTGGATTTTTAGATTTTTAGTTATATATAGAGATTTCGGATTATCTTTTTGAGTTGTACCTTTTTTAGATTTGAGACTTATCTGGTGATTTTTTCGTATGGTATTTTTCAGATCGCAACATCATCCCTATAAAAGATCTAATATCTCAATATAATTATCCGGTGATTTGATACTTAAAGCTACCATTTTTCTTATATTCCTTTCTAGAGAACTCTGTTTCGACGTTATCAGATTTCTATATTTTTTCATGAATAACTTCAATGGGGATTTATATTTATGTGTGTGACTTTGAATGCTTTTTTGTTCCCTAATTTTTAGATGGACTTCTTTGTATGTGGTTTTCAGTCCAGTGTAATATTTTTAAATGGCAGGTGGTGTGTAGTGCCTTTTTTAGCTTCTTTTTTTCAATTGCTACTTATAAAAATAATTGACTCTTAAATTAGAGTGTATTATATATGGTTCAATTTAAGTTATTTTTAGGCTCTTGATATTATGCCTTTATTTTTTTAAATTAATTTCTTATTTTTTGAATGAACTTTTTTATATATTTTTTCATTTGTTCCATTTTTATTTAATTTTTAAAACCTCTTGAGCCTCAAAAACCATTTTTTTATCATTTCAATTTAAATTCTTACTAAAAATTATGAGCACATGGCTTGAGGTAAGTGGGAGCGCAGTATAGGACACATCCAGGCACAAGGCTTAATGTAATACTCCATACCCCAAAAGTACTCTAAAGATTTGATAAAAACGTACTCTAAAGATTTTCAACCCATGGCTCGAGGTAACAAGCATGGGAATTGCTTCATTCAAGCTCTTTTTTTTAACACATTTTTTTCTTATTTATAGTTTAAAAAAATTACTTATTGATTTTTTGTTCAACTTTAGTAAAATATAATGGTAGTCTTACAGCATTATAGTTCTCCCTATTAAACTTCAAGAAACTGATGCTACAAATGTCTGGAAAACGAATATATGGGAGCGATGTGTCTCATGGGGTAGTCATGTGAGATAATGCTCAAGTATGGTGTGTATTGTTTCATGCTATAGTTTTTAATCGATTGAAAATTTCATGTTATTTGTATTAGCTTAATTTGTTTTTACAGGCTTCTATGATTCGAATAGTATACATCATTTTTTTGCTTTTCATTTGTATGGAAGTGTGAATTTGTTTGGCCACTAGGCATTTATTGTTGTTTTACTATATTCTCTATAACATACAAATTTTATGTTCTTTGTGTTTTTAGGTTCTTACTTTTCAATGCATTTTTTTGGGAGATTCTCATTGTATTTAGATGGTGAGTTTGGAGGGACATTTATGTTGATATGTATATATTTAATTTTTATATCTGACTTGTATTCAAATGTTGGGTACTTATCATCTACATGTTTTATGTACGTTTTTTTTAAAGTCAAAGTAAGCATCGCTTAATGGAGAGAGGGAGACATCGATGGACTTGAAAATGATATGATAGATTTGTTGGTTCGATTGAATAGTGAGTTATTTTGTCTCATAATGTGGTCACGTGTAAAACAAGAAAAGTGGATTATGGAAGTTATTTGAGATTTGTAATAATAGGATGTGGGAAGATAGTTTTTGAAGTTATATGTGTTGTGTCAGGTGGAGCTGTAAATTCTTCCATAAATCTGTCCAAAGATTTTCACATTCCATGAGGCTATTCAAAGGGATCTTAAAATATTTATAACAGGTCAGTAGACATATATATTAATGCTTATAAATGTGGTGTTCTAAGGTGAATCGATTCAGAAAAAGAGATTAAAGACGGTTATTAAAAAACTTTTTCGTTAATAGTTGTAAAAGATTTAATAAATATAAACATCGCAGGATTTTAATAAATGTCTCTGTGCATGACTTGAGGTTTTGAAAGGGAGTAGACTTTTAAAGTGTAAAAATACCATACATAGGAGTGTGAGTGTGCCATAACAAAAAATAATTGGAAGTAAATTTATCACCATGCCATCGGCACGAGTACACCCTAGTGTGTGTGTGTGTGTGTGTGTGTGTGTATTTGCGATAATTGTGTAGTATATATATATATTTGTGTTCTTTACAAATATTAATGTGGACAATAATTATAGGAATGCGTACCCCTCTAATACTATCATGGGTGGTTTTGTGCGATGTGGGTGAATTCACTGGCTTGAGGAGCAGGGAGAGTATAGTCCTCAGGTCATAGCATCCATAAGTAAGGGTTAGACGTCTTGGGTTTGATTCTGTCTCATTTCCAGAAGGAACTATGACTGCCTCCATTGTTTTTATTTTATTTTACTCATTTGGGGAGCTAATCAGGTTGGGATGTCCGGGTGGATAAGTACACCAGGGTTGATAGCATTTTAGAGAACATTCGTTGAGTGTCTACTCGGGAGGATGGATATGTATCTACGACATGTGTGTGAATGTTGTAATATAGTTATACGTACATGTGGTGCATATATTTATATACTGGTAAAACACATAGTGTGAATTGTATTGATTATACATATAACTCGTGAAAATGTTATATGGTCCCAAATGAGCAAATGTTAATTAAGTTAATGTGATGAATAGCTTAAAAATCATATATTAAACATACTCGGGCTAGAGTAGTGGACCAGGAAAGATATTATCGAAAAGTAGTCATGGGGTATAGGACTAGGTGGGTCATGTAGAAAACATTAGTTGTGCACAATAGTTGTGGGGTGAGACGATCCTCAAGGGAGTGAGACACTAGGTTAAATATGATGAGCATTCATGAAATTTAATTTATTTTAATTCAATCCACTTGATAAATATTTCTAAAATGTTTTGGGTTCTAACCCTTGCTATAAAATATTTTCAATACCTTTTAGGTGTCCAGCCATAGGCATGCCATAATTGTTTATATTTCGGGGTCACGCAGATGCAGCATATGTGGATGTTGTAGGATTTTGACTCAGTCGCTTCAGTCATTTCGTTACTAAAGTAGGATGCAGCCAGTATTTCATTTGGGCATATCGCCCTAGTTGTTTCATTTGTTCCTGTCAGTTGATGTACTGAGTTTATTATTTTATTGGTTTATACTTTTGGAGTTAGGTTTTATAGCCGATGGAATTCTTGGAAAAGAATTGTATTTATTCATTGTCTATATTGTTTTACTCAGTGATTGTGTGAATGGTTTAAATTATATTCATCTTCATGTTGTGTTGTTGTTTGATAAAAAAAATTGGCATCATTTCTTTTTGAATACTAGGTTATTAGTAAGTTTTAAAAAGTTTCTCACAATGATGTTGAGAATGAACCAAATGAGATTCCTGTTTAATATTATATAGGACTGATCACTCGCTATTTTATTTGGCAGGGTGTCACACTAAGTATCTCCAAAATCGCCTCAAGATTAAGAACATATTATCCTTAGTCCTACAAAAGTCTCTAAGTTGCACAGCTTACCCCAAACATGATAACTCCCATAATCATCTTCATAGTTTTGTCGAATGCCTTATCCGAACAATTATTTTTTCCTTGACCACTAACTCACAATGGTATTCCTTACCATGATCCTCTAAGATCGAATGCTCCTAGAATCTTACCAATTCTCTATCGACAACTAATGGAGCCCACACATATGTCGTTGAAACATGAGAGAAAAAAATCCTACAACAAGCTTTACACACATCAAAGAACGCTCATCAGAAAATGAAATAGACGTAACATATAGCCTAAGGACACTATAACCTGGATGCTCTAATACCAAATGTAACACCCCCTATTTTTTACACCCAATTAATCAGGCAAGAAAAAAAACACAGGGAGGCTTAAATGATTTATATCAATCTTAGCATCAACGATAAACAAAAACTACAGTAAATTGAAACCGTCTATAAATAAAAATCCAACAAAGGATGACAATAGAATTAAGTAAATTGAAATAAATCGAAATCTAACAACTAAATCCATTATGTACAAATTTCTTACACAAAAATGTCTCAATTGAAAGAAAGAAATACAATAGTAACCACCTTTGAAAATAAACTCATAAATATAAGTGACTACTACAAAGAATCGATGACTCCTACTTTAAAGATACCAAGTTGTATCTCCTCAACTACAAGTTTGACAGATCAACCCTGCTTATATTGTAAATAACAATAGTGATATTTATGGGGGAAAAGATTTATAGATTTGGGTCAGAATCGAAAAGTTGCAAGAATATTTGCAATATCAATAATGTAAATCATGTGACTCATTTACTATAAACATGCAATACGTTGGCACTCACATGCAATGAATATCTCACCTATAATCTGATCCAAGTACTATGTGCACATCCCACCCAAGGCATAAGCTATACTAAAATTTGATATCTCTAGATACAAAAAACTGTCCATCTACATGGACCATTCAGATGCTGACAGGTGTTGTACAGTGGTAGATTAATCATAGTCATTAAGAATGAAATACTAACCAACACCAAGGATGCCGACCAACAATGATAGGAAAACACCAACAGTTGTATATATTAATGATTGTATAGATGTAAATGTCTACGATATAAAGACATTTCGTTCTTTGATATTCCATCTCTTGTACACCCCTCAGGGGCTATAAATACGTTGTAAACCCTACATTAAAAGGACACAAAAAGAGAGGCAATTGAACAATTCCAAGGCAATACAAAATAGTGGACGTAGTCTATTCTATTAAGTCGGACCACTATGAAATTATCTTGTCTCTTTTATTTATATTTATTTGTGATCAACTAATTAGCGTAGTCTAGTTTTTTGCACATTAACAGATTGATGTCGTTTGTGGGAATAATTTTTCTAATCAATCGCACTCAATCAAACATCTAAATGGATGATATTCCTGAATCGAGTATCAGGAACGAAAGTATTCTGCATACCCCTTCTGCTCCTCTACCTGCAAATGATTTGACTAGAATTCTGGACAGTCTTTTAAGAGGATAAAAGGGTATGCAAGATACTATTAGGCAACTTGCACAAACTCCTTAAGCCGTAGAACCTTCTCTTTCTACTCAAGAAAATATGCCCCCACCCCCACCAAGAGGTGGTCGGCTTAGCCACTCGATGATAACAAGATATCTGTCCTACCATCCAGGATCAAATTCATTACTCAGGACATCGAAATCTTTCCACACGCGGTCTTATTCTCCAGAGAGGCCAAGTGCCTTTGAGAGATTAAGTTATGCTTATCCCTTTGACCGTTTGGGACCTAGGGGGAACAAAAATGTTCCTAGGGCAAGGTTTGGTAATACCCTATTACCATCTTATCAAAGGGAAAGTACAACTCAATCTAGATAAAACGCTCGACGAACTTCTACTCGGACCGAGCAAAGGCTACAGGAAGAAAGCTCAGCAACTAATAAAGTTGTAATAAAAAAATTTGGTGATGCCATTGATGCGTGGAAAGGCTCTATATAGAGATTCGAAACAAGATTGGGAGAAATGGTGAAGACAAGAAACCCACTACAATGAAGCTTTATAAAAGGGTATCTATTTATACAAGCAATTGTGGATTTCCCTACTCCAGCAAAGTTCAAGTCTCCAGTAGTAACACCCAAATTTGATTGAAACACTAATCCAGTCCTCTATATAGAACAATACCAGGAAAATGTTGATATTTATGCTATCCCCGACAAAATGAGGTGAGCATTTTCTGGAACCATTACTGGATTTGCCCAAATCTGGTACAATGGTCTTCCTCGGGGACAAATTTCTAGCTTCAACCAACTGGTTGAGCTATTCATTAATAACCTTTTCTTTGGAGAAAAGTCTGTGAAAAGGGTGGCACACTTACTTAGTGTGAGACATAAAGAAGGAAACAACACTAAAGATTTCATCACTCGTTTTAATAACGAGAAACTAGAAGTTGTATATTATGAGGAAAAGACAGCAATAACTACTCTCATGAGTGGATTGCTTCCCGAAAAAATATATTACACTCTTGCTAAGGATACTCCGAAGACAATGGCAGATTTGATGGTTAAATTAGCAAAGATTATGAATGTTGAGGAAGCAATGGTAGCCAAGCATAGATCGGGGGAAAAAGTTAATGGTAAAAATGATAAGAAACATCATAAAGACTCCAGAGAACACATGGAATCAAGAAAGAAAAGATTTTTGGAGTGACTCAAGAAGTACAACGACATAGTCCGCTAACCATGGGAATTCACCATATTTTGGAGGAAATCAAGCATAATAATGATGTGCGTTGGCCTGATAAGTTGAGAAGTTCCCCGACCAAGAGAGATTAAACTAAGTACTTTGAATTCCATATGGATCATGGTCACAAGATGGAACATTGCATAAATCTTCAAAATGATATTGAAAATCTCATCCGAAGAGGAAAGTTGAATGAGTATGTTGATTGGTAGAACAATGAAGGAATTCGGCATAGATGAAAATCTCCTTGCAAGCCAAGAGAGGAGAAGAAAAGAGATCATAAAGATGACTAGGATGATGATCCTAATCTCCCCAAAAAACCCAATAACCAAAATGTGAGGTATTCTGTATAAATTTTGGTTCTTTTAGTTGCCAAATGATTACAGGTGGAGATACAAGAAGAGGAGATCATACAGCAGAGCGAAAAGCTTACCTCCATGAGGCACAAGTCTGCTCATACATATATAGGATCAATCTTGCAAAGGAAGATCGACCAAGGAAGGTTAAAAAAGACAAACTAGTAATTGGTTTCTCTAAAAATGACCTTTCAGGAGTACTGTATCCTCATGATGACCCATTAGTAATCAAAGTCAGAAAGGAAGAAATCATTGTCTCTAGAGTATTAGTAGATAATGGCAGCTTAGTGGATATCATGTTCTATCCTTATTTCAGCAACTTGGATTTTAAACTTAGCCAATTAGAACCTTATCATCGACCACTAATAAGCTTTGCAGGTGAGAAAGTCTTCCTATTAGGAACCATTAAAATGGAGGTGATGATAGGCAGATGGGCCGCTAGCAGAATAGAGAATATCCATTTCTTTATAATGGATACAAACGTGCATTTAGTTTATAATATAATCATAGGAATAGTAAGGCTAAAAAAGTTTGAAGCAGTATCATCCACTGTTCATCACTGCCTAAAATTCCCTATTAATTTTGGGTTGGCAATTGTGAAAGGTGATCAGAATGTAGCTCAAGAGTTTTACTACTCTTCTATCGAGCAAGAAGATTTGGAAGAAATAAAGAAGAAAACCAATACCTACTAAGTGGATACTCCTGAGATTGATGAAGAATCTGAAGTTTAAACCTTAAATTCAAGAGAGGAAACAGAGCTAGTAAAGGGACAGATTATTGAAGCAACTGAAGGCATTGTGTTAGATGATGATAAATCGGAGCGAATCACTCAAATAGGGACAATATTGGATCTTGTTCTTAAATAGGACTGGTGATCTTCCTTAAATAAAGAAAGCATGTGTTTGTCTGGAGTCATGAAGATATGCCTCGGATAAATCCCAATTTTCTTTGTCATAAGGTCAGCATAAATGAAGATGTTAAACCAATCAAATAAAGATGAAGAGTGTTCAGCCCTGAGAAGAACCATGTGATACAGGATGAAGACAAAAAGCTTCGGAAAGGAACTTTAATTAATGAAGTGAAATACCCAGACTGGTTTGGCTAATGTAGTTATGGTCGAAAAGAAAAATAATAAGTGGATAATATGTGTAGACTTCACAAATTTAAATAAAGTATGTCCAAAGGATCATTTTCCGTTGCCCCGTATAGATCAACTCATGGATGGAACATCTGTACATGAGCTACTCAACTTTATGGATGCTTATTCTGGTTATAACCAGATAAAAATAAAACCCGAGGATAGGTAAAGGACTTCTTTCATCACTCCCCGAGGAATATATTATTATAATGTTATGCTTTTTTGTTTGATAAATACAAATGCTACATATCAAAGGCTGGTCAATAAGATATTCTAGGAGCAGATAGGAAAGAATATGGATTTCTACATAGATGATATGCTTACAAAGAGCAAAATGGTGTCCTATCACATTGCCTACCTCACCCAGTCTTTTGTTTAACTTGAGAAGCACCATGTGATGTTGAATCCGGCCAAATGCATTTTTGGAGTGCAAGGGGGAATATTCCTCGGGTACATAGTAAATCAAAGGGGAATTGAAGTAAATCTAGACAAGAGTAAAGCATTAATTGAAATGTAGTCTCCAACTTGTAAGTAAGAAGTGAAAAGACTGACTGGACGAGTAGCAACCTTTAACATATTCGTGTCTCGAGCTACAGATAAGTGACTGTCATTCTTCAAGGTGCTCAAAAAAATATTTTTATGGAACGAAGAATGTGAAAAAAAATTTGAGGAGTTGAAAAAGTATTTGGGGTCACCTCCATTACTCTCCCGACCAATCACATGTGAAAATTTATACTCGTATTTATCTATTTCTGGATCGACAGTAAGTTTTGTATTGATCTAAGTAGAAAATGGAGTTCAAAAACCTGTCTACTATACCAGTAAGGCTTTTCAAGGAGCAGAAATCAGATACCCTCACTTGGAAAAATTGGCATTGATTGAAGCATCCAGATGCACGAAACCCTACTTCGAATCCTATACAATCACAGTTTACACTGATATGCATCTAAGGCAGACTTCGCATAAACTAGAGAAATCTAGTAGATAAATGTAGTGGGCTATGGAATTGGGGGAATACGATATAATATATGAGCCAAGGTATTATTTAAAAGGCCAAGCAGTGGAAGATTTCATAGTGGAGTTCACTTACTCTGAGGTCCCCGCGCAACAAAGTAAACACGCAGAATAAGAATCAGGAGAAAGTGAAGTTAAAGAAAAACTCCAAAAGAATGTTCTTCAAAAGAAGCAATTGCAGACCTGGCAGATCCCTCTTCCCGAACACAGGATATGACTAGGAAGTATGAAGAAGCAAAATGAAAAATATTCCACTATGGGAGTTTGACAAACCAAGCATTTGACAACGACGTCCCAATATGAAATTTATATGTTGATGGGTCATCTTGTTCAACCGGTAGTGGAGCAAGCATAATACTTAACACACCTAATGGTATTGATATTGTGTATGCACTATGATTTCAATTCCAGGCATTAAACAATGAAGCAAAGTACTAAGATCTTATCGTGGGCCTAAGTTTAGTCCACTCATCGAGTGCTGAGCAAGTTGTGGCACACAGTGAGTCTCAGCTGGTAGTAAACCAAAAACTGAGTTTATATGGAGCAAAAGGAGAATTGACAGCCAGGTATTTATCCAAGTCTATGGAAGTCATTATTAAATTACCATATGTTCAAATTAATAGAATCCCAAGGTTAGAAAATGCCCAAGTTAATGCCCTTGCTCGGCTATCCTCTGATACAAGAATTCAATTACAACGAACTATCCCTCTTGAGATTTTAGCTAATAGGAGCATAAATAAAAAAAATTGATGCTTAATTTAATTGCCATAGATATGGAACCATCATGGATGGACCCCAAGATACCATACATTGAAGAAGGAAATCTACCAACAGATATGGTGGAAGGAAAGAAGTTGAAAAACAAAGCAGCTCGGTATGTATTAAATAAAGGTGTTTTGTATAGGAGAGGACTAAGAGTTAATTTTCAACACCGTGTGCATCCATCTGTGGACCAAGATCTAATACAGGAAGTCCATAAAGGATCATGTGGATATCACATAGTAGGAAGAACACTACTCAAGGGTATTACTGGCCTACAATGCAAGCAGACTGTGCAACTTTTTTCAAGAAGTGTGATAAATGTCAAAGATTCTCTACCATTCGAAAAAATCCACAGGATGCTCTCACACTACACTAAAAATAGCAATTTGCACACCTTGATATTAAAAATCTATCACACTTTAAAACCCTGCCAATTTTGGCACGGTTTAATGATAATCTGGCACAGTTTTAAACTATGACAAATTTTGGCACTATTTAAAAGTGTGCCAAAATTGAATACACTTCGCTAAGATATATATAACCTAAAAAAAATATCTCCTTATAATTTTTTCATCTCCCGCACTCTCTCCTCTTTCATTATCAACCTTTCGATTTCTCTCTCCTACTCTTACGCGAGATTTATCAATGTGGACAAGTGCAAGAGGAAGATTCTAGGTCTTTCAACCAATGGAGTTTAGGAAAGTTATTTTACTCTCTCTATCTCTGGCCTCTTTTTATGACCAAACCGATGTTATAGGAAAGATATTTAACATCAGGGTTTTGATTTAACATTCACGTATTTCTTCACATCTCTCACTGTTTGCTTTGCGTCCACTGTCACAAGCGACTTTCGCAGAGATAAGAGAGAACCAAGTTATTGGTTGTTTGTTTCTGGCCAGGTATTCTACAAGGTTTTGGGTTCTAAAATTTAGGGGGTTGAGTGTTTGATGAATAACATTAATGATTAATCTTATTACATTTGATTTTTTATGTGCTCCCGTAACTATTTGATCTCACTCTTTGAAACCCTATTCATGGTTCAAAATCATGTGTTAAATATGGATTTTGAAAATCATTTTTTAATATTTGGGGGGGTTTGTAGGTTAAAAAAATGGTCAAATGTTGTTTGCTCTTTTTATATATTTATTAGGAAGACTTTTTTTTAATTCGTTTTAGAATCATTATTGTTCATGTACCAGAGCAATGTGAACTTAAGGCAATATTTTATATCCAGTGCATTTTCTGTTTTATGTTCATACATGACTATATTGTTGTTCATTTGGTTTGGATCTTGTTTAATTTTCAAAATATGGGTTATAGATTTTGATTCAACTTAGTGAAAGATATTATATTGCAATGTCCTTACAAATTTTATCCTCTGTATTTGAAGCTCATGTTGGTCACAGCAGACATAATTGTGTGTGTGCTACAAACGTTTAACACGTTTTTTTTAATTATTGTGATAATGCAGGGATTTTCCTATTTGAAGTTTTGTTATGGATGTGAAATGACAAGTATGCTTATCACATGTCATATAAATTGTGTTTTTTCGCAAATCTTTCGACCAAATCGCAAAGGTTAGTTATTTTTATGGTTTGGAAGGTTGGTTATGTATATATTTGGGTGTAAATTAACGTGATTTATTTTCTTAATCTAATTTCTAGGGATAGAATTGTGTCCAATCACCGCCACTTACGTCATCCAATCATCACAAGGTAAACATAAAAGGTTTCCTATCTACAAGTAAATTTCAAATAGGAGTTGTAATCTAAACACAATAAATATATTCAATGTTAAGTATTCATGAAAAAAGTGTAAGTTTTCTGGGGTGTATGAACATAGTTTAATTATGCTTCATTTGGATTTTTGGTTGTTGGAATACGCTTTGGTCGTTTATGGTGGGTGTGGCTAATTCACTTATATCTTGTATTTTAATGTTCCAAGCATAACTAATTTGACTTTAAGGATGTGTATGTGACGTTATCGAAAATGATTTTCAAGTAACCATTCTAACTTTTTGATGTTTTTAGGCTTATAAAGGTTACAAGTCATGTGAGTTAAACCATTTATTTATTGGATTTCAAGAGTTACGGCTCAACTATGATATTTGAAGTCACCATTTGTATGCTAATGTCACTATTTGAATGTTAATGTCACTACAAGGGACTTAAAACTATTTTGACCTTTTATTTTCAATGAATGAAAATTTCCATAATGTCATGTTAAACTTTATTGCAATTTTATTCATTTATCTTCGTCGTTATTCTTTAAAAAATAAAAACTTTGATATCTTTGTATAAAGGTCAACAATGATACTACCTCCAAGCCTCCAATATTAGTAGTTTTGCATTAAATTTAGTTCAATAATGGAAGTTAGCAGAACTATTTAGACTTTTGTCTATTTAGTGATTGTATAAATCAATGAAGATTTTCCTTTTGTGTTTTATTTTCTATACTCTGCGTATGCATACACAAGAGAAGAGACTGGAGTGTTGGACAAAAAGAAAATAATAAAGTTAGCATTCAAATGGAGTACTTCATTTTAGGTAGTTGGTTTGTTAGAGCTCTATCATGTCATTTAAACTGGTAATATTTTTTAGTGCTTGGTTTTGAGTAGTTAATTTTCTCAAATTTAATATATATTGGTTGTGTTTATTAAGATACAAACCCATGTAAACATCTGATATTATGTTGATTCTAACTAAAATTTTTTGTGAATTTTATGACTCTCACCATCTGTTACCACCAAGAGCCACTGCCATTCTAGAAACCTTCGTCATTATGCAACAGAGAACACTCACAATCAGAGGCCACCACAATTAATATGGAAGTATACCATTTTATAAGCCAGGTATATCCTACTCGCTATGTTAATTGTGTTTTAATCACAATAGGAATATGAATATTGTGTTTATTATGTTGCAAGGGAAATTGTCAAACAACACTTCGATGAAACAATAGATAGTAGACAATTAATTTTCGAGGCATTAATTTTCAATTGCAGAAAATGAAAACCCTATAGATTTCTTAGAGCTTCGTGTTTCAGTTAGGGCTTGAGTCCAAATTAAAAGAATTTAAACGAGATCCTGATATGCCTTTCAATGAGGTCATCCTGCAATGCCTTTCAATGCGATCAGTGTTAAAATATTTTCCCATTAACTTTTATTTTATGATCATTCAGGAAAGGATATTGCCTATAATTTTCTAATTTAAGTTGAGAGAGTGGGCTACACTTCATATTACTAATGACAGGTCTAATAATGTCTCTTACGAAAAAAAGGATAAAAAGAGACGTAGAAGATAAGGCCTCTAGGTCATTTTGTTTATAGATAAGGCCTTCAACTAAATTATAAGATTAAGACTCTAGCTCACTTTCTTTATAGATAAGGCCTTTGGCGCCTCAATGTATTCATTCAATTTTAAGGAAAGTTTTGAGAAAATTTGCTTGACCACATCAATGTGGTATAAAAGAGCATGGCCAACATGACGCCATAGTAATCCAGTCATGTAGAGCAGGACACGAACCACTTGAAGAAACATTGGTCATGTCTCTCTCTCCGTCGGTCCTGACCCCTTTGGGCATTGACGCCAGTAGCCCCACTGTCGTCGATGGTGGGAACCAATACCACTCGACTATTGGCATGCAGGATGACGCCCCACCCGTGTGGGTCCCCACCTATCCTGGTATATCCCAGCCACTTGCTCCACTAAGGAGCGCTGAGCCACTAGACATCACAAACCCAATAGTCGACACCATCACCAACCCAAGATGATAAAAGTACTGAGATAGAGTTACCCAATATCAAAGTCTATAATTTTAAATGCTGGGAAAATAATGACTTAATAAAAGTTGGTTTGCACATCATTGAAGAAAATAGGGAAAAAGTAGCCATACGAATGGTTTCTACATAGTAGAAGGCCATATGTTGTCACTCGTATCGTTCAATCGGGATAGTACAAAAATCTGAAGGACATACACTACCTCGCCCTTGGAAAATGGAAAATTTAAAATTTACTACGTTATAATGAACAGTCATGCAGTATGACTAGGACAACGTTAATTCATTTCTTTATATAGCATTATAATTACATGTTTTCTTATATAATTATGTCTATAAAATGAATGTTTTCTTTTAAGATTGCCTTTATATCAATAAAAAGCACATTTTCTTTTAATGATTGTGTTCACTATTCAATCCACTTAACTCGTGCAGTGAATACTTAAATAATAGTAAAACCAATAAACATGGTTAGATAATAGCTAAACATAGGATGGCATCCCGAACACATTATTCTGGACGTCAAGTCCTAAAAAAATTGGATTGATCATCTAAATATATATTCAACCCCATCAGATATGATCCATACGATCAAAGCAGTCCAACGGAATAAAATCTTATATTTCCTACACTCATAGCTATGGATAGTATGCCCAACCACTTATCTTATTGGCTTTGAGGTGGAATTAGGTATATATGTTCTATTACATAAAGATTGAAATGAAACGTTACAACTAATTAACTAACGGTCGATCAAGTGATCACCTCAGTTGGTGGGATACACTCGAAGCATGCATCTGAACACTGTTTTAATGATTAAAACCATGTATACGGTTAGTTAACTGATCACCTCAATCAGAGATGCCTGGACTAATTCATGAATGTATAGTCTCATAAATTTTACTAGAAAATTTACTTCATCCTCAATTAATAGGACATCAATTAAGATTCAATGACTAAAGTAAAGCTGGGGTAATAATGAATAAGCTGGGGCAGTAATGGGTAAACATAACAAAACATTAATTCCAAACTTGGTGTTGCAATTTTTCATATATTGCAAGAAAAAGTTCTTCATAAAATGTTTAGAAAATAACAATGTTCAGGGAGCGATAGAAGAGGCAAAGGGGGTCGACAGTCGACAACCAAGATCTTTGTGCATTATAAGAGAAATCTTGGATGGAGGCTAAGATTCTATTATCTGACTTTTAAAACTCCTTTAAGCCTTCATGGTCAAATGAAGAAGCAAGCATAGGGTACTCGTCACCAAATCTGTCACGTTGAGCCCATTAGTCGCTCTTCCAAACCCTTTGTAGCAAGATATGGGACATTTTGGGGAGCAAGCATTATCAGCTCTTCCAAACTCTCCCTTGAATGCTCATCTAGATTAATTTCGAATCTCTCTTGAATTTTTTTTACTCATTCAGTAAGCTAAAAATCAAATATATAAATAATAAGTACAATCTTAAACCTAAACTTGGCCCAAACACACCTACACAATCTCAAGATTAGCTATCATTAAATTTGGGTTTCAAACTTCATTAAATATAAAAACAACTATCGAGTTTCCTATTTTGGGTTACATGTAAGACTTTTTTTAGTATGACCATGCGTGGAATGTGTTTGAAGTCTTAATATTGGGAAAGTATGTTTCTAGGATTAAAAAAAGGAACTCCAAAAAACCAGCCACAAAACAAAACCATTGATACGAAAACCATATGCTCAAAACTATCTCTGATCAAACCAAAACTATACTTAACCTTTACTCAACCGCATCACATATCTCGAAAAATCCATATAAAAACCAGACACAACTAACAGCCCCAAACTTCAAAATCAACCATTCTCAACAACTGAAGCATACAAAGATAAAAAAAAAAGGTAGTAATAAATTACTTACACTAAGTATGTCATACGCAATTTTCTTATCAGCCTCTAAGAGTTCTTTCCATTTAGTTGGAACCGGGATTAGATTGTGAGTGATAATCCTAAGTTCATTTGATAGTTTAACGGACTGGATTGTATCAAGTGGCATGCCTTTTTTCCTTCGAAATTTCAATATACCCTTTTTCCCAGTAGCTTTGATGAGAAAATAGTCAGGGAACTAAATAAACTAATTTTCATTTACCATTCTTACAAGTAGAAAGGGAAGTTGTTGGTGTCTAGTGACTGTTGTGAATTTTTTTAATGCAAAACATATTGTTGTGAAATTATTTAACACAAAACAACCTCACATATTCACTCGATCCTATATCATAATCAATTGAATGATCAACTTTTTATAAGAAAACAATCCTTAATTGAATGGTTTCCCTAGGAATGTTACACTCTATAAAATTTACAATAGCCTTTTACATTGTAACAAGTCATAATAGTGGAATATAACTATAAAATTGGTTGTATGAAATAATTAAATGTTAATTTTACTCCTATTTGTTATATGTGGTGAAAATAAAATATCCAAGCTTGGATAGGCTGTTATAGGGTCTCTTTATCACCAAAACAATATGTAGTTATATTTAAATTATTTAACCTTTATTTTTCTCCTTTAGAGATTCATACTCCTATTGTATTAGCATGTAATACCCCGTATTTTTATGGCATTTCAATTTAGGGATTTATTAAATTTAATTGAGATAAATTAATTTAATTTTAATCATGAAAGTTGTTTTAAATATTTACTAGCATGACGAGAGTTAGTAATTATTGAAAGTTGTTGATTCATTAGATATTACTTATTGAGTAAAGTAATATGTAGAATTGATTTTCTTAAGAATTGTCACGAGTGAATCAAATGGCAATTATGGAAATTTAAGTCGGGACGCGTCTGTGTCTTGACAGGACTAAATTATTATTATATAAAGTGAATAAATTATAATTTGCTCGTATGGTCGTTTTGAGTGCGCCAAAGTGTCCAGAAGGTCGAGATAGTCAAAAAATGTACCCGGAGGTTTAGTTAGGGTCTCGGGGCATTTTTAGGCCTAATTGACATCCCGGGAGGATATTTTAAACATTTTATATTTTTGGGGAATTAAACCCACGAATTTCCTAAGGATATATCAGCCTTTAAGATTTGTCTTCTAGGGTTAACAAACACAAAATCAAAGGACGGCCATTAGAGAAGAATTTGGCATGCTTTTCAAGAAATTCAAGGCCAAAGACTCAACCGTTTTCACGGCCACCACCACCAAAACGTAGATCGCGCGATGAAGAACGCAACCATACCATTTCATCCACGAAATCAGGACCTTGAATTTTAGGCAAGTATCTATCTCTCTTTATTTTTAGTTAATGTCTCAATCATTTTAGTCCAGGGTTGTTTAGGACTTATCCCATGAAAGAAATTATTAGTTTAGAGACTTTAAATCGAATGTTTAGAGAGATTTCATATATTCTAGATATACCCATCATATGTAGGGGATTACCAGCGAATTCTTATGAGTTTAGAAACAAGAAATCTGGGAAATAATTAGAGGAATGTATATTTCTTTCAAAATTAGGGTTCTTGAAGATTATGTCAATTTTACCCCATAAATCTGATATCGTGGATGAATTTATACATGTTTCGCGTAGGAAATCTTGTATATATGTATATAGAACCTGTAGTACCGTTATTTGAGGATTCTAGAGTTGTTAATGACATTTTTGGAGAAATCGGAAGATGAAACCCGTAGGTTTAAATTTGCAGTTTTTGGGAAAGAACTGCTTGATCGATTGATCGAGCCCAGAGCATCGATTGATCAACGGATCGATCGATCGACCCCTTTTCTTTGATCGATCGACCCCTCCTGGAAAAACTGCGTATTTCTCATTTGTTAGTTTTAATCCGATTAAGATGTATGGGAACCCTTGATTGTTGTTGTTGGAATATAATGGGATATATAGATGACCAGTAAGGCCTAGGTAGACCCTGTTGAGTAACATTTTAGTGTATGATAAGATTTTGGGTTAACGAGGAATGATTTATGTGTATAAGAATTCATGCGTATATTTAATAAAAAGATCGGGACTCGTAAGGGAGTTAGACCGGAACTTAAGTGAGTGAATGCCTACTAAAATTATACTTAGAATACTTCGAGAGAAGGTAAGTGAGTATGAAGTGAACAATAAATGAGAGTAAAAATAACAAGTCCGTTATACGAAATAATTCAGTAAAATGTGTAATAACGGATAATTATAATTATGGGTCGTGAGTGTACCTAATTTAGAAATGTGGATGTGTATATATATATATATATATATATATATATATGACTGTGTGATTGTGCATATATTATACCTGTATGAAAATCATACTCGGGCTACTTGCTATCACGAGGTTTTTCGCGTCGGGACGGTCTTATCTCTATGGAACCTTTATGGGGGATATTGACTAGTACCCTAGAACATAGGATTCCTTGGTACAGGCTATCTGATTGATAGTCACATGTCCTAAGAGACGTGAGGGTATGTGCTGACCTCTTAGTGACTTGGAACTATGCTTCGCCTCCATTTGTATGTGTTTTATGTTAATGCAGTTCGAGAGTGATTCCGAACTAGCATTTCCCTACATATGTGTGATACATGGAATTGATAGAAGAGTATGCCATCACAATATATTTTATGTGGGGTGTAGATAGTATATATATATTATGTGAGCGACTGGTTTATATATACTTATATATGGAAACCTAGCACCATAGATTCTATGTGGGGTGCCGTTAGTATATATATTATCCGTGTAACTAATATATATACGTATATCTATATGAGAACTTTCTACCGTGCGTAATAGTAGTTAAATAATGTATAAATTTTCAACTTCACTATAAGTATTCAAAAATTTTATGACGATATGGGGTTATTCTAAATAACGTAATAAATCCTGAAGAGATTGATTTTCTAAAGTGAACATCATAAACTTATTTTCAAGTGATAAAACCTTATGGAGAATAAGTTAGAGAGACTTATGAGATTCGTTAGTCCGGTAGGCATGCACACTAGGCGAGATGTGAGAATTCTCAAGAGAGTGTCGCATACTAGCATGGTTGTTGCATTAGCAGGTAAGCATTTTAAATACTTTCTAAACTGTTTTTAAACTGTTTTACAATCGGGTTCTGACCCATTTTCTATTATCTCTTCTCTTTTGTATATATATGTATATATTACCGGTGCCCAGCCACAGGCGCGTCATGCATATGTTCTTTGGATTGGACGCGCTGTAGCTTATGTGGGAGTTGCAGTTCCTTGTTGTAGACGACCTCCTCATTGATTCGGTTTTTATTATAGTTCTTCAAATGTAGGGCATGTGTCGCCCAATTCCCCATTCAGTATAGATTTGTCAGAAATGTATGTTCCTTTATTTTCAGTATTCGTTACTCTTTGAGTATTAACTCTTGTTAGGATGATTTCATTTGTAGTTTAAATTATGTTTGGTTAATCTAGATGGATTAATTCTTTTTTGTTGATTGCTATCCGTAGTACTTATTTGATTCTTAAACTGTTGGTTATTTAAAAGGATTTCAAATTGGAATTTAATAAAAATGGAAATAAAGTTTTAAATTATTTTGTCACTTACCTCAATTATTTAGGGTGTTTAAATTGGGAAATTTTATTTTGTGACAGTGATGCTAAGAATGAACCAACTGTTCACCTTGATTTTAATTTGACATAAGATTGATTGCCCGGTATTTAATTAGGTGGGGTGTCACACATCTATGAAGAATTATCATCATATCCTAGTAAATATTCTTCATATGAAAGTAATATTCACGTAAATCCACATTAGAATATTTATGGTCTACGCTCCAAAGATTAGAAGAATAAAAAATCATGACCCTGATTTGTGACTCCCCACACGCAATATTATATTTCACAAATAATATACTACTCTTGAATTGAACAAATGTGGCTCGAATTGGTTGTTCTTAAATTCCCATAGCCATTAAAGACCTTAATATCAAGCAAACCAAAAAAATACCACAAATTTAAAAATACGGTGGGGGTAAATATCTCTAAACCACCAAAATAGAGTACAACATACATCTCTTCTTACGGAGAGGAGCCTCAACACCATCAAATCATCTATTTTTCCAAATAATAGATAATTCTTCTTGAAAATCCTGAAGTTAATTAATGAGAAGAAGATATAATTTATGAGGTCCCACTGATTCTTCCTACAGTTCACCTTCACTACAACATATCTAACATAGACATATGTTCTAAATGTCCATTGCAAATCTTCATCATTCATATATTTTTTCTTACTCTTAAAAGAATAGTAAATCTTGAAAACATTTTGTTGTCATTATTATGTAATAGAGAGGCATTTTGATGTTGTATATGTTTGTATCCACAATAGAGCTAGGTTTCTTTATACACATTTGATAAAATGTACTTTTAAGTTTTCATAAGTTCCTTATTTTTCAAAATGAGATTGACAAAAATAACATTGACTAGGGAAATCCATACACCTTATAGATATTTTCCACAA
Source organism: Sambucus nigra (assembly GCA_949130495.1). Taxonomy (NCBI): domain Eukaryota; kingdom Viridiplantae; phylum Streptophyta; class Magnoliopsida; order Dipsacales; family Adoxaceae; genus Sambucus; species Sambucus nigra. The sequence continues at coordinate 581,566,252 of OX422210.1, read as the reverse complement.
AAAACTTAAATGTGAATGCATGTTTCAACTTACATGGTAAGGCATTAAGTCCAGGTATTTTACAGGAAAAAAAATCCTAGTTGTCGTACTAATTGCAGCAGCTTGAAGGGTGTGCAAGGACAACTTTGTGGAGATTGCTTATATATGAGGTAAAATCAAATCTATTCATGTCCTCACAAACAAAGGGACACTTATTACTCACTACAGCTTTTCAATTTACAATACTTTGTGTTTGTAAAATATGTGCAGAATGTAAAACCTGAAATGTATTGTATTAGTTATATGCCTAAGGGTCTATATGGTTTTACATTTGCTTAAACGTTACAAACTTTTTGGGACTGTTCAGGTTTTCTAATTCTTTAAAAATATATATATATATGTCTTCAAAACAAGTAGTTAAAAGGGTGAAAACCCAAACCAAACCCCAAGGCATGGACACTTCGCACGGGACCAATGTAACTTGTAGGAATTGACTACGTAGTCATGGGTCTCCCACTTTGAGAATATGACGATAATTTGAAAACATCTAGATTAAGCTTAAAAATAAGTCGTTAAAAGGGTGAAAATTCAAACTAGCTCCCAAATGTCCCCATAAGAGGCATGAACACCTTGAACGGGACCAATATAACTTATAAGAATTGGCCAGGTAGTCACAGGTCTCCCAACTCGAGAATATGATGATAATTTGAAAATATCTAGTTTATGATTAAAAACATGTCGTTAAAGGGTGAAAACCCAAACCAGAGCCCAAACAACCCCGTAAGAGGCACTAACACCTCGCACGTGACCGATGTAACTTGTAGGAATTCATCGTGTAGTCACGAGTCTCCCGATTTGAGAATATGACGATAATTTGAAAATATTTAGAATAGGATTAAAAACAAGCCGTTAAATGGTGAAAATCCAAACTAGCTCCCAAACGTCCCTATAAGAGGCATGAACACCTCGTACGAGACTAATTTAACTTGTAGAAACTGACCATGTAGTCACGGGTCTCCCGGTTTGAGAATATGATGATAATTTGAGAATATTTAGATTACGCTTAAAAACATGTCATTTGAGCGTGAAAACTCAAACCAGTCCTCAAATGGCCCCGTAAGAGGCACTAAAACCTCTCATAGGACTAATATAATTCGTAAGAGCTAACCACAAAGTCAAAAAACTTCCGGTTTGAGAATATAATAATAATTGTAACTCATATATGTTGTTTTTCAACTTGAATAAGATTTTTTTTAAATTACTTGATTACTAATATCATCTCTTTTTTGTATCCTACTTTTTTGCAGGATAACATTTTATCGTTAGCTTTTATCCACGTGGAATACATGAAGAAGTCAATGCTTTACAACAAAGGGATTATTTATTTAATGTCGTTAATATTCAGGATTCTATTTTTTTTGTTATGGTTGTACGGGATTTTGCAATTTTATTGCTAGCTTTTATGGTCATACGGGCTTTTATAATTTTATTGCTATATTTTATGGCCGTACGGGCTTTACATTACGCAGGTTTTATATTATCAGGTTTTAGAATGTTCAAAAAATAGAGGAAGCTCTGCCCAATTTTTTCTGGTCTGTGAACTATTAAGACTTGTAATATTTTGAGGTTTGTATGTACATTAGTTTATAAACAACGTGCGAGATTAGCAATTTGTAAATTTTCTTATTTTCAAATAATTATTTTTTTTCTTTGATCCAAAAATTTGACACAGTTCAAAATCGTGCCAAAAGTGTATCAAAATTTTTCATGGTTTTGAACTATGTCAAAATTGTATCAAAATGTACTAAATCTAGCACAATTGTAAACTGTACCAAAGAGTGCCAGAAATATCAAACTCTGGCATGGTTTAAAAATGTACCAGAAGTGTCACCATCCAGACAAATCTGACACACTTTTAAACCGTGCAAGAAAAAAAATGGTCAATTTGGAACACCTGATTCTCGCACAATTCAAAACTGTGTCAAATTTGATCTAGCACAGTTTTAAACTGTGCCAAATTTCTATTTTTGGTGTAGTGTCACTCCAATCACTTCACCATGGCCATTTTCCATGTTGGGTATAGACTTGGTCGGACCACTGCCAACCACCTGAGGAAGATTTAAATACTTGGTTGTCATAGTGGATTATTTTACAAAATGGGTTGAGGCAGAGCCTCTGATAGACATGCCTTATGAAAAGGTCTATCAGTTCATATGGAAAAGCATCATTTGTAGGTATGGGTTTCCCTATACTTTCATTACCAACCACGAAACACAGTTTGATAATAATGAATTTGCAAATTATTGTGTTCGGTCTAATGTTCAAAAATTGTATTCATCTCTAGGACATCCTCAGAGTAATAGACAAAATGAAATTACGAATAGAACTTTACTTAACGGGTTGAAGAAAAGGCTTGGCGATGCCAAAGAAAATTGGATAAACAATTTACATTCTATCTTGTGGGCATACCGAACAACACCACGAATAGCAAAATCCCCATATATGTTAGCATTTGGGACTCAAGTTGTCATTCCTGTCAAACTAGGCTTACCATCCCATAAAGTTTTAAATTATAACTCTCCCGCAAGTGACCTAATGAGAAGTTTGGATCAAGACATGATGGAATAAGTAAGAGAAGATGTTGCCTTGCGAAATGCGGATTACCAACAGAGAACAACCTATTTTTACAATAAAAGGATGATATCGACCAACTTGAAAGAAGGAGATTATGTGCTGAAGAAAATGCTGCAACAATGATCCGACTTGGAACCTATCGAATTGAAACCTTGGAAGGCAAAAAATTCAAAAACCCATAGCATGTAGAGCATCTCAGAAAATATTATCAATGATGTTGTAATCAGTTTGAATTCAACTTGTAGTATTAATAAAATTTTCAGTTCTTTCCATTTTTGTTTTAAATTTTTTTGGGAGTATGAGTGTTATACACTACTCTAGCTACTTGATAAAAAGTTATACATTGTTGCTCGGCTAAGAAAATTATTTCTCGGCTCAACAAATCTCGCCTTGAACGTTGATCGATAGAAGCAACAAGTTGCTCGGAGCAGCCACAAACTTGATCGCTGATAAACAAATCCAAGTCAACAGGATGTCAAATCCTCAAGAAACTTGGTTCACAAGCATAAGGATAAAACAAGATCTTTATCCTACCGGGAAAAGTACAGGATGAACATTGCAAATATTCCTTAAGAGGAATGTAAGCACATATTCCACAAATGCCCGGTCACATCACTGATATTTAATGCAAAAATCCAATACTTGGGTGCATTAGTGAAACCTTTAGAGACACATTGCAAATAGTTCTAAATTTAGATTTTAATCTAAGTATGATAGTAGAACCTATGTATTCACCTAACTAGATCTAAATTTAGATTTTAATCTAAGTATGCTAGTATAACATTTGCACTCATTGATCATTGATAGTCAACGTAATAAAAGTGTATCAATAGAATTAATGATAAAAAAGGATTAACATTCAACAGAAGATAAGTTGATCAAATATCCATTTCATTCAAATCAATTTAATTACATGATTGTGTTAACAAAACAATGTACAAAACTTCATTCTACAGGACGTTTCCCTTCAGCTTTTGAAACAGGATTCATTCCAACAGGAGGATCATCTAAAGTATAAGGATAATTGATGAAGTTAATATCTTGAAGTGTTCTAGTATTTCTTCTACTAGGACGATCTAGCAGGTGAAGAGGTTGGACGATTTCTAATTTATCATGAAGCTCATAATCTCCCAAGTATTTTAAAATCAAGCATTGGGGAATATGATGGACTAGAATCCAATTGACATCTAATTTAAAAGGGGGATTGTCAAGCTCAAGTAAGACTTTAACATACCAATCCCATAATGGGTTGTTTTGATCCACCTTCATCACTGTCAAAGCGTTTATCCAACCCCATTTATAGGCCTCATTCTTAGCCTATTGAAGCTTATCATCAAAATGCCCTAGATCTTCATTGTACCCATCCATCTAGACTTTTCTTGGTTTTTTATGGAATTGAAAGGTCATTCTGTAAACTTGGTAATGCAATTTCTTCAATAACCAATCATAAGCTTGTAACTGAGAAGATTGGGTGGATAGTTGCTCGGACAAGGTCTGTAGCTTTCGTGACATATCAGCAATGGCTTGATTTTTGGCCTTTAATTATGCATCTTGGTTGGTAAGGGGCTGTTAGGTCCTGAATTCCTCTGTAGTACCTAGGACAGGTTTGACTCTAGCGCGGGAAGATAAAGAAGCCGATTTCAATTTCTTCAGAGCCTCCGACTCCTCACTCAACATTGCATTTTCAACCTCTAAGAATGAATAACCCTCATTTGTAGTAGTAACAATAGCAGTGAATGACTTTAGGGCATAAATTTCATCTCTCAAGTTGTTATTCTCCTCCTCTAGAAGCTTTACAATGTCCCTTACTTCATCTACATCACATTTGAGTAAGAATTATTATCTTAAAAAATGAGAAACAAATTTATCTAACTTTTGCTCACAGCCCCAACCTTCACTAAGGGCCTAGAATTTCTTTTTATAAGCCTCATGAAAAAGTGCCCTAACTTCATTATGATCCTCTTGAAGCTCTTCAATCATTTAATAGTAGGAAACATTATTGGTCATTGCCCGATCAAGAAGACACTTCAAGTAAATATAGTCTTCTTTGGCTTTCTCAGATCCCCCTTCACCGAGCAACTTTAGTAGGTCATCATCGGTTAGAGATAAATGACCAGGTTTGAAAAGATCGTTACACCTAAGGAGTAGCTCGGAGTTAGTAGATGAGAAGTATTTAAATTTATCCATAAATTATTAAGAAGAAGAAAGTCGTTAATCAACAAGGTGCAGAGTATTGAAAAACACAAGCAAGGGAACAAAAATATTTATGTTTTCATTAATAAAAAAGGAAAGTACAAATACATCTTTAAAAAGAAGAGATAAACTACAACTACTTAAAAAAGGGAAAACAAAAAGATTCTCGGTTCTACACATTCTTCTTATCTGACTCAGGATTAGCTGAAGTGGAAATAAGAGCAAAAGGAGAAGGAGGAGGATTAACTTTTGAGGGCGCAGTAGAATCAACATCCTGATGGTGATCAGTAGACTCCACCACTATGAAGGATTCACTGGAACCCCCATCATCAACTTCCTTATCCAGGTTTGGAGAAGTCCCGGGATCATGTCACAAGAATAACTCGAAATCTTTTGGAGTACCGGCCTCCACCAAAGCAGAAGACCATCCATCCTTGAAGCAATTTTTTTCACAAAATCAATTTTTGAAGATGATACTCCAAAGGCCTTATCCCATCCTTTGTTGAATCCAGCCTCTCTGGCCTTAGCCATCTACACCTTCTCAGCACCCAAGTCCTTCTGTAGCTATGCACACTTGACTTTCTCAGCATCTAAGTCTTTCTGTAACTTTTCAGCCATCCCCCGAGCAGTTTCAGCAGCACCCCTATGGCCTAGCAAAGTCTCAAAATTTATTATTCAACTTACCAATCAAGGGCCAGAGACCATTAGAGAGGCAGAAGAAGATATATCGACTAACCCACGTTGGTCAGGAAGACTTCTGCTAACTTAGAAGGCAACCCTCTCTTTATTCTCTTTAAAGGGATCTCTTCAATTTTGTTAGCTGGGGGATTTTTCACAGTCTCATCTTTATTTTTTACCCATTCATCAGCTTGTTTATAAGGAGGATTGGCAGCTATGTCTCCCAAAATGCTGGGAATCTTCCTCTTCCCCATAGATATGGCAAGGGGCAAACTTAAATCTAAGAAAGAGAGGTAAAGGGTGGCAAGATCACTACTGCCTGATGCAGTAGCTGAGGAAGTAGAAGGAGGTTCTTACTCAAGGTAAATTACAGGGGAAGGAGTAGGACGAGCAACAAAGGAAGAAATTGTATTCTTATACTGCAACAAATAGGATGTCGTGTTCCTCACCAATTCTTTGATGAAGTCCCCAAATAAACTTCAACTCCCTCAGATTCACTTCCCTTTCCTTTGGGCACCTTCTCTTCTGATCAACTGCAATAAAAATTTACATAGAAACAATTAGTGTAACATTTAAATAGATACATACAAGACAAAACAGTTAAATAAGGAATAACATATCCCATTACCAAAAGGAGGGCATCTAGGTCCCTGGTACTCAGCATTTCCAGTCAAATGGGCGTATTGCCAATTTATTACAACAACTCCATGCTCAAAAATAATCCTTATTGGAGTCTGGAAGATTAACTAGTAATGTTTTTTTACATCCTTAGTCTTTAAATAAAAAGTGGTGTCACTAGTCACCCACTAATAACAAAACATTATTTCTGGAATCCCCAGATGGGTTCCATGAATTTGACTCAACCTATACACCCCATTTATGACCCTCCAAGTATTGGGAGCTACCCTAGCTGGGACAATGTCAAATTATTAACAAAATTCAAGGTACGGGGGGTTGGGAGGAAAGGTAAACCCACACTCAGCTATAAAAATAAAGGGAAACTAGGGACCCTTAGCAAGTGAGAAAAAATCAATAGGTAAAGTAGCATATTCCAGAACAACCCAAGAGGGAATCTTAAATTCATTTCTTAATTCATCAAGAGAATCAATAGAGTAAACCATAATGAAGAAGAGAAGAGAAAGAGTTCTTACATGAATTAAGGATTCGGTAAGAACTGAAGAACATAAAACAATCTCTCAAGAGAGAGAAAGAAATCTTAAAGACACTATGGCAAAAAACACTAAGAAAATTTGAGGTAGTAAAAGTTCATGGATTTTCTCGTTCTTTATATGTTGCCTTGAAAAGTAGAAAAATATTGATTAAAAGGTAGCGTCGATTGAACTGGTGGCGGATAAAGGCAAAAAAAATGGATTTTCCAAAAAATGATTTGTTAAAGTTGTGGATAATTTCAAAAATGCCACGCGCATTATATTTCCATAATTAAATCATAATCTTTTACAAGTATGGGAAGTCTTCAACCGACTAGGCCTAAAATTATTGCCCGAGCAACTATAAGAGCCAAATGACCCATACTCTTGTGAAAACTTCAAGCATGAAACATTGGGGGCTTCTGTTGATACCAAAAATTATCTATCTGGGTGGAACATTCAGATACTGACACATGTTGTATAGTGGAGGATTAATCCTTGTCATTAAGGATAAAATACCAACCAACACCAAGGATACCAACCAACACCAGGGATGCCGACCGGCGATGATAATAAAATACCAACAGTTGTATACATTAATGATTGTATAAATGTAAATGCCTACGATATAAAGACATTCCATCCTTTGATATTTCAGCTCTTGTACACCCCTTGGGGGGGTAAAATACGTTGTAAACCCTACATCCAAGGGGTATGAAAAGAGAGGCACTTGAATAATTCGAAGGCAATAAAAAATAGTGGAAGTAGGCTATTCAATTAAGCCAAACCACTTTAAAATTCTCCTGTCTCTTTTAGTTCTATTTCGTTGTGATCAACTAATTAGCATAGTCTAGTTTTTTGCATCAACGGGAAGAAAATGATAAATGAATGAAATAGGGATTGTAAACACCACATTATAGGACCCCATAAGTCTCCCCTTAGGTCCCTATCACCTCCCCATCTCACTACAAACCTTAGGTTACACTCCGAGTACTGATCTAGAGGCTATCGAGCACCACCGGGCCCTGTTTGACTCCGGTAAACTATATCGTCAGAGAAAAATATCTTTGAATCTTCAAAGGGAACTGAAACCCCTTTTCAAAGGTTCGTCCTACGCACGAATCAGCATAATGGTTCGGACGAATAGACCATTTTACTACCAAAGACTGATTTGGAAGCCACCGGGCACTCTCGAGCCCCGATTTGATCCCAATCAACTTCATCGTCAGAGCAAAATCTCTTTGAATCTTTAAAGATAACTAAAACCCATTTCCAATGGTCTACCCCACTGCATAAAACAACATACCTGTTCGGATGAATGATCAGTTTTCCCCTGAAAATCGATTCGAAGGCCACCGGGCGTTTTCAGACTCCGTTTGACCAAAGTCAACTCTTCCGCTCGAATGAGACTAAATTAATCTCCAAAGGGAACTAAATACCCTTTCTAACGGTCTACCTTATGTGTGATTCTAACCTACAGTACAAACGAATAATCCATTTTACTCCTAGAGGCCCTCGGGAATTTTCGAGCCCCGGTTGACCAAGGTTAACCTTTCGAACAAAGTAAAACTATTTAGAATGTCAAAGTAAATATCCTAACGTTTCCAATGGTCTACCTTATGCGCAATTCCGACTTACCACGTGGACAAACGATCTGTTTCTGTCTGACGATCTTCCGTCCAAACGACCGACGTGTGCTTCTAAGCCACATTTGACCAAAAGTAAACTCTCGAACCCGAGAGCGGTCCAAAGTAATCTTGAAGCTATCTAAATACCTTTCTAATGGTATGCCCCGTGCATAATTTGGATCAACGATTTGTGTTTATCGATCATTTTTCTAGGAATATCTGCACAGGGCTACCAATTGGCAGGTCCAGGTCTCTGCCTATTGGCATAGTGTCTGGGGTCACATTGCAATAGGCACCCCCTAGGGTAGGACGATTGTCCCCCGCCTGACCCTATAAATAGGGGCCATGACCTCATTCTCAAGGAGGAGGAGAGATTCATCAGCATCACTGATCTCAACCACATTCCATCGAAATCAGCGAAGTCCCTCATTTGAAGTTCCATCCAAGATTACATCCCCATCCTTTTAATACCCAATTTGGAAAATATCCTTCTCTCCATCAACATTCATCAGCACTCAAGGGAGTTCATCCCAGATCAAAGATCAAGCTTCAAAGAAGGTCAAATTCCTTCCACCTCTCTTTAAATTTCTTGTTTTTGAATAATAAACATTAGAGTCATAATCTAGTTTTTACTTTAGTTCATACACATTAATATCTAAACTTTTATTAGTATATTGCACATAATTTATTTTCTACAAAAATCCCAAAAACAAATAAAAGAGGGTTACACCTATAAATTTCGAACGGAATTATCCATCACACTTTTTCCAAAACCTAAAAAATATATTTTCTACACACACACATATAATAAATTATGTTCGGATCTATAGGATAAACCCCGCCCCTATGATACATTTGAAGTACGTGGACTTTGATGCCTTTATAGGGTATGTAGGCGTCTTGGATTAAAATTCGAGACTCGAGTCCAATTTTCTAATTTTCTCAATTTCCAAAATTCCCTAATTTTCTAAAACCTCCCATTTTCAATTTTATATATATCATGCTTATTTGAGTTTCATCCAACACATATTATCGTTTCCTAATAACGATTAATATCGTGATGAATGCAGATATCATAATTTCTACATATATTATTTTGGGAACATTCCTAGAGATGGCCTAACTCTACCTTATCCATGGTATGAGTTGAATGATTTTAATCTCCATTATATAAACATGCACACACACTTCTGTGACACCCCGACTAATTAAATACCGGGTAGCTACTCCTTTATAAAATTAATTCAAAATGCCAAGTTGGCTCAGTTAATAGCATCACTGTCGAAAACATTTTATTATTACTAACCACCTAGTATTTAAAAAAGCAAGTTGCCAAATTTTAATTTAAGTCTGATTAACATGCAACAAGTGTAAAGAAATAAATAACACCATTCACCATACTGAAGTAAAATGAATAACCATTACAAAATGTAAATAAACTCTGGAGGAAAAACTCCTCAATACAAATCCCACAACTGATAAGTAAACTGAAATAAATAACTAAAACTGAATACTGAACAATACATGCTAGAGTCTAAAAACTGAAATGTAAAAATGTCTAATAGAATTGGGCAACATGCCCTACAACTGATAGATGCAGAGAGTGGAATCCAAACGAGAGAAGCGTCTACATGCAAATCCCTGTAGCTTCCACAAACAGCTACAGCTCGTCACCTGAATGAGAATCCTATGCTTGGTGTCCTTGTGGCTGGGCACCTAAAATGGTTTTACAAGAAAATATATTTGAAAGCAAATGGGTCAGAGCCCGAAAGTGGAAATCATTTTAAAAACCTGCAAGTGCTTTAAAAACATTTAAAACATTAAATGCAAAGTACATGTTAGGACGTGCACTCACATTAAATTCTCACCTCTCGACTAACTGTGCACTCCTAACGTAAGTACCCATCTATAACTACCCTTTCCACTAGCTAAGTGACAACGTAACTAGCTAGACTACCAAAGGTTCTACCCATTTTACTCGGTTAATTTAACATAACAACGCTCATAATTTAATAGAGGTTTAACGTAAACTCAGTTACTAACTATGCCATTGATATAACTAATAGCTAACTCATTATATATCTCGAAACAATACCGTAATATTTTTACAACATTAACATGAGGATTTCCATTAATTTAATGTATATTATTCACATCATAAATATACGATACAAGCACCCCGCAATCTAAGCTATGGTGCACACATACTCTGCTATCCATCCCGGTACATCACGTACATAAGGATCACATATTCCGAATCTCTCAGGAATAGTTCAGATAACACAAATCACAAATAGTGGAGGCGAACACAGTCACCATCACATGGGTCACGCACATACCTATGCTCCCATGGTCAGCGGACTTATTAATATCACAATAAGTCTTTCTATGACCTATGTTCATCAAGGTACCAGTCTAAATCCCCCCCGTAGGCACACAAGGATTAGAGGGTCCTAAGCGAACGCAAACCTCCCGTGATAGCAAGTATGGTAGGTATGTCATACACATAAACTATATACTAAGCATTCACACATCTTAGATATTACCATTTTAATAAGGTATAGGCTACATCATTATACCATTATTCCAAACTTATATTTTTCAAGTCTCCCGTTAATATAAAGTTAAATTACCAACACGTCTCACGTCGTATACCCTTAACCTTAAAACCTATCTATAATAGATTATTAGGTTCCGATTATTCCCAAATATAACATCTTTATTCCTAAGGTCTTTACTTCTGCTCTAAACCTTATTTCATCGAATTACACAATTTTTCACTATTAACCCAAACGTTACCTCTCTAACGAATTTCAATAACCTAGAATAATTCCCCGAATGGCATTCTAATTAAAGTCCACTATAATAATCACACCTATTGGTCTTCCTTAAGGGTGAGGGTATTCATAAGTTCTCCAAACATATTCTCCGAGGGTTTCTTCCATTAAAATCATATTAAGGAAAATTTTACTCATTCTGGGAAGGTCGATCGATCGACCTATGAATATCGATCGATCGATCTAGTCGATCGATCGACTTATGAATGTCGATCGATCGATCGAACAGGTATGGCTACGGACTGCTTCGTTCTGCAGATTTGAAAACGTCCCAAAACTTATTTCTAACGTGTGATTCTCAAATATAACGTTATAGTAATGCCATATAACAATCCTACAATATTACTAACGTCCATAAATCTGTATTTCAACAATTATAGGCTACATATGGATCAATCTTCATCAAAAACTTAGTTTCCAGATTTTTTCTCAAGAACATTCATAAACTTCATCTTAAATCCGTTTTTGGTATAACAAAAGTCGATAATTCCCTTAATATAATCTTCCAGTAACATTCTACATGCAACCTATATCCCAAAATTTAAACTAATAACTCCAATCTTATGGGTTTTTCATTATCTTCCAAGAACACACAAAGTTTTTGAATAATCTAACATGGAAGAAGCATTCTCTGAAATTTAAATGGAATAAATCACTTGCCTTGGTTTGATTTCGGATTTGGTGTTGATTTGGTGAAGAATCTCTGCAGAATTCCTCTCTCTCTCTCCTTCTCCAAGCTTTCTTCTCCAAAAGGCTATGGTGGCTAGGGTTTGCTTTGGGAGGGTTGGAAGACTAAATGATAACCTAAGTAGCTTATGGGGTTAATAAAGGGTTGGTTGGGTCAATCCTTATCAGATTACAACTCTCAATTTTCGTCACTTTTAATTTCCCAAAAATACCAAATTACTAAAATACCCTTTAAGTTGCCGGTATGGCCTAAAAATACCCCGGTACCCAAACTATACCCCCGGCTAGTGTTTTCTGACTATCTCGACTCTTCCGGACGCGTTGACACACTCAAAACAACCATACGGATTATAGATTTTAAATTCACTTTTATCATCAATATATTATACCGTGACGCGGCGGTCCCACGCGTCTCAACAAAATTTCTAAAATGCCGTATATAAATCTCACGACAAATTTTATAGTACCAGATACATATATAATCATATATGCACATAAACAAATACCAAATCGCATCATATTAGTATTTATAACCCGGATTAATTTCCAATTAATATGCTAATTAATTAATTAATCCCAAAAATAATTATAGTCAAAAGTACGGGGTATTACATACTTCCCCCCTAATAACTGAATTTCGTCCCGAAATTCGAAACTAGAAAGTACCTGCTAAAAATAGTTCTGGATAACGCTCGCGCATCTCATCCTCGCGCTCCCATGTGGACTCCTCGACATTGTGATGTCGCCACTGAACACGCACTAACGGGACTATCTTTGACCGCAGTTTCCTCTCGCTTCGGTCCAAAATAGCAATTGGCCCCTCCTCGTAGGAGCTATCCGGCTGGAGATCAATGTCCTCCACAGCAATGTGAGAATGAGCCAAATTGTCCCTAAGGTATTTCCTCAGCGAGGAAATATGGAACACGTCGTGAATCCGATGCAAATGTTTCGGCAACCCAAGTCTATATGCAACCGGTCCTATCCGCTCAATAATAGGAAACGGCCCCACATACCTCGGTGCCAACTTCCCCTTCTTCCCGAATCGCATAATCCCCTTCATTGGAGATACCCTGAGCAAAACCTGGTCCCCCACTTGGAACTCCCTGAAAAATCTCTTCGCATCAGCATAACTCTTCTGCCTGTCTTGAGCTACCCGAATGCGACTCCGAATCAATGCAATCCTTACCGAAGTATCCTGGATTACTTCCGGCCCAAGTAGTTTGTTGTCCCCCACCTCCAACCAACATGCTGGGGAACGACAAAGTCTACCGTACAATGCCTCAAACGGAGCCATGCCAATCGTGAACTGATAGGAGTTGTTGTAAGCAAACTCCACCAGTGGAAGGTACTGCTCCCATCCTCCCCCGAAGTCAATAATGCACATGCGTAGCATGTCCTCCAACATCTGGTTGGTGCGCTCTGTCTGCCCATCGGTCTGCGGGTGATAAGCCGTACTCAACCGCAATTCCGTGCCCATGGCCTCCTGGAAACTCTCCCAAAACCTCGAAACAAATATCTTGTCTCTGTCAGACACGATATTCAGGGGCACACCATGAAGTCTCACAATCTCTGAAATGAAAACCTGGGCATACTGTCCCGTAGTGTAGTCAGTCCTTACGGGTAAGAAGTGAGCGACCTTGGACAACCTGTCCACAATTACCCAAATGGAGTCGTGACCCCTCTGCGACGTAGGCAACCCCGTGACAAAATCCATGGATATGCTCTCCCACATCCACACTGGAACCTCCAACGGCTGTAGCAATCCTGCTGGTCTCTGATGATCCACTTTTACAAGCTGACAAGTGGCGCATTTCGAGACAAACTCAGCGATATCTCTCTTCATACCGCTCCACCAATATTGCCGTCTCATGTCTTGGTACATTTTGTCCCCTCCGGGATGTACCGCGAACCGTGAGCCGTGCGACTCTGCCATTACTTTGTGCCACAATTCTTCCCCATCCGGAACTACCAACCTCCCATTGAAGCGCAATCCCCCATCTGAGCTAACGGTATAGGACTCGGCTCCCTCTGCTAGTAATCGAACTATCTGCTCCTGACAGAACGAGTCATCGGCCTGTGCCCGTACTACCTTCGTTACAATCTGCGGTGTAACGGTCATCACAGACATGAAAGATCGGGCCACTGCATCCTGGTGTCCCAATTCCTTCCACTTAGCCTTCCACACCTCTGCCACCTCATCTGCTGGCCTGCGGCTCAACGCGTCTGCTACCACGTTAGCCTTACCTGGGTGGTACTGGATGTCGAACTGGTAGTCCTTCACAAACTCAAGCCACCTACGCTGCCGCATATTCAATTCCTTCTGCATGAACAGATACTGTAGTGACTTGTGATCCGTGAACAGCTGAAACTTCTCCCCCAAAAGATAGTGCCTCCAAATCCGTAAGGCAAATACCACTGCTGCCAACTCCAAATCATGCGTGGGGTAATTCTTCTCATGAGGCTTTAGCTTACGGGAAGCATAAGCTATGGCATGTCTCTCCTGCTGCAATACACCTCCAAGCCCTTGCAAAGACGCGTCGGTGTAAACCAAATACTCAACTCCCGGTCTCGGCAATGCTAACACAGGTGTTGAGGTCAATTTGTCCTTCAACTCATCAAATGCCAACTGACAGGCATCACTCCAGATATATGGCACACCCTTACGAGTAAGATGTGTCAAGGGACCTGCTATCTCCGAGAAACCCCGAATAAACCTCCTGTAGTATCCTGCTAGACCCAAGAAACTACGAATCTCCGTTGGTGTCGTGGGCTGTCCCCACTCCCTCACCGCTGACACCTTCCCTGGATCAACTGATATTCCCTGGTCGGAAATAATGTGACCCAAGAACTGGACCTCCTTCAGCCAAAACTCTCACTTCTCATATTTTGCATACAGCTCGTTCTGACGAAGTGTCTGCAAAACCTGCCTCAAATGCTCGGCGTGCTCCTCCTCTGTCTGAGAGTAGACCAGAATGTCATCAATGAAGACAATGACAAACTGATCGAGGAAATCTCTGAACACCCTGTTCATCAAGTCCATAAACACTGCTGGAGCGTTGGTCAAGCCGAAAGGCATAACCCAAAACTCGTAAGAACCATATCTCGACAAGAACGCAGTCTTCGAGACATCCTCCTCCCTGATACGCAACTGATGGTATCCCGATCTCAAATCAATATTCAAGAAGAAAGAAGCTCCTCTTAACTGGTCGAATAAGTCATCAATTCGAGGCAACGGATACTTATTCCGTATCGTGACCTTATTCAACTCTCGGTAGTCCACGCACAAACGCAGTGAACCATCCCTCTTCTTCACAAACAAAACTGGAGCGCCCCAAGGTGAGGTACTCCTACGAATAAAGCCCTACCCTAACAGCTGCTCTATCTGATCCCGTAACTCTCGCATCTCAGCTGGAGCCATACGGTACGGTGCGCGTGCTATAGGTCTCGTACCCGGTAGCAAGTCTATAACGAAGTCTATCTCTCGACTGGGTGGTAAGCCTGGTATCTCCTGAAACACATCTGAATACTCCCTAACAACCGGGATCGAATCCAAAGGAATCACAACCTCCTTAGAGGTATCCTCCTCTATGTAATACAGATGAGCGGTTGATCCTCCCTCTGGGCGAGGCATCTCCACTATAAACATCTCCTGCCCCGGAATGGCAAAAACAATGCTCCCGCTGAAGCAATCAATCATGGCCCTATATGCTACGAGCCAATCCATACCGATGATCACATCGTGAACATGCATGTCTAACACTAACATGTCCGCAGGCAATACCAAACCACCAACCTCTACCCCCACTCCCCGGCATATAAAGAAAATAAGTGACCCACTCCCTAATGGTGAGTCGACACACGTCACTGTGCTCTTTGCCGTAGCTAACAATCCTAAAGCTTTCGCGAAGTGTGTAGCAATAAAACAGTGTGTATCACCCGTATCAAATAACACCCGACCCATAGTGCCATGGATAGGAAACGTACCCTCGATCGCGGGCGGTGCCTGTGGAACTGCAGCCTGGTGAACGTTGTAGACACGTCCATACTGTAGCTGCCCCTGCTGAGCTGGGACTGCTGGAATGGGTGGCAATGCTGCCATCTGTGGCGGTGCAGGAAGAGCGGCGGGAAATATAGGTCTCTGTGGCTCCTGGCGAGCACCCTGCTGCTGCTGTGGGGCCCTGCCCCTATCAGGACAATCCTGCTTCTTATGGCCAGTCTTGCCACAAGTAAAGCACTTCCCTGGGAAATTCCCTCCCCTCTGCCCCTGCTGTCCCCGGCCCTGGTGGCCGTTACCATTCCTCCCTTGGCCCTGCTGGCCCTGGTGAAACTGCTGCCCATTCTGTCCCTGTTGGCCCTGCTGGCTGTTTGGACCCTGATGGTCCTGACGGAAACCTCCCTGTCCCTGCCTGTAGTTCCCTGACCGGAACCTCTTATTGTCCCCCTGCTGGGTACCCTGCTCAGTCTGTCTCTGCCCCTGACCGGTCTGTGCCCCGCTGGCACCATGTCCTCCAGTCCTGCCCTGATGGCTAGACTCTCCTGACCGCTTGCCCTCGGCCATATGAAAACGGTGGTCCTGGCAGTGCAATAGTGCAGCGTTAACCACATCAGAATACGTGGCCAACGATAGGTTCCCTAGCAGATGCTGACGGATCCTCCAATTCAACCCATCAGTGAACTTCTCTATCTTCTTCTTCTCTGTTGGAATCTCGTCTGGAACGATATTCAACAGGTTAGTGAACTCGGCCTCATACTCGGCCACTGTCTTGCCCTCCTGCTTCAAACTCATCAGTTTCCTCCTCATCTCTGTATGAACTGCGGACGGAAAGTATTTGCGGTTGAACCGCACCCAGAACTCCTGAATCGTGAGGGTATCCCTCTCCTCCGCGGTGGTAATGGACTCCCACCAATGTAGCGCAGATCCAACTAGCTTGAAATTAGCTAGCACCTGCTTCTGAACATCAGAGCACTCATGCATCCTCAAATGCCTCTGCATGTCCTTCCTCCATTGGCTCGAGATAACCACATCTGAGCTTCCTGCAAACTCTGGCGGATGCGCTTTCTGAAAAGCGTCTCGTACACGCTCCCAAGCAGACGGGAATGCATTAACCTGTGCTGGCGCGGTAACCGGCACCTGAGGCGGTGCCTGCTGAATAACGGCAATCGCGGCATTCACCGCTTGAGCTACTATAGCTGCAACCTCAGTGGCGTTCAACATGCCCTGAACTGGAGCGGGCTGGGGTTCGGGCATTGCATTCCTGGGAACTCGTCGTGCACGTCGTGGAGGCATCTGAAATAAGAACAAAGTTTATAAGTCTACAGTTATAAACTTTAAAAGAGCTGAAGAACGAAGCGTACACACAAAGAGTACAACAGCCCTAAAATATAGGGCTCTATATCAAAGAAAACGTAGCGGAAACATAATAACCGTACAGATCCTAAAGGACACTAGAACCTGATGCTCTGATACCACCTGTGACACCCCGACTAATTAAATACCGGGTAGCTACTCCTTTATAAAATTAATTCAAAATGCCAAGTTGGCTCAGTTAATAGCATCACTGTCGAAAACATTTTATTATTACTAACCACCTAGTATTTAAAAAAGCAAGTTGCCAAATTTTAATTTAAGTCTGATTAACATGCAACAAGTGTAAAGAAATAAATAACACCATTCACCATACTGAAGTAAAATGAATAACCATTACAAAATGTAAATAAACTCTGGAGGAAAAACTCCTCAATACAAATCCCACAACTGATAAGTAAACTGAAATAAATAACTAAAACTGAATACTGAACAATACATGCTAGAGTCTGAAAACTGAAATGTAAAAATGTCTAATAGAATTGGGCAACATGCCCTACAACTGATAGATGCAGAGACTGGAATCCAAACGAGAGAAGCGTCTACATGCAAATCCCTGTAGCTTCCACAAACAGCTACAGCTCGTCACCTGAATGAGAATCCTATGCTTGGTGTCCTTGTGGCTGGGCACCTAAAATGGTTTTACAAGAAAATATATTTGAAAGCAAATGGGTCAGAGCCCGAAAGTGGAAATCATTTTAAAAACCTGCAAGTGCTTTAAAAACATTTAAAACATTAAATGCAAAGTACATGTTAGGACGTGCACTCACATTAAATTCTCACCTCTCGACTAACTGTGCACTCCTAACGTAAGTACCCATCTATAACTACCCTTTCCACTAGCTAAGTGACAACGTAACTAGCTAGACTACCAAAGGTTCTACCCATTTTACTCGGTTAATTTAACATAACAACGCTCGTAATTTAATAGAGGTTTAACGTAAACTCAGTTACTAACTATGCCATTGATATAACTAATAGCTAACTCATTATATATCTCGAAACAATACCGTAATATTTTTACAACATTAACATGAGGATTTCCATTAATTTAATGTATATTATTCACATCATAAATATACGATACAAGCACCCCGCAATCTAAGCTATGGTGCACACATACTCTGCTATCCATCCCGGTACATCACGTACATAAGGATCACATATTCCGAATCTCTCAGGAATAGTTCAGATAACACAAATCACAAATAGTGGAGGCGAACACAGTCACCATCACATGGGTCACGCACATACCTACGCTCCCATGGTCAGCGGACTTATTAATATCACAATAAGTCTTTCTATGACCTATGTTCATCAAGGTACCAGTCTAAATCCCCCCCGTAGGCACACAAGGATTAGAGGGTCCTAAGCGAACGCAAACCTCCCGTGATAGCAAGTATGGTAGGTATGTCATACACATAAACTATATACTAAGCATTC
Organism: Sambucus nigra; assembly: GCA_949130495.1. Taxonomy (NCBI): domain Eukaryota; kingdom Viridiplantae; phylum Streptophyta; class Magnoliopsida; order Dipsacales; family Adoxaceae; genus Sambucus; species Sambucus nigra. The sequence goes on along the minus strand of OX422210.1, from coordinate 581,547,660 downwards.
ACACATCTTAGATATTACCATTTTAATAAGGTATAGGCTACATCATAATACCATTATTCCAAACTTATATTTTTCAAGTCTCCTGTTAATATAAAGTTAAATTACCAACACGTCTCACGTCGTAGACCCTTAACCTTAAAACCTATCTATAATAGATTATTAGGTTCTGATTATTCCCAAATATAACATCTTTATTCCTAAGGTCTTTACTTCTGCTCTAAACCTTATTTCATCGAATTACACAATTTTGCACTATTAACCCAAACGTTACCTCTCTAACGAATTTCAATAACCTAGAATAATTCCCCGAATTGCATTCTAATTAAAGTCCACTATAATAATCACACCTACTGGTCTTCCTTAAGGGTGATGGTATTCATAAGTTCTCCAAACATATTCTCCGAGGGTTTCTTCCATTAAAATCATATTAAGGAAAATTTTACTCATTCTGGGAAGGTCGATCGATCGACCTATGAATATCGATCGATCGATCTAGTCGATCGATCGACTTATGAATGTCGATCGATCGATCGAACAGGTATGGCTACGGACTGCTTCGTTCTGCAGATTTGAAAACGTCCCAAAACTTATTTCTAACGTGTGATTCTCAAATATAACGTTATAGTAATGCCATATAACAATCCTACAATATTACTAACGTCTATAAATCCGTATTTCAACAATTATAGGCTACATATGGATCAATCTTCATCAAAAACTTAGTTTCCAGATTTTTTCTCAAGAACATTCATAAACTTCATCTTAAATCCGTTTTTGGTATAACAAAAGTCGATAATTCCCTTAATATAATCTTCCAGTAACATTCTACATGCAACCTATATCCCAAAATTTAAACTAATAACTCCAATCTTATGGGTTTTTCATTATCTTCCAAGAACACACAAAGTTTTTGAATAATCTAACATGGAAGAAGCATTCTCTGAAATTTAAATGGAATAAATCACTTGCCTTGGTTTGATTTCGGATTTGGTGTTGATTTGGTGAAGAATCTCTGCAGAATTCCTCTCTCTCTCTCCTTCTCCAAGCTTTCTTCTCCAAAAGGCTATGGTGGCTAGGGTTTGCTTTGGGAGGGTTGGAAGACTAAATGATAACCTACGTAGCTTATGGGGTTAATAAAGGGTTGGTTGGGTCAATCCTTATCAGATTACAACTCTCAATTTTCGTCACTTTTAATTTCCCAAAAATACCAAATTACTAAAATACCCTTTAAGTTGCCGGTATGGCCTAAAAATACCCCGGTACCCAAACTATACCCCCGTCTAGTGTTTTCTGACTATCTCGACCCTTTCGGACGCATTGACGCACTCAAAATGACCATACGGATTATAGATTTTAAATTCACTTTTATCATCAATATATTATACCGTGACGCGGCGGTCCCACGCGTCTCAACAAAATTTCTAAAATGCCGTATATAAATCTCATGACAAATTTTATAGTACCAGATACATATATAATCATATATGCACATAAACAAATACCAAATCGCATCATATTAGTATTTATAACCCGGATTAATTTCCAATTAATATGCTAATTAATTAATTAATCCCAAAAATAATTATAGTCAAAAGTACGGGGTATTACATACATGGGGATATATAGGAAAATAATAACACTAGACCATGAGAGACTGGAAGGGAGGGATGGGTTCCTAACACCTTCCCATTCCATAACTTAGCCCCCGAACCTTCGAACTATTGGTTTCGTATGCATCAGTTTGTCCTTGATGCTGCTCTCTCGAAGTGGAAACATGTTCTTTTGCATATTTTGTGAAAAATAGGCTTGGGACTCCATCTCTTCATATTTACCCCCCACACTGATGATGGCTAAAGAAACCTTCCCAAGAGGGGTGCGAGACCGCGACATAGCATTCTCGAGGGGATGTATCTCTCTCCCCCTCCTCCCCCCCCCCCCCCCCCGACGCATCCCGGGATGGCCACAGCGATGTAGCTAACGAGAAATGTACATAATACAACCCCAAACCCATATTTTACCCGCTTAAATACTCACAATATCATAACATAACATTTTACTTCTTTCTTAAATCTTTCATTAAATGTGTTCGTCACTTTACTATAGCATATGTACACAATACAGTCACATATTAACCTCTCACTCATGTCACCTGAAAGATAAGATACACACAATCTCATAAATCACACACAAATGCGACACAGGGTCTAAGTCAAAGTGTCCATCATCGAAATAATATCATATACATGTATATAAGTCTTATAATAACCACACAAAGTCTTCTACATTTGGGGGATCTTCTCGTGCTTCTAGAGGTAAACCCATAGGACTCACACACCTAGCGAATTTAAAAAACTTACACACAAATAAAATAACGGGGGATCATTACGCAATAACACCATCGGGTAATCCCACACCAAAACTCGATCAATGGATCAGATCATCAACCTCTCTCATCACAAAGTCTAGACCGATTGAACGTATGATCAAAATATATCACCAATCCTAGACCACTAGCTATAATAAAACTTGCACAGTGGATCAGGTTGACACTTCCTTTATCTCATAAAAGCACAACCTACTAAATGTGTGATATCGACCCCCAAAAAGTCATGTGTCAATATCTAGGCATGCAGTACATGGTCACATCTACTTGAATAAAAGAACCAACTGATAGATTCACCATGAGTAACGGGTATGTTTACATAATCACATAATTTATACTTAAATACACTTAAAATGGATAAATACAGGATAACTCACACCCTTAAGCATACCTTACTCATCCCAATACCCTGAATGCCAGATTGTCAACTTAATTACGGTTTATTATCTCTTAAGTCCATGCCAAACATATACTACAGAGTGAATACCGCGTATTCTCAAGCGTACCTAAAAATTGTCCCGATCCTCAACACCGGATTTCTTATTGCATTCGTAGGCTTATTAACTATCAAAGTTTATTAAATCCAACACCTAGTTTATCACATCTTTAAACTATGAACACCTCTCTCTCTCTCTCTCTCTCTCTCTCTCTCTCTCTCTCTCTCTCTCTATCTATCTATTTATCTATCTATCTATCTATCTATATATATATATATATATATATATATATATATATATATATATATATATATGTGTGTGTGTGTGTGTGTGTGTGTGTGTACTCTCATATGATACATATATGTCTTCTCATTTAATTACTAAGTTAGTTGCATGGCCTAAAATGTATAAAGGCCCAAATCAACCTCTAAACACTTCGGATGTCATTAAATAGTACTGCGGTATTAACATCCAACCTATGTAAGTGTTCCTAATATTTATAAATATTCATCTCTTAATGAACTAAGTTAAACAACCTTAAATGAAAGCCCAACTCAAAATCCCTAACCCATAATTTCATCCTTACGCACCATTAGTAAAACATTCATAAAAAATAAAAAATAAATATGAAACTAAAGCCCACGCATTTTTATTTCAATTATCTACAATTCTAAGGGGTTGATCAATCGAGACTCAAGGTCGATTAATCGAGGGTAACTATACGGCGGACCTTCTTCTTTATTATGGGATTTGCCCCTCCAAACCTCCATTAAAGTAAATCCAAGATCCCAAATCATATTGAGAACCCAACCAAAGTCCAACCTAACTACTGGGTTGTGATTCTAAATGTATACCAATAATTATTTAAGATCAAGAGCATCAAAAATAGTATTTAATTAATCAAATGTGTGCTCTTAAACCTAGTTCATCATTGACATGTAAAGATCCAATTGTCTTATATATTTGGATTAAAATCTTCAAATTAACATGGGTATTCTACTTAATGTCAAAATTAAATCCTAAAAGACGAGTTATATTCTAGATTTAATAATTTAAATCATTCAATTTCAATATTTCACAATTAAGGTACAAGCCTTTAATGCACAGACATATTAATTACCCTCCTAATTAACCATATGTATAAATATGATTAAGACTAATCAAATCAGGTCCTAAGCATGAGTTTTAATCTCAGATTAACATAGAAAAATATGTATTCTAAACATGTTACATATTTAAAAGTGTATTGAAAGAGATATATTGCCTTAAAATGAAGAACAGTGAATCCTTGGTTAAGCCCCTTGTATTTTCTCCTCTCAAAGCCTTCTTCAGTTCACCCACAAGTATATGATTTCTAGGGCTTAACCTTATGATGATAAATTATTAGTTAATTTGGATTAACTCTATTAAAACCTCTACTTATTGTACCTCTACATTAGGCCTATTTCTTATCCCCCAAATGGACCCCAAATACTACCTAGTATATCCTAAAACTTAGCCTAAGGGTATACCTACCCCCAGGACCAACTTAAGATGATATCGGGTCTCCATATCACTCTAGATTTTTCTCCAACTAGTTATACCTCATATCTCATGATAAAATCTCGCAACGTAAAATAAAATACACACATATTTATTATACGCATAATAATTAGTCCAATATCGTATGATTAATACAAATCATAGCATAAAATTACATCACATGAAAATTTAATTACCATCTAAAGTATGAATTATTTTTACTGAATCACACAAATAATAATTAATTCCATTTACAAATTTATCTCTTAATTAGGCATAAATATTTCATATGTGTCCCATTAATTTTGGTATTTTTATGGTCCCGTGCATTGCATTTAACCTGTATTTACCTCATATTTATGCCACAAACCCTATTTGGAGAGCATTTCATATTTTGTGTATTTTTCTCTTATTTTATAGTTAACTAGTGCAAGTGGATGGAAGAAAAATGTCGAATTAGTGATTGAAATGCACAAAAGTGAAGTCAAGGGCATTTTTATAATTTTTCAGTCGGAACCCATAGGAGGATACTACTGAAAAGTTAAACATTTTGAAGTCGCGGGCACATTGCAAAAAGAAAGGACACCTCAATCCGAGCTACAGTGAAGAAGTTATTAGCAATTGAAGTTGAGATAAGAATTTAGGGGTACAAACTGTAAATAAGAAGAAAATTGACCAAAACAAGGCACTTGGACAGAAGCGTGGGGTGAACCGATTTTCCTGGGAAAATGGATTTGGTTTGGCTATTAGTAATGGACTAGAACCCTGATAAATATTGTCACGATCTAGAACCGTGACAAATCGTGAAGCGGGACTTTTAGTTTGGACTTTTCTTTATCCAAAAGGTTTTTTTAGTTTATGGACTCTTCTAAATGACTTTTAACCTATATATTTAGTCATTATGGTTCTTTTTAACATACTTTTAATTCATTGTAAATCTACTAATCAAGGAGGAACATCTAGGAGAATAATTTACAAGACTTTCATCATTAAATTCAATACAAGATCAAGTTATTTCCTATTTGTCTTCAAGCTTATACTTCTTACATGTTGATGTTCTTCAATCTCGGTAAACTTTATTTTCGGTGCTTTTATTACTATTTCATTATGTTCACATGCATGTTAATGTATTCTTACATAGAGATTTATAAGATCTTGTCCGACTAGATTTATAGAGAGTTAGGGAACATGAACTCGACCTAAGGTTTTTTACGGTAGATATAAAATTTAACATGATTATATGTTTCATTACTAGAGTTTGATATTTGTATTGAAACTAATATTGTATATCTCTTAACTCTATCTATCGAAGGCAACCAGAGTGTTTGAGAATTTTGTCATTCACTTTAATTAATTTATTGATTAATTATTATGCGAATTGTTACCCTTATATATTTAGTGCTTCGGATTAGTTAACGTTTTCTTCTAACTAAATATATAGTTTTCAAGAATTTTATATTTAGTGTAAATACCTACAGTTCGGTGGATTGTATCGCGAGTCTACATTTCCTAAATTATTTACATAAAATTCATTATTTCAATTTCTTATTTTCTTAGATTTATTTTCACTTACTAGTTAGGTTTTTTGTAACAACCCAGGCATTTGAGCGACTATTTTATATTATTTTTCCCGATGGGCTAATTTTATAAAATAGGGGAAGTTTGAGTAAATATTATTTCTCGCGATATGTAGGGATAATATTTACTATGTTTTGTCTATTTATCATTATGAGTAGGTAAATAGGATTATATTGTGTTTTATTGTGTCGTTATATGTTATGCGACGGTTATGACTCATATTTAAATTAAAGCCTAATTAATGAAATAAAATGAATTTGGAATAAAAAAATAGTTCACTTTATTTCGAATGCCGAAATAGGGGGTGCGGTTGTTTTTAGAATAGTCGAGATAGTCAAAATAAGTGCCAAGTTGTATTTTTTAGTTTCGGGCACTTTTAACTGGTTATGGCTCAATTATGTGGATACGAGTCATTTTAATGGTGTATTAGCAATTAAAAGGGGGAATTTATGTTTTAAACCCGTTTAAGTCTCCCACCCCTTTTATTTTCTCAAACTTGTGTTAGAAGCCAAGAGAGAGAGAGAAGAGAGAGTTGGGAGAAATGGAGAGAAAGAGAGAAAAATGGAGATTTGGGCCGGAATCCATCGCTACCGGAGGAGATTCCGAGACTACAAACTCGAGGCAAGTTTCTTACTTGCTAGATGTTGATTTAATGTGATAATTTTCATGTATAGTTAGGTTTTGGAGATTTAAACCTTAAATGGGTTTTTGTTAATTTCAGTGTATAACCCTTTAATCTTGTAGTTTAATTTGGATTTGAGGAAAATAAACTAGTTCGTGATTGTGTAGGAATCATTTGGTATGAATAAATATAGTTGGTGTTGTAAGAAATCAAAGATTTGAGAGTTTTGGGAATTTAGGGTTCTTCAACCCATAGCCCAAACTAAGCCAATTCGCAGGGCCGAATCGATTCGGCTCCCAGGCGAATCGATTCGGTTAGGGGGCAGGATACAGGTCTGGGAGACCGAATCAATTCGGGTTAAGGAAGAATCGATTCAGATAGATGCATAATGTTGGTTTTTCTCACCGAATCAATTCGCATTTTGGCGAATCGATTCGCACCCAGGGGCGAATTGATTCGGTCCTAGGGCGAATCGATCCGGTTGCCCTGTTTTTGTGAGATTTTTTGTAGTTTGATTTTTAGCCCTTTTTCTTTTAGGTCCAAGGTCTAGGACCCTTCCTTTAGGAAGTAATGAGAGATTCCTAGGGGGTGGATTTGGGTAGGCAAATGTCCTAGGCTAATATGGGGATGATAGAGCTTACCCCAATGGCTAGCTTGTGTAGGTTAATATCCAAATGCTATTGGAAGTTAACCTAAAAATAAATTGGGGATAAAATGTTAATGTTGGGACTTTTGGGAGTCAATAATTGAGGGAGAATCACATGGGTGGTTTATGAAATTGTATGAACTCTTGGAGACTAGTTTGAGGATATTGACACTTCGGGTCTTAGGTCATTAATAAAATATGACTTAATGAGAATAAAATGCATAATCTAAATTGTGGTACTAAATGAATAAGTACAAATGATTTGTGAGAATGTAAAAATGGATTTTTTCAAATGGAAAGAAAAATGATTTTCATAAATTTTAATTTATGATTACACACCTCTCTAAATCGCTATCATAAGGGAAGTTGCGCGCGTGTGGTGAATCCCCCTAACTAATGAATGCAGGGTGGATATATCCTTAGGCCATATCACCGGTTATTATATATTTGTTCTGCGCTAGTGAGGTAATTATGGGTGTGGTTATGACTCACTCGCAGGGGTATGTCCGCTTCCCGACGTTTCGGTAGGTTCCCAGGTTGTCTTGTATGATAGGCCCTGGAAGATGAAAGCCATTTAGGGGCGCGTCCAGTGGGGAAACCTAGAGGGACGGTCTTAGAATCGTTATATGTATGTGAATATAACTATTCTTAATAATGTGGAACATTATTGATGTTAAAGCATTTTATGATAATAAAATGGCTTTACTTACGTTTCTCGGATGGAAGAAGGGAAATGGGGAAGTTAAATACATTTTTCAAATGGAAGAAGGAAAATGGAAGATATGAAATGAAATGAAATGGAAAAGCATTTTTATGTTAATAAAACTTGCTTTTAAAATATGTATTTTTCCTCGATCGAAGAAAGGAAATAAAATTGGTAAAGAAAGTTTTGAAATGAGATTGAATTGATAAATATTTGATAAAATGAATTACCTTATATGTAATTCCTAAAGAAATTAGGAATTGTGCCTTTATATGGTGAATGAAATTGTTATGTGTACGTAATTAGATGAATGGGTATGTATTGATTACGTGTTGATGGTCTAATGTATCTCGACGATCAACCTTGCCTAGTAGTAGTGTATCGGGGGGTGTCTTGTTTGTATTTCGCTTTGCGAGATACCCCACGCACGAATAGGGCCTAGTGTTGAGACTGGGCAGAACTTAGCCCTTAGTACTTGGGTCAACTAGAGCATTTCATTGATATTGCTCTAGGTTGTGCTTTTAGAATGAGAGGTGATAATATTTATATTATATTAAGAGAGAACTACGCGCTTAATTGTCATGAATTTTAGTCACGTGATAATCATATCAAACCGGGCCCTGAACCGTCTATATTTCTTTGTTTTTGCGTATACTCCTTGCCGTACAGGTGCTCTACCGCATGGACACCCGTATTTAAATTTCCATTCCGGTTGTCTTGGAGCTATAGCATATTGTAGATGTTATAGGATGTTTATTTTATACGCCTCTATCTTTTGTACTCTAGTTATGTTCAGCTTATTTATTCGGGCATATTGGCCAAGCTTTGCACTCAATTATTATATTATAATAATTGAATTGTAACATTCGGTGTAACTATTTGTATTGGTCTGTTCACCGACAGCTTATTCGATGATTATTTATTATACTGTCATTCTTTATCCGTTGATTTTTTATATCCACCGTTTTTGCAAATGGGGTTGTCTAAGTGTTTTTCTTTTATTTACAAAATTTTAAATTGACAGTCCGTTTCCTAAAATGATTGGTGGTTATCTCGTACTATTATTTTAATCGACAGTGATGCTGAAAATGGACCATCTATGATTCCTGTGATTATTAGAGTATTGGGCTGACCACCTATTATTTTAGTAGGCGGGTTGTCACAGATGGTATCAGAGAATTAGGTTCTAGAGTCCTTAGGAATCTGTGTAGACGTACTACGCCTTCTGTGTTTCTTTTGATTTGATATAGAGCCCTAAGATTAAGATCGTTGATTTCTCTTATGAGATCTCGTCCTCCTGCTATGATATGAGAACCTCGAAAATCTTTTGCGCGTTCATGTGAGATTCGCAAGTCGAATGAGTAAGGGTGTCAAAGGAAGGTCATTGTGAAGGAGTCATGAGATGGGATTACTAAGAACTGTGAGCTGTAGTCGGGGATGAGAGCCACTGGATAGGTCGCTCCCTTTGTAGCATTATCCCATATTGCTACTGTGACTACTAAGTACAGTAGATATAGTTTTCCAAGTATCTCTACAACTACAGAGTGGTACTAAGCTTGGGATTCCAAGTGACGCTAATTTGAATTTGATAAGTCCTTGACGAGGACCACATGTTGATGTCCGGTCGGTTGGGGGAAGTGTAATCTCATTCGGTGAGAGTATAAGGTTTAGGAGTTTTGGCCTAGAGAGGGGTATAGAAGTGCCCAGGTGCGAAGATTGGGGGAAAATCTTTCACCCATAGGTGTAAGGTTGGAGTGGCAAAAATGGTAGTCGCCATATTTTGGTGGGACAAGAAGTTTTGCCCATAGAGAAACCCGGTGGATATTTTCAATCTCGAGTTTATCTGGGATATGGGGAATGATGAGAAAGTAGATTCTCAAATATTCACTTGAGGTTCGGTCAGAGGACGACCATGAATAAAGAGTTACAAGGTTAAGGAAACCTTGAATCGAAGTCGGTTGATACAAGGAAGAGAGAGCCCTTCAGTGGAAATGACGGGCTCACGTATAAGTGTTGCTAACACTTCTAGCGAAGTAGTATAAAGAAAAATTGAGATGAGAACATCGTATTTCACAAGTAACAAGTAAGTTCAATGTTCAACCAAGTTTGTGCACATGTGCAATAAAGGAGACTAAGAGTCAAACATGTAAGTAATCATCAAATATCAAAGGAATACCAAATTCCACACGAAAGAGTTTCACTCATGTATTTGACGATACGTTTAAATGGAAGCAAGTATGACTCTTTGGGGATGCTTGGTGATGTTCAGAAACTCCAACACTAAAGGTGATATCAGGACAACTAGCGGTCAAGTAAAGGAGACTACCTGTCATACTCCTATAGAGGTTTTACCTACACTTGTAACTAAAGTTTCTTTGCTAATCTTTGTCCATGAACTTATGGGTGTGCGAGAGTGCTTAGTGGAGCCCAAACCAAACTTCTTCACTAGACCCCATGAATATATAGATGAAGATATAAATATCCCATTCTCGAGTGGACGCACTTGGAAACCTAGGAATAAAGTAAGTTCACCAACCATACTCATCTCAATTTTTTTCCACATGTCCTCCTCAAAAGTGTGAGTGTTGGAACACGAGGCCCCCAATTTTTAAATTATTTATAAAAAGTAATTTCCTTTTTAAATATGCGGAAACGAGATGGTTCAATTAAATAAATTAACTAATTTTAATTTCTTTCCAAATTAAAATTAAATAAAGTGAAATTAGATTAAACGAAGATACATTTTTCACTTAAACCAATTTAACCCAAGTCCTAGAAATTTGCCTACGTCATATTTTCAATATTACCAATTTAGGCCAAACCAATTTTATCAAATTAAGTGATGACTTGAATTAAATTAACATAAACATTACCCAAATTAATTTACCACCAAATTACACAAGTAGTGATTTAAACAAAATTTTATCTTTTTACCTAAGCATGCGTTCTAGGTGAATTTGCAAAAGATAAAATAAACAAAGAACCACTACGCCGTGATGTACGAGAAAAAACCCACAATGGAAAAAAACCTCGGACGACCCTAGCCTTAAGTCCACTAAGTATGGTTTTACAATTACAAGACAGATGACTTACTTCCTCGACTCGACCCTTTTCAAGCCTTGACTTGTCTTCTTGTAAACACCTTCGCCTAGTCGACAACCCCGGAGCTCCACCGGAATCTTGGAATTCACTAATGAGACGTTAGGTATACCGTTAACCACATGTGGTTCCTTTCACCATGTGACAATGCCACAACAAAACAACGAACTTCTTCTTTGAGGGATGTAGAAGTAAACCCAAACTTCTCTTCTTTAAGATGTAGAGATAAACCAGTGCCAAACACTCCAAGAAAGATATTTATATGGAAGCTTGGATTAAACAAACTATGGGAGTAAAACAGAAGTGTTTTAAAGATTTTTCTTTGAAAAATGAACACTCAAACATAAACTTTTTCTTTTTGGAATTTTTCTCACAAACTCTGTCTTGGAGATGGAAGGATGTGAAAAAGTTAGTTTTCCAAAGTTGGTTCCCTCACTTGATAAGTCTTTAAAAAGATAGTGGGGACGAGTAATGGAAAAAGTGGGAAAAACTACTCAAAACTGCCAATTTAATTTCCCGCCAGAAATCTTGTTCGAACGACCCTTCTAACGAAGTTCTAGTGGCCTAATGGGAAATCTTGTTGCCAAAATCGTTCGAACGACATTCTCGTTTGAATAAACTAACTCGTTCCAACAACATTATCGAATGAAGTTCTAGAGGCAAGATCGTTGGCAAAACTCGTTCGAATGAAAAAATCGTTCGAACGACAATATCGAACGACTTTCCAGAATGTATAAAAATTCAGTTTTAACACAAAAGCTTTATTTGAAAGTTTAAAAGAAACTTTCTAAAAATAAACAATAGTTTAAACAAAACTTACACCCAATACAAATTGTTCCAAGCTCCTATATAAATATGTAATGCATGCATACCTTAGGAGTAAATGGAATAAATGTTGTTGATGTAGAAACGAGTCACAATAAACACGACATTTTGATGAAGATTTATACTCTTGGTCGCTACCTATTCAACTTTAGTATGTCATAGTCTTGAAGGATGGTCAATAACTCTATCCTATGACTCAAATGTTTTTGTCCGGAACTGAGCCAAAACTACAAAGGACTCAATTGAAAATTTTTGTCCTTACAAATCTCCCCCTTTGGCTATTCCGCGACAAAAAGCAACAAAAAAACTAATGGACCGTCAATCTCTACTAGACTAAAAAAAATGTGCCACCTAAAATAAAAATACAATACTTAACTCAAACTACCCAAGGATCAATATCTTTACCGATGATGAAAGTTCCCATTTAGAAGTATTCCTGCACACTTAAGAAAACTATCAAACGCATAGGGAATATCAAGAATATTAAATGCAATTAAGATAAATTCTCCCCCTTGATTAATTCTCCCCTTTATCAAACAAATGACCTACTTAGAAAAATGTCTCCCCCTAAGATACTAAGATACGATTATAATAGGAATAAATACCATTTCTCCCCCTATCATTCTCCCTCTTTTTGTTCAGGAATAGACAAAGGATAAAGAATTAAAGAATTAACATATCTCCCCCAATTAAAGCATATACTCACCCTAAACTAAATAAGGGGTGAAAAGAAAGGGATAACAAGCTAAAGATGTAATAGCACATAAAGTGATGAGAACATTAAAGCACATGGGCAACAAAATCATAACTAATCCAACAAATAATAACGGATACCAACTAAGATGCAAGAAAATTATACCAATATGATACATAAAGTATTAAGCATGTAATATAAACAAAGAATTCAACAAGATAGATACCAATTATGAATTAAAGCATAGATGAACTAGAAAGCAAGGCAAAGACAAAAAAAAATATCATATATATGCATACTCTAGATATACCAAAGATGCGCACGCACATATATATACATATAAACACACACATGACACAAAATTCAATAAGTTTTTCACACTCGTATGGAAAAAATGTGTCATATGGAAACGAAAGTGTTGGGGTTTGAACTAGCAACAATTAAATTTAGACCTAATCATTTAAAACATGTTCACGGAGTTCTCAATTGATTGCAAACTTCATCACATTTGAATATAACCTCATGTGACAATATAGATTGAACTCAATAAACAAACATATACAATGCGTACAAGCCTAGACTTTTGATGATTCTATAAACCAATAGTGTCATGACATTGAAAGTACAACTAGGATAAACGGACATTGTGCAAACCGTTGATATACCATCCAATCTCCCTCAATAAGCATATATATTTGAATAAATAAATCAAACAAAAATAGGCCTTGGCAATTATTTTTCTTTTTAATGCCATAATTCTATTTTTAGGCCTTTGGACCACGTATTTCTTTTAGGTCCAAACAAACGGTGGCTTACTATTCGCAAAGGATAATAATTCCTTTCGGAGACCTTCCCTGTGCACATTCATATATATCATTTTTATATCTCACACACATCTCACGTGAAATGGATTTTAACATGCACTAGTCCTCCTAGATCATAAATATGTAGATGACGAGATTGGTAGGAGAACACCTCACAAAGCTCAAGTATAACATGTAATGATTAAATTTCAAAAGAGCTCGTGCATGTGTGAATAAAGGCATATAAAAATGGAATCCATTTAAATCAACACAAAAATTCAACTACTCCATGTAAGCATGGTAAAGAACATAATAAGGATTGACAATCTAAAACAAAAGTTCTAGCCATATGGAAGCGAAAAAGAAGGGAAACTAACAGAAGTATATGCCACATAAAGTGTGCTAAACTAAAATGCACATAAAAAAAATTCTTTTTGAGTTTTTGAAATTTTTTAAACCAAACAGCAAAAATATTTAGTCAAAAGACGCACAAAAATCATTTGTATTTTTCATTAAGCCTAAATTAAAAAAAGATGAAATAAAAATGATAAACAAAAATCTTTTTGCATTTTTTCACTTAATGCAAACTAAAATAAAAGAAGTATAATACAAAAGATAAAAAAAAAATCATTATTATAGCACGTGATTGAGCACGAAGCATAGACTAGAAAATGATTAAAATAAGCATACAATTTAGCATGATGATATAGCATGAGGCACACAGGCTAAAGTATACAAATAAAACTAAGACATTTAACCTTTAGATTTTGCAAGGAAGGAACCATGTGAAAGTAAATGAGAATTAAATACCCTATCTTATAAAGTGACTATGTTGGATCTCCTAACCCAAACTAATGACAAATGACTATCTGAAAGTCCGATAGGCCCCAATTTTAAAATCTTATCAAAAATTATTTCCTTTTATAGATGCGGAAGCGAGATGATTCACACAAAAACAAATTACAAATTTTTATTTCTTTTACAAATTAAAATTAAACAAGGTGAAATAGGATAAAACACACACAACTTAAATTTCACTTAAACACCAAGTTAATTAATCCAAGTCCTAGTAATTTACCTAAGTCATATTTCTCAATTTTAACAAATTAGGCCAAACCAATTTAACAATTTAAATTAATGACTTGAACTAAATTAGCATTTTCCCAAATAATTAAGTAGCACCAAATTAAACATGTAGTGATTGTACCAATTTTATCTTGAATTACCTAAGTATGCATTCTAGGTGAGTATAGGAAGATAAAAATAAACGATGGATCACTACGCCACGATGTATGAGGAAAAATCCACAACGGGAAAAAACCTCGGACGGCCCTAGCCTTATATCAAGTATGGAATTACAATTACAAGAGAGTAAGACTTACAACACTCGAATCGATCCCTCTAAAGCCCCGACTCTTCTTCTTGAAAACACGCTTGCCTAGTAGATAACCCCGAAGCTCCACCGAAATCTTGCAATCACTAATGAGACATAGGCACACCGTCAACCACACATGGTGCCTTTCACCATGTGAGAATGCCGCAGGAAAACAAGCTCTTCTTCTTTATGGGATTTAGAAGCAAACTCACACTTCTATTCAAATGAATGTAGAGATAAACCGGTAACAAACACTCCAAGTAAAGTATATAAATATATGGAACATGGATTAAACAACAATTGGGTGTAAACAAGTGTTTAAAAGATTTTTCTTGAAGAATTAAACACTAAACAAAATGAACTGTTTCCCTTTTAATTTCTCTCTCAAAACACTCTCTTAGAGGTTGTAGGATATGAAAAAGTTAACTTTCCAAACTTGACTACCGCACATAGATAATCAGTCAAAAGTTAGTGGGGAAAGATAATGGGAAAGTGGGTGAAAACTATCATTTAACTATTCTCGCCAAATCTCGTTCGAACGAGATTTGTCGTTCGAATAAAGTCTCGTTAGAATGACCTTCTAACTACATTCTAATGAAGTTCAAGTGTATTTAAAAATGAACTCGTTAGAAATCTCGTTCGAAATCTCATTCGAACATCCATCTCATTCGAACGACATTTCAAACGAAGTTCCAGTGGCCAATATGGGAACTCGTTGGCAAACTCGTTCGAACGACATATCGAACGAACCTCCAGAAAGTTGGAAAATTTTCATTTTTAGCCCAAAAACTTTACAAACTTTATTTAAAGTTTTAATTAAATATTTCTGAAAGCAAACAACAGTTTGAATAAAACCTACACCCAATATAAAAACGTTCCAAGCTCCTATATATATAATCAAGATGCATTCATACCTTAGGAGCAATGGAATCATGTTGATGACGTAGAAACGAGGCACATTTAAACAAGGCAATTTGATGAAGCTTTATACTCTTGGCTGCTACATCCTCAACAAACACGTCATAGGCCTGAAGGATGATCAATTAACTCTATCCTATGGCTCAAACATTTTTGTCTGGAATTGAGCCAAATCTACAAAGGACTCTATTGGAAATTTGTGTACTTACAAATCTCCCCCTTTGGCTATTCCGGGACAAAAACCAAACCAAAAATCCTAAAGGGCCGTCAATCTCTA
The DNA here is from genome assembly GCA_949130495.1 of Sambucus nigra. Classification (NCBI taxonomy): domain Eukaryota; kingdom Viridiplantae; phylum Streptophyta; class Magnoliopsida; order Dipsacales; family Adoxaceae; genus Sambucus; species Sambucus nigra. The sequence goes on along the minus strand of OX422210.1, from coordinate 581,531,779 downwards.
CTAGACTGACAATACGTTACGCCCAAAATAAAATTACAATGCTTGACTAAAATAACCCAAGGATCACAATCTTTGCCGGTGAAAGTTGCCACTTATAATATAATTACTGCACACTTAAGCAAACACATTAAACGCATAGGGAATTTCAAAATATTAAAGATAATTAAATAATTACTGCCCCTAAATTAATTCTATCCCTTTATCAACTTTGATCAACTTCAAAAGACGTCTCCCCTAAGATAAATATCCATCGCAACTAAGATATGATAACAATAGGATTAGATGCCATTTCTCCCCCTATCATTCTCCCCCTTTTTGTTCAGGAATATACAAAGGATAAAACTAATTTAAACATGATGCATAAAGTGATAACAACATGAAAGCATATGGTAAACAAAAACATAACTAATCCATAAAAATGAATACCAACTATGATGCGACAACAAATGATACCAATGAGACAAATAAAATTCTAAGCATGTGATATCAAACAAACTACGCAACAAACAAGGTGCCAATTATGAATTGAAGCATAAATGGACTGGTTAAACATGGCAAAGATATAAACAAAATATCATTTATATGTATACACAAGAGATACAAGATAAGCATAGGTACACACATATAGATATAAACACACAAATGACACAAAATACGATAAACTTTCCACACTCGTATGGCAAAAATGTGTCATGTGGAAATGGAAGTGTTGGGGTGTGAACTAGTAACGATTAAATCTTGACCCAATCACTTAAAACATGTTCACGGAGTTCTCATTTGATTACAAACTTCATTACATTTGAATATAACCTCATGTGACAATATAGATTGAACTCAATTAACAAACATACACAATGCATACAAGCCTAGCATGTTGATGATTCTACAACCCAATATAGTCATGACATTGAATGCTCAGCTAGGACAAATGGACATTGTGCAAACCGTTGATATATCATACAATCTCCCTAAATAAGCATATATATTATTTTTTTGGAATGAATATATCAAACAAAATAGGCCTTGGCAATTATTTTTCTTTTAATACCATATTTTCTTTTTAGGCCTTTGGACCACGTATTTCTTTTAGGTCCAAACAACGGTGGCTTACTATTCGCAAAGGGAAATAATTCCTTTCGGAGCCCTTCCCCATGCACATTTATATTTATCATTTTTTATTTCTCACAAATCTCACATGCAATGGATTTTGTCATGCACTAGTCCTCCTAGGTCACAAATATGTACATGATAAGATTGGTAGGAGAACACCTCACAAAGAGCAAATATAGATATGAAGTTGAAAATTGCAAAAGAGCTCGTGCATGTGTGAGTAGAGGCATATAAAAATAGAATCCACTTAATCAACACAAAATCCAACTACTCCATGTAAGCATGATAAAGAACATAATAAGGATTGGCATTCTAAACCAAAAGTTCTAGCCACATGAGAGCGTAAAAGATGGGATTCAAACACAAGAATATGCCCCATAAAGTGTGTCAAAGTAAAATACACACAAAATAAAAAATCTTTTCGAGTTTTTGAAATTTTAATCAAAAATAAAAATATATACTCAAAACGCAAACAAAAATTATTTGTATTTTTCATTAATCTTAAATTGCTAAATAGATAAAATGCAAATGATAACCAAAAATCTTTCTGTATTTTTCATTTAATGCAAACAAAATGAAGGAAATATAATACAAAAGATAAACAAAAATCATAATTCTAGCATGTGATTAAGCATGGAGCATAGACTAGAAAATGATTAAACAAGCATACATTTAGCATGGGAATATAGCATGAAGTACAAAATTTAAAGTATGCAAATAGAACTAACACATTCAACCTTTAGATTTTGCCAGGGAGGAAGCATGTGAAAGTAAATGAGAATCAAATACCCTATCTTGTAAAGCTAGCAAGTCGGATCTCCTAACCCAAACTAATGAAGAGTGACTATCTCGGGGGGTAGGAATCTTGGCTACCTTGGTTGCCTTACGTTGGAATTCTCTAGGACCTCTTTTAAGATCGAAACAAAATTTCTTAAGGTGACCTTTTCTACCACAATGTGAACACCTAAACTCACGATGAAAAGATTTACCTAAGGAGTGATCTCTAAAGGCTTTCCTAGTGGATTCTCCTAAAACATTGGTTTTAGCTTTATGAGTTGATTCACTATAAGTATCGAAGCCTAAACCACAAGTGTCATTTTTAATTTGGACCGTTCCTAATATTTTATCTAATTTTTCCGAACGACACTCCAAATCAAATTTGACATTACTAGAGTCTTTTAATTTATTTTCTAATTTTAGGATGTTAGACTCTAATAAAACATTTATCTCTTCAAACTCGAGAAGCTCCTTTTTTAAGGATTCCATTAAATCTCTAAGGCTATCTCTCTCGCCTTCTATATATTCAAGCTTCTCTCGAAGATCTCTCTCTCGTGTCCTAATTTCTTCAACCAACACACTATTATCAACGACCTTAACACATTCTTTCAAACTAGCTTTTAGCTTCAAATTAGCTCTTTTTAATTTAATTTATTCTTTATATAATTCTTGAAAATCATTTTGAAGTTCACTCACATTAACCTCTTCTTCATTTTCACTCTCTCTTTCTTATCCACTCTCACTATCATAAAAAACAGGGGAATCATAGACTATGACCTTGGAAGTGTCATGTGTTAAAGTTTCATCAATCGACGATTTCTCACTATCACTCACATGACTAGCCATTAAAGCCACATAGTTGGAATTAGTGGGGGGAATTGGGTCCCTCTTCCTTATCACTATTACTAAGGGTCGCATTATATGAAATGGGTCGCTTACCCTCTGTCCTTAGTTTAGCGGGGCACTCAGAAGCCCTATGGCCATAAACCTCACAACCAAAACACCTATTTGACTCGTCCCTATTTAAATTTTCATTATTAGTTTTAGGTATCCTCTCGTCTTTGTCATGCTTAGAAGTTTCAAATTTCTTAAAGTCATTTTTAAATTTATCTTTGTTAATTTTAAGAAATTTTCGAAAATTCCTAGCAAACAAGGCCATATCTTTCGAGTCACTTTCACTCTCACTCTCTACTACTTGTTTATCCTCTTTTCGGGCTTTTAAAGCAACGCCCTTTTCAAATTTCTTTTCACTTTTAGAGGAAAACATGTCTGGTTCAAAGGTTTGCAAATCACCTATTAGCTCTTTTAATTTCGTAGAGGCTAAATTTGGTAAAGAATTTAAAACAGTCACTTTTGGAATAAATCTATCAAGTAGGGACCTTAAAATTTTCTTTACAACTCGGTTGTCGGATATTTTCTCTCCCATGTTAAAAGATGAATTAACAATATCAGAAAGTCTAGCATAAAATTTATCAAAAGTTTCTTTATCATTCATTTTGATAGTTTCAAATTGAGTGGTGAGGTTTTGGAGTTTCGAAGCATTAATGACACTAGTTCCTTCATGAGTGAGTTGTAAAATACCCCACGCTTCTTTAGCGGTCTCACACATCATAATTCGTCGAAATTCATCTGGTGTGACAGCGTTAAACAAGGCATTTAAACCTCGAGAATTAAAATGTGAAAGTTTAAACTCATTCTCACTCCATCTATCGGCCGGTTTGGGAACACGTTCATTATCTACTAAATGAGTTGGTGGAGACCACCCGTTAACTACAGATAACCAAACCCTCTCGTTGATAGGTTTAAGTTCCGATTTCATTTGCGCTTTCCAATACGTGTAGAAAATGGGGAAAATTCCATTTTAGCCAAAAATAGTTAAAGGATCTTTAACAAAATAATTTATCTCTTTGGCTCTAATACCAAGTTGAAAGTTCGATAGGCCCCAATTTTAAAATCTTATCAAAAATTATTTCCTTTTATAGATGAGAAAGCGAGATGATTCACACAAAAACAAATTACAAATTTTAATTTCATTTACAAATTAAAATTAAACATAGCGAAATAGGATAAAACACACACAACTTAAATTTCACTTCAACACCAAGTTAATTAATCCAAGTCCTAGTAATTTGCCTAACTCATATCACAATTTTAACAAATTAGGCCAAACCAATTTTACCATTTAAATTAATGACCTGAACTAAATTAGCATTTACCCAAATAATTAAGTAGCACCAAATTAAACATGTAGTGATTGAACCAATTTTATCTTGAATTACCTAAGTATGTGTTCTAGGTGAGTGTTGATGTAAAAAATTAGATTATATCTAATTATTTAATCACAGATAAATAAAATGAGACAAAGAACTTTTAAAGTGGTTCCGCCTTATAAGAATGGCCTACGTCCACTGTTTCTGTTATTGCTGACTGTTTGGGAATTCTCGATTAAAAGTTTTCTCAAGAAATTCCGATCCCCTTACAATGAGGGTAATACAATGTATTTATAGCCCTGAGGTTGTAATGTGAAAGGGTAATACATTAAATGTTGTACATGTGAAAGGGTAATACATTCAATGCCCCTTAAGTGTATACATCTGAATGATAAGCATTTAATGAACAATCAAACTGTTGGTTATCCTGCTATTAATGCTTTGTTCGAGGTGCATCTCAGACTGCCTAACTTGATCGGTACTCAAAAGTTCCTCGTAGAGTTCTTTTTGGTCGGAGCGTCTGAGTTCCTCGGGGAAGCAGTGTTCCTCGTTGTAGTATGTTTCCTCGGAGCGTCTGAGTTCCTCGTAAGTGTTTGTTATTGCCACGTAGATTGCCACGTGTCTTCACTCGATTGAGCCATGTCAGCAGACTAAATTTGGTATCAATAGAAGCCCCTAATGTTTCATAGTTCGAAATTTGAGGAGTTTGGAACATTCTTTCTCGGAATATGGCAGTTTTAAATGGTCCTCCTGATTTTTAGGAGTGTTTCCTTTGTATTTATTTTTCCTTCCAAATTCGTAGAATCAGGCTTTTTTGAATTTTTATAACCGCCTCGATCTCCGCATACTTTTTGTCCTTCTAGCCGCCGGTAGCGTAATCGTTTCTTTTTGTAATCATTAACTTTACCGTTTCCCAAGATAAGGTATTTAATCGTCACAGACAATCCTATCGTCTTCTACTTTTTCAAATTTGTATCTTCGAGTTTTCCATCATCTCTTTCTCTCCTGTGCATTCATCTCTTCTATCGTTCGTTGTCAACAGATACACTCTTTTTCTGTAAGATCTTCTTCCTTCTTCTTCATTTCCTTTATTCATCATGGTTTACCTTTTTGAATCTCTTGATAAATTTCGTTCTGATTTTTCTATTCCTTCATGGGTTGTTTCTGGACCTTCCTGAACCTTCCGATTATTTTCGTTTGGCTAAGGGACATTGGTTCCGCAGTCTCTTCGTTACTGAGTGTGGATTTTATTTTCCGCCAAATCCTTTATGTCTGGAATTATGTCAATATTTTGACGTTGTTCCTGTGAGAATAGCCCCCAATACATGGAGAATAGTTAATGGGGTTCATAGACTAAATCAAATTCATGGAACTCACATAGGAATTCTAGAAATCATGTTTTGTTATAGATGGGCTGTTGGTGATAATACTTTTTATTTAAAAACTAGATTTTTAAATAGGGCTTCAGTGGTCAATCTCCCAGACGCCAATAGGGACTATTTTGAGCACGGGGTTGTTATAAAAAATTGGCAGCATGCTCCTTTATCTGGAGATGAAGTGTATCAGGGTCCCAGATGCCCTCCTTATGGCAATGGGATAGGTTATTTTTATTTCATTTTATTTATTTTGAAATTATGCTTCTTCGATGTTTGATAAAATGTGCCACTGATATTTTAATTTTGATTTATTTGCAGTTGATAGCAAAAGAAAATCTCCAAAACAGGCAGACGTTAATATAAGGCACTTAAAACTTATCTGGAGTTTGCATCAGACTGTTGCTGATGAGTATATTAGGTCAGATTCATATCTGCTTCAGTACAAGAGTTACACAACTTCTTTTACTGCTCGTCCGGGGATAAGCAACGCAGAACCCATACCAGCCTCTACAAGTTCTTCACCTGAGTCACACATTTCTTTGAGTGAAAGGATGAAGAAAAGAAGACCTCCCACCCTTTTCAAGAAACCTGCCTCTAGTGCTGGAGAGGCAAAAAGAAGTAAACATGATGCCCCAGAAGGGACAAAGAAAATTGATGCAACCCCTCCGGCTTCCCCTGTGAAGGTTACCGAGAAGCCTCTAGTGGCCCCGAGCAAGACTGATGCTCCAAAGGAAGTGATTGTCATATCACCGACCAAGAGTTCTTCCTTGGTCAAAACTATTCCCGTTCCTCCGAGGAGGCTGAAGAAAAGCTCCTCGGTTAATTTGGCTAACACCGTCCCTCAGCCCCCAACTAGTGGAGTTCCCACTTTTGTTCCCCCGAGCTCTGCTATGAGCTTGGTGAAGACTTGGATCATTCCCGAGATCTAAGGTATTGAAGAAAACCTTTCACGGGACACTGTTACTACACTAGAAGCTCGTCATATTGCTTCTGTAAGTCCCATAGTCTTAAATTTTTATTCTTTCCTTTTTGTATCTGTGTACTGATTTGCTTTCATTTTCTTTTCACAGTTGGTGAGATGTTTTAACACAATTTTGAAGAAAGATGAAGCTATTAAAGCTTCAAGCTCCTCTTCTGGTGTAGAGGAAGATTTAATGGGTTTGGGGCAGTCTCTAAAAGATTCTCGCCAGAAATATGCTGATGATAAGGAAACTTGGGAGAAGAAGCTTGCTTCGACCGAGAAGGAAAAAGCTCAGGTTATTGAGGTCTCTAAGGAGTTGGAGAAAAAATTAAATAGTCTGGAGGAGAAGAATAAAGAGCTTGAAGGGAAGCTCAAGAATGCTGAGTAGTTTGAAGATAAACTTAAGGTTGCTGAGGAGGAGTTAGGTCGACTTCGGGAAGTAAGTCGTCAGAAGGAGGAGGTTGAGAATAAATTGAAAGCTGCTGATAACCTTCTTTCCGAGAAGCTTTCCTCACAGAAGACAAAAAGGAAGTTGGCTGTGAAGAAATCTTTTAGCGCTGGCTGGGATAAGGGGTGGAACAAAGGCTTGGCTGCCATGATGTCGCAAGTAGAATATGGAAGCCTAAAATACTTTACAGATGGGTGGGTCGCAGCTCTTCAGGAGATGAAGGTTGATGAAACTCTTCCATCGACACATCCCTGGTCCTCCTCCAACTCCTGAAGACGAAGAAGAGGACGAAGCTGCCTCTGAGGAGTCTTCCATGGTGATGGGAGATCAAGTTTCTCATCCCCCAACTTGTTAATTCATCCGAGCAACTACCAGCGCTACTCGAGAAACTCTATGTTCCCTCCGAGTAACCTACCTCCTCGTCCTAGCCTCCCGAGAAAGTTTTGGGAGATAAGGAAAAAGTGTAGAGTTGTTCGGGTTTCTTTCTTTTTTATTTTTCTTTGTCAAATGTAACCCTGAACATGTAACTCTGAACTTCATGATATAATAAAATTTGAAGTTTTGTTTATGCATACTGTTGTTTCTCCTCTTCATGCTCTGTTGGTACTCTTATTGATTATTTCTTTTTCTTCCTCTACTAGTTTCTGGCCAGGATGGAATTATTGTCTGCTCATGATACAAAGCTGTTACAGCAATGCAATGAATATTTTAAGGCTGGTCACACAGATCTGAGTGCAACACAAATCATCGACATCCTCGGCCAAGATGCTTTGGAACAGGCAATTGAAGCCTACCAATATTTGAAATGTCTGCTTGATCGTGCAGTGGCCAATAATGTAGCTTATTATGATATGATTGAGGATCTCCAAGGCACTTTTGAAGAACTTCAGCAACAATATAAGGAATCCACTACCCTTTTGCACGAGGGGTACGAGAAGAAGTATCAGCAAATCTGTGCCGATAAGGGATATGATAAACGGTTTGCTGCTTACGATGTGCGGGAGAGAACGTTGAAGGCTGAGGTCGAGGAGCACAGACAGATAGCTGAGTTATTAAAATAAGAAAATAATAACCTGCAAAGAGAGGTGTCTCAGTTGAAGTCTATGGCTTCCACCTCAAATGCTTTGATCCCAGTAACTGACGAGGGATTCTCGTTCTTGGAGGTCGAGAACGCCAACTTGAGGGATGAGTTGGAAACCTTGAAAAGAGCTGGCCCTTATACATCTTCTCATGGATGAGAAATAGCTCCTCGGGGACAAGCAAGAGCTTCTCGAATTCCTATCGAGGAACAGAGGACTCAATCTGCTCTAGAGAACCAGGCCTTCCAGCTGATGGCGAAGAACCAGGCATTAGCTGAGATGTCTAAGAAAATCAGGGACCTGGAAGAGCAGCTTTCTGCGCAGAAATCTATCTTGGAGAATAAAGAACTCTTCATCAAAAATCTCCACGAGCAGCTAGAAAGATTAACATATCAATTCCACAAGCAGCCCAAAGAGTTCTGGATGGCTTGCTACAACGAGGCTCTCTACCACTTGGACGATCGTATCCAGAATGTAAATAATGAGGGATATAAACATGGATGGCTGAATGCCTTAGGTGTGCTGCAACTGGAACAGGGTCATTACCTGTGGGATTACCATAATCCTGGGTTACTCGACCTACCAGTGCCACCATTCAATCTTGATATGAGTTGGATCCCTGCTCGGGCCATCCCTCGATGTCTGATTTCCAAATACCTCGGCGATTATAATCTCCATTCAAATGTTGAGATATCTCATCCCGAGCATCTACTAGATCGACCATCTGTTATGAATATCAGGATGTTAAAAGATCTTAACTTCATAAACTCTCCTCTTGCTTTAAATGATCCACCAGCTGGCAAGGAACCTGTTTCAAAAGCAGAGGGGAAAAAACCAATAGAATAGGAATATTGATGTAATAAATTTGTATTTCATTCCTGATGTATTTTGTTCTACATTTAATGAAATAATTTTATTTGTAAATCTTGACTGCTATTGTCTTATAACACTTTACATCTGTGCATGTGTTTCTGTTAAAAAGATAACAATATTGTGTTATTTGTAGATCAACTTATTGTCGAGTAGTTTGAATTTGTGGTAGTCATTTGGCAAAAATGATGTTTTGTTTCTCGACCAACTTACTAATAATTTTAAAAAGTTACGAGTATAAAAAATTATGCTTGATCACTTTATCGTATTCATAAAATGTTTTCGACCAACCAAGGTCGGTAAATTTTCCTTTTCGACCAACTACAGTTAGTGGGTTTTTATCCCTGACCAGCCATGGTTAGTGGATTTTTTCTTAGCAAGCAACTTTGGCACTTTTTGGAATAATTTTACCTCCCGACCAACTTTACTTGGCGTTTTCGAGAATATATTTACTTCCTAACCAACATAAGTTGGCATTTTTAGGAATACTTTCACTTCCCGAGGAATACATTTACTTCCTAACCAACATAAGTTGGAATTTTTAGGAATACATTTCCTAACAAACATAAGTTGGCATTTTTAGGAATAGTTTTACTTCCCGTAGGAATACATTTACTTCCTAGCCAACATAAGTTGGCATTTTTAGGAATACATTTCCTAACCAACATAAGTTGGCATTTTTAGGAATAGTATTACTTCCCGTAGGAATACATTTACTTCCTAACAAACATAAGTTGGCATTTTTAGGAATACATTTCCTAACCAACATAAGTTGACATTTTTAGAAATAGTTTTACTTCCCGTGGGAATACATTTACTTCCTAACCAACATAAGTTGGCATTTTTAGGAATACATAGTTTTACTTCCTGTAGGAATACATTTACTTCCTAACCAACATAAGTTGTCATTTTTAGGAATACATAGTTTTACTTCCCGTAGGGATACATTTACTTCCTAACCAATATAAGTTGGCATTTTTAGGAATACATAGTTTTACTTCCCGTAGGAATACATTTGTTTCCCGACCAACCTTAGTTGGCATTTTCGAGAATAAATTTGAGTAGTCCGAGTTTTGCCGAGTAGTGTGTAGCACTAGTATTCCCCGAAAAACTCTCAATAAAAGGAGAGAATTTGGCAGAATATATTCATTTTATTCATACTGACGGAACTGCGTTACATGAGAATATACATCACTGATAATACTTGCGCAGGTGCTCTGCGTTCCATGCATTCTTAAACTCCTCACCCTCTAAATTTGCTATTCAGTAAGTTCCTGGTCGAACAACTTCTGTAACTCGGTATGGTCAATGCAGTTTGCCTCCAGTTTTTTGTGCTTTTGAATCACTTTCTTTAGAACATAGTCTCCATTTTTCAGGTCGCACTTCTTCACCCTCTTATTGTAGAACAAATTTGTTCGTTGTTGGTATGCAGCATTCCTGATGGCTGCTTCTTCTCTAACTTCCTCGAGCATGTCTAAATTTAATCTTCTCATTAAGTCGCTGACAGGGGAATTGAAATTCAATACCCAGTGTGTTGGGAGGCCCAACTCGGCAGGTATAACAGCTTCACTTCCAAATGCCAGCATATATGGTGATTCTCCAGTTGCTACTCGGGGAGTAGTTCGATAAGCCCATAGTACTGATTGTAGCTCGTTGATCCAATTTGCTTTCGCATCATCCAATCTTTTCTTCAAGCCACTTAGCAATGTTTTGTTTGTCACTTCAGTCTGTCCATTGCTTTTAGGATGGCCTGGTGCTGAGTGGATCTTCAAAATATTTGACTGATGACAATAGGCAGCGAACTCCTCGTTATCAAATTGTGTTCCATGGTCTGTGATGAAGGCATGAGGAAGACCATATCGACAAATGATGTTCTTCCAAATAAATTGGTACACCTTGTCCTACGTCATATCAATGAAAGGCTCAGCTTCAACCCATTTAGTAAAATAATCCACGCGACCACGAGATACTTAAATCTTCCCCTCGTCGTCGGCAGTGAGCCTACCAAATCTATTCCCCATATGGAAAATGGCCAAGGGGAAGTAATGGGTATCAATAATTCTTGGGGAGTTCTTCGAATGGAGGAGAAGCGCTGACACTTGTCACATTTCTTAGCATAGGCTATGCAATCAACCCTCATCGTCGTCCAGTAGTATCCTTGCGTCATCACCCTTTGCAAAAGAGTCAGACCTGATATATGGGCTCCGCAGGACCCTTCATGGACCTCTTCAATTAAATCTTTCACCTCAGTGGGATGCACACATCTCTGCAAACTTGCTATAACTCCTCGTCGGTATAGAATACCGTTGGTCAGTACATAACAAGTAGCCTTAAACTTCAGTTTCTTGGCTGTAAGTTTGTTAGTTGGAAATTCCCCTTTCTTAATATATGCCCTGATGGGATCCATCCATGATGATCCTAAATCGAGGGTAATAAATTTCATCGTTATATCTTCATCTATACTCCAACCAGCTAAAACTTAAATTGGGATTGTTCTTCGTAGCTTGTTACGAGTAGTTGATGCTAATCGAGCTAGGGCGTCTGCTCTCGCATTCTCTATTCTTGGAATTCTGACCAGCTGAATAGCAGCAAATTTTGACACCAGTTCATTTGCCTTTGCATGATATCTGATCATTAATTCTCCTTTGTCTTCATATATTCCCATCATTTGATTTACGACCAATTTCGAATCACTGAAGATAATAACTTGTTCTGGGACCTGCAATCATGGCTTTATATTCAGCCTCATTATTCGAAGCTTTGAATTTGAAACGTAGGGCGTATTCCATGTCGACCTCATTCAGACTCTTCAAAACTATCCCTGCTCCACATCCTGTATTGCAAGATGAACCATCCACATACAGATTCCATATAGATAACTCGTCTTCAAATTTCTGATCTGACAGAGTTCCACGGTGGAAAATGTGTTTCTTCTTATCACCATCTCCTGATATTTCTTGCTGTTCGTCGATCATCTTTTCTTGCCCTTTTACCAACCTAAGCTGGTCTAGGCTTGAATTTGATGATCCTGTAACATCTACTTGCCCTTTTACCAAGCTAAGTTGGTCTGGGCTTGCATTTGATGATCCTGTAACATCCACAGGTTGATCAGCGAGCAACTTTTTCTCCTCGGGGGTATCAGGATAGGTGAACTCTGCTATAAAATCTGCTACAGCTTGCCCTTTTAGCGATGATCTGGGTTCATAAACTATATCATATTCACCAAGTTCTATTGCCCAGCACATCAATCTTCCTGAATTTTTTGGATTGTGAAGGGCTTGCTTCAATGGCATATCATTATATACTACTATGGTATGAGCTTAAAAGTATGGCTTCAATCTTCTACTTGCCTCGATAAATGCTAGTGCCAATTTTTCCAGCTTTGGATATCTGATCTCTGCTCCTCGAAAGGCCTTACTTGTGTAGTAGATCGGTTTTTGTACTCCATTCTCCACTCTTATCAATTACGAATTGACTGCATTCTCGAACACTGCCAGATACAAGTATAATTTTTCTCCCATCACTGGCCTGGATAACAGTGGAGGCGCTCCGAAGTATTTCTTCAAGTCTTCAAACTCCTTCTCACATTCATCATTCCACTCAAAAGTCTTTCGGAGTGTCTTGAAGAATGGGAAACATCGATCAGTTGCTCGCGATACAAATCTGTTCAGTGTTGTTACTCGTCCTGTAAGACTTTACACCTCTTTCTTCGTCGTTGGAGATCGTAGCCCTAGCAGAGCTTTGATCTTTTCAGGGTTAGCTTTAATGCCTCGCTGATTGACAATGTATCCCAGATATATGCCTTCTCGTACTCCAAATATGCACTTCATCAGGTTCAACTTCATTTGATATTTATCTAGTTGATCAAAAGTTTGGCTTAAGTCAACTAGATGATCGGTAGATTTCTTGCTCTTTGTCAACATATCGTCAACATAGACTTCCATATTGCAACTGATTTTTTCTGTAAACACTTTGTTCATCAGCCGCTGATATGTTGCACCTGCATTTTTCAAACCAAAAGGCATAACATTATAACAATAAGTTCCCCTAGGGGTAATGAAAGAAGTACTCTCCCTGTCTTTGGGTTTCATTTTAATCTGATTGTAACCAGAATAAGCATCCATGAAGCTTAGCAACTCGTGTCCCGAGGTAGCATCCACTAGTTGATCAATTCGGGGCAGCAGAAAGTGATCCTTTGGGCATGATTTGTTGAGGTCGGTGAAGTCTACACACATCCTCCATTTGTTGTTCTTCTTTTTCACCATCACCACATTTGCTAACCAGTCAGGATATTTAACATCTTCAATAAAGCAGGCTTTCTGGAGCTTCTTGACTTCCTCCTGTATAGCTTGATTCTTCTCGAGACTGAATACTCTTCTTCTCTGCTTCACAGGCTTGATCTACTTATTCACATTGAGTTCGTGACATAAGAAATTTGGGTCTATCCCAGGCATATCCTCATGACTCCACGCAAAAGTTTTCTTTCTGCTTCTAAGGAAAGTTATCAATTCCTGTTTTAGTGAGGCTTCCAACGATGAACCTACTTGAGTAGTTCGTTCAGGGTGCTCGTTGTCTAGAATGATGTTTTCAGTAGCTTCCACCACTTGACCCTTCACGAGTTGCGACTCATCTCTAGGATCCAATGTCTCAATTTCTGCCCCTTCATCCACTTGATAAGTAGTAGTATTTTTCCTTAATTCCTCCAGTTCCTCTTGCTCAGCGGATGAATAATAGCATTCCCGAGCTACTTTCTGATCACCTTTCACAACTCCTACTCAAAAATTTGTTAGAAATTTTAGGCATTGATGTACCATAGATGGTACAGCCTCGAAATTCTTCAATCCTACTCTTCCCATGATTATATTGTATGATGATTGAACATTCTTATCCATCACGAAGAAGCGTATTCTTTCTGTTCGTCAAGCAATCCACGTACCAATGAATATATCCAATTTGATCCTCCCATGTGGAAATACTTTCTCGCCAACAAAATCGAGGAGGGGTCTATGATAAGGCTCCAGTTGAGATAACTTTAGGTTTAAACTGTCGAAGAACGAGTAGAACATGATCTCTGCCCAGCTACCATTGTCTACCAGTACTCTTGAAATCATTACCTCCTTCATCCACATTTTGATCACCAATGGGTCATCATGAGGATACAAAACTCCTGCAAGGTCGTTCTTTGAGAAACCAATGACTAATTTATCTTTGTTCACCTTTCTCGGGCGATCCTCCTCAGCTAGATTTATTCACTGAATGTACGAGCAAGCTTGAGCCTCACAGAGGTAAGCTTTTCTCTCGACAGTAAGGTCTCTTCCTCCTGCATCTCCACCTGTAATAACATTATAGTCAAATGACCGAAAACGTATTGAAAATACCTCACGTTCTGGTTGCCTTGGTCTTTTTGGAAGATCGGGGTCGTCTTCTGGATCAACTTCATGGTCTCCCTTCTTGTTCTCCTCTGCTCGACGAGGAGATCTAGACCTCTCTCTTGCTCGGTCATTGTTTCTTCTATCATTGCTCCGATTAACATACTTTGCCAGTTTTCCTCGTCTGATGAGTGTTTTGATCTCATTCTGAAGAGCTATGCAATTTTTAGTCATATGGCCATGATCTTTGTGAAACTCATAATATTTTGCCTTATTTCTTCTTTCGGGGTCTGCCTTCATTTTCTCTGGCCAATTTAATTCCTCGTTGTTCTTGATTTCTTCTAGAACATGGTTGATGTCTTTCTTTAACGGAGTATAATTATCAAATTTCCTCAATACTTCCCAAGACGACCTTGTTTTTGAGTGTTTGTCATTACCATTGTTCTTATGCTCCTTCTTCTTAGCTTTATCACCTTCCACCTTGGTTTCTTTGGCATCCATATTCTTCTTCGCAGCCATAGCCTCCTCGGCATTCATAATCTTTGATTCTTTTCCCATCGGATCTGACATGGTTCTAGGTGGATCTTTGGCCAAAGTGTAGTATAACTTGTTGGGCAGTAGTCCACTCATCAAGGTGGTAATCGCTGTCTTCTCCTCAGAATCAATGACTTCAAGTTTTTTGTTATTAAAATGAGTTATATAATCTCTGGTACTTTCACCAGTTTTTTGTCTAACACTTAACAAATGCGCTACTCGTTTAACAGACTTTGCCCCAAAACAAAAATTCCAATGAATAACTCGGCCAGTTGAAAGAAAGTTGAGATCTTACCCCGAGGAAGATTATTATACCACATTTGAGCAGATCCATTAAGAGTTCCCGAGAATGCTCTGCATCTCATCTCATCTGGAACAGCATAGATGTCGACTGCAGCTTGGTATTGTTTTATATGAAGGACAGGGTCGGTCTTTCCATCATATTTGGGGGTCACAACAGGTGCTTTAAAATTTGATGGTGCTGGAAAATCTATAATGGCCTGGAGAAAAGGTGTTCCTCGAACAAAAGTTCGTTGTAGAGGGCTCTTGGCTAGCCATTTCACCTAATCTATCCTTCAGCCTCTGAATAGAGCCTTTCCATGCATTATTTCCTTCCTCGGGCCTGTTGGTTCGAGCAACTAATCGAGTTAATGTGGCTTCCTGAGATCTATCTTGACGAGCAGCTGGTCGCGATTGGGCAGATCCTTCCCTTAAATCTGATGGTCGTTAAAACTCCTCGATGCGACTTTAGGAGGACTTCTACTCCTTCTAGGTCCTAATCAATCAAAAGGTGATACCCTGCTTAACCTCTCTAGCTCACTAGTCCTTTCTGGAGAGAGAGTGATACGTTGTTCAGTATCTGTGGCCCGCACTAACGAAGTTTGTCCAGGTTGATAAGAAAAATCTTCATATTCCTCAGTACAATATGAATCAGTATGCCTAGTACGTGAAGAAGGTAAACGGGTATTTCTTTGCATACTTCGTAGTCCTGAATGGGTTGGTACACCACCATGGAGGGTTTGTAGGAGTTGTCGCATCGTTTCGTGCATGACTGTTTGGCCCTGGGCCAGATTTGTCATTATTCCAGCCAGATCTGGAATATTAGGCGGAGCAGATGGATTTGGAGGGCTTCCAGCATTTCGTTGACTGGGTTCTGGAATATCACCCATTTGTGATGAGTTATTTTTGATGAAAAACGATATTATCAGTCGTTTCCCACAGACGGCGCCAATCTGTTGATGTAAAAAATTAGATTATATCTAATTATTTAATCACAGATAAATAAAATGAGACAAGAACTTTTAAAGTGGTTCAGCCTTATAAGAATGGCCTACGTCCACTGTTTATGTTATTGCTAACTGTTTGGGAATTCTCGATTACAAGTTTTCTCAAGAAATTTTGGTCCTCTTACAATGAGGGTAATACAATGTATTTATAGCCCTGAGGCTGTAATGTGAAAGGGTAATACATTAAATGTTGTACACGTGAAAGGGTAATACATTCAATGCCCCTTAAGTGTATACATCTGAATGATAAGCATTTAATGAACAGTCAAACTGTTGGTTATCCTGCTATTAATTATTTCTTCGAGGTGCAGCTCGGACCGCCTAAGTTGCTCGGTACTCAAAAGTTCCTCGTAGATTTCTTATTGGTCGGAGCGTCTGAGTTCCTCGGGGAAGCAGTGTTCCTCATTGTAGTATGGTTCCTCGAAGCATCTGACTTCCTCGGAAGTGTTTGTTATTGCCACGTAGATTGCCACGTGTCTTCACTCGATTGAGCCATATCAGCAGACTAAATTTGGTATCAACAGTGAGTATAGCAAGATAAAAATAAACAATGGATCACTACGCCGTGATGTACGAGGAAAAACCCACAACGAGAAAAAATCTCGGACGGCCCTAGCCTTATGTCCACTAGGTATGGAATTAAAATTACAAGAGAGTAAGACTTACAACACTCGACTCGATCCCTCTCAAGCCCCGACGCTTCTTCTTGAAAACATGTTCGCCTAGTAGACAACCCCAGAGCTCCACCGAAATCTTGCATTCACTAATGAGACATAGGCACACCGTCAACCACACATGGTGCCTTTCACCATGTGAGAATGCCGCAGCAAAACAAGCTCTTATTATTTATGGGATTTAGATGCAAAGCCACACTTCTCTTCAAATGAATGTAGAGATACACCGGTACCATACACTCCAAGCAAAGTATATATATATGGAACATGGATTAAACAACAATTGGGTGTAAACAAGTGTTTAAAAGATTTTTCTTGAAGAATTAAACACTAAAAAAATGAATTGTTTCCCCTTTAATTTCCCTCTTAAAACACTCTCTTAGAGGTTGTAGGATATGAAAAAGTTAACTTTCCAAAGTTGATTCCCGCACATAGATAATCAGTCAAAAGTTAGTGGGGAGAGATAATGGGAAAGTGGGTGAAAACTTTCAAAAACTGCCATTTAATTATTCCCGCCAAATCTCGTTCGAACGATATTTTTCGTTCGAACGAAGTCTCATTCGAACGGCCTTCTAACGACATTCTAAGGAAGTTCCGGTGTCTTTAAAAATGAACTCGTTAGAAATCTCGTTCGAACATCCATCTCATTCGAATGACATTTCGAACGAAGTTGCAGTGGCCAATATGGGAACTCATTGGCAAACTCGTTGGAACGACATATGGTTCGAACGAAAAACTCGTTTGAACGACATATCGAACGAACTTCCAGAAAGTTGGAAATTTTTCATTTTTAGCCCAGAAACTTTATAAACTTTATTTAAATTTTTAATTAAATCATTCTAAAAATAAACAACAGTTTGAATAAAACCTACACCCAATATAAAAACGTTCCAAGCTCATATATATATAATATAATCAAAATGCATTCATACCTTAAGAGAAATGGAACCATGTTGATGACGTAGAAACGAGGCACATTTAAACATGGCAATTTGATGAAGCTTTATACTCTTGGCCGCTACGTCTTCAATAAATATGTCATAGGCTTGAAGGATGATCAATTAACTATATCATATAACTCAAACGTTTTTGTCCGGAATTGAGCCAAAACTACAAAGGACTAAATTGGAAATTTGTGTCTTAACACTATGTCGGGGTGTAGGAATCTTGGCTACCTCGGTTGCCTTACGTTGAAATTTTTTAGGACCTCGTTTAGGATCAAAACAAAATTTCCTAAGATGACCTTTTCGACCACAATGTGCACAAGTAAAAACACGTTAAAAATTGGTACCTAAGGATTGATCTCTAAAGGCTTTCCTAGGTGATTCTCCTAAAATATTGGTTTTGACTTTATGAGATGTTTCATTACATGTATCGAAGCCTAAACCACAAGTGTCATTTTTTATTTGGACCGTTCCTAATATTTTATCTAATTTCTCCAAACGACACTCCAAATTAAATTTTACTTTGTTAGAGTCTTTTAATTTATTTTGTAATTCTAAAATATTAGACTCTAATAAGATAGTGCGCTCTTCAAATGCAAGAATCTCCTTTTTCAAGGATTCCATTAAACTTTTAAGGCTATCTCTCTCGCCTTCTAAATATCCAATCTTCTCACGAAGAGCTCTCTCAAGTGTCCGAAGGTCTTCAACCAACACACTATCATCCACGACCTTGACACGCTCTCTTAGACTAGCTTCTAACTTCAAATTTGCTCTTTTTAATTTAATGTATTCTTCATATAGTTCTTGAAAAGCATTTTGAAGTTCACTCACATCAACCTCATTTTCACTTTCACGCTCTCTTTCTTCTCCACTTTCACTACCATAAAAAATAAGGGAATCATAAACTTTGACCTTGGAAGTGTCATGTGATAAGATTTTATCAATAGAAGAGTGCTCACTATCACTCACATGACTAGCCATAAAAGCCACAATGTTGGGCACAGTGGGGGAATCGCGTCCCTCTTCATTATCACTCTCACTAAGGGTTGCATTAAAAGAAATTGGTTGCTTTCCCTCTCTCCTTAGTTTAGTGGGACAATCTTTTGCCCTATGGCCATAACCTTCACAACCAAAATATCTATTTGACTAGTCCCTATTTAAGTGTTCATTAATAGTTTTAGGGATCTTCTCGGCTTTGTCATGCGTAGAATTTTTAAATTTCTTAAAATCATTTTTAAATTTATCTTTGTTAAATTTAAGAAATTTTCAAAACTTTCTAGCAAACATAGCCATATTTTTTGAGTCACTATCACTTTCACTCTCTACTACTTGTTTTGCCTCCTTTCAGGCTTTCAAAGAGACGCCCTTGTCTATTTTCTTTTCAGTTTTGGAGGGAAACACGTCTAGTATATACGTTTGTAAATCACCTACGAGCTCTTCTAATTTTGTAGAGGCTAAAGTGGGTAAAGAATTTAACATGGTCACTTTAGGAATGAACCTATCGGGTAGGGACCTTAAAATTTTCTTTATTACTCGGTTGTCCGGTATTTTCTCTTCAAATTAAAAGATCAATTAACTATATCAAAAAGTGTAGATAAAATTCATCAAAAGTTCCTTTTTAGTTCATTTTGATGGTTTCAAATTGAGTGGTGAGGTTTTGGAGTTTCGAAGCTTTAACGACATTAGTGACTTCATGATTGAGTTGTAAAATATCCCAAGCATCTTTAGCGGTGTCACATGTCATAATACATCATAATTCATCCGGTGTGACTGCGCTAAATAAGGCATTTAAACCACGGGAATTATAGTTAGCAATTTTAAATTCGTTCTCACTCTATCTATCGGCAGGTTTGGGAACACGCTCATTATCTACCAAATGTGTAGGTGGGGACCACCCGTTAAAGATAGACAACCAAACTCTCTCATTGATAGATTTTAGTACCGATTTCATCCATGCTTTCCAATGCGTGTAATTAGAACCATTGAAAACAGAAAATTTTGAAAACGGGAAAAATTCCATTTTTAGAAAAATTATTTAAAGAGTCTTAAACGCAATAATTTAGCGATCCTGCTCTGATACCACTTGTTGGAACACGAGGCCCCCAATTTTTAGATTTTTTTATAAAAAGTAATTTCCTTTTTAAAGATGCAGAAACGAGATGGTACAATTAAACAAATTAACTAATTTTATATTTTTCCAAATTAAAATTAAACAAAGTGAAATTAGATTAAACAAAAATACATTTTTCACTTAAACTAATTTGACCCAAGTCCTAGAAATTTGCCTAACTCATATTTTCAATATTACCAAATTAGGCCAAACCAATTTTATCAAATTAAGTGATAACTTGAATTAAATTAACATAAACATTACCTAAATTAATTTACCACCAAATTACACAAGTAGTGATTTAAACCAAATTTTAACTTTTTACCTAAGCATGCGTTCTAGTTGAATTTGCAAAAGATAAAATAAACAAAGAACCACTGCGCCGCAATGTACGAGGAAAAACCCACAACGGAAAAAAAACCTCAGACGGCCCTAGCCTTAAGTCCACTAAGTATGGTTTTACAATTACAAGACAGATGACTTACTTCCTCGACTTGACCCTTTTCAAGCCTTGACGTGTCTTCTTGTAAACACCTCCGCCTAGTCGACAACCCCGGAGCTCCACCGGAATCTTAGAATTCACCAATGAGACGTTAGGTACACCGTCAACCACATGTGGTTCCTTTCACCATGTGAGAATGCCACAGCAAAACAACGAACTTATTCTTTAAGGGATGTAGAATTAAACCCAAGCTTCTCTTCTTCAAGATGTAGAGATAAACCAGTGCCAAACACTCCAAGCAAGATATTCATATGGAAGCTTGGATTAAACAAACTATGGGTGTAAAACAGAAGTGTTTTAAAGATTTTTCTTTGAAAAATGAACACTGAAACATGAACTTTTTTTTTTGGAATTTCTCTCTCAAACTCTCTCTTGGAGATGGAAGGATGTGAAAAAGTTAGTTTTCCAAAGTTGGTTCCCGCACTTGATAAGCCTGTCAAAAGATAGTGGGGAAGAGTATTTGAAAAAGTGGGAAAAACTGCTCAAAACTGCCAATTTAATTTCCCGCCAGAAATCTCATTCGAACGATATTTTCTTTCGAACAAAGTCTCGTTCCAACGAGATTTTCATTCGAACGAAGTATCGTTCGAATGACCCTTTTAATTAAGTTCCAGTTGCATGGTGGGAAATCTCATTGCCAAACTCGTTCGAACGACATTCTCGTTTGAACAAACTAACTCGTTCGAACGACAATATCGAACGAAGTTCCAGAGGCAAGATCGTTGGCAAAACTCGTTCGAACTATATTCTCATTCAATAGAAAAACTCGTTCGAACGACAATATTGAACGACTTTCCAGAATGTATAAAAATTCAGTTTTAGCACAGAAACTTTATTTTAAAGTTTTAAAGAAACTTTTTAAAAATAAACAACAGTTTAAACAAAACTTACACCCAATACAAATTGTTCTAAGATCCTATATAAATATGTAATGCATTCATACCTTAGGAATAAACATAACAAATGTTGTTGACGTAGAAACGAGGTATAATAGACATGGCATTTTGATGAAGCTTTATACTCTTGGTCGCTACGTCTACAACTTTAGTATGTCATAGGTTTAAAGGATGGTCAATAACTCTTTCATATGACTTAAATGTTTTTGTTCGGAATTGAGCCAAAACTACAAAGGACTCAATTGGAAATTTTTTTCCTTACAGTGAGAATTGTGGGAACGTGTTTATCCAAATACTATATCATCCACATAGAATTAGCCAACCAAGATAAAATAACCAGCTCTCCTAATGAACAAAGTCATATCAACTCCTCCTCTCTTGAAGCCAGGAGCAAAGAAATAAGAAGTTAGCCTTTCGTAACTATCACGAAGTTCTTTTTTCAACCCATATATACACTTTTATATATAAATGATGTATTCCTAGTGATTTGGGTCTTCAAACCCCTTTGGTTATTCCACGTAAACCTCCTCAAAAATAATGTCAGTGAGAAAGGTACTCTTGACATTCATTTGGTTAATCTTCAATCATAGATGACATGTTATGCAGAGTAGTAAGAAGAAGGACTTAAGACAAACAATATGAGTGAATGTCTCATCAAAGTCCATAATTTCACCTTGTGTGTAACCATGAGTGACCAACCTAGCCTTATTGAGAATGATGATACCATTCTCATTAATACTATTTTTGTACACCTCTTTGGTACCAATCACATTAGTCCCACTAGGTCAAGGGACTAACTCCTGAACATCATTATTTTAAAATTAAAGCATCTAATCTTTCATAGAACTTGTCTAATTCTCATCCTTGAGTGCTTCTTTCACATTCTTGGGCTATACGGTAGGGGTGTTGTAAAAGTAGATAACCACATTCTCTAGTTGGGCACGAGTCTTAACACCTGGTGTGGGATCACCAAGTATGTCAGTAGGGTCATGAATTTTTTGAAACCAATAGGCTTATCCTATTTTTTAAGAGTTGGGTCCATCGTGGTAGTATGGGGAATAATGGGATAATCACTGGGGGTGCATTATTCTTACCCGCAAGATCATGATCGATAAACGTATCGGTGCATCATCTTTAATCATGACGTTTATCAATTACATGACTTTAGATCATTTAAGGTTATACATCCTATAGGATCTACTAGTCTATGAATATCCTAAAAGTATTCCCTTATAGCTTCTAAAGTCAAATTTTCCTAAATACTCTCTATCTCTAAGGATATAACAAGTACTCCTAAAAATTCAAAAATATGATAGGTTTGTTTTATAACCGATCCACAACTCATATGGAGTGTTAAGTGTGTGTGGAAAAAGATAAACCATATTTACATCATGGAAGGTGGTGTTAACATCCTCCACCCAAAATTGTCTAGCACATTGCTACCAAAGAGCATGAATGTCCTCATCTCTTAAATAGTCTTATTTTACTTCATAGAAATCCCATTTTGTTAAGGCGTGCCTGCCTTTAAAAACTCGAATTTTATGCCTATTCCATCACAATATGCACCAAAACTGGTGTCGATAAACTCTGTGCCATTATCACATCTCAATATATTGATGGAAACATGTAATACCCCGTAATTTAATTGATTTTATTTAATGGGATTAATTAAATTAAATGGGATATTTATTTGGAAATTAATCCGAATTTAAATACTAGAGAGACGTGAGTTGGTATTTGATTATGATAATAATGTTGACTATTACTGAGTGAATATGGTAATATATGATTATTAAATTTATTAAAATTATCGCGAGTCATAAATATGACAATTCAAAAATTAAGTTAGGACGCGCGTGTCAGTCGCGTCAAGAATCAATTTAAATGAATTTAAAAGTGAATTATATTTTTATCATACGTATAGTCACTTCGAGTGTGCCAGCGTGTCCGGAAGGTCCGAGATTTTCAGAAAACACTAGCCGGGGGTTTAGTTTGGGTCCCGGGGCATTTTTAGGCCAAACCGACAACCCGAGAAGGTATTTTAGTCATTTTGATTTTTAGGGAATTTTGACCTACGAAGTTTAGGCTTATTTATCAGCCATTATTAGGTCCATTAGGTCCATTATCTGTCAAAATCAAGTAGTGGGCAATGTGAGAAGATAGGAGAAGTTCCAAAAGTGTTTTCAAGGCCATAACCACCACACACCACCACTATCACCGGATTTGTGACCGGAGAGAGGAAGAGAACCAACCCTTATCGTCACCAACGGATCAGAACATCAAATTTATATGCAAGTGTTTCAAATCATTAAGATTCAGCAAATAATTTATCCATGATAGTGTAGGATTTGATGATAACCATGTAAATAGTGAAATTCATGAAACTTGGAGATTAAACCTTGATTCGGGGTAGGATTTATATGTGGTTTGAATCTGGAAGTATCCCTTTAACGAAATCATAAGCCATACATAGTTAAATTTTGAAATTATGAGGAGATGTATGTTGATTCTTGAAGAAAATAGAAAAATAGGGTTTTTATAAAAATAGGATCATTTGATCCAAGAAAAGTTTAATTTCTGATGTTTTAAGAATTCTGGAATGTTAAGAATCATGTATTTAGGTTGTCTGATTACCCAATATGTTTACTTTAAGATTTAACATCTTGTAATGGAGAATCGGGACAAAACTAGGACTGAAAAATAAAGAAACTCGAGACCTGCACCTGCTTGATCGATCCATCGACCTATGAATGTCGATCGATCGACTGGTCTCGATCGATAGACATTTATAGGTCGATCGATCGATCCCCCCAAAAACTGTGACTTTTTCCCCTTTTTGGATTTAAGAGATTTCGGCTATTGAAGGTTGTAGGTGGGGAGTATGTGATTACATTGGGAACTTAGGGAGACCAGTAGGGATATAATTGAAGCCCGAAACATATTAGAATTGGTTTGAAATGTAGTGTTGAATTTACGAGTGTCCGACGAGTAATTTCCTAATTTATAATGCGAGAGCATGACTTAAGTTCGTATGAGTGATAAGTTAGGGTTTGAGACAGAAATATGGAACTCAACGTACTGAAATGACATGTGGGATATGTAAGACACTTAGTAACCTCTTTGGGTTAGGTTTAAATACTCGAAACGATACGACGTGAAATTTATTGGCAAAACATATTATATAGAAGTTTGAAGGACAATGACGTATGATTAAAACTCTTGATATAGGGCTGAAAATATACCCTTAATAATATAATTACCTAAGTTGTGTGAATGCTTAGTATATGGACTATTGTGTGTATGACATACCTACCATACTTTCTATCACGGGAGGTCGTCTTTCGGAATATGACCATCTAATCTTTGTGTGCCTACGGGGGGATTTAGATTGGTACTTTAAGGACATAGGGTTGTGAATGGCTTATTTGTGAGTTTATAAGTCAACTGACCATGGGAGCGTAGGTATGTGTGTGTCCCATGGGTATGTGAACTATATTCTCATCCATTATGTGTGATTTTGTTTATTGGAACGGTTCCTGAACGATTCAAAATACGTAGTCCTTATGTATGTGATGTACCGAGATTCGATAGCAGAGTATACGTGCACTGCATCTTAGCCTAGAGGTGCCATATTTTTATATTTATGAGGATAATGATATACTTGTACTTATAACTAACTCATTGTTAATTGGTGAATGTGAATAACTGAGATAATTGAATGGGATTAAAAATGTGAATATCCATATCTTAATTTATGTAATAATCTGATTAATATGGAGGTGAGATTTATGCAGAATTTATTAGAATAATACGAATAGACCCCTATAGTATAATATGAAGACATTAAGTGGTATGGACTAGTTAATTAGTGACATAACAAGGATGGGTTAAGGGTATACGTTAGGCGTGCACATTAGTTGAGGGGTGAGGAACTCTTGTGAGAGCACGTAACAAACATGTATATAATATTTACTATTTAATGTAATTAAACAGTTGCTATATATTTGAATTGTTTTCACCTCGGGCGCTGACCCGTTTTCTTCCAAATCTATTTTTGTAAAAACCTTTTAGGTGCCCAGCCACAGGTACGCCAAGCATAGGAGTTACATTACATTGACGTGATGTAGCTGTTGTGGAAGTTACAGGATCTCGGTATTAGACGCCTCTACATTCTGCACTTGATTCTATTCAGGGTTACTCATCTATTAGGGCAGGTCTCCTATTTCCATTTAGAGATAGCATTCTCAAACTTTCAGTTTTATTTCAGTTTTTGATTTATCTATTTATTCAGACTTCTGTATTGGGATTTATTTAGTATTGGATTATTCAGGGGAGTGTTACTCCAGACTCATTTTTATTTGTTCCATTGTTATTCTTTTGTGATTATGATGTGGATGTTATATGGTTAGATTAATTAATTGGTTGCATGTTAATTTAATTTAATCAAATTTGACAACGCGGTTTTAAATATTAGGTGGCTAGTAATTGTTTAAAAATGTTTTCGGCGGTGATGCTAGATCTGAACCAACTTGATATTCTGTATTAATGAGATAAAGGAGTAGCTACCAAGTATTTAATTAGTCGGGGTGTCACAAAACATTTTGTTTATTTTGAAGTAAACGACATTGTAAGGAACTAATAACTATATAACCTTTCCCTAAGAAATCAAATAATGGAGTATCTAAAAAAAGTCATCGATCATCACCAAAATGTACTTCTTACCACCAATGGTCTCGGTGCACATTAAACCCATAAGATCTATGTGTATCAACTCAAGCATACGTGAGGTGGTAATAATATTCAACGTCCTATGGGTATTCTTGATTTGTTTCCCTTGTTAGCAAGGACCATAAATCGAGGAAGTTGGTTTTTCAAGTGATGGTAAGGTAAGAACTAGGTCTTTCTCTACTAACCTCATAAGATCTCTAAAATTGACGTGACCTAGTCGTTAATGCCAAATGTCCATGGTGGAGACCTTGACATTATTTCATACTAAAGTGGACTTGGGAATGATACCATAGTAATTATCAATAGTCATCACACCTAGTAGAAAAAGTGATCGGATTGATAAAAAAAATGTTACATTCCTACTGGTCAAACTTTACCACAAAGTTATCATTATAAAGTTGGCTCATGCTTATTAACTTAGCCTTTAACCCTTCATATAAATCACATTGTATGGCTTAGGAAAGTCGAAAATCTCCATGCAACCTTATCCTTATATGATAGACTTACTCCCATCCCCAGAGGTAAATTTTCCTTCCTTGCAATCCATAAAGTTGGTAAAATATGACTTGTTATTGGTCATGTTCCTAGAGAACCAACTACTCGGTATATAATTACAGAATATCAAGTTGGTTCAGCCTTAATATCACTGTCGAAAACATTTAATTAGTTACAAGCCACCTAATATTTAAAAAGTGTGATGCCAAATTTTATTAATTAAATTAATTTACAACTAAGTAATGAATAACCAACCATACAACATTCACATAAATAGTCTCATAGGAATATTAATAGAAAGAAATAACAGTGTCTAGAGTAACACTCCAAATATATCCTTAATGCCAAAATAATCCCAATACAAGAGTCTGAATAAATAAATCCAACATCTGAAAAAAATGAAAGTCTAAAACTACTATCTCTGAATAAGAATAGGCAACATGCCCTAACTGATATGAATGACTCTGAAGGAAGAAAATATGGTAAGAATATTTTTAAAACATCAAGTGTTTAATTTCATTAAACAGTAAATATTATATACATGTTAGTACGTGCTCTCACTTGAGATTCTCATCCCTCAACTATTGTGCACGCCTAATGCATTCTTTTAACCCATTCTAATTATACCACTACCTAACCAGTTTGTTCCAAATTTGTCTATACGAAACTTCTTTACAATGCCTACCCATACTACCCTATTTAAGTCATAATTACAATCCAAACACTCTTTAATTGAATCAATTATTTCATGTATTGTATAAGTTCCCACATCTTTAAGTTATCTAAATATCATAGTCATTCTCATCTACTAGGCAACAGTGAATAATCACAAGTATATATTTATATCACTCTCAATAAATATATACACATATGGCACCCCTAGGCTGAGCTACGGTGCATGCATACTCTACTATCGAATCCCAGTACATCACGTACGTAAGGATCAGGAGTTCATAACCCCTCACGAACTGTAAAAATACAAACCACACATATTGGAGGCGAACATAGTTCACATACCCATGGGTCATGCACATACCTACACTCCCATGGTCAGCTGACTTATCAACTCAAAAATAAGTCTTACAGTCCTATGTTCTTGAGGTACCAAATCTAAATCCCCCCGAAGCACACAAGACAAGATTGTCGTCTTCCTATAACCTCCCATGATAGCAAGTATGGTAGGTATGTCATACACATAAAAATCCATATATTAGGTAATCAGGCAACCTAAGTAATCATCATTTCAATAAAGGTATACTCATGTCTTATATTACAAGCATCATACGTAGTATAGTTTCATCCCGATTATTTTACATAATAATGTTTAGCGCGACAACTCTCGTTGTATAAATATGAGTTCTTAAACCTATCCCAAAAGGTTACTAAGTCTCCCACTTGTCTCTAAGGTTATTTCAGTAATTTAAAGTCTCCCTAATATTGTCTCTAACCTTAAGTCAATGTTTAACTAAATTAAACTCAAGTTACCATAATTTCCAATCGTAACTCAATCGTCAAACGCCCATAAGTTTATCATTTAATCCCAAACCAAACTAATATTTTTCGAGCCTCAAATACACCCATACTGATCTTATTAAGTCCTAATATGTTCAAATAGTCCACACCAAAAATTCTTAAAATACGGGATTGGTTAAACCTCAAAAAGGAAATTTTATCACAAATAAAGGGGAAGTAGATCGATCAAAGGAAAAGGTCGATCGATCGATGATATTCTTGAGCCGATCGACCGATCCATCAGATATTAGCATACATTTTCTGCATTTTTTTCCCTACAAGTTTCATCTATTTTAACCCTCAAATCCTATATTATACTGTCCCAAACTCCCAAATATTTATTCCAAACATTATGTCAACATAAACACATAATTGCTAACGTCTTAGAATAATCAAATCATTATGGGTTGTCAATTTCTTGGATCAATTCATGTATTTTTCATTAAAAAAATATTATTTCTTCTATTTTCTTCAAGAACATCATATAACTCAACATAAAATCATAATTTTGTACACATGGATCATTTTCGTGGATACTATTTTTAAAGAAGTTAATCTACATGCAAAACCTCCCAAGATTTAAGATTTAAATCTCCAAATCCGTTAAGTCATCATTTCTCCAGTTTTTTCTCCAATTCTAAACTATCATGGATAATATATACACTGAATTATTTTAAGTTAAATCATTTTCCTGGAAATGAAAGTTCTGATCCTTTGTAGAAGGTGATATGGTGGTGATGTTCTCTTTCCGATCACAAATCTGGCGATGGTGATGGTGGTGCAATGTGGTTGTTTGGCCCTAACAACCTTTGAAAACCCTCCATTCCTCTCTACTTCTCTCTCTCAAGTTTGTATTAGCCAATAACCCTAGTGATCCTAAGGGTTGGTTGATATATTAATCCTAAATTTCTTAGTTCACTATTTATTAAATAGTAAATTGACTAAAATATCCTCCCGGGTTGTCGGTTTAGACTAAAACTGCCCTATGACCCAAACTGATCCCCCGGGTACACTTTTCTGGCTATCTCGACCCTTTCGAACACATATGTGAACTCAAAATGACCATAACCATGACAAAAAAATAAAATGCTTTATAATCCATTAAATCAGTCCCGACACGACTAACACATGTGTCCCAACTTAATTTCCAAAACTATCGTATTTCCCACCCATGATAACTTTAATAAATTCATAATCATATATTACTATACTCTCTCAATAATATTCAACATAATTATCATAATAAAATACCAATTTTCCTCCCGTTAGTATTTAATCCAAAATAATTACCAATCAATTTCCCATTTTTAATTTAATTAATCCTTTAATTAAAATTAGTAAATATATGGGGTATTACATACTTCCCCCTAATAATGGAACTTCATCCCTAAATTCAGAAATAAATGTATACCTGGTAAAAATAAATATGGATATTTATCGTTCATCTCATCCTCGCTCTCCCAAGTAGACTCCTTGACATTATGATGTCGCCACTGAACACGTACTAGTGGTACTACATTCGATCTTAATTTCCTCTCGCTACAGTTGAGGATAGCAATCGACCCCACCTCATAGGAACTATTGGGCTGCAAATCAATCTCCTCCAAAGCAATGTGGGTATGGGCCAACTCATCCCGAACATATCTCCTTAGTGAAGAAGTATGGAACACGTCATGAATCATATGCAAGTGCTCCGGTAACCCAAGTCTATAAGAAACTGGCCTAATACTCTCGATGATAGGGAATGGACCCACATATATTGGTGCCAAATTCCCTTTCTTACCAAAACGCATTATCCCCTTCATAGTAGATACTCTCAGTAACACCTGGTCTCCCACATTGAACTCCCGGAAGAACCTCTTGGCATCGATGTAGCTCTTCTATCAATCATGAGCAATCTGAATACAATTTTAAATCATCTATATCCTAGTCGAAGTATCCTAGATCACCTCCGGTACAAGTAGCTTGCTGTCCCCCACCTCTAACAAACACGTTAGAGAACTACAAGGTCTACCGTATAACGCCTCGAATGTATTCATGCCAATCGTAAAATGGTAGGAGTTATTATAGGAAAACTCCACTTGTGGGAGATACTTCTCCCATACCCCAAAAAATTTTAGGATACACATCCTCAACATATCCTCTAACATATGATTCATTCACTCAGTCTGCCCATCGGTCAACGGGTGATAAGCGAAACTTAATCGTAACTCCTTACCCATAGCCTCCTTGAAGCTCTCCAAAAATCTGGACACAAAAATCTTGTCCTGATCGGACACTATATCAAGGGGCACCCCATGAAGCCTCACTACCTACACAATGAAGATTTGAGTGCACTGCCCTATAGTATAATCAATCCAAACTGGTAGAAAATAAGATACCTTGGTCAAACGATTTACAATCACCCATATCAAATCATGACCTCGCTGATATGTAGGCAACCCCGTGATGAAATCCATGGAAATGCTTATTTCCACATAGGGGTCTCTAATGCCCGTAAGAGCCCCGATGGCCTCTGGTGGTTCACTTTTACTAGATGACAAGTGGCATATTTCAAAACAAACTTAGAAATATCATTCTTCATTCCACTCCACCAGTATTGTCACCTCATATCCTGGTACATCTTATCCCCATCGAGATGTACTGTAAAACGTGAATTGTGTGACTCTATCATCACCTCGTATCGCAAGTCCTCCCCTTTAGGAACAACCAGTCTCCTATTGAAGCGAAACCCTCCATCTAAACCAATAGTGTAAGACTCGACCCCCTGTGATAGAAGTTGTACTATCCAATCCTAGCAAAATGAATCCATTGCCTAACCCCGTACCACCCTCATAACGATCTAAGGCGTAACTGTCATAATATACATAAAAGATTGGGCCACTTCATCTTGGTATCCTAACTCCTTCCATATCTCTTTCCACACTTCGGCCACCTCACCTACTGGACTACTACTCAACGCGTCTGCGACCACGTTAGCCTTACCCAAGTGGTATTGGATATCGAACTAATAATCCTTCATAAATTCAAGCCACCTACCCTGACGCATATTCAACTCCTTCTGGGTGAAGAAGTACTGTAGTGACTTGTGATCTGTGAATGTGAAAAATTTCTCCCTTAAGAGATAATGTTTCCATATTCGAAGAGCGGACATAACTGCCACTAGCTCCAAGTCATGGGTGGGGTTATTCCTCTCTTGAGGCTTAAGATTATGGGAGGATAAGCTATGGCATGTTCCTCCTGCTAAAGCACATCCCTGATTCCTTATAAGGATGCATCAGTGTAGACTAGATACTCCACTTCCAGCCTGAGTAGTGCTAAGATGGGTGCTGAAGTAAACTTTTCCTTCAGATCATCAAAGTCTAACTGACAGGCGTCATCCCAGATTAATGGCACCCCCTTTCAAGTCAAGTGTGTCAAAAAACTCGCTATCTTCTATAATCCTTGAATAAACCTCATGTAGTATCCCACTAGACCCAAGAAATTATGTATCTCTATCGGTGTCATGGGCTACCCCCACTCCCTCACCGCTGACACTTTGTCCGGATCTATGGATATACCCTTGTTTGATACTATGTGCCCCAAAAACTGAACCTCCTTCAGTTAGAACCCACACTTCTCATATTTTTCATACAACTCGTGTTGACGCAGTGTCTGTAAAACCTATCACAAATGCTCGGCATGCTCCTACTCCATATGAGAATACAATGACAAACTGATTAAGTTATTCTCTAAACACCCTGTTCATTAAGTCCATGAATATTACCGACGCGTTGGTTAGCCCAAAAGGCATACCCCTGAATTCGTAGTATCCATATCTCGTTAAGAATGCAGTCTTAGACACGCCCTACTCCCTTATATGTAACTGATGGTATCCCAATCTCAAGTTTATCTTCGAGAAGAAAGCATCTCCTCTCAACTGGTCGAATAAGTCATCGATTCGGGGCAACGGATACTTATTCCATATCGTGGCTTTATTCAACTCTTGCTAATTAATACACAATCATAATGACCTATCATGAGAGGTATTTAAACCTCAGTTATTTAGGGTGCCCATACACCCTATGTTCTGCGCGTCCCTATGCTAATATTTTATTTTAGCATACTTGCCTTGTACTAGACTTTACATTCGTAACACAAATGCCCAACATTTTTTTACTCCATACCCTACTAGTCACAACTATATTGTACTTCCTTGTAACACCGATTTATTCACGATGTAAAACATTCAAAAACGCTTCTTACGTCTTATTATACGGCTATATTGATCATAAATAGTAATATAATTAAACTTAAGGTTATCGTTTCCTTTACTAAAGGACAAACACTCCAAGCTCTCGACGTTCACTAGGTTTCATGTGCGGGATGTCTCGCAAAGTGAAATACAAACAAGGAACCCCACAATACACTACTAACTAACATTGTTGGTCAACGAGATCTGTGAGCCCCCAGTATCAAACTTTTTGGCCATCCCGATGCACGACGCTCAGGGGGAAGGAGGAGGATCCTTCAAGAAAGTCACACCCCTCTTTAAAAGGTGCTTCGGACGTCATCAGTTTTGGGTGAATGTAAAGAAATGGAGTCTCCATCCTATTTTGCACAAAATAGGTAAAGGAACATGTTGCCACTTTGAGAGAGAGACATCAAGGAAAAACTGATTAAATTATGAATCTAATGTAACTTATGCAAAAATAAGAGATTTAAAAGAGGAGGAGAAGGAATTGGACCATCCTTGGAGCTTGAGCTTGGATCTTGGATGAACTCCTTTGAATGTTTATGAATATTTATGAGAGAGAAAGATATTTTCCAAATTGGGTGTGAAAAGGATGGGTATTTTGTCTTGAATGGAAATTCTCATATAGAACTTGGTTAATTTTGAGATAATGTTTATGAGATCACTATTATTGATGCATTTTTTATCTGCCTTGGGAGTGAGGTCAGGGCCTCTATATATAGGGCCAAGGGGGGTGCCGATCGGCCTACCCCAGGGTGTGACTATCGGCAGATAACCCTTGACACTGTGCCAATAGGCAGGGTTCATGACCTGCTAATTGGCAGTCTGGTGTAGACTTTTCGAGAAAATGATCATAGCACATAAACTGTTTATCTGAATTATGAACTGGACATACCATTAGAAAGGTAATTCATAGACCTTCGAGAGTCCTTGGGACCACTCCCGGGTTAGAGAGTTGACTTTGGATCAAATGTGGCTCGAAATCGCATGTTGGTCTTTTCGACGGGAGATCATCGGACGGAAACATATCATTTATCCGCATGGTAAGTCAGAATCGTGCACGGGGTGGACTTTTGGAAAGGTTAGGAGATGTACTTTGACATTATAAAGAGTTTCACTCGGTTAGAAAAGCTTACCATAGTTAACAGGGGGCCAAAAGTGCCCGGTGGACTCTTAGAATAAAATGGATCGTTCATCCGTATCGTAGATCAGAATCGCGAACGGGGCAAATTGTTAGAAAGGATATTCAGATCCCTTCAGAGATTCATTCAGTCTCATTCAAGCTAAAGAGTTGACTTTGGTCAAACGGAGTCTAGGAGCACTCAGGGGCCTCCGGATCAACTTTCAGGGGGAAACTGATCATTCATCCGAACGGTTATGCTATTTCATGCATGGGATGGATCGTTAGACAGGGGTTTTAGTTCCCTTTTAATATTCAAAGAGATTTTGATTAACTATAGAGTTCACCAGAGTTAAATGGGGCCCATGGGTGCCTAATGGCCTCTAGATCGGCCCTCAGAGTGCGACCTAGGTTTGCGATGGAGAGGGGAAGTTATATGGGTGAAGAAGAGACTTATAGGGTCCTAGAATGAGGTGTCTATAGATACCCTCAATGGGTGAGCTTGGAATAAGTGATGTCCATCAAATAGACACCACATAATGGAGGGAGGTCAGTTTTATGGACCTAAGGGATGTAGACGATCAATTCAGAGGGTCAGGGTCAATTCTGACCTAAAAGAGGTGACGACCAAGGATCAAGGTCAATTTTGACCTAATTGAGGTGACAATCCATGACGGAGGTTAATTTTAACCTAAAAGAGGTGACGATCGAGGACCGAAGTTAATTCTGACCGAACTGAGGTGACGATCTAAGTCTGAGGTCAATTCCGACCTAATTGAGGTGACGATCCAAGACTGAGGTCAATACTGACCTAACGGAGGTGACGATCAAGAACCAAGGTCAATTCTGACCTAACTGAGGTAATGATCTAAGACTGAGGTCAATTCTTACCTAAAGGAGGTGACGACTAAGGATGAGGTCAATTCTGACCTAACTGAGGTGACGATCTAACACCGAGGTCAATTCTGACCTAAAAGAGATGACGATCGATGATCGAGGTCAATTCTGACCTAACTGAGGTGATAATCCAAGATTAAGGTCAATTCTGACCTAAAAGAGGTGACGACCGAGGACTGAGGTCAATTCTGACCCAATTGAGGTGAAGATCCAAGATCGAGATCAATTCTGACCTAAAGGAGGTGGCGACTGAGGATCGAGGTAATTCTGAGCTAACTGAGGTGACGATCCAAGACCGAGGTTAATTCTGACCTAATTGAGGTGACAATCTAAGACCAAGGTCAATTCTAACCTAAAATAGGTGACGATCAAGGATCGATGTCAACTCTAACCTGACTGAGGTGATAATCCAAGATTGAGATCAATTTTGACCAAAACGAGGTGATGATTGAGGACTGAGGTCAATTCTGACCTAAGTGGGGTGACGATCCAAGACCGAGGTCAATTCTGACCTAAAAGAGGTGTACTTTTCCTCCAGGAAATTTGGGAGACTCCGTTGGGGATGATTTGCCTTCATTGGAGATTGGAAAATAGTGATTGATCCAAGGATTTGTAGTTGGGTAATTACAGGTAACCTTGTATCCTTGGGGGATGGCCATTCAGGGGGGCATGCACAACTGCGGAGCCTGCTGGTGCATGAGTTTTGCTACTCCTAGTATCTTAGGGAGAAGCTAGTTCGACAGATCATGAAGGACGAGGTTGAGGTGCCTCTGACGAATCTTCCTATGTTCATAAGGCATGTACGGGAGATATCGGAGGATGCCTGGGTGGCTAAGATAATGGGAGAGTGATACTCTCTGTATACCGACATAGAGGTGTTGTACAACTATTTGGACTTTATCTCGAGTTGGTTGATGCCTCCTAGTATATATGATGTGATGCCTCTCCCTAGGGTAGTCTCGAGTTGGGAGGTGGGGTCCTCTCATAGAGCTGGTGGTGCAGCTACGTACGCGGTGGTAGTGATGACGTTAGGGCCTTCTTTTGTACGACTCCATTCCTCTAGTAATAACCTTCGGAGAGATGATAGGGGTCAGTGTGTTTATAGCATTATCCTCATTCGATGGACCCATAGGTGTTGGTCTTGACGAAGGAGGTCCTTCGGCCTGTGGTATGCCTTTTTTTATTTCCTCGATTTCTTTCTTTTTCCTCATGCTTGACTGATTTGATCTTTTCCATTCTTCCTCGCAGTATATCAATGTTTCGACCACTTGGCTGAAGGACATCAGGGACTGGATATCTTTGGTGATTTCTCATTTTGTGAGGTGGTTCTGATCCCTGCTTGTCTGGTGTCGTCTTACTCGTCCAGGGAAGGGTTTCGCTCTGGAAGTGGGGGCACATCGTCTCGCCACAAGGGGAAGAGGGCACGCCGCATGGATGGGGGATCCTAGAGAGAGATAAGAGAGGGAAACAAGAAAGAGAGAAAAATAGAGTGAGAGAGAAATAAAATTAAAATTAGGTTTGGGTTGAATCCCGTTGTTTTTCGTCTTTTTTCTTTCCCTGTAAAATATCAATGTAATACAGCAAAATATATGCAAATGAAGAATGATGTTTATGTTAATTTCTTTGTTTAGTGATTAATGCACATGCTCTTTTTACTTTGCCACAGATACCGTAAATAGAATTTGAAAATTTATTTGAGAAGGATTTTATTTAAAATGGGATTAGTAAAGGCATAAGTATAAAGAAAATCCGGAATTTCCTTAAGACGAAAATTTGTTTTGTTAGTTTTTTTTATTTATTTTTACTTAAAAGGAAGAAGGGAATTTTCCCAGAATAGGGGGGTTCCGATCGTCTGACCCCTATCCTACCTATCGGCATATCAGTCTAATCCAATCAATCCAAGGCTTTGATTGCACTTTCTTCAATTGCTTGGTACTTTGTGGGGCAAGTTTTACTCTGATTTTTGCAAGGTGTCTTATCCTTACTTGAGATTTTCCAAGTATAAATAGAGGTGTAAATGGGGCTTTCCTCCTTAGACTTTAATTTTCTTTCTTTTTCACGTTTTTACTTGCTTATTATCTTTTTGCAAGATGGATCTCCCTAGTAGCATTGAGTTCGCCAACTACCTCGAAGCCTTGGAAGAAATGTGTTCTTAGAATGTCGATTATGACACGTTCCACATGCGAGGAGTATCTATGTGGCGCAATCGGCCCATTAAGTGGAACATGTTGATGGCGGTTGTCGATTTTTCGTATCCCGAGGATCATGTCTTCTGTTTTGGGCTGGATGACATTTGTCCTACCTAAGAGGAATTTTTTGCTATGATGGGGATAAATCCCAGCGTTGCCACGGATTTTACTGAATTTTCCCCTTCTCCCAGGGAATTTCTAGCTGGACTTCTTCATATTTCACCTTAGTCTACCAGGCCATTGGTTACGGGAGGAATGATTTCCCTTCCGACGGTGTTATAGTCCGTGCATTCGTAGGACGTGGGTGATGTTGGATATGCCGGGGCCGTCATCCTAGGCCTTGTTTCAACAGTTATGTTGGTGACTGGGGAGACACTGGTGGACCCTTAACTGGTGTGACACCCTGACTAATTAAATATCGGGTAGCTACTCCTTTATTAGATTAATACAAAATTCCAAGTTGGTTCAATTCATAGCATCATTGTCGAAAACATTTTAATATTTACTAACCATCTAGTATTTAAAAAGTGAGTTGTCCATTTTAAATTAAATCCGATTAACATGCAATAAATAAATTAAGAAAAGTTAATATAACCAACACAATATAGTCACAATATAATAACCAACCAAAAATAATGAGTCTAGAGGAAAACTCCTCACAACAAACCGAATTCCGAAATAAATAAATACAAAGTCTGCATCACTAAAATTAATTACAACCCAAAGTCTATAATAACTGAATAAGTAAGATGTCTCTAAAAGGAATGGGCGACATGCCCAACAAATGATAAAAACTGATAATGGATTCAAGATCAGAAATGAAGGCGTCTACTGTCAAGGTCCTGTAACTTCCATAGCAGCTACAGCACGTCACCTGAATAGAACTCCTATGCATGGTGTCCTTGTGGCTGGGTACCTAAAAAGGTTTTTACAAAAAGAGATTTGAAAGCAAACGGGTCAGAGCCCAAATGTGAAAATAATTTAAAAAATGCAAGTGTTTAATATCATTAAACAGTGAATATAAAGTACATGATAGTGTGTGAACTCACATGAGTTACTCACCTCTCAACTAATTGTGCACTCCTATCACTCCCGTACCCATTCTAACTCCCATATCTAACTAGTCCAACGCTAAATCTAACATTTCTATATGATATCCAATTCAAATCCCAACATCTTCTATTTAATAGAGTATTGTACCTTATTACACAGTTTCCCCACTTTAGTACTACAATTTATTAGAAATCTTACATTTTCACTTTACAAATCGTTGCTATTATTTATACTCACAATTATTCACGACAATCCATTTCAATCAACAGTATATTATTCTCACCAAAAATATACAATACTAGAACCCCGAGACTAAGCTGCGATGCTCACATACTCTGTTATCAAATCCCGGTACATCACGTACATGAGGACCACGTATTCCGAATCTCTCAGGAAACGTTTCATTAACAACAATCACAAACAATGGAGGCGAACATAGTTCACATCACATGGGTTACGCACATACCTATGCTCCCATGATCAGCAGATTCATTAACTTCTCAATAATCCCTTCTCTGACCTATGTCCTCGAGGTACCAATCTAAATCCCCCCCGTAAGGACACAAAGATTAGGTGGCCCTAAATGAACACCAACCTCCCATGATAGCAAGTACGGTAGGTATGTCATACACAGATAACTACATATACTAAGCATTCTCACATCTTAGATATTACAATATTTTATTAGTGGTATACTTCTCGTTTTTTATACCAACTCTTAGTGTTATACAAATCACAAGTCCCCAGTTTATATGTATTTATGTTATCAATTATCCTCACTTCGTGATTAGTAACTCGCTTACCAATCCATAATTGTCATTCGGTTCAAGACACTATTCTAAGTTTTATTCCTCAATGTACCCAATCTCCCAACTATAACCACTAGTTAATAAGGGAAGGTTATCTCACCATTTAAATAAGTCTACGGGACACTAGAAATCAATTCAAGCCAAAAAGGCCACTCTGTCAACTCGTTAGAAGTCTCGTTCGAATGAGTTCGTTCGAACAAAGGGCTTCGAATGAAATACCAACTCGTTAGAAGTCATACTGTCATCTCGTTAGAAGTTCGTTCGAACGACTTGGGTAGGTCTTCTAACGAGATGGCAGTTTCAGCCCAGAAATTCCCAAATCCATTTTTCTCAATTCTTCTCTTCTCTAAATCCACCCTAAGACCATCCAAATTATGTTTTAACGTATTTAAACCATTTCCAATCACCCTAGATCATTCCTTATCATATTTAAGGGATCAAATCTTACAAATTATCATGGAATTAATATGAATCTTCAAATATTTCCCCAAACCCTATAACATGAACTCCAAATTTTCTTATGCCTAATTTCTCATCATAAATCCGTTTTTAAATCATCATATATAATTATTCAAGTGTTAAATCAGTCCATTATCATACTACATGCAAATCCTAACCCAAATTCAAGGTTTCTCCAACAAATTTCATAAGTTTTCTTCAAAAAGTTCAATATAAGATACTTTCTACACTAAGCATGGAAGACATATTCAATGCATTAAAAATACTAAATCACTTTCCTTAGATTGTTCTTCAGAATTTGATGTTGAAGGTTGATCTCTCCCCTTTTTCTACAGGTTTTCTCCCAAGGTTGAAGATGGTGGTAATGGGTTTTCTTTTGGGAATCTCTTCCAACTCTTCCTATAACTCCCGTAGCCCTCTAACTTGCCAAATGCTGATAATGGGCTTAGTGGGTTCCTAAATAATGTATAATTAACTACTAAAATTCGTAGGCTTTAATCCCCAAAATTTCAGAATTACCAAAATACCCTTATAAGTTGCCGGTATGACCCAAAAATACCCCGGGACCCAAACTAAACCCCCGGCTAGTGTTTTTTGACTATTTCGACCCTTCCGGACTCGTTATAGCACTCAAAATGACCATTCGGTTGATTAAAATAAAATTTACTTTTGAATTCAAATAATTACATTCCTGACGCGACTGACACGCGCGTCCCAACTAAATTTCTCAAATTGTCGTATTTCAGTCTCGCGACAATTTTAATATTTTTAATATTCATATTTTTCCATATATACACATCATAATCAAATACCAACTCAAATATCTTTAGTATTTATATCTGGATTAATTTTCAATTAATTCATATTTAATTAAATTAATCCCTTAAACAAATATCGATAAAATTACGGGGTATTACAACTGTCTACTATCATTTCTTGGATGTCTTATCATCACAATTCTATAAAGGCGATACTGGCGAAGACCTTGAATGGCGTGGATGCCTGGCAGGAGGGTCGTTCTGACTTTCGGAGAGATGTTGTTTATGTGGTTATCTGAGAGATTTCGCATCGTAGTGCCACCTGAGTATCCCTTATCGGTGGTTCTAAGCTTCTTTTCATGCTATTTCATTAGTGTAGGCCTGGACATTGAGAGTTGGGGGAACTGGTTGGTAGAGCACGGAGCCTTAGGCTTGCACTGGTCTCTGCCATGGTGGGAAGAACTGTTGCCCATTCTAGAGCTTGGAGAGTATCAGTACGTCCGACTAGTCGGCCTCAAGTAGACCTCTTTTTACTTTCCTTGGCAGCTTTTGTGTCAATATGGTTGGGAGTAAATTGTTCCACCGCGGACACTGGATTTCTTTCCTGTAGAGGACCTGGAGGAGCGCATACGCATGCGGTTGGGCTCTTTATGGGAGAACCAACGTCCATCAACTCATCCCTCTCAATCTTTTGGGAGAGTTTGGCATGTCTCCGAGGACTATATGAAATGGTTATAGAGGAGAGTGGTTGCCAAGATGATGGTTGGGGCATACCACTCAATTGAGAGACAGCGGCATTCCCTCCAGTCAAGGGAGGTTTGGGGACCCCGGGATGTGGGAGATAGAGGCAGTTCTTCTGGCAGTTGTGGGTAGACTTTATGAAGCTTTTGTATGGTGTTTGATTTTTTTTTTTGGTTATTTGTACTATGTGGGTTATTTAGGAGTAGTGGGGGGTTAATTTTTAGGAAAGTAGGTGTTGGATGGCAAGGAAAGTCATTTGACTCCTTATGCCGATTAATTGTACCAAAATTTTAAATAATGAAATAAATACATTTTTGATCATCTATTTGTGCCTCTTGATGACTTTTTCATTTCTCAACTATCTATATTCATAGCTAAGGCATACATAATCCTTTTGTTCTTATATATGTTTAAATGAGCTATCATTATCGTGGATAAGAAAATGATAGTATTTTGTGAAAAGAAGGGGGTCGCGCTCATGTGAAGGGATGAGCTTCCTACGTACCTTTAAGGGTCTTGAAAATTTCGAAAATGTTTTTAGAATATCAGGCCCACGTAGTTCTGGGTAGGGGAAATAAAGATATTTTTTTTAAGAATAGAAGGGAGATGAGAAGAGTCGTAGTGCGTCGAGATTTTGAGCTAGGGGTAAAATTTCTTGAGACAGTCCAAGTTGAGTGGACGGGCCATGTCTTCTCCGCCGAGGTTGATAAGCATAGTTGCGCCGCCTGACAGGATCTTGTTTACTATGTATGGGCCGCTTTAATTAGGCTTGAATTTCCCTCTGGGGTCCCATATGGGCTCTATTATTTCTTTGAGGACTAAGTCCCCTTCTCGTACACCACGGTCCTTGACTCACTTACTGAACGATCACACTATATGATAATGGTACCCTTGTATATGATAAAGAGCTTTCAGTCCCCCTTCATCCAATAGGGATATCTCATCAAGATGGATTTGGTGCCAGTCTTCCTCGTTGACTTTGCTTTCAAGCATGATGCGTAGCCAAGGGATTTTTATCTCTATGGGTAGGACTTCTTCCATACCGTAAACTAGAGAGTAAGGGGTAGCCCCAATAGAGGTTCGAACTGAAGTACGATTGCCCCAGAGGGCATAAGGGATCCTGTAGGCCCAATCTCCATAACTCTCGGCCATCTTACTGATGATAGCTTTGAGATTCTTATTGGCTGCCTCAACCACCCCGTTGGTTTGAGGTCGGTGTGAAGAGGATTCATGTCTTTAAGTTCCATACTCGTCGACCGTTTCTATAACTTCTATTTCAAAGTGTATCCCGTTGTCTGATACCATCTCGTGTGGGACCCCATATTGGCAGATGATATTTTTCTTGATGAATTTGGCCAATTTCTTGGTATTCAGAATTGCGTATTACTTGGATTCGACCCATTTGGTGAAGTAGTCAATAGCGATTAGGCTGAACTCATGCCCATTGGATGCTTTCAGTGTAACTTTCCCTATGATGTTGATGCCCCACGTGGAAAATGGATAGGGATAGGTCATGTTGTACAATTCTCGTAGAGGAAAATATTATAGGCTGGAAAACGAT
Source organism: Sambucus nigra (assembly GCA_949130495.1). Classification (NCBI taxonomy): domain Eukaryota; kingdom Viridiplantae; phylum Streptophyta; class Magnoliopsida; order Dipsacales; family Adoxaceae; genus Sambucus; species Sambucus nigra. The sequence goes on along the minus strand of OX422210.1, from coordinate 581,490,077 downwards.
TATCATTTGAGACATCTTCGAACATAGGATATGCAATCTTGAACCGTGGTAGTCCAGTAGTAACCATGTCTAATGATATTTTTGGCAAGCATATGGCTGTTCATGTGGGGTTCTCATTCCCCGTTGTGGATTTTTTGCATCATTTCTTCAATGTCAGCCCTTGCGATGCAGTGTAAATGGGTTCTATCAAAGTTTCTCTTAAATGGTGTTTTATCACAGAGCATGTACTGGGCGTACAGACTATGACGAGTTGCTCGATCTTTCTTATCAGATCCTTGGATATACCTACCATGTTTGAGGAGGCGCCAAATATCATAGTACCAGTAATCATCTATTTTGAGCTCTTCCTTCGTGTTGAGCTCGATGTGGTAGCAGTTGGTTAGTTTGTCTTATTTTTGGACAAGGAAAGGGGACATGGTTATTCCTTCGAGCATGTCAATCATGAAGGCTAAGGTGGCAAGGGCATCAGTTAGGTTGTTCTTTGCTCAGGGCAGGTAGTGGAAGGTGATTTCTTAGAATTGGGAAGCTAGTTCTTCAAGGTGGTCATGGAAGGATAAGAGTTTCTTGTCTTTGACTTTCCATTTCCTGAGTACTTGACCGATGATGAGTTATGAATCCCCATAGACATCAAGGTATCGAATTCCTTTCTTAAGGGAAACTTTGAGGCCTACCGTGCATGCCTCGTACTCAGTTATGTTGTTTGTGCAGGGAAAATCCAATTTGATGGAAATGGGAGTGTGGGATTCATCAGGGGAAATTAGTATCATTCTAATGCCATATCCTTTTTTGTTGGCAGTGCTGTTAAAGAACACTTTCCATCGAAGGTCTTCTTGAGAGGCACAAAGTATATTCTCGTCTGGGAATTCGGAAATCCATATATAGGCTTCTTCCATAGGGTAGTCAGTAAGGTAGTCAGAGATAGTTCTTCCTTTCATGGATTTCTATGGGATATAAGTGATATCAAAATGAGCTAGAAGCATCAACCAACGGGTCATTTGACTGGATAAGGCAATCTTCTCGAGTAGGTACTTGATGGGATCTATTCGGGATACGAGTCTGATGGGGAAGGCGAGCATGTAGTGTCATAACTTTTGGATAACCTAGACAATAGTGACACATGATTTTTCCAATGCAGTGTAGTTAACTTCGTACCCGGCTAATTTTTAACTGGCATAGTAAATGTCTTTATCTTTATTGTGGGTTTCTTCAAGGTATTGAGCTAGCAAAGCGTCGACTGCAGTATCGATCACGATTAGGTATAGGAGTAAGGGAAGACCAGGATACGATGGCGTGAGAACCAGAGGTTGGGTTAGATATTACTTAATTCGATCAAAGGCTTCTTGGCAAGCTTCATTCTAGACCTTGGTTGAATCCTTTCGGAGGAGGTTAAAGATGGGTTCATAGATGGAAGTCAATTGGCTGATGAATCGACTGATGTACTGAAATTTTCCAAGGAATCCTCAGACTTCTTTTTCCGTTCGGGGTGGTGGCATCTCAAGTATGTCTTTCAACTTAGAAGTATATTCTTCTGTCCCTTTCTCACTGACTATGAATCCCAAGAGTTTTCCTTTGGTAACGTCGAAGACACATTTCTGTGGATTAATTTGCATTTAGTACTATTGCAGTCATTTAAAGAATTTTCGGAGAGCGGTAACATGACCTTCTCTAGTCTTGTACTTGATAATCATTTAATATACATAGACTTCGACTTCCTTATGTATCATATCATGTAAAATGGTTGTGGCATCCCTTTGTAGGTATCCCTTACATTTTTTTAGACTAAATGGCATGACAGTGTAGCAAAAGGTTCCCCAAGGGGTGATGAATGTGGTTTTCTCTTGATGATCAGGTTGCATCTTGATCTGGTTATATTAGGCAACCCATCAATGAATTACTTGAGAGCATGACTAGTTGTATTATCCATAATCATATCGATGTTCGGTAATAGGTAATCATCCTTCGAAGAGGCCTTGTTCAAGTCTCGATAGTCAACACACATGAGGACCTTCCCTCCTGATTTCGTCATGGGTACGATATTGGCTAGCCATATGGGATATTCAATTACTGGAATGAAGCCCACGTTTAATTAATTAACTACTTCTTCTTTTGACTTTGAGTGACCATTCAGTACGGAGCTTTCGCAGCTTCTGTTTGACTAGTTTACATTCCGGGAGAATTGGAATCTGATGATGTGCTATCTAAGGGTCAATGCAGGGAATATCATCGTAGGACCATACGAAGACTACATGAATTCCTTCAGTAGTTTTCGAGTTACGTGCGCTTGTGATCATCAAAGGTAGCCCCTATTCTAATCTCATGCATTTGATTACTAGAACCGAGGTTAATAATAATATTTTCATCTTCATTAACTTGAACGCGGTTATGTTTTCTGTTATTAGCCTTATTTAGATCTGTTAAGAATCGTTCATTTGCAAATTCATCATCATCAAGAGGATAATTAGAATCAAAATAGTTAATTTAAGGCACAATAAGATACTCAAAATCTTAGTTTATTTCATTGATAGGAAAAATAGCATTGAGAAACTCATACTAGGAGGTCTCGATTACGTCAGTGTGAGAGGAAACAACTCAAGGGGAAAGGGGATAAACATCAGGGTTTGGTTAAATATTATCAGGTGGCACAGGTGAATCATGCTAGTTTATAAGAGGTTCATCAGCATCTTTGATAAGGTATGATGGATCGGATGATGTAGTCCCTGAGTGGATCATGCATAGTGCCAGCCTCAGTATTTGTAAACCCTATCTTTGAAGTCGTCCCCTGCTCACCCCGTGTTGTATCTTAAGTACCGAATTACTGGTTCTTGCATTCTCGGTGTTGTCACTGTCTCCCAAAATGGTTATAACTTATTCGTTGGCAAAGAATTTCAATTTCTGATGAAAGGAAGAAGACACCCCCTTGATGTTGTGGAGCCACGGTCATTCGAGCAGCAAATTAAAACAAGTTGGGATGTCGATGACTTGGAATTCAATAACACGATTTAAAGGGACAGTCCCTATTATAAGCTTGATAGATTCCATTACTTCGCGGAAGGTTTCATCATAGGCACGTACGGCAGCAGAGATTGGATCAAGGTTGCTCACTTTTAATCCCAAACAATTGAGGGTTCTTAACGGGCAAACATCTAGAGCTAATCCGTTATCGACGACAGAGAGGGGGATAGTTTTCCCCATATCTTCAATAGGGATATTAAGAGAATGATTATGGTTGGGACCAGTTTTAGGGATTTTCTCTTCAGAAAAGGAGAGCATACGAGTAGAGGTTAAGGATTCAACTAGGTTCACTGCTTCTTCCAGTGTGGTTGAGGAGGAACTATGGGTCCTGTGAGTAGCTTAATTAGGGAATTTTGGTGTAGTTGGGAAGACATGAAAAGTACCCATATAGTGATATTTACTTGGGTTTTCTTTAGTTGATCAAGTACCTTACTTTCTTCAAGAGTCATTTCTGGCATAGGGAGATTCTCAACATCTTTCCCTTTATCACTTGCTAATGGTTGTAAGTTTGAGTTCTGGTAATGTCTCCCTAACCTGGTCATGTGGGTCACGGAAGAGGGGAAAACATAAACCCTATTTTTTCATCGATATCGGGTTGCTCAGCTACCTGGTTGATCTCTCCTAGAAGGTACTTGAATGATATCATTTCTCGTAGGTTGGCTATCAGACTAGTCTTTCCTGAATTTGGCTCTTCATCTGAATCTTCAAAATTATCCCCCAATCCAGTGGTAACAATATATTCTTTCCATGCAAAGTTAATACACTCTACAACTTCTAGGGCCTCTTCATATAATTCTTTCCATTCGAAAGGGAAATGCATGAATGAAGGGACCAGGTGCCCTTGCAATTTCAAAGCGTCGAGCAACTTGAAGATGCTATAAATATCACTAGTTTGTTGAAACAAATTTGACATGATCTAGACCAGGTCATCTAGACTCACTTCATCGGTTGGCACCACCCAGTTATCTAACTCTTGGGCCCATTTTCGAGGTTCTAAGAACAACCCACTGAATCTTTGACAGTCGATGGTCATCTGAGAGGGAAATTTCAGCCCGAACTCTAGGAGTTGGTTCGGCACTTCTGATAATTCCATATCTTTAACTCCAGAACGGGTACGAACAGTGATGCATGCTCTGGTGAGGAATGATAAGGTTTGATCAACAAGGCTAGTAGGGTGTAAGAGGAAATATGGGCATATTTGTAGATGTTTAGGAGAGTATATGGGTATGACCGGTGATTTACTTGGCATGATTTGGGTGGATGGGTCATATTCTGAGTCTTCTTCTAAGAAAAAGATGGCGTTTGCATGATTCGGGAGTGTATTATGGGTAGTGTTTGGTTTAGGAGTATTTGGTGGGGTGATGATACCCCGTCAATCAGTCTTTGGATTGTATTTCGGAGATGGAAACATTGGTATGTGGTATGGCCAGCAGTTTGGTGAAAGTCACAATGGGCATCAGGTTTGAAGTTTTTCGAAAGTGGATTTGGTAACGGACGAGGGTCCAAAGGGTTTGATCAGGTTTTGGTTCAAGAGAGCCTGGTAGACTTTGGAGAGAGGAGCATGAAGCTCGGTATTTAGGTTTTGGCGAATTTCTGATGCCCACGAAGTGGCGGGATGAGAGATGTTATTGATAGTAGAAATTATGGTACTAGTAGGCTTTTCAAACTTTCTAGGAACAAACTGTCCAGAGGTTTTCTTCGGTTCAACTTCTTTCTTGTCAAGACCTTCTTTGATTTCTACTCCTGCTTCTCGGAGGGCTCTGAAATGAGGGTAGTATTGTCCTCCTATTATTGCTCGGACATGGGGTAGGAAGTTTTTCTTCACAATGTTCGCTTTCTTTTCTTTAGAAGGTCGATTGGTCATGGTAGCTGCTTTTTCTTCCACCTTTCCATGAAGTTACTGACTGATTCCCTAGGGTATTTTTAAGTAGTTCTAAGTTACGACGGGTAACCTATAGCTCCTTGTTGTACTTGTATTGTGACATGAGCTCACGGGTAACGTCTTCCCAACTGTGAATTATGGATTCCTCAAAGGATAGGAACCAATGGAGGGTTCTATCTTTCAAAGTTTTCTAGAACATCTAAGACATTATTTCTTCGAAAGCCCCTAGGATAGTCATGGCTTGGTGATAGATACGGAGATGAACAATCGGGAGTCCACTTCCTCCAAACTTCTCGATATTGGGCATCTTAAATTTTTTGGATAACCTGGCTTTAGGATAGGGAGACATTTGGGTGTAGTCCATGTAGTTCCCACAGATTCTAACCTGGTTGAATTTCATTGTTAACATTTTGAGGTCTTCCATGGCCTTGTTCAGTTCTTTCACTTTTGGATCAACAGTTATGGGTAAATTAGCCCCGGTCTGAGCAAGGTTTGGCATAGGAAGCTAGGCTGGTGGCAGCCCATTAGGAGGAGGAGAACGTGGATCATGATGGTATTCTTCAAGAACCTAGATAAGATCGGGTATAGGCAGACCCATGGCGCGAGGGAAAATGACCTCAGGATCTTTGGGGACAGGGACCCTGTTTCTTTGCATCTCGTGAACCTTTGTTTGAAGGTTGTTAATTTTGGAAGTGAGCTGAGCCTGAACCGCCAACAACTCCGGCTGTACATTTGGCACTTGATTCGTGTTCTCCATAAAAGGCGTGTTCTCCGTGTTCTCCTTGTTGTACTTGCATTTTTAGCAATTATCTCAATATAATGTATAATGATCTAGAATTTACCCGTCGTAACTTAAAACTATAGGTTACCCGTCATATATTGTGACATTATATTGAGATAATTACTAAAAATGCAAAATCTCAACATAAAGGAATGAATTAGAATTTACCTCCCATAAGGGATGAATTCAACTACAACAATCTATTTTGAAATAATTGCTAAAAATGCAAAAATTCATTATAGAGGGGTGGGGTTGAATTTATCCTAGAGATAAATTTCACTACACACCTCTATATTGAGATATTTGCTAAAAATGCAAATACTCAACATAGAGGGATGGAGAGAATTTTATTACACAAAGCTTAAAAACTAAATTTGAGATCACTTCAAATGGCCCCAAGTATTCAATTTATACATGGAAAATATGGAGCTAGGGGAATATTGGGTAGAACAAAGGTGCGCATGGGTGAGTGAGGTGATAAAATCTGATTTGGTCATGGGTTTTGAAAGGTGCAAGTGGAGTGGTTTGTTTGGGGGTATTTTGGAAAAGGGGTAAAAAGAGGTAGTTATGGGTAATTAAGTAAAATGTTTTAAAAAGGGTTATATGGCATGTGGGTTAATTTTGTTTTCGCTTTTGATTTTTAATAAGTGAGAAATCGTGTATGGCTTAAAAAGGGAGAAAATGGGTTTGGGTATTTCCGAATTTGAAGTCAACAGGTTTGGATGGCTATCGATTCGGACGGGATAAACGGGTTTTGGACAACAGGGCTTAATGCCGGCGAGTTCTCGGATCGGAGGCTGCGAGTTTGTTGAGGTCTGGAGCTGACGGAGATAGCTCTCCAGGTGTTCCAGCTTTAGAGGGTTCGGTTTCCGACGGGTTGGTATGGATGGGGGGTTCCGAGTTAGCTCGATTGGTGGCCGAAATGGGTATAGTAGGATTCAGTTGCCGAAAGTCGGAGCTCTAGTTGAGGCGTCGTCGGGGCAGGCAACCGGGTAGGTTGGTCTCGCCGGAGTTGGCTATAGGCAGAACACGGGTTGAGATTCGTGGGTAAGGTGGGGTTATGGTGTAAGGTGGTGAAGAGATGATAATGGAGGTTTAGGAGAGAGAAGGTGGGTGGGTGTTGGTTTGTTGGAGAAGATGAAGTAGAGGCGATAGGGTGTGTTAGGGTGCAGGGTATTTGGGTGTGGCTTAGGGAATTGTTTAAGATGTAGGTTAGGTGTAGGATAGTGAGGTGTGAGTGGGTTTATGTGCATGTTTAATTGTACCTAAAATAAAACTACAACTAAATAAAAATAAAACTAACAATCAAAAAATAAAAAAAATCCTAGTCTATAAAATAAAACTCAAATAATAAAATAAAAGAAATAAACACTTAAAATATAATAAAAATATAAAAATAAAGACCTAAAAAAAGTAAAATATAATAAAACTAAAAATAAATGAATTCCTGCAAAAAAATTAACCCTAATAAGAAAATAAAAATAATTAAAAACTAAAAACCAATAAAAAAAATCAAAATACACTAATTAAAAAGAAATTAGAAAAATAGAAAATGAAACCTAGAAAATTCTAAATAAATCTAAATTACATCCTAAAAATAAAAATGACTCAAAGTAAAAATCTAAAAAAATAATAAAAGGGCACAAACCAAACACACACGGGCTTCGGGGTAGGTTTATGGACATATTTAGGCTCGGCTAAGGTTACGGGGTAAGGTAATTAGATCCATTTCACCATAAATTGTCTTGAAATAATGCTTTTGACATCGCAACTACAATCAAGCCTACACATTGAACATTTACACGCATAAGACCATTATTGTCGAGAATTAGTAACTAAAATACGTCTATTCTGTGTATAAAATGTATACTTTTGGGTCCTTAACAGACCTGAGAAGGAGAAAAATTAGAATTTAATTTCGAAAAAGAAAATAGGAAATTTGTTAGTGTTGGAAAAGGAGGAAAATATTTTTGACATTTTTTGGAAAAGATGAAAATCCTTTATTTTTTTAGCTAAAAGGAGGAAAAATATTTTTGATAAAAAAGGAAAGATGTTTTTGGACACTATTTGGAAAAAGAGAGGGTAAAAGAAAAGAGACGGGTCTCAGCATGATTATTATGTTTATTAGGTTGTTACTTGTATTAAGTTTACCTAAATGTAAAATGAAATGTCAGATGGGACCCGAGCCTGGAAAAATTAGGTTTGCAACATATGTAAAGCCATGGTTGGACTTGTTACCAGGATCACGGGCAGGTTCCTGTTATAAAAATTGTGGGTAAATTTGGGCGGCGGGCCGATCCGAAATTTCGGCAGAGTTTTAGGTCGAAATCAACCATCTAACATGTGTGTCCTAGGCTCGAAAACTATATGTGGGTATGCAGTTAGTTGGGTTAATTGGAAAGGGTTCCCCCCTTTGGCGTGACTTCCACGGTATATGTCTTACTTTTGAGGGAAATCGATACGTGTGGACAAGACATTTGATATACCTGAGTGTACGTAAATTGCCTCACTATATACCTCATGGGGACAGTACGTGTGAGAGAGAATTCGATAAACTCGACATACGTAAAGGAGTTCCCTGCGATATACCTCCTGTCATGACTTCGGGAAAGAGTTAAGATGCGGGGGAACTGTTCGATATACGTCGAAGGTACTTGGCCAATGGAAGGTGAGAGTCATATCGCTTAGGCTAACTGCGACCTGTTGAAATAGCACCCATCGCGAAGTGAGTCCCCAGTTACAAGAAAAAATTTGGTTAATAGAAATGCCCTTTGGTGATATCGTGTGAATCATGCATGATTATTTTATTAGTATCTTGTGGAGAGAGTATCTTTTTATTAATCATTCCATACAGGTAGCAAGGTACAAGTACAAATTTGAAAGTGCAGCTACAACGGAAATATTGCGACTTCTCAAATAAAAAACCAATTTTAATTAAACCCAAATTTTAGTTAAACCCTAAGACATGCATCTAGATGATTTATCAAATAAAATATAGCATGCAGGATAAAACAAATTGAAGACGTGTGTGCTCGCGTTCAAATGATCAAATTATATATAAAACCCTTTTAACACAAACAAACCCTAAACATGAAGCAGTATGTGATTGAATAAATTGATAATCTACGCAAGAACATTCAAACACATGCAATTAAGGAAAAATCCCCCTCAGGGGCAAAACCATTTATTTTCACTATAATTTGTAAGAAAACGGCTTACAATCGGATTACAATGAAAATACAAGTTGACTAAGAATTACCCTCGGGTATCGGATTTTGTAGTCGCGGATGGAATTATCCCTTTCCAATAGGGCTGCAATGAAGAAGAAGAACGGTCTCCTCCACAAGGGTTGAACAAACCAAAGTTGTGTTCTTGGGTTACAAAAGGATTCACAAATATTTGGCAAGGATGTGTGAATCAAAACATGAGTCTTGGAACTCAAAAATATGAAGACTAGACGTATTTAGACTCTCAAATTCGTCTCCTAAAGTCTTGCAAAACAACTCTCCCGAAGTTGGTATTTATAGGGAAATACATGAAGAGACCCACGATTTTAAACTGCTGAAATTCTATCCAGCGTACAGGTACCCCGAACCGGTTCGAGTACCCATGCGAACCGGTTCGCCCCCCCCCCCCCCCCCCGAACTGGTTCCAAGATGGGTTCGGGAAAGTGTGCTGGGAACAGGTGCTTAAACACTTAGAAAAATTCCCAGAATTTTCAATGAACATATCTCCATTTTCAACGTGCCATAACTTGTTCACCGTAGCTCGGATTGAGGTGCCGTTTCTTCCAGTATCTTTGTTGCGGCAAGCTCTTCAACTTTCCAGTTGACCGGTCCTCCGGACGTTGGCTTTAAAATTACCAATTTGCCCTTGAACATGCCTATCATGCCTTGTTTCACTGATTTGACTTCTCTTGCGTTCCACTTGCATTACTAGCCTACAATCAAGGAACGTGAAGTCGTTGATGCAGATGAGGGACATATTAGTGGAGATAATGCATGCTTGATTCCCGTAATTCGGATAGAGTCCGTCATGTGAGATCATGAGGTGACGTGCCAAATGTAGCGGCGTACGACATAAACAAATGAAACATTTCGGACACGAGAAAAATGTCCTTACAAATCTCCCCCTATGTCTATGCCGGTACATACATAAAAAATCCGAATTATCAAATATAAAATTGCCTATACAAATCTACCCTCCCATGAACCCAAAACTGGAAAAGGTACAAATCAATAGTCTTCATCGTTTGTTTTTCAAATCTTCAGGAATCTCAAATATTTTCTCATCAGGGTGTGCAACATATGGATCTTCAATCTTCATACCTACACACATGAGACAAAGCAAATACCATGTGACATATCGAGTTTGAAATGAGATAACATGGATATCAATATATGATCCCCGAAATTCAAACTCCCCCATAATATGATAATTCTTTCTCCCCCTTTTTATGATGTCCCCAAATAGACAGATGAGAAGAATGAATCAAATAAGCAAAATCGGGGTGTCAAGGTATACAAAACAGGGCATCAAATAATATGGTAATCGTGCTCTTGCAAGAAGATGCTCAAACAAATATTCTCAAACTATTTTTGAATTTTTCAAATTTTTCATACAAAAATAAGATACCAATATGAACAAATATGAAACAAAAATCACACCATGGATTTAGACTCAAACAACCAAGTCATGGGAATGGAAGGAATGGGTGTGAACACATTCGATAGGTAAATCAACTCAATCAATCATATGTGCACGATGCATACGTGTACTCCTAACGAATGAACATCAAAGGTATCCTTAAGTGTAAACGTTTGTTGAATTTAGATGACATCTTTTTATGCAAATCAACAAATCAAAGTCAAATGATTTTCACACCAATAACGTCCAAAACTATATAGCGCATTTTCAAAAATTTCAAGGACGTGCAAACCCGTTTTAATTCTCCAACCAAACTCCCTCATATATATATTCTTTTAGAGGTAATCTAAATTCTCAAACATTGGAGAATTGGTGCAAAAACCTAAATGACCCCTTTTTGGCATGAATATCTTTTTATTGCCTTTCAATTTTTTCGGGCTCTTTTAACCTCTTTGGACCTCGGATAATAAAATTCCTCAATTTTTTAGGTCCTTTTTAACAGTGGCTTTTGAGCAAAGGATAGATAATTACCTTTCGCAGCCCCTCCCCGTTTTTCAAACAAAGCACAGAAACTCACAACACGGTTTTTATATGCACAATTTCCTTATAAAAAATTATCGCGCTTGGTTTGTTTTAAAGACAGGATTGAGATGAAAACACCCAACCAACATGTGATAAGACAAGCACAATAATCAAACAAATCCGTGCATGTGTGCAATAAAGGAAACATGAGTCAAACATGTAGGAAGTAACACTTAATGACTCCAAACATTATAAAACACAAGGATGAATTGACCTATTATCTCAAAACACTATCAAATAGTCACATGAAAAAATGGAATGATGTTGTGACTTGGTCATCCAAAGTGTTCATCCATAAACGGTGCAATACAAAAATCTTTTTGTATTTTCTCAAAATTTTATCAAAATAAAATATTTTTGTATTTTTCAAAAAAATTCAAAAACAAGAATTTATACAAAAAGTACAAGTCATCACACTAGTAAAAATATATCACGAAACCACAACTAGTGTATGACAAACATGCAACCACAATCAACCAAAAGATTTCACATGGGGTGAATCACGTGCAAGCAAACAAGAATCGTGGACAAATAAACCATAAGCCTCTAAATCCGATTTTCTAACCCAAATTGATGTGTAACAAAGTGTGGGGGTTTTGGGAATCGAATTTATTCTTTCATTAACCTTCCTAGGTCCATTTAAACGCTTGTAACAAAATCGCCTAAGATGACCTTGCCTACCGCAATGTGTGCAAGTGTAAATCAGGCGGTGTGTGTTACCTAAAGGTGGCCCTCTCCTCAAATTTATCGGTTGCTCTTTCTGAATTTGCCTAGGTGGGTCTCTCCTAATGATCCTAGAAGGTTCTCTCACAATGTTCTTAAGGGGTGCTTTCCTAACAACTTTAGGTGCCTCTTTCTTAACAAACCTAGGAGGCTCTCTCACACGTGTGGGAATGGGTGAAACATATTTTTCAAGACCAATCCCACCCCTATCCGTTTTGATCTCGACTGTGCCTAAAATCTTATCAAGTTTTTCAGACCTAGACTCCAAATCAAATTTCACTTTACTTGAATCTTTCAATTTCACCTCAAGTTCACCTATCCTAGATTCAAGTACTCGTTTAGAATCCTCAAACTCTAAAAGGTCCTTTTTCATAGTCTCCATCAACCCTCTAAGACTATCTCTCTCACCCTCGACGTACTCAAGCTTCTCTTTCAAAATTTTCTCATGTGCCCTAAGTTCTTTAATTAAAAAATCATTATTTTTTATGGCACACTCTTTCAATTGAGCTTTCAATTTCAAATTTTCTTTCTTTGTTTTCAAAGTTTCAACATAAAGTTCATTGAAAGCAGTTTGCAAGTCATGTTCATCTACACTTTACTCCTCACTTTCATCCACACTGCCATCACCTTCACTATCATCACTAATCACATGGATGGGAAACTCTCGCCTAGAAGCATAAAACACTTCTTCTTATGAATCACAATCACTAAGGGTAGAAACATGAGAAATCGGTTTATTCAATTTCTTCTTTAAATTTGTGGTACACTCATGTAACGTGTGACCAACACCCTTACAACAAGGACACTTCTCGGATTCGTTTTCAACAGAAGATTTAAAGCAAGAGTTCGTGTGAATTTTCCAATTAATTTTTTCAAAAATTTGACATCGAAGATCATCAAAACCATCAAAAGCCATTTTTGTGCAAAATCAGAATCAAATCACAATAACTTAGTGCAACAGGCTCTGATACCAATTTGACGACGTGAGAAGTCAAATTGTATCAAAAAAATAAATCCTCAAAAAATCAGGATCACGCGATAAATTAGCGTAACCCGCTCTGATACCAATTTGAAAGTGCAGCTACAGCGGAAATATTGCGACTTCTCAAATAAAAAACCAATTTTAATTAAACCCAAATTTTAGTTAAACCCTAAGACATGCATCTAGATGATTTATCAAATAAAATATAGCATGTAGGATAAAACAAATTGAATACGTGTGTGCTCGCGTTCAAATGATCAAATTATATATAAAACCCTTTTAACACAAACAAACCCTAAACATGCAGCAGTATGTGATTGAATAAATTGATAATCTACGCAAGAACATTCAAACACATGCAATTAAGGAAAAATCCCCCTCAGGGGCAAAACCATTTATTTTCACTATAATTTGTAAGAAAACGGCTTACAATGAAAATACAAGTTGACTAAGAATTACCCTCGGGTATCGGATTCTGTAGTCGCGGCTGGAATTATCCCTTTCCAGTAGGGCTTCAATGAAGAAGAAGAACGGTCTCCTCCACAAGGGTTGAACAAACAAAAGTTGTGTTCTTGGGTTACAAAAGGATTCAAAAATATTTGGCAAGGATGTGTGAATTAAAACATGAGTCTTGGGACTCAAAAATATGAAGACTAGATGTATTTGGACTCTCAAATTCGTCTCCTAAAGTCTTGTAAAATAACTCTCCCGAAGTTGGTATTTATAGGGAAATACATGAAGAGACCCACGATTTTAAATTGCTGAAATTCTATCCAGCGTACAGGTACCCCGAACCGGTTTGGGTACCCCTGCGAACCGGTTCTCCCCCCCCCCCCCCCCCCCGAACCGGTTCCAAGCTCGGTTCGGGAAAGTGTGCTGGGAACAGGTGCTTAAACACTTAGAAAAATTCCCAAAATTTTCAATGAACATATCTCCATTTTCAACGGGCCATAACTTGTTCACCGTAGCTCGGATTGAGGTGCCGTTTCTTCCAGTATCTTTGCTGCGGCAAGCTATTAAACTTTCCAGTTGACCGGTCCTCCGGACGGTGGCTGTAAAATTACCAATTTGCCCTTGAATATCCCTATCATGCCTTGTTTCACTGATTTGACTTCTCTTGCATTCCACTTGCATTACTAGCCTACAATCAAGGAACGTGAAGTCGTTGATGCAGATGAGGGACATATTAGTGGAGATAATGCATGCTTGATTCCCAGAATTTGGATAGAGGCCGTCATGTGAGATCGTGAGGTGACGTGCCAAATGTAGTGGCGTACGACATAAATAAATGAAACATTTTGGACATGAGAAAAGTGTCCTTACAATAGTAAAGCTATACTAAGAATGGATAAGTGATGTGTGCGTGATGTGTAATTATCTACAAGTGAGTGCGTAATAAGTGAGCATGGATATATACAAGTGGAGGTGTGTGCTAGTGATACATATGCATGGATTTATAAGTGAAGTGTGCAACATGTGGATATACGTGATCCTAGGTGCACGTGGTGTGAAGTGTACATGGAGAGTCTTCTACAAGTGTGTGAATAGTAGAATAAACATGAGGTAAATATGAATAATAAAGGGGAACATGAAAATAGGGGGATATACAAGAAAATAAAACATACATGTAAATAGAGTCTATCCCTCTTAAAAATAGAAGTCCCGAGTGGAGTCTCCACTGTGGCCATCCCGAGGCACGGCGTTTGGGGGTGGAAGGAGGAGGATCGCTCGAGAAAGAACTGGGCCATGGTCTCACACACCTCTTCGAAAGGTTATTCGATCGTCGTCGGTATGGGGTGAATGTAAAGGGATGGAGTCCCCATCCTATTTTTCCCAAAATAGGCAAAAGAACATGTTTCCACTTCGAGAGAGCAGCATCAAGGACAAACAGATGCATATGAAACCAATAGATCCGAGGTCCGGAGGCTAAGTTATGGAATGGGAAGGTGTTAGGCACCCTTCCTCCCTTTCGGTATCTCATGGGAAAATGTTAATATTTTCTTTTATCCCTATGACGTGTGTGTATGTGTTTATATAATAGAGATTGGAATCGTTCAACCCATACCATGGAAAAGATAGGGTGAGGTCATGCACAGGAATATTCGCAAAATAATAATAAATGTAGAAGATAGAATATGAGCATTCATCGGATTTTGATCATTATTGGCAAACGATAATATGTGTTGGATGAAACGCAAATAAGCATGCTATGTAAAAGTGTGATAATTATGAAAATTATGGATTTTAGGAAATTTGGAAAATAAGAGTAATTGGAAAATTAGAAAATTAGACTCGAGTCTCAGATTTTAATCTGAGATGCCTACGTAGCCTATAAAGGCATCAAAGTCCACGTAGTTAGATTGTAGAATAGGGGTGGGGTTTATCCCATAGATTTAAATGGAATTTTATTATGTGTGTACGTGTAGAAAACGTGTTTTTGGTTTTAGAAAAAGTGTCATGGATAATTTCGTTTGGAATTTACGAGTGTAACCCTCGGTTATTTATTTTGGAGTTTTTATGGAAAATAATGTATGTTCAATATACTAATAAAAGTGTAGATGTTAATATGTATGAACTAAAGTGAAACTAAATTATGAATATAATGTAACTTATGCAAAAACAAGAGATTTAAAAGAGAGGGAGAAGGAATTAGACCTTCCTTGGAGCTTGAGCTTGGATCTTGGATGAACTCCTTTGAATGTTGATGAATGTTGATGAGAGAGAAAGATATTTTCCAAATTGGGTGTGAAAATGATGGTTATTTAGGCTTGAATGAAACTTCATTGATTTCGAGAGAATGTTGTTAAGATCACTGATGCTGATGGGTTTCTTATCTGCCTTAGGAGTGAGATCATGGCCTCTATTTATAGGGCCAAGGGGGGTTTCGATCGGCCTACCCCAGGGTGTTCCTGTCGGCAAGTAGCCCTTGACAATGTGCCGATAGGCAGGGTTCACGATGTGCCAATTGGCAGTCTCGTGCAGACTTTAGGGAAAAATGATCATAGCGCACAAACCGTTGATCTGAATCGTTCACGGGACATACCATTAGAAAGGTAATTTAGAGACCTTAGAGATACCTGGAACCACTCCTAAGTTTGGTAGTTGACTTTGGATCAAATATGGCTTGGAAGTGCACGTCGGTCTTTTGGACGGGAGATCGTTGGACGAAAATGGATCATTCATCCATATGGTAAGTCAGAATCACGCACGGGGTGGACCTTTGGAAAGGTTAAGAGATGTACTTATATATTCCAAAGAGTTTCGATCAGTTTGGAAAGTTGACCTTGGTCAATCGGGGATCGAAAGCACCTAGTGGCCTCTTGGAGTAAAAGGGATCGTTCGTCCGTACCGTAGGTCAGAATAGCGCACGGGGCATATCGTTAGAAAGGGTATTCATTTTCCTTTGTAGATTCATTCAATGTTTTTCAAGTTGAAGATTTGACTTTGGTCAAACAGAGTCCTAGAGTGCCATGTGGCCTCCGGATCGATTTTTGAGGAAAACTAATCATTTGTCCGAATAATTATGCTATTTTATGCACGGGGTGGACCATTGGAATGGGGTTTTAGTGCCCTTTAAAGATTCAAAGAGCTTTCACTCTGACTATAGAGTTGATTGGAGTCAAATGGGGGCCAGGGGCACCCGATGGCCTCTAGATCAGCACTCGGAGTGGGACCTAGGTTTGTAGTGGAAAGGGGAAGTTCTAGGAGTCTAAGGAGAGACTTAGGGGGTCCTAGAATGTGGTTTTTACAGACTTATAATCTGTATCCCTTCTTCTTGCTATAAGTTTAACTCATCTACTCTCGTGCTACAAGAGACGATATTCAACACATTACTCCTACTAATTTGGCGTTAGGCTCTTAAATTTAGCACGAGATAATCCCCATGCTCAGAATGATTTCATCCTATCTTAAATCACTTTAGTAAACATCCCTACCCACAGGGATTAGATATAAACAGATGACATACTCCACGAAGTCTCTATACAATACAATATATATATAGAAAGAGACATGTGACTTCGCTTTCTCTCAAGTGACACTTAGCACGATAACTTTTTATCCTAGACTAACGAACATAAAAATATCACTATAACGGTCTATTGTCACTCAAACCATCGTTAGCCAGTTCTAAAAGCAGGATAATAATATGTTATATGCATGTGTCTCTCAAAGTAGTACAAATAAACTTTAACGCATCTAAGTCATTCAAGATTTTCCTTTTATCTTAAAGGACGATATATATAATAAATTATCATACCTCCAAACGTGGGTGGTAGTTGCGGTATCAGTGGCATAACCGCATATCGGCCATTATAGATACGTCCATACTGTACTTACTGATGTTGTTGGGGAATCTATGCTATTAGGATAAATATCCCTGTTTCCCTATATTGGTAATTCTATGATTTCGAGCAGGCACCCTGGGGCTGCTGCAGGGTCTAGCCCCTTTTAGGGCAATGTTGACGGGAGTGGCCCCGCTCGCCGCATATAAAACACTTACCAACAAAGTTTCCTCTTTGATGGCCCTGCTGGGTGATGGAAAGAGTTTTCGGTGTATCTTTTTCTTTTGTCGTTGCTTGAAAAGTCCTTCTAATCAAAACCTCAAACACCTACAAAATATAACAATCTCAAGTGTAGAGGTAAGTAAGGGTATCAATCCACTTTCATAGGGGTAAGCTAGAGACAAATTCAATTGTAATTCACTTTTTTATTTTATTTTTGTTCTTTTTCACTTTTCTACTTTTTTTTAGCTTTTTTAAATACTAAAACAATTGGGCAAGGTGATGATTTAAACTAAAATAAAATAAATGTGATATGATAATAAGTAACTAGAAAATGACTAAAATGGAAAATAAAGTCTAACACTAAAATAAGAGATAAAGTGAGGTAAATAATTGTGAGAACAGTCAAGGAATGTGATTACACCACAAATTTTAGCTATTCTAATTAATTAATTTAATTAATTGAATTCTCCAAAATTAATATCAATATTACAAATCAACTCTCCTTACAAGTGTAATTTTAATAATAATCTTTTCGAAAATTAAGTTTAACACCTCACAACTCAAGAAAAATAGATCTACACTCCTTTTAATTAATCACCCGCTAGGATCGATCAATTAAAATTTATGTAAATCTTAGAAAATAAATTTTGAGTTGAAATTCAAGTAATAATACCCCACTTGAGAAACCCCTATTCCTAGTTCGAATCTAAAATGGGTATTATAACTAGAATTTTAATTTTATCTCAAAAATTATTTACCCTCTCTCGAGGTGTAAATCTAAGGGTGAGGGATCGAAATTAACATTCAAAGGGAAATTTCAAGTAATCAAACTAATTAAACTAAAATAAAATCAAATAAGGGTCCCCCCCCCCCCCCCACCCCCCCTTGAAAGGGTATTAGCCTAACATGATATTAAGCATGATGAACAAATAATCAAAGGCAAATATAATAAAAGAGTAGAGAAAGAGAACAAATCTTCAACAAGTCTCCTTGAAATTGGCAATTTGAACTCTATCATCTTCCATACAATTCAATTATTCACAATTAAATCTCACCAAATCTCTAAAAAAATAAAAACAAAAACTATTTAACAAATGGTGTTTATCTCTCTACAATTCTCTCTCTAAAAATTCCTATCTAAAAAAGCCCTCCTTCAAATGGGGTCTTCATCTTCATTTATAGTAGGCACATGGAACATGGGGGGATTTTTGGGAATTGGCTTGAGTGTGTCTAAAAATGGTGAGAGGAGCATGGGGTGAGCACATATGCATGGCATAGGTGTGAGGTAATAAAAATCTGAATTGTGTGCACATGAGGGTAGTTTGGGAAAGAGGGGATAAGTAGTTAGTTGGGGGTAAAATGGGTAAAGTGGGTAATTGGCTTAGAAGACATGTGATTTAAACATATGGGCAATTTTATTCTTTGGCTTTGGTTTATATTGGCAGGTGATCGTGTTGGCTTAAGGGAAATGGTTTATGAAGACAAATGGACATGGGTTGGTGGTTTCGGGAAAGGGTTGGATCGGAATCGGATCAGGGGTTGTCGGGTCAAAGCTTCGGTGTGGATGGCGGGTTGGGTGTAGCTTTGGCTGGAGATAAGGATCTGGGTAGTTGGACCGCCGGCGCTAGGAGAGAACGAGGGGTGCAGAGGGTCGCGACCGGGGCTCCATTGGCGAGGAGCGATCACGGGTTTAGGGGTTAACAGGGACGCCGATGGGTTTCGGGGTAGGTAGACGGAGGTAGAGAGGGTTTCGATGGTGGGGCATCACGATCGAGCTTGTCAGGTGGGTCAGCCCGGAGGTCGTGACGGACATGGGTTCTGGCGCCGGCATCAAGATGGGGGTTTTTGCAGGTTGAGGGTTGGGAGAGGGTTAATGCCGGAGGGGGTGCGGTTTCAAGCCAACACCAAGAGGTGGTGGTATTTTTTTGTTTGGGTTTGATGTTGCGGGTGTTTGTAGCTATGGAGGAGAGATGGGGATGATGATGAATAGTAGGTGGAGGGTTTTTTGGAGAAGATGAGTGGGGGTGGGTTGGTGTGTGATGAGGGTGTAGGTGAGTGAGGTGTGGGTGAGGGTGTATTGTTTAGGAGTAGGATAATGTATGGGAGTAGAGTGTGTGTGTGTGTGTGTGTGTAGTTAATTTGGATCCTTAAAAAAAATGACAATGAAAATAACTAAAATCATAAAAAGTAAAATCAATAAAAACTAAAATTAAAATAAAATAAACTTCTAATCTATAAAGTAAAACTAAAATAAAAGAAATAAAAGAAATAAAACTAAAAACCTAATAAAAATATAATAACTAAAGATCTAAAAAAAATAATATATAATAAAACTAAAAATTTAACTCCTAAAAATTAATCTTAATAAAATAAGAGAAAATAAAATAAAAACTAAAACTAAAAACTAATAAAATCAAAATCAAAATAAAATTATACTAAATAAAAATAAATAAGAAAAATAGAAAATAAATCCTAGAAATTCTAACTAAATCTAAAATAAATCCTAAAAACAAAAATGACTCAAATTAAAAATCTAAAAAATGATAAAAAGGCACAAACTAATACACACGGGCTTCGGGTTGGGTTTAGGCTAGGCTAGGGCTCGGGTGAGGTTACGGGATTAGTAATTAGCTCCATGAAACGCGCATTTAACTTGATATATAGCTTTTGACACTGCAAACGGACTTTTGACCTACAAGATAAACATTTAAGCACATAAGACCCATATTGTCGAGAATTAGCAACTAAAGTACGTCTATTCGGGGTATAAAATGTACAGTTTTGAGTGTTTATCAAACCACCCCCAAACAGAGCGTTGCTAATTCTCGAGTAATAAGATAGAGAGAAAGAGACAGATAAGTAACCAAAACTGTACCACTTTCGCGGGTACTTGCGATTGCACTTAGCATGTGCAACAAGCCTTTAAACCTATAGGTTGCCCTACAGGACGAGTCGTGTCTCGTGAGGGTTTGTAGGGAATATACCCACAAAATTCTTATTTGCAAAAATTTATTGAAACGCAATCAATCTCTTATTAAACGTAGAATAATCGCACAATCCATCATAAGAGAATATTTTCAGAAATACAAGCTAAAAGCGTAAAAATGTTAGCTAAGTAAATACTCAAGGCACATCCTTCCTAGAACTCAACGTGTGTAGTGTGAATTAGTCAAAATGGGTCGAGTATCACAAGAGTAATTCCTAGATTGCCTTGTCGAAATCAACGCTTCAACTTCAAAATCTCATTGGATATAACTCTCTCAAACGAACTCTCGAGATTTGGGTAAGTGTATCGCTCTTGTGTGTGAGGAGGTGAGTAAATGTAATCAAGTTCAAACGTCTCACACACATATAAGAAATAATGAACATTTAAGAAAGAAAAATGATCTCATGAAAGAATGTTAACCACTACAGTGAGAACGTCGAGTTGTTCACCACGTTGACTATCATTTGCCCGAACACCTAGGGGAAATATGGATGTTTAATGATGAGGGGGAAATGAAATGAGGTAGGATAGGATGAGATGAGGTAAGGATGGTAATGTAGAATGGGATTGATGTGTAAAATGATGGATATATGATGGATGAGCGAGAAGAGTGTACTATACTTTAGGCACAAATGTCTTTATTACTAACTACAAACTCTCTTTATTTTTTTTTCCCTCTTTTTTTTCGATTTTTCTTTTCTTTTTCTCTATTTTTTTTTCTTTTTCTTTTTTCTATATTTTCTATTTTTGTTATTTTTTGCTTTTTTTTGCTTTTTTCAGACCAACAATGAAGACATTTAACATTTGAAATAAACACTCTTTTTCTTAAAAAATGATGGATGAAATATAAATGGAGATGATAGGTGAGGGTGTGGGGAATATGTGTGAATGGGGTAGAATATGGTAATGTAATTGGTGAAGTGAATGGAAATGTGATATGGAAAAGTGGTAGGTGTATGGATGAAAACCAAGTGATCAGGACAAATTTCAAGACACGTGTTTCTTATAACTCGAAAATGATGTCATTCCCAGTGATTATGCCAAAATTTGAAGAATAATGAGATCATACAACAATTAAAGTGCGGACCCAAAGAAGTTGAATCAACTTGTGACTAGGAGATTGCGTAAAACTCTCAAAAAGGTGAAAGGCACGAATCTCACGGGCTAAAGTCTCTACTAGTTATCCTTAAGGTTGTCTTTAGAATTGTAGTGCTCCTCAACTCTAAATCGTAGTGATGTGATAAGTGCGCAAATTTTGTTGAGTCTAGAAATTCATGGTGCAACATGCCTTGTTACGTATTACATAAGCTATTTATAAAAAAAAATATTCTCTACCTTGATTCCTAGACTTAAAAAGATGGATGATTGAAAATTCACTACAATGAGTGAGATGAAAGAAACTGCACGAAATTTTAAAAAATCAGGTTTAAAAATCAATTTTTTTCAAAAGAGGTATGATTTTGATAAAATTCCTCACCCCCAAACAAAAAGGAACATCGTCCTCGATGTTAGGTGAAATGATTTTTTAAAATTGAGAGCATAAGGTAGGAAAGAGATTACCAGAATCAACCGCTAATGAAGTGGAAAGATGTAGCCAAGAATAAACCTGAGTAAGTGAGAAGATCACAAAATTGTACAAGTCTAAAAACATGGAAAATCATAGGGTGATGTGAAACACCACCCCCACACAGGATGAGACGAGTACAAGAAACAACGGGTTGCCTCCCGATAGCGCTAAGTTTAATGTCTTCAGCCAGACCGATGAAATCTCACCCTAAGGATAAGAACAATGATGGTGCGGGGCGGCAGAAAAATGGGTGATGAGAATCACCCCCAAAACAAGACTGAAGCGTTAGTCTTGTTTGATAGAGGCTAAAACGGGTCAATGCACTTATATGTCAAAGTGCATCACGCGATGAAAAGCATCGGTGGACCATGGGCGGGTGGGCATTAGGGTAAGGGTGAAGAGGCATCGGTCTCGAGCCTTGTTGAGCTTAAAGGTGAGGGCAACTAGGGCCCTATACGCATGGTGATCATGTTGTATGGGAAGGCAAAAGGATTTTGTAATAGTGATGGGGTGGGGATCATATAAATCAGATGACCATTCTATAAATGGGTGATGATATTGGTCGTGCCGTGACACACCAGGGAGCTATTGAGAAGAAAAGTCAACACCACAAGAGAGTGGCGGGTATAGAGGAACAAGCTCGATGTCATGGAAGTGGAGAGTATAAACACATATACTCTCATGGGTGGTGGATGGTTTCAGGTTAGGATCTAAATATATGGTTGAAAACTTGAAATATGCAAAATCAATATCCAAACCAGGTGGTGGGTGGAAGGGACAATGGGTGGGTTGGGTGGGATAAATGGTGGATCGGGTGGGATAAATGATGGAGGAAGATGAGATAACTCAAGCGTGGGAGACACACACTTATTGGGAGGAGTAAAGGAATACTCACAATGGAGTGTGGTTTCCAAAGATGGAGTGGTCACCTTATCCACCATTATGTCGCCATATGATGTGGTGAAAGGGTCTAACGAGACATTAAGATCGGAGATAGAGGAATCAACATCAATATTCGGCTCAAGGGGAGCCAAATATGATGGGGTAGGATCCATATGAAGAGAGGTGGGAACCATCTCTGACGCTATCTCGGTACAATGGTGAGCACTCGTAGTCGGAGCGAACCTAAAAGATATGGTCATGTCAGAGACATAGGCAATTGAGGCATAAGGTAAAAGCTCGGGCATATTTTTGGATATTTCGAGAGTGGGAAATTCAAGTGTGGATTCCTTTGGATATGACGGGACTGGATCAGGCTCACTATCGAAAGGTAAGTCAACACATTTGTCGACTTGGGTAAAACCTCGGGCATATTTTGTCGTTGCATAAAAAGTCCTTCTAATCAAAACCTCAAATACCTACAAAATATAACAATCTCAAGTGTAGAGGTAAGTAAGGGTATCAATCCACTTCCAAGGGGGTAAGCTAGAGACAAATTCAATTGTAATTCACTTTTTTATTTTCTTTTTGTTCTTTTTCACTTTTCTACTTTTTTTTAGCTTTTTCAAATATTAAAACAATTAGGTGAGGTGATGATTTAAACTAAACTAAATGTGATATGATAATAACTAACTAGAAAATGACTAAAATGATAAATAAAGTCTAAAACTAAAATAAGAGATAAAGTGAGGTAAATAATTATGAGAACAGTCAAGGAATGGGATTACACCACAAATTTTAGCTATTCTAATTAATTAATTTAATTAATTGAATTCTCCCAAATTAATATCAATATTAAAAATCAACTCTCGTTGCAAGTGTAATTTTAATAGCGATCTTTTAGAAAATTAAGTTTAACAACCCACAATTCTAGAAAAATATATCTACACTCCTTTTAATTAATCACCCGCTAGGATCGATCGATTAAAATTTATGTAAATCTTAGAAAATAAATTTAGAGTTGAAATTCAAGTAATAATACCCCACTTAAGAAACCCCTATCTCTAGTTCGAATCTAAAATGGGTATTATAACTTGAATTTTGATTTTCTCTCGAAAATCATTTACCCTCTCTCGAAGGATAAATCTAAGGGTGAGGGATCAAAATTAACATTCAAAGGGAAATTTCAAGTAATCAAACTAATTAAACTAAAATAACATCAAATAAGGGTTTTCCCCCACCCCTTGAAAGGGGATTAGCCTAACATGATATTAATCATGATGAACAAATAACCAAAGGCAAATATAATAAAAAAGTAGAGAAAGAGAACAAATCTTCAACAAGTCTCCTTGAAATTGGAAATTTGAACTCTATCATCTTACATACAATTCAATTACTCACAATTAAATCTCACCAAATCTCTAAAAAATAAAAACAAAAACTATTTACAAAATGATGTTTATCTCTCTACAATTCTCTCTCTAAAAATTCCTATCCAAAAAAGCTCTCCTTCAAATGGGCATCTTCATTTATAGTAGGCACATGGAGCATGGGGGTATTTTTGGTAATTGGCTTGAGTGTGTATGGAAAATGTGAGAGGAGCATGGGGTGAGCACATGTGCATGGAAAAGGTGTGTGGTAATAAAATTATGAATTGTGTGCACATGAGGGTAGTTTGGGAAAGAGGGGATAAGTAGTTAGTTGGGGGGTAAAATGGGTAAAGTGGGTAATTGGCTTAGAAGACATGTGATTTAAACATGTGGGTAATTTTATTCTTTGGCTTTGGTTTATATTGGCATATGATCGTGTTGGCTTAAGGGAAATGGGTAATGAAGACAAATGGACATGGGTTGGTGGTTTCGGGAAAGGGTTGGATCGGAATCGGATTAGGGGTTTTCGGGTCGGAGCTTCGCTGTGGATGGCGGGTTGGGTGTAGCTTTGGCTAGAGGTTTGATTAGGCATAAATTCTTCATATTTATCCCCTTAATTTCGGTATTTTTATGATCCCGTGCGGTGTAAATAGATTGGATTTGTCTCATGTTTATGATACTAACCCTTTTTGGCAAGTATTTCGTATTTTGTGTATCTCTTATGTGTTTTACAGATATTTCATGCAAGTTAGTGCCAAAGAGAACTCAAAATAGTGAAAGAAACCAAGAATCGGGGAGTTGAAGGGCATTTTCGTAATTTTGTAGTCTGGAGGTGGGGCCAACTGGAAAATTGAAGAGCTTTGAATTACAAGAATACTGGAAAAAACGGCACCTCAATCCGAGTTACGGTGAAGAAGTTATGCCCATTTGAAGTTGAGAAGAAATCCAAGAAAAAAGCTGTCAGACCCGAACCGAACCGAAGCTGAGAAAAAAGAACCAGTCTGCCCATTTGTCACGCACCAGATCCGTTACAGAATTAGTCACGCCCCAGATCAGTTACGAAATTAGTCACGCTTTCTAAGTGTGACAAATTGGCAGATACGGGATTTTTATTTTGTGCTTATCTTTTAGCCAAAAGAGTTTTATGTTTTGGGGACTCTTCTAAACGACCCTTAGCCTATATATTTAGTCATTAGGACTCTTTTTATTAAGATTTCATTCATGTAAAAGCTCCATAACAATTAGGAACATCTAGGAGAAGAATTTACATACTTTGCACCATTAATTCAAGAGCTTTTCGAGTTTTTCTTCAATCTTTGATTTCTTCTTGCATGTTCTTGTTCTTCAATCCTGGTAATTTTTATTTCCAGCACTTTTATTATTATTTACCATGTTAGGCTAGATTTTTAAAGGTTGGGATACATGAACCCAACCTGATGTGTTAATTGCATGTGTATAATATTAGTCCTCTGAATTTAATGATTGATTATGTCCGTATTGCGTAGTTACACAACAATTGTAGATCTTTATATCTCGTTTGCCTCTGGGTACTCGTGATGATTTAGAGTGCAATTCGAGTGCTACTATCGCGATACTGATTTACTCATCCTCAGATTAAGTATGACGCGGGCTTGAACCTCGTATACATAATGCTTGGGAGTACTAAATTCCGGGTCAAATTACTCAGTTAAATTTACGATTAGTTTTATACCATCAATACACTAGGGTTGGGGGATTGTGTCTCTACCTTAATTTTCCAATTAGTTTTAGTTAACTTCTTTATTTTTTCCTTTTCCCTTTCTCACTCAATCATCTTATTTTTATTTCTTTTTAGTGTCAAGTTAGGGTTAACAGTCTTACCTTTGTCGTCACGTTTACTCATCCTAGTTCCCTGAGGATTCGATACCCAGACTCGCCACTATACTCCGCAAGAGTGTAGTTAAAGTTTAGGTTTTTTTTGTATTGTGGTTGGAAGCCGACAACAACGACTAGCGTATTTACACGGACGCTCGGTTTCCGACTCGATCAGTAAGGATCTGGGTAGCTGGACCGCCGGCGCTAGGAGAGAACGAGGGGTGAAGAGGGTCTCGACCGGGGCTCCATTGACGAGGAGTGATCACGGGTTTAAGGGTTAACAGGGACTCTGGTGGGTTTCGGGGTAGGTCGACGGAGGTAGGGAGGGTTGCAATGGTGGGGCGTCGTGGTCGAGATTGTCAGGTGGGTCAGCCTGGAAGTCGCGCCAGACATGGGTTCTGGCACCGGCATTGAGATGGGGGTTTTTACAGGTTAAGGGTTGGGCAAGGGTTAATGCCGGAGGGGGATGAGGTTTCAAGCCACCACCAGTAGGTGGTGGTGTTTTTTTGGTTGGGTTTGATGTTGTGGGTGTTTTTAGCTATGGAGGAGAGAGAGGAGAGATGGGGATGATGATGAAGAGTAGGCTGGGTTTTTTTTCGAGAAGATGAGTGAGGGTGGGTTGGTGTGTGATGAGGGTGTAGGGGAGTGAGGTGTGGGTGAGGGTGTATTGTTTAGGATTAAGATAGTGTATGGGAGTAGAGTGTGTGTGTGTGTGTGTAGTTAATTTGGATCCTTTAAAAATGAAAATGAAAATGAAAATAACTAAAATCTAAAATTAAAATAAAATAAAACCTCTAATCTATAAAGTAAAACTAAATAAAAGAAATAAAAGAAATAAAACTAAAAACCTAACAAAAATATAAAATCTAAAGATCTAAAAAAAATAATATATAATAAAACTAAAAATAAACTCCTAAAAATTAATCTTAATAAAATAAGAGAATATAAAATAAAAACTAAAACTAAAAACTAATAAAATCAAAATAAAATTATACTAAATAAAAAAAATAAGAAAAATAGAAAATAAATCCTAGAAATTCTAAATAAATCTAAAATAAATTCTAAAAATAAAAATGACTCAAACAAAAAATCTAAAAAATGATAAAAAGGCACAAACTAACACACACTGGCTTCGGGGTAGGTTTAGGCTAGGTTAGGGCTCTGGTGAGGTTACGGGATTAGTAATTAGCTCCATGAAACGCGCATTTTCCGTGATATATAGCTTCTGACACTGCAAACGGACATTTGTCCTACAAGATAAACATCTAAGCATATAAGACCTATATTGTCGACAATTAGCAACTAAAGTATGTCTATTCGGGCTATAAAATGTACAGTTTGGGGTGCTTATCACTAGGCACGCTGCTGGCCCTGATGGCTTGACTGCTCTTGCTAATTTGACTGAGGTTATCCTCTAGCTCATTGCAGGCAAACTTGGCGTTTGTGGCCATTTCTTCCACACTTAAAAAACATTTTTCTTTTGAGATCTCCTTCGTTCCCATCGTCCTGACGTCCCTAAGGAACTTGTCATTGTTGTAATGGTGTTACCCCACAATTGTTACCCCTTTTTCTGATAGGTTGACTACTACCCTTGTCCTTTTGTCCCCTTGAAGTTGGATACGGCGATCTTGGAAGTTCAATACTGCAATTGTAACTGCTTGTGCAGCTATGCGTGCCACCTATACGATTGTCACTTTCCTAGGGTACTTGGGGTAATTATTGACTTTGTCCTGCACTTACTTCTTCGGCGGTGTTAGTTTGTCTCTCCCTCATAAGAGACATCAGAAATTCAAATGAATTTTATAAGTCCACCGACCATACATAACATTGTAGCAGAAGTACGTAATCTTCAACACGTAACAAAGAATGCAATAGTCCTAATCATATGGATCTATATCAAAGAACGCTATGCTGAAAGCATAATAAGTGGTGCAGATCCTAAGGACTATAGAACCAGATGCTCTGATACCACTTGTGACACCCCGTCAAATTAAATACCGGGTATCTACTCCTTTATTAAATTATTATAGAATATCAAGTTGGTTCAGTCTTAGCATCATTGTCAAAAATATTTAATTAGTTACTAGTCACCTAATATTTAAAAAGTGAGATGCCAAATTTTATTAACTAAATTAATTTACAACCATGTAATGAATAACCAACCATACAACATTCACATAAACAGTCTCATAGGAATATTAATGGAAATTGTTAATAGAATTAGGAGTAACACTCCAAATATAGTCTCAATGCCAAAATAATCCCAATACAAGAGTCTGAATAAATAAATCCAACATCTGAAGTAAATGAACGCCTGAAACTGTATCTCTTAATAAGAATGGGAAACATGCCCTAACTGATATGAATAACTCCGAAGGAAGCAAAGATAGATGTGGAGGCGTCTAATATCGAGACCATGTAACTTCTACAGCACCTATAGCATGTCAATAGAATGAAAACCCTATGCCTGGCATCCCTGTGGCTGGGAACCTAAAATGTTTTTACAAAATAAAATATATTTGGAAAAAAATGGGTCAGAGCCCGAGGTGAAAATATTTTTAAAACAACAAGTGTTTAATTGCATTAAATAGTAAATATTATATACATGTTAATCACATGCTCTCACTTGAGATTCTAAACCCCATGAACTATTGTGAACGCCTAACGCATTCTTTTAACCCATTCTAATTATACCACTACCTAACCATTTTGTACCAAATTTGTCTATAGGGAACTTCTTTGCAATGTCTACCCATATTACCATATTCAAGATATAATTACATTCCAAATACTCTTTAATGGAATCCATTATCTCATGTATTGTATAAGTTGCCGCATCTTTAAGTTATTCAAATATCTTAGTCATTCTCATCTACTAGGCAACAGTGAATAATTGTAATACCTCGTATTTTTATAGCTTTTAAAATTGGGATCTTATTAAATTTAATTGAGATATTAACTTAATATTAATCCAGAATTTCATTTTAAATATTTACTAGCGTGATCAGAGTTAGTAATTATTGGGAATTTGTAGAATATTAATGGATGAGTAAAGTAATATATGAGATTGATTTTACTAGTATTGTCATAAGTGAATAATATGGCAAATATAAAAATTTAAGTCAGGATGTGCCTGTGTCGTGTCAGGACTATATTACTATTATTAAAAGTGAATATATTATAAGTCACCCGTATGGACATTTTGAGTGCGAAAATGTATCCAGAAGGGTCGAGATAGTCATACAAGTATACTCGGTGGTTTAGTTGGGGCCTCGGGGCGTTTTTGGGCATAATTGGCATCCCGGGAGGGTATTTTAGACATTTTGTATTTTTGGGTAATTAAACCCGTGAATTTCCCTAAGGTATATCAGCCATTTGAGTTAGGCTTTTACGGTTAACAGTCAAAAAATTGAAGAACGGCCATTAGCCAAGAAGGTAGGAATCTTTCCAAGCAATCCAAGGCCAAGAACTCATCCGTTTACACCACAACAACAACCAAAACTTAGATCGCACGAAGAGGATCACAACCATACCTTTTTCATCCACAAATCAGACCCGTGTATTTCCAGGCAAGTATCTATCTTGCTTTTCTTTTAGTTATTGTTTCATCCATGTTAGATTAGGACTGTTAAACACATGTTTCATAAAAGAATTTGAGGAATTTAAAGATTTAATCACATGTCTTGGTGGAAATAGTTATATTCTGGACATCCCAATCATATGTAGAGGATAACCCACGAATTTGTATGAGTTTAGAAGCCATAAATCTGGAAAAGAATTAACAGAATGAAAGTTTTATAAAAATTAGGGTTCTTGTATAATGTGATGATTTACCCCATTAATTCAATACCTTTCATGAATTTGGACATGTTTCACGTAGGAAATCCTGTATATAGGTATATATAACTAGTAGTAATATTTTTTTGGGAGTTTGAGAATCGTTAATGGAGTTTTGGAGAAATTTGGAAGTTGAAATCCGTAGGTTGAAATTGCAGTTTTTGGACAAGAACTGCTTGATCGATCGATCGACCCAAGAACATCGATCGATCGACTACCTTTCCTCGATCGATCAACCCCTCCTGGAAAACTGCATATGTGTCCCTTTTTTGTTTAATTCGGTTTAAATACGTGGGAACCCTTGATTATTATTTATAGAGTGTAATGAGTCATGAGGAGGACCAGTAGGGTCTAAATAGACTCCATTGAATGGAATTTAATATGGGATGAAATTGTGGGTTAACGCGGAATTTCGTTACACATTAGAGATTGTGCATAAGTTCATTAATGAATTGAGGGACTCGTGAAAGTCTTAGACCAGAAGGTTAGAGAGGGTATACCTACTGAAATAGTATTTAGCAAGAGAATACTTCGAGAAATGAGAAGTATGTATTAAATAAATTATAAATGGGAATAAAAGAGACAAATCTGTTATGTGAGATAATTGAGTAATTTGTGCAAAGAACGTATAATTATAATTATGGTATGTGGGCGCACCTAATTTAGAAATTGTGAATATTTATATATATGACTGTGAGCCTATGCATAAATTATGCATCTATGTAAAAATCATACCCGGAATACTTACAATCACAGAGGTTTTCGCGCCCATACAGTCTTATCTCTATTGGGCCTTTATGGGGTAAATTGACTCATACCCTAGAAGATAGGTACCTCGATACAGGCTATCTGATAATGATAGTCAGATGTTCTAAGAGAGGTGAGGGTATGTGCTGACCTCTTAGGACCTGGAACTATGCTTCGCCTCCATTTGTTTGTGTATTGTGTTAATACAGTTCGAGAGTGATTCCGAACTAGTATTTCCCTTAGTTTGAGTGATACGGGGACTTGATAGCAGAGTATGCCAGCACCATAGATTTATGTGGGGTGCCGATAGTATATATATTATATGACTGATTGATATATATATATATATATACATATATATATATATATATATATATACATATATATATATATATATATATATACACTTATATATGGATACCTATATATACACTTATATATGGATACCTTTTACTGTGTGTATAAGTAGTTAAGAAACGAATAAATACTTCAACTTTATAATAAGTGTTCGGGAACTTTGTAAGGGTACGATGTTGCTCTAAGTAACGTAATAAATTTTGAAGAGAATGACTTTCTAAAACTAAATATTATAACTTTCTACTCCTCGGGATAAAACTTTATGGAAAATATGAGTTAAGTTTATGATTTTAGTAGTACGGTAGGCGTGCACACTAGATGAGAGGTGAGAATTTTCAAGAGAGTATCGCATACTAACATGGTTGTTACATTATCCGGTAAGCATTTTAAATACTTACTAAACTATTTTAAATTGTTGTACACTCAGGATCTGACCCATTTTTTGTCATCTTCTCTCTCTTATATATATGTGTATGTATTACAGGTGCCCAACCATAGGGTTGTCATGCTTAGGTTGTTTGGATTGGACGTGTTGCAGCATATGTGGAAGTTTTAGGCTCTTGCTTAGATGACCTCTTCATTGATTCAGTTTTTATTTTAGTTTTTCATATTTAGGGCATGTGTCGTCCGATTTCCTATCCTGTTGAATTTGTCAGAGACTTATGTTTATGTTATTTCCAGTATTTGGTACTCTTTGGGAGTTAACTCTTGTCAGGATGATTTCATTTATAGTTTATAACTTGGGTTGGTTTATCTAGATGGTTTAATTATTGTGTGGTGATTGTCACCCTTATTATTTATGTGATTTTTAAACTGTTGTTTTAAAAAGGTTTTCATATTAGAATTTAATAAAATGAAAATAAGACTTTAAATTGTTTTGACATTTATCTTAATTATTTAGGGTATTCAAATTGGAAATATTATTTTTTGACAGTGATGCTATGAATGAACCAATCGGTCAGCTTGATTTCAATTTAATAAAGGACTGATCACCCGGTATTTGATTAGGTGGGGTGTTACGGGTTGTATCAAAGCATCAGGATCTAGTGTCCTTTAAGATCTATACGGCTTATTTCGTTTCCAGCATAGCATCTTTGATTTAGAGCCCTAATATTAGGAATGTTGTATTCATCTATATATGGTGGAAATTCGTGCTTCTGCAATTTATCTATGTGAATGTTGAACTTATCCAGATTATTTAAACTTTCAGATAGCTCGTCAAGATGAACAAGCTAATGTCGTTGGGGAAGTCAATAAGCAAGAATAGCTCACACCTCAGGTGACTTCGGAGAGGGTATCAATCACCGAATTAGCAGGTAGTGTGGCACAAGCAGTGACCACTACAGTCTTACAGTACCACGACCATAGTATGCAGCTTAGAGGAGGGAAAAGACCTAGAGAGATTAGTCAATTTGACATGACTAGAGTTGACAATTGTGCGAAGACATCGAAATCACAACAACAAGCTCCTCAAGACCGAAAAACCCATGAAGGTAACAAAATTTATGTGGAAAGCCAAAAGCGTCAGGGCCAACAAAGTCGGGGTCAGAATGAAGTCACAAAAAGGTGTTTCAAATGTGGAATGGAAGGCAATGAATGTAAAATTTAGTTAGATCAGGCTGGAGAGAAACTCCGACCCGACCAACAAGAACTTTCAAGACTCTGCTATAAATGTGTGAAACCGGGTCACAAGTGAAGGGACTATCCTCAACCTGACATCATTTTTCCTCAAGTTGTTCAGCAAGGTTAATAAGGTCAAGGAAAAGGTGAAACTGGACAATAGAGTCGTAAAATGAGACAGTTTCGAGGTAGGTGCTTCAAATGTGGCAAGAATGGCCATAGACGCCAGGATTACGCAGAGGGGGATAAGTCCCCACGACAGTAGGGTGCCCGTAATGAGCCACAGAGGCCACTCTTTTCATCCATCCTAGCAGCCCCATTTCAGCAGGGGCAATTAGAGTATGGACGTGTTTATAATGTCCATTAGGTAGCAGAACCTTAGGTACCACCCGCGATTGAGGGTACGTTTCCTATACATAGCACTATGGGTCGAGTTTTATTTGATAATGTGGTGTCGTATTGTTTTATAGCTACTCATTTTGCACGGGCCTTAGGGTTATTATACATGACAGAGAGTACAATGTCATGAGTAGACCCACCACTAGGGAATGGATCTTTGATTTTCTTTATATGTCGGGGTGTAAATATAGAGATTAGAAGCTTGAATTTTTTTTCCTGCGAACATGCTAATGTTAGATAGGCATGAGCACGATGTCATAATTGGCATGTATTGGCTCGCCGCATACAAAGCCATTATAGATTATTTTGGTACGAGTATTATATTTGCCATTCTGGGGCAGAAGATGTTTTTGGTGGCGATCACTCGCCCAGAGGGAGGATCTCCCACCCATTTGTATTACATGGAGGAGGATACCTCTAAGGAGATTGTGATTCTCCTGGATTCAATTCCAGTCGTTCGTGAGTTTCTGAATGTATTTAAAGAGATAAGTGGGTCATGTGTTGAGGTGTTTTGTGGAGAGTAAAATCACATGAGTTAAAATTTTCCAAAGCGAGAATAAAGGCAAGGGTATGGTGCTTGTAATGGAAATGGTTAATATAATTTCTGATTTGGTTCAGACAGATGCGTTATGTCCGGAAGACCATTAAGTAGCCAAGGCAATTGGCAAAGTAGAAATACGAGTTTTATTCTCATAGGATGAAGCGTGTTTTATGTGACACGAGCGATTCATTACATTTTTGTTTATTTCTAGATTCACATATGAGAATAATTTAGTGCATATATCTATAGCGTTATTATTAATTGTATGTTTTCCCTGGTATAGCGGGGTTGTCTTCAGTGATATTCGCGGAGGATAAATGGGTGCATTATTTGTGTTGTATAATTTATTGAGATTACTCATTTTAGTGATGTGATATGCGATTATATTATTGTACTGATTATAGTTTTAAAAAAATTGTTAAAATATTAGTAAGCAGTGATTGCAAGGCTATCGGGGTTGCTGCCCTAGTGCAGTATGTTTTATCCTGACAATACCTCACCTGCAAGAGGGTTGGGCTCACACTCATTTTATATATATTATAGCAGGGTATAGTGGTACAAAAATGTTTAATCCCAGGGTGTTTAGGGACTTTGTTATAATTCAGTATGTATTGGGTTTATTGTTGAGCGAAAATATTTAACTCATTATTATGTGTAGCGCTCAGGACTTAGTGATAGGAGAAGTGCATTGTTATATTTATCTTTTAGAAATGTGGAAGTTAAGACTTATATTCATCTGTTTGGGTAATGGGATTTTGAGAGTCTCGATTGTATGTA
This sequence comes from Sambucus nigra, assembly GCA_949130495.1. Classification (NCBI taxonomy): domain Eukaryota; kingdom Viridiplantae; phylum Streptophyta; class Magnoliopsida; order Dipsacales; family Adoxaceae; genus Sambucus; species Sambucus nigra. The sequence continues at coordinate 581,456,029 of OX422210.1, read as the reverse complement.
TATGAGGTTTATGGAATGTGATCACCACCAATACTGAGCAATAGTGCAATTAGTAAAAGGTCCTTTATTTCAGTACCATTGTGGGAGGAGATGTAGTTTTTCTGTCAAGAGACGGAATAGAAGAGTATATGTTATGGATGAAGGACTTAACGGATTTCGATAACCTACTATGCTAGGTAGTAGTGTATCGGGGGGTTCCTTATTTAGATTTCTCTTTGCGAGACATCCCATGCATGAAACTTAGCGTAAGGTTGGAAGTAGAGAGATGTTTGGTCATTAGCCCATGAGTCTAGTACCTCGGTTGTCATAGGAGTCGATAATATTGATGGTAAGTTAAATTTAAGGGATGATTTAAGGCCAGTGGAGCCAGCTGTGTGGTAAGGAAACATTGGAAGTTTTGTTTTATCACCCAATCGAAGGGTGGAATGATGACAAGAAGGTTTAAGAGTACCCAAGTGGTGTAACCACGTTGTGTCACAAGGGAAACAAATAATTGGGTGCTATGTGTGAAGCGTAGGTGATGCGTACACCAATATGCACGATTTATAGGGTTTGTGGGCATCCTGGTTAGTTGTTGCTTGAATCATTAGAGTTGAAGAGGCATGGGAATAGACGCATGGAATATATGTTTGTGCGAATGACGTAACAAAGTGGAACTTGTAGAGTGGATTAAGTTTTGTGCGAAGGAAGATAATCCATATATACATGTACGATCAAAGTAACAAACAGAAATTTAGTTGGAAGGCTATGGGAAGCCATTTAAGGGTATTTCTTAAGAAGGATAAAATTTAACTATTATGAAAAACACTCAGAGCGGATTTTTAGCTAGTCAGGGGTTGAAAGTGACTTGCGCGTAAGTTGAATGATGATGTTAGTAAAGTATACAGGTTCACCAGTGCACATCGAAGATAAAAGTGCACGGGTCAAAACTTTCGATAGACGCTAAGAAAAGAAGGGGAATGATAAGTATCAGTTAAAGTGAATCAGTACAAGTAGACGTCGATGTTGGGCGGGATATAATGAGTATTCTCTCCGGGCACCATTCATAGATAGAAATTGATTGGAAAAAGAGGATCAATCAGAAAATTTTGTAGCAAACCTACGATTCCTAAAATAGAAGAGGGCAATTGTATGAAATTTCTTGGATGGGGTGCCAACTTCAAGGTAAGGTCACGAGTTCCTTAGAATGTGTGGAACAAGTTGGCCTAAAAGAAAGTGATTATTATTTTTTTGGGTGGTATACACTATTAGACAGTGTGCCCCAACCTTTATTTGAAAATAAGAATCGCGCCGGTAAGGGGGGGTATTATTCAGAACTAGAATGGGATCGTTGAACCCCACCTTCAAACCAGGATTTCAGAAAGCAATGGGAAATAATGTTTCATTTTGAGTAGGTTATATCACCCTTCGTCGGGGAGTAGCGTAACACCCCGCCCGCCCGGGGAGAGCGAGATGCGCGCTACTACGATAAACTAAATCAAATCCACAATATAACAAGGTATAGAGCATCTAAAAATCCCAATATAGAAAAGAAACCACTAATCTCATTCTTCAAATAAATACAACAATTCTCTCGAAATAATTACAACAATCTAACTAACTCAGCATTTTATCAATAAATTTCTCAACAACACATTAACCGGGTCACCAGGCCTCACCCCATCCGCATATGTTTTATCAAGTCATAGCCCTTGGAAGCAGGAATTTTGGCGGGTGCCCAACATCATTGCCATATTAAAATCTCATGACAACGTGCTCAACGACAACATGAATAATACCACATGAATAAAAATAATTCCAACAATTATTTTTCCAGATTTCAATGAATTTAACAATTCAAAATGTGAGTTCAATTAGCAAGAATTCAACGGAATAAACACTCGCGAGATTTCAGGAGCATATTGTGTAAAACCCCATACCTCAAAATCATCAAATGAATCATCGCATAATTCAGCCCTAAATTCTAATCACACCATCACGTTCCTCTCGCGAAAATAATCAAATCTCGTTCTAGCCCAAACTCGAGAAAACACCAAATAAACTTTATAATCTAAGGTTCAAATCTTGAATAAATTTGGGGTTATGGTTTGTAGATGAAAGGGAGTAATTTTGGAGAGGTCTTCTTATTGAAAAGTTTGAGAAAAAGTGATTTGAAAAGCCAAGCCACGAATTTGTTGATATATAAAGGATAAAGTGTTTGATTAAGAAAATAGTTTTAATCAGATACAAACACTAAAATTTTTATTCTGGACGATCGGACCGTTGGAATCGTTTGAAATTTTAACATGTTGTAGAGAACGGCGAGACAGGACTTCTGACAAAAATTCAGCTTGATCGGACGGTCGAATTTCTAAAATATTATTTTTACTAGAGAGTTTTATGTTCCGAGGACTCTTAGAGAGTTTTATGTTTTGAGGACTCTTCTAAATAATAAAAATTCAATTAAAACTCCATTTTAATTCCAATTCCGAAATAGTTTGAAATTCTCATCTTTAAAAATAAAATCCAACATATTTGAGCAATGAAAATAATTTTACCAAAAACTTTATTTTCCTCTATATTTTTAAAATACCTCAAAATTACGTGGGTTGTTACAAGTAGGTGAGGTGATTAAAGATTAGTGGAACCACGTGAGAGTAATTTTGAATGCATGGTGATCATTTCATTTCCACAACGGATGTATCTAGCAAGTGACGTTTAATACAGTAGAGTTTCGTGGAAGCACTCATACCTGTTTATTGTGGACAAAATGCTTATTGAAATTTTGTGTGAAAAAAAATCATAACTATTCTCCCTCTAGTTGTTTAGAGGTAAGTGGATCATCAGAATTTTTGGTCAACGGAGTTAGAGTCTGGTGACTGTGGCGGAATTACCATAGCTGTTTTAGGTGACTTTTGAATGTCGCAAGAGTTACGTCGCCGAGAATCGAGTTCGAAGAACTGACAAGAGTGATCAAATGTTTGCATGGTTTCTCTAAAAAATGGAGTTTTGTGTTTAGATAAATACGAGTAATTGTTACGTAGTGAGGTGCAGCCTCCCAAAAATATTGAGACAATGGGCGCCAAAGATGTGTAGGCTCGTCTTATGAGAATAGCACTGGATTAGAGCACAATGTGAAGTGTCGTTATTAAGGTGTGACTCTATATCTATTAGTATTGAGAGTGTTAAATAAACTTATTGTGAGGCGGGGGACTATAGAAAGTCGCCTTACCCGAAAGTCCGTTTTGAGTATTGATAAAATATCTAGATCTATTTTTACCAGGTATGCCTTAGTTTTCGAATTTCGGGACAAAATTTCGTTATTAGAGGGGGAAGTATGTAATAGCCCGTATTTTTATGGCTTTTAAAATTGGGGATTTATTAAATTTAATTGAGATATTAATTTAATATTAGTCCAAAATTCAATTTGAATATTTACTAGCATGATAAGAGTTAGTAATTATTGGAAATTTGTTGAATATTATTGGATAAGTAAAGTAATATGTGAGATTGATTTTATTAGTATTGTCACAAGTTAATAATATGACAATTATAAAAATTTAAGTCGGGACGCGCCTCGTGTCGGGACTAAATTATTATTATTAAAACTGAATATATTATCCGTATGGACATATCGAGTGTGCCAATATATTCATAAGGGTGGAGATAGTTAGAAAAGTATACCCAGGGGTTTAGTTTGGGCCTCGGGGCATTTTTAGGCCTAATTGGCATCCCGGGAGGGTATTTTAGATATTTTGTATTTTTGGGTAATTAAACCCACGAATTTTCCTAAGGTATCTCAGCCATTTGAGTTAGGATTTTAGGGTTAACAACCACAAAACTTAAGAACGACCATTAAATAAGAAGGTAGGAAGCTTTCCAAGCAATCCAAGGCCAAGAACTCATCTGTTTACACCGCAACAACCACCAAAATGTAGATCGCACGAAGAGGAACACAACCATACCTTTTTCATCCACAAATCAGGCCCATGTATTTCCAGGCAAGTATCTATCTTGCTTTTCTTTTAGTTATTGTTTCGTCCATGTTAGATTAGGACTGTTACACACATGTTTCATAAAAGAATTTGAGGAATTTAAAGATTTAATGACATGTCTTTGTGGAAATAGTTATATTCTGGACATCCCAATCATATGTAGAGGATAACCCATGAATTTGTATGAGTTTAGAAGCCATAAATCTAGAAAAGAATTAAAAGAATGAAAGTTATATAAAAATTAGGGTTCTTGTATACTGTGATGATTTACCCCATTAATTCAATATATTTCATGAATTTGGACATGTTTCACGTAGGAAATCCTGTATATAGGTATATATAACTAGTAGTAATATTGTTTGGGAGTTTGAGAATCGTTAATGGAGTTTTGGAGAAATTTAGAAGATGAAACCCGTAGGTTGAAATTGCAGTTTTTGGACAAGAACTACTTGATCGATCGATCGACCACCTTTCCTCGATCGATCAACCCCTCCTGGAAAACTGCATATTTGTCCCCTTTTTGTTTAATTCGGTTTAAATACGTGGGAACTCTTGATTATTATTTATAAAGTGTAATGGGTCATGAGGAGGACCAGTAGGGTCTAAATAGACTCCGTTGAATGAAATTTAATATGGGATGAAATTGTGGGTTAACGCGGAATTCCGTTACACATTAGAGATTGTGCATAAGTTCGTTAATGAATTGAGGGACTTGTGAAAGTCTTAGACCAGAAGGTTAGAAAGGGTATACCTACTGAAATTTTATTTAGCACGAGAATACTTCGAGAGATGGGAAGTATGTATGAAATAAATTATAAATGGGAATAAAAGAGACAAATCCGTTATGCGAGATAATTGAGTAATTTGTGCTAAGAGCGAATAATTATAATTATGGGTCGTGGGCGCACCTGATTTAGAAATTGTGAATATTTATATATATGACTGTGTGACTGTGCATATATTATGTCTCTGTGTAAAAATCATACTCAGGCTACTTGCTGTAACGGACGTTTCCGCGCCGGGACATTCTTATCTCGATTGAACCTTTATGGGGGATATTGACTCATACCCTAGAAGATAGTATCCTCGATACATGCTATCTGAGAATGAGAGTCAGATGTTCTAAGAGAGGTGAGGGTATGTGCTGACCTCTTAGGACCTGGAACTATGCTTCGCCTCCATTTGTTTGTGTATTGTGTTAATACAGTTCGAGAGTGATTCCAAAATTGTATTTCCCTTAGTTTGAGTGATACAGGAACTTGATAGTAGAGTATGAAAGAACCATAGATTTATGTCAGGTGCCGATGGTATATATATTTTTGAGTGATTGATATATATATATATATATATATATATATATATATATATATATATATATATATATATATATATATATATATATATACTTATAGCTGGAAACTTTCTAATGTGTGTATAAGTAGTTAAGAAATGAATAAATACTTCAGCTTTATTATAAGTGTTCGGAAACTTTGTAACGGTACGATGTTTCTTTAAGCAACGTAATAAATTTTGAAGGGAATGACTTTCTGAAACTAAATATTATAACTTTCTACTCCTCGGGATAAAACTTTATGGAAAATAAGAGTGAATTTTATGAGTTTAGTAGTACGGTAGGCGTTCACACTAGATGAGAGATGAGAATTCTCAAGAGAGTGTCTCATACTAACATGGTTGTTACATTAGCCGGTAACCATTTTAAATACTTGTTAAACTATTTTAAACCGTTTTACACTCGAGCTCTAACCCTTTTTTTGTCATCTTCTCTCTCTTGTATATATATGTATGTATTACAGCTACCCATCCACAGGGGCGTCATGCTTAGGTTCTTTGGATTGGACATGTTGCAGCATTTGTGGAAGTTGCAGGCTTTTGCTTTGACGACCTCTTCATCGATTTGGTTTCTATTTTAATTTTTCATAGTTAGGGCATGTGCCGCCCGATTTCCTATCCCGTTGAATTTGTCAGAGACTTATGTTTATGTTATTTCCAGTATTTGGTACTCTTTGGGAGTTAACTCTTGACAGGATGATTTCATTTATAGTCCATAACTTGGGTTGGTTTATCTAGATGGTTTGATTCTTGTGTGGTGATTGTCACCCTTATTGTTTATGTGATTCTTAAACTGTTGTTTATTAAAAAGGTTTTCATATTGGAATTTAATAAAATGAAAATAAGACTTTAAATTATTTTGACATTTAGCTTAATTGTTTAGGGTGTTCAAATTGGAAATATTATTTTGCGACAATGATGCTAAGAATGAACCAACCAGTCACCTTGATTTTAATTTAATAAGGGACTGATCTCCCGGTATTTGATTAGGCGGGGTGTTTTAATAATCACAATCATATATTTATATCACTCTCAGTACATATATACACATATGGCACCCCTAGGCTGAGCTACGGTGCATACATACTCTTCTATCGAATCTCGGTACATCACGTACCTAAGGATCACGAGTTTCAAATCCCTCAGAAATCGTAATAATACAAATCACACATATTAGAGGCGAACATAGTTCACATAACCATGGGTCACGCACATACTTACTCTCCCATCGTCAGCTGACTTATCAACTCACAAATAAGTCTTCACAGTCCTATGTTCTTAAGATACCAAATCTAAATTCTCCCGTAGGCACACAAGACATGATTGTCCTCATCTTACAACCTCCCCTGATAGCAAGTATGGTAGGTATATCATACACATAAAAATCCAAATACTAGGTAATCACACAACCAAAGTGATCATCATTTCAATATAGGTATACTCCTGTCCTATATTATAAGTTTCATACATAGTATAGTTTAATCCCGATTATTTTACGTAATAATGTTTAGCGCAACAGCTCTCAGCGTATAAGTCCGAGTGCTTAAACCTATCCCAAAAGGTTACTAAGTCTCCCACTTGTCTCTAAGGTTATTTCAGTAATTTAAAGTCTCCCTAATACTATCTCTAACCTTAAGTTATTGTTTAACCAAATTAAATTCAAGTTTCCATAATTTCCAATCGTAACTCAATCGTCGAATGCTCGTAAGTTTATCGTTTAATTTCAAACCAAACTAATATTTTTCGAGCGTAAAATACACCCCTACTGATCTTCCCAAGTCCCAATATGTTCAAATAGTCCACACTAAAAATTCTTAAAAGTCGGGATTGGTTAAACATTAAAAGTAAATTTTATCACAAATACGTGGGAAGTCGATCGATCGAAGGAAAGGGTCGATCGATCGATATTCTTGAGTCGATCGATCGATCCATCAGATATTGGACTACGATTTCCGAATTTTTCTGCCTATGGGTTTCATCAATTATAACCCTCAAATTCTATAGTATAAGTCTCCAAACTCCCAAATATTTATATCAAACGTTATACCAATATAAACACATAATTTCTAACGTCTTAGAATCATCAAATTATTATGGGTTGTCAATTTCTTGGATCAAATCATGTATTTTTCATAAAAACCCTGTTTCTTCTTTTTTTCTTCAAGAACATCATATAATTCAACATAAAATAGTAATTCTATACACATGGATCATGATTTTGTGGCTGCTAGTTTTTCAGAAGTTAATCTACATGCACAACTTACCAAGATTAAGATTTAAATCTCCAAACCCAATAATTCATCATTTTTCAAGGTTTTTCTTCAATTCTAAACTATCATGGATAATATATACACTGAATTATTGCAAGTTAAATCACTTTCCTGGAAATGGAAGTTCTGATCCTTTGGAGAAGGTGATATGGTGGTGATGTTCTCTTCCAGGTCACAAATCCGACGGTGGTGGCGGTGCAAGGTGGTTGTTTGGCCCTAGCAACCTTTAAAACCCCTTCATTTCTCTATACTTATCTTGCTCAAGTTTTTAGTAGCCAATGATCCTAAGGGTTGGATGGTATATTAATCCTAAATTTCCTAGGTCACTATTCATCAAATAGTAAAATGACTAAAATACCCTCCCGGGTTATTGGTTTGGCCTAAAACTGCACCGGGACCCAAACTAAACCCTTGGGTAGACTTTTCTGACTATCTCGACCCTTAAGGGAACATTGGATCACTCAAAATGACCATAAGGATGAAAAAAAAAAAATTCTTAATAATGCATTAAATTGGTCCCGACACGACTCACACGCGCGTCCCAACTTAATTTTCAAAACTGTCATATTTTTCACTCGTGAAAATTTTAATAAATTCATAAAAATATATTACTATACTCTCTCAATAATATTCAACATAATATTCATAATCAAATACTAACTCTCGTCTCACTAGTATTTAAATCCAATTAATTACTAATTGTTTTCCCATTTTTAATTCAATTAATCCTTAATTAAAATTAGTAAAAATACGGGGTATGACAGTATCTTGAACCTTAAGAGCAATGCGAACAGCAAACACTATTTTGTCACTTTTAGGTACCCAAGTGGTGGTAACCTTTTTCTTAACCTTATCATTATTGGAATTAGTCATTCTTTTGAAAGTGTTCTCATGAGGCTTAGGCATCCTTTGAAATTCTTCCACTAAACATTTAGAAGTAGTGACTGAAACATAACTTGCTCTCTCAGACTAGCTGGGTCGCCATGGCGGTATGTGGGAGCATGTGTTTGAGATACTCTTCCTATCTTGTAACAAAACTCCCTAAGGTGACCTTTTCATTTGCAACGGGTACAAACATAGATTTATTTGGGTCAACCTTGGTTAACACACCTAGGGAGATTTTTCCTTGCTGGTTTAGGTGGAAGATCATAAGGATTTAACACAAACTTGGCAACCGGTTCGGGTGCGGTATTGGAAGTGGATACACTCTCGTATCCAATGTCACGCCTCTCTCTAAGATCTAAAGTGGGACCTAGGAACATCTTTTTAACATTTTTGGATACGTCCTCTAAGGTTAATTTAACCTCCTAGGAAAGTTGTATATCTTTATTGAGTTGGGAAATATTGGCATTAATCTCTAATGATGCTTGAAGATCTCTCATAAGACTAGCCACTTTGTTGGGAAACAAGATCTTTTTCCTACCCAACAAAATAAGTTTCTCAATCAAAGGGATTCTAATAGAGGCCTCACTCTCTCTTGACACTTTCAACTCCTTTTAAAATACAACATTCTAATAGTCAAATTTTTATTTTGTTTTTAGTCTTTAATGACTCGGTGTAAAGTTCAGAGTATGCGTATTGGAGAACACATTCCCCCTCACTCTAATCATCCCGTAAAGTCTCTGGAATGATTAGACTCGTTATCGAGGTTATCATATTGATAAGCACCCTCATCATTGTGAGACGTAAGTGAAGTGTTGACGTGACTCGCGATGAACACGATGAAGTTATGTCCATGCAGTGATTCATTCGCGAAAGCCACCCACTCAAAGTCACTATCACTTAGAGTGGCATTATAGGCGATTTTGCCTTTGCATTGCCACTTAAGCCTAGTGGGACACTCACATGCTTTATGACTTTCCCCCTCACACTCATAACACCTATCTAATTATTCTTTCTTTGGATACTCACCTTTAGCTTTCTTTTGACCATTCTAAAAAAAATTACTCACTTTGTAATTTTTATTTTTCTCAAAATTTTTATTTTTCAATTTGGATGAAATCTTATTTTTGAATTTGAGAAACTTTTTTCTTTTTTATCAAATAGGGTAAGATCATCTTGATCAAATTCGAAATCAGAGTGAGAAACCTCCTCTTCTTTATTTAACTTATAAAGCTATTCCATTTTCTTTTGGGTTTCAGGGAACATGTCTAATTCATAAGTCTTGAGATCACTTACGAGTTCTTCTATCCTATTTTTGTCTAGAATTACCAAAGACTTAAGGATTGTAATGTTTTCACTAAAATAAGACTGGATAGACCTAAAAAAAATTCATAAGAACCCTCATTTCTGGAATTTTCTCACCTAAATTAAAACATGAATTTATAATATTATACATGCGAGCATTAAATTCATCAAAAGTTTAAGTTTTAAGAATGTTTATAGTGTTAAATTATGTGGTGAGGCTTTGAAGCTTCATGTGGGAGTCCCACTAGGCTTAACGCAATTTCATCATAACGTATACGCTCATGGGTGAGCTGGAGTATATCGCAGGCTTCTTTAGACATGGTATACATTATGATGCAACAGTATTCGTTGGATGTGACATCACAAAAATATCACTCAAACCCAAAGAGTTAAAATTATTTATTCTAAGGTCATCTTCATCTAAATTGAAACTCACTTGAGTGAATGACATTTTCATTAGTCACAATAGGAAGAGTCCACCCCCTTTCAACAGCAAACCAAATGCACTCGTCAATTGATTTTAGAGACAATATCATATGGGATTTTTTATAAGCATAATTAGTGCATCAAACGAAGGTTTCTTATTATATGAATTATCCATATAACCACATGTAATCATCTAAATAATTTTTAGAAACAATCAATGATACCAATAATGTGCAGAATAGTCCAATTATATGATCAAATTTAGAATCCGTAGATTAGATCACAAACAAGTCAAATTCATTTTTTTTAATTTTCTCTTGATTAATTAGGTGAACCATAACATGAAAGATATTTAATCTAAAACGAAACAAACAAATCATAACTCGAGACATGAGCCGAATACCTTTTCGAGAAAAACCCTTCTTCAACATTGTTACAACTAAGGTATTACAAAACAATACAGACAGAAACGCTCCACAGAAATATCCACTTGCCTCCATGTCTACCAATCAACCTCTGGAAACTCATTTCTTATCTACAACAGTATAGAATTAAATCCACATGGATAAGAACATGTGATGTGTTCTTGAACGTTTAATAAAGTGATCACAAAGCATCCAAGAGGTTTAGATTTGGAAAATCGAAGTGCTTGATCATAAAATATGTGGAAAGGCTTACAAAAAGTGAAGTTCGTATCTATTCAAATCGAAAGAAAATCTCCAAGAGATAGACTTGAAAAGCTTGGATTTGAAACCAATTAAAAAATAATTTTTCAAAGGCTTATTCGAATGAATTGAACCTCGTTCGAAAAACCTATGAAAATCCATTTGAACGAGAGATTGAACAATATTCCAGGGATTGAACAATATTCCAGGGCAATGAGGAAATTGAATTCGAATGTCTGATATCGAACGAGTTAAAAAAAACTCATTTTAATGACCCCCGATACCTTGTTCTATTGAAATGACATAAAAATGATGTTTTTTCAATGAAAAACTTTTTAAGGAATAATTTTTGTTTCAAAAATTTGTAAAATACCCCTGAACATAATGACTATAAAAAATCATCCTCGTATACCTTCTTTGTATGTTATAGTGATAAAATCAACTCTTCGATTTTTAATTGTCGCCTTTGGTCACTAAGTTATCTTCAATTTATGTCTTGAGAGTGTACATGATGGTATGGTGGGATGTAATGGAAAATTCCAAACTAAAAACATAATGAGAAATCATAAAATTTTCTCTTATAATTGTCAAAGTGGGTTTCATTGTCTGATACCAAAGCTTTGTGAATGCCAAACCATGTATGATGTTCTTCCACATAAATCATTAGGCATCATCCTCTATGATTGATTTAATGGCTCGACCTCCACCCGCTTGATGAAGTAGTATGTGACAATTATCAAGTACTTCATATTCGCATATGTTACAAGCATAAATCCTATAACATCCATGCCCTACTGAGCAAAAGACCATAGACAAATGAGAGGGTTAAGATTGTCAACCAGTTTCTTAATGATGGGAGAAAACTCATGGTATATAGAAGACTTTTGAGAGAACTAAATTGAATTCTTCTGCATGAAGGGCCACTAATATCCCTGTGAGATCTCCCTACAAGATAGTGATCATCTTCGTATAAGAGCTTTGATGATGCTATAAATAGCACCACCAAGTCGATACAATGTGTATGATCTCGAACCAGTATAACAATGGTACAACAACAATGTAATAGTGAATAATCAGAAGAGATAGGGAGAAGAGGATGAACACAAAGATGTATAAGTGGTTCATCTAGGTTTGGCCTACATCCACTATGGGGTGTGTGAGTATGAATCAACTAATGAGGATCTAATGGATTGGGAATAGAACACACATATATAAGATTTCTGTCTATAATTGCACAGAGTTTAGCTAAGGTTTTGAATAAGCGATCATTTATCATGGAGAAGATGAAGTGTATATATAGTGTTTAGGGGGTGTAATGTACCCCCCAAGCATGCAATAGGCGCATGGTCCTAAAAAAATCCAATAGGAAGATGACATTTATCACAGACACTTGTAACTAATGATGATGCAATATTTCCTCATGTGAGGGAATAATCTTCTTGTAATTGAATTGTCCACGTGGACCAGGTAAGAGTGCATCCTGAGCTGCATGTGTAGAGAGTGTCTTCTAAAAAGGACTCAACTGGGCCAAGTATGAGACAAGAAGGATGACGTCTAACATGATAGCAGCGAATAACTGGAGTCTCGACTAATATTAATATGCCAAGACGATGTTGCGCTCGATATAGTTGACTCTTCCTTGCACCAGCCGACACGATGTAGATATCCAGGATGACATGTTACCATCTCAAACAATTCTTGGATGAGACTACACGGTATGATAGCAGGCCTCCTTGCAAGGTGGGTTTCGCTGGGTTGGCCCAGGCTGAGAAGATCTAGGTCTGTCTGAGGGTACACTTGTGTTATATCAATCACCCTCCAACCCTCTAAGGTAATGAGGAGGCTGAGGGTTGAACATTCGAGTCTAAAAATGCCGATTGACATGGGTGTGATGAAATTAGTTTTCTTACTGATCATAGATAAGTGACACTTATCACTTGGGATATGAGTCAGCGTGATAATAAAGAGGCGGTTGTAATATGCTTAGGTTACTGAGACCTAATGATGGCCCATGGGAATTCACGCCTCAATCATTATTCTGGTATTTAGACCCATTTGAAAACATCTTTAACCCTTTCTTCTTATTCGCACTCATTTTGATTCTTTCTCTATAAGCATCGATTCTCTCTCCCCACTGCTTAAGATTTGCCTAGCCTTTCTTTTACGTTCTTGGTGATTTCCCAGGGATTAAAGACTTCCAGGTATCTCGTTTTTTCCCTTTCCTAAGTTTTTCATTGGATTTTCATTTCAACCTCTATTTTTTGCATTTATTTTATTTTTTCGACGACTAAGTGGCCTGATTTGAGGAGGCTATAGGGTTGAGAGGAGAGGGTGTTGAGGTTTGGTAGCATTTTGGAGATGTTTGTGAGGTTTCTGGCGACTGAGTGGACTTATTTGGTTATTCTGGTCAACTCAAGTTGTCTTCTTTGGTGAGTGTTCAGTCTGATATTCATGCGTTCTTGACCTCACACTATTTGAATTCCTTGCTTTGATCTTGGGTCAAGACTTGGTCAAAGTTTCAAGTGTTTGAAGAATTCTTTACTGTTTTAGTCAAGTGTTGGGTCATCTCTTGGATGTTAAGACCCTTGTATAAGTTAGCCGAGGAATTTCCAACTCTGAGAGATAGGTATTTTACTGAGATTAGGAAGTATGAGGCCTTGGACGCTACTTGGCGCCAAAGAGAAGCCTTTCCCCTCCGACCAATTTATTAGGTTCCTTTAGTTGTAGTCCTTCCACCTGTTGTAGAGATTAGTGCCTTTATGTCTGAATCATTCGAGTCAGTGGGTGATAATCCCTCTGAATCTCATATGGGTGAGGACATGGGTTCCCTCAATGAGGTTGTGGATCTCTCTCATAGTGTGTTGTCCTCTAACAAAATTGAGTCTTCTGGTGGAGCCAATTATGCAATTTACTCTGGGTCATCCCTTGAGATCCTATTGGGCTCTGCCGAGTCGAGGGTCAATACTGCGGTGGCTCCACCCTTGATGGAGATCCCTATATTGGTTATTGACGAGAAATAAAACTTGATCGATACTGCGGCTATGGACTCTGAGGATGGTTCATTAGACGAGAGTACAGTTGACACCTCTGTTGCTAGTTTATATGAAAGCACAGTTACTGAGGTATATCTTCTCCATTTGGGACATAAATATAGGATAACATCTTCCATCACTATGAGGGTACCCTCTACAAACGATAGGGCTTTGACTGCCGAGCGAATGAGCTCTGTGTTTATAAACAAATGTTTAAGGTCGACATTATGCTACCTTTGCATCCAACCATATGGGCCATTTATGATAGCCTAGGTGTTTCTCCTTCCCAATTCACACCCAATTCCCATAGGATTATCTTTGGGTTTGTTTCTCTTTGGAGGCTAGTTCATAGCGCCAAGCTTCTAGTTAATGATTTTAGGGGTTATTATACGCTCTCATCTCCGAAATCACAATCTGGCTACTATCATCTCGTAGCCAGAAAGTCCACAAAGAAATCTCTTCTCGTAACCCAGACTTCCAACCACAACTGGAAGTCACGTTATTTCTTTGTGTCGGGTGCCTGAGAGTATAACTTTGATACCCCCAGCGGTACTTTTGAGCTGAGGGTCCTTAAAAGTGGGAAAAGTCCCCAACGTCTGCTAAGATGGACCCGGGGGTTAAGTATTGAGGCCACCAAGAACTTGGCTAAGGTCAGGAATCAAGGCAAGGATGAAGCCTTATGAAGTTTGATCTGGTGTTGACCCCGCATTGTTCAAAGAAATTAGGCTTGGGAGTGGACCCCCTCTTTGAGATATGTAAGTGTTAGTCTTTATTTCTGCTAATTTTTATGTCGTATTTCGTGTATCTGACCTCATATTTTCACTTTCACTATTGCAGACAGACCACCAAACACTTCTGAAGCATCCGGGACGATGGTGTCTCCTTCCTTAGGTAACTTATTAAAAAAGGTTGGTAATAAGATGGCCCATACACCTCAGACGAAGAAGTCTACCACCATCCCCAGCGAGGCTGAGGGGGACAGGAAGAGGAAAGAAGATAGGTAAGATCCTCCCCCGACTTCTCGTTTGAAGAAGCATAAGGAGGGCCCTTACAAGACTATGCCGACAGAGGACATACCTATATCTTTTGAGGATGTGCTCGAGGCTTGTCTCGTGAATTTAAAAATATCGTTGGACTCCTTGCTGGGAAATAGGAGGAGATCTTTCACTGCTATATCTGACATGACCCCTATATCAGATGTTCATTTCTTAGAGGCAACTAATATCTCCCTCTTGAATGATCTGTGTTATTATCATACCATTCAGGTAAGTTAATAATTTGTTCTGATTCTCTTCTATATTGTAGTATAGGCTCATACTAATATTCTTTCTCTTTTCTTACAATCCACTGTCTTTTTGCAGAAGATTCAGAAGTGAGTCGAAGAAAAGATCTACCTAGTTCGCTAAGCTCACTTGATCGAGAAGGTCGTGGAGGATCTGAGGTCAGAGATTTTAGACCTCAATCAGAAGGTTGTTGATGCCGAGAGTGCTCATAAGATGACCATTGAGAATCTAAAGACAGCATGGAAGTGCTTTGAATGCTCTGAAGGATAATCAAGCCTCCATGGAGTGGGAGAGGGTTCAAGATGCTATCAATGAGGCACTTGAAGCTACCAGAGCAAAGGCCATCGAAGATTACAAAATGTCTAAGGAGTTCCTTAGGTTCATCCTTCTGTACCTTATGAGGGGAGCTCATATTGACTGCCAGTGGGACGCTATGAAGTTTCCTGACGTCGCTCATCTGGCTAAGGAGCTAAAAACCTTTAGTCTTTATGACCCTCTGTTTGGTATTGCTCTCGATGTGGTTGAAAGGATGGCTCAACCTAATACGATGTCATAGACTTCAAAGGACTGGGATGATACAACCATCGTCCAGGAAGAGGGCAACATCTTAGCTAAGCAGGACAACGCCTCTAAGGGAGCAACTGACGCCGGGAGTAACCAAGATAAAGATACCCTTAGGAACTAGGTCTTTCAATGGATGACCGATTGTGTCCTAATTTCCTTTATTTTGTAACACTTGAACATTTTTCCCTTGTACTTTTGAGATCTATATTTTGCACTTATGATTTTTATGACATCGGCTAAACCATAATTACCTGTCTCTGATGTTTATATAATTTCAGTCGTTTGTATGCTTTGATTCCTTTTTTATTTTTGGAAAATAAGGGCTTACCACACCCTGTCCTTGAATGGTATGAGAGTATCCAAATTAAATCCTCTCATCATTCTGAGAGCGTATGGACAAGAGTCATTTCGTCCATGCACTGTCTTCTCGGATGAGAGAGTTTATTCCAATTTGAATTCTCACCAAATTAATGATGTTACAATCCAATTCCTCTCTCTTCGTTTTGAGAGTGTATGGATAAGATTCATCTCATCCATGCACTATCTTCTTGGTCGAGAGAGTTTATTCACCAGATTAATGATGCTTGATAATTAACCATAAGTGATTTTCTGATTTGAATTCTCACCAAATTAATGATGTTATTGAATTCTCAACAAATTAATGATGTTAGCATCCAAGTCCTCTCTCGTCATTTTCAGAGTGTAAATACAAGAGTCGTCTCATCCATGCACCTTCTTCTCGACCAGGAGAGTTCATTCATCAGATTAATGATGGTTGATAATTAACCATAACTAAGTGATTTTCTGATTTAAATTCTCACCAAATTAATGATGTTATTAAATTCTCATGAAATTAATGATGTTACAATCCAAGTCCACTCTCGTCGTTTTGAGAGTGTATGGATAAGAGTCGTCTCATACATGCACTATCCTCTCGAACGAGAGAGTTTATTCACCAGGTTAATGGTGTTTTTGCATTGTTCCTCTCTCTTTGTGTTTGGAGAATCAATGGATCTCATCAGCCCATTTCCCGATTGTCGTATCACCTAGAGTGAGTTGGTGCTATTTCACCACGAATAATGTTCTATAGCTTTAAGGAGGCTCGAAATGAGAAAATCAATCAATATATACAAGATATGAGGGAACACTTGCTTTTTATTCATATTCATAACTTTTTCATACAACGATTTCAAAAGGTAAAAGATAATCTACACAGTTTTCTACTAATAGTATTTCTTCAGGTGGTCTGCATTCCAGGGGCTGGAGAATGGTTCTACCTCTAGATTTTATAGCTGATAGGTTCCTGGGACGACCTCATCTATGACTATGTAAGGTCCATGCGAGTTGGCATGGAGCTTTTTAGGTTTTTCCCAAGTCTTCTTCCGAACTAAATCTCCCACTGCTATCGACCTTGCTTTGACCCTCTTATTATTGAACTTAGTTATCCTCGACTCGTAGGCTTCCTGCCTAATCTCTACATCTTCTCTCATCTCTTCGATTAGATCAAGGTTAAGTCTTCTCTCTGCCAGGTTTTCCTTAGGATCATACGTATGAATTTTATGAGTGGGGAGACCAAACTCTGTAGGCACCATGTCCTCTGAGCCATAAGCCATCATGAACAGGGTCTCTCTTATCGACATTCTCTCTGTCATACTGTTAGCCCATAAGACAACATGTACCTCTTCAGTCCATCATCCTTTAGCATCCTCCAACTTTTTCTTGATTCCATTAACAATAGTTCTATTAGTGACTTCAGTCTAACCATTGGCCTGAGGTCAGCCATGTGTTGAGAAGAACTATTTGATGCCGACCCTTTCGTAGTATTTCTCCAAAAAGATATTTTTGAACTATTTCCCATTGTCTGCGATGAGGGTATTAGGCAGGTCATACCTACATATGATACTCATCCATATGAACTAGAAGGTCTTCTTCTCTGTAATAGTGATCATGGCCTCTATTTCCACCCATTTTGAGAAGTAGTATATCGCCACAATTAAGTATCTGTAGTTACCCATGACCCTTGGTAATGGTCCTACCAAGTCAATCCCCCATACTGTGAAAGGACATGGAGAGGTGATGGACCTTAGAGCTTGATGAGGTTGGTGAGGGATGGTAGAAAATCGTTGGCACTTATCGCATTTTTTCACATACTCGGTTGCGTCTTTGGCCAAGCTCGGCCACCAGTATCCCTGCGTAATAATCCTCTTTGCTAATGACCTTCCTTCGATGGGACTTAAATAATACCTTTCATGAACATCTTTCAAGATATATTCCACCTCGGTCGGGTGGACATATCTAAGTAGAGGTAGGAGAAATCCTTTCTTATTCGACATATCCCCTAAGATAGAGAACTTAACATCGTTGTACTTTACCTTACTCCTCTCAGCCTTAGACTCTGGTAACCTACTATCTCTGATATACTGGATTATAGGGTCTATCCAAGACTCTGGTAACCTGTTATCTCTGATATACTGGATTATAGGGTCTATCCATGACATCCATAGGTTTAAGTTAAGACAAAACTCTAACTTTATATCTTCCTCTTCAATAGTAGGTCTTCATAGAATCTCCACTGGCACGGACCTCTTGATCTCTGTCTGGGTTGTTGAGGCCAACTTGCCAAGGAATTGACCCGGTCGTTGTCAAGTCATGGTATCCTCTTCAATTTGATTTCAGCAAAGTTTTTGGTCATACTTTTTACCCTTTCAAGGTATTTGGCCATCCTATCATCCTTGGCCTCATAAATGCCTAAAATCTTATTAACCACTAATTGGGAGTCACTGCGTACCAAGAACTGGACAGTATTTATTTCTTGCGCGAGAGATAATCGGACTATGAGCACCTCGTACTCTGACTCATTATTAGAATATTTAAAAATGTACCTCAATGCATATTCAATATATATTCTATATGGTTCTAAAATAATCAAGTCGGCTCCACTTCTACTCTCACAGGATGATCCACCAATAAAGAGACTCCAAGTGGTTCCTCCTCCTGAAAATTGGCCTTCTTCAATGACTCAACTTATCATAAAAAAACTTATCTGTTTTGGATAGAATAGTCTAGGGATCTCTACCGTTGGCCTCAGCAGGCCTAGACATACGAGTGTTAGCTTCAATTAATCCTTCCCCCACTTTGTTCAACAGACTAGCTTCCATTTGGGTATCTTCTCTATCGGCCTTATCCCAGGTGAAATCGGCCACGAAATATGCTAATGCTTGACCTTTGATTGCTACCCCTGGTTGATAAACTATGTTGTAATACCCCAGCTCAATGGCCCAAGCCATCAACCTACCCGATTTCTCAGGTTTATAGATGACTTGCCTAGGGGGAGTCTATCAAGATAACCATTGTGTGAGCTTGAAAGTAGGGCTTCATCTTCCTTAAAGAATGGATAAGAACATAGGCTAGTTTTTCCATCCTAGGGTACCTCTTCTTGTCCCCTTTAAGGGCTTTGCTATTGAAATAAATAGGTCTCTGTACCCCACTGTCGTCTTTGACTATAGCCGCACTAATGGTCGACTCCGATACAGCCAAGTATAAATAAAACATCTCTCCTTGCACAGGATGGGACAATAAGAGAAGTGAGCCAAGGTAAACCTTCAATTCCTGAAAGTCCTTTTCGCACTCTCCATCCCATTCAAAGGTCATTCTGAGCACTTTAAAGAATGGCAAGCATTTATCAATGGATCTAGAGACAAACCTGTTTAGAGCAGCCAGTCATCCAGTGAGTCTCTGAACTTACTTGATGGTCTTTGAGGTCTTTATACCCACCAATGTTTTGATTTTTTTGGTATTTACCTCTATCCCCCTGTGATTTATAATGAATCCCAAAAAATTACCAGCTCCCACTCCGAACACACACTTTGTTAGATTAAGCTTCATTCTATATTCGTCCATGGTGTCAAAGGTGTGCTCAAGTTCGGCCACATGAGTGTCGTCTATGAGTCTCTTCGTTAGCATATCATTGACATAAACCTCCATGGACTTTCCAATCTGATCTTCGAACAACTTGTTTACCATACGATGATAGGTGGCCCCGTCATTCTTCATACCTAAGGGAATGACCTTATAACAATAGGTCCCCTTATTGGTGATAAAGACTATCTTATCTTTATCAATCGGGTCCATAAAGATTTGATTATAGCCTGAGTATGCATCCATGAAGCTCATTAACTCATGCCCAGCCGTGGCATCCACCATATGATCGATACAAGGGAAAAGGAAGTTGTATTTAGGACAAAATTTATTCAAATTAGTGAAATCCATGTACATCATCTATTTGTCGTTAGCTTTAGGTACTATGGCTGCATTTGAAATCCATTCAAGGAATATCACCTCTCTGAGAAACTCGGCCTTCTCAAGCTTCTTAACCTCATCTCTGATGAACTCGTACTTCTCCCTTGATTAGACCATCCTTCTCTATTTTATCGACTTTTTACCATCAACAACATTCAACTTATGAGACATTACCTTTCGGTAAATCCCCAGCATATCTTCATGGCTCCACGCGAAGACACTTTGTCTCTTCCTCAGTAATTTGACTAACCCGTCCTTGACCTCTTACTTTAGGGCTTTGCTGACCTGGGTGATTTTTTTCAGCTCGTCTTCATTGAGGATGATGGATTCCACCTCTTTCGCAACCTCCCCCTTATTGAGTTATGTCTTGTCTCTGGGATCAAGGGTGTTAGTATTATACGTGGCAATTTCTTCTTATGTGCATCTCTCTCCTCAGTTGAGTTAAAGTAGCATTCATGTGCCGACGTTTGGTTAACCTGAACTTCCCCTACTCCATAAAGAGTCAGGAATTTATCATTTGGTGGACGATTGAAGGCACGACCTCAAATTATTTGAGGGCTACCCATCCCAATATGAGGTTGTAAGTCGAGAAAATGTTCTCATTCATAACAAAAAAGTTTATCTTCTTGGTCAGCCTCTTCGACCATATGTCTCCCATTCTGATATCCATTTCATACATTCCAAATGGGTAAACCTTTTCTCCGTTGAATCCTATCAGATAATGGTGGTATGGGATAAGCCTGGCCTTGCTAAGTCCTAATCCTTTGAAGCACAGCCAGAACATGACATATGTAAAGCTTCCTCCATCAACCAGGATTCTTGACAGATCACATCCATGTACTCTAGTGGTAATAAAGAGCGAGTCATCATGAGGGGATAGTATGACCTTGAAATCTAGTCTTGAGAAGCTGACTATGAGGGTTTTCCATATCCACTTTCTTCCTTTTCTCGGGTCAAGGCTGAGTTCGCCCCCTCGGACTTAGTCACTGCCTTTGCCTTGACCACGTGCACTTTACGATCGGCCACCTCTGTGCCTCTACCTGCCAGTCCACCACAAATCATGCCTACATCAAATGAAATCATGTTGAGCCATTTTACTAAGGCTTTATTATCCTTCGGTGAGAGATCTGGATTGTCATTATTATCATCTGAAGGGTCATCCTGACTGGCTAGGCAGTCCTCTTTACATTTATCAATTCTCCTCTTTTTGGGGTCGTCTTGGCCCCGGTCATCTCGACCTCTACTTGAACCTCTCTTATCAACATATTTCCTTAGCTTACCAAACTTTAGCATTTTTTTATCTCATCTTTGAAGTCTAAGCATATCTCGGTGGTATGCCCATGATCTTGGTGAAATTCACATCACATTCCTTTATTCCTCTTGTGAGGAGGAGTCTTCAATTTTTCTAGCCACCTAAGAGACTGGTCATTTTTTATCTCATTCAAAATGTGCTCATAACTAATTGTCATAAGGGTGTAGTCGGGAAATTTTTCATCTATTGACCTTTTATTGCTATCTTTCCCCTTTGATCTCTGAAATTTCCCATCAGTGTTAGCTCTCTTGTATACATTACCTTTGGCGGCCATCACCTCCTCTGCATTCATAACCCTCCCAGCCGTAGATAGGAGTTCATCCATGGACTTTGGAGGGTCCTCGAGCAGCTTCCAGAATATCTTTCCATTCTGAAGACCTCCCATAAGGGATTTCATTGCGATGCTTTCTTCACTATCCTAAACATCTAGCTTTTCATTATTAAAATGGGCTATATACTCCCTTAAAGTATCGTCCTTCCCCTGTTTGACATACAGCAGGTGGATCTTCTTATTCCTAGGTCTTACCCCAAAGCATAAGTTGTGGATGAAACTCTCGGCCAACTGCCTAAAACTTCCTATTGAGCCCTTAGAAGGAGAAATGAACCATATGTGAGATACCCCTGTTAATGTGATGGATAATGCTCGACATCTCATCTCATCCAATAATAAATAGATGTTGGAGGTTGACCGATACATTTCCACATGATTCACTAGGTTGATGCTCCTGTCATACCTCGGAGTAACCGCCGACGGCTTAAACTTGGTCGGGGTCGAATAGCCCACTATCTTTGCTACAAAGGGGGAGCCTTCAGCATATCCCATCTGCAAGGGATATTGGCTCTTCATGATGTCACCTATTTTGTTCTCCAATCTCTGTATGGACTCATTCCTGTCAGCTGCAACATCGGCATTAGTCGGGAAGACATTATCCCCGACCCCTTCTCTATCGTTTGGACAAAACGATCCCTCCCTATTTTCTAGGTGCACAGAGGGTTCTCTACTAGGACACCTGCATCGGCTGTTGACCTATCTTTGATCCTCTCGAACATGGGAGGGCCTTAGGTCATCATGTCTTTCACTCTTTCATTTGTAGAGTCGATTCCTCAAGTCCTCCTATGGACCGAGCCTAAGAAATGCCGACCCTCTGCACAGTCTATCTAAGGCTGACGATCGTTGTCTGCAATCTCGACCTTTAAGGTCCTTGCCCTATAGTAAAGGATATACAGTGCCTCTAAACACTTGATAAGGTTCCCAACATTCCCTATCTTCATCATCCTTATAGAGGTCGTCTCCTACCACATCATCACGGATTTCTTAACATTACATCCCCAGGCATAGATGCTTAGGGTCAGCAACGTCTCTCCATCTAAGATATGTAGGGAGGTCTTTTTTAAGAGTCGAGGGTGGTCCCCTGTCTTGGAGATCGGGGATGTCTTCCCTTGTAGACGGAGTTACAAACTCAACTCTGGCACCGCCAGTTCTAGTTGCGAGATTCTGGCTAAACATAGCCAATTGGGTTGGCATCTGCTGCTGCCTAGCTATGAGAGAGCACAACGCCACAACTACTTCGGTTATTTTTTACTGAGGCGGTGATTGATTGAATCTAGTACCAAACCCTGGTGATGGTGCTAGTTGATTTTGAGGATGATGATCCATAGCCATTTGTGTAAACTAGATAAGCTGTGAGTTGAAGAAGAAAAGCTTGAAAGCTCAATAATAGATCCTTCAATGGTGAAACAGCTCCACAAAGTGGGTGGAATGGTTCACCACTAGAGACTCTGGTGAGTATAAGCTAAAATAGGGAAGAGATGGCTATCTTCGTTCCCACAGTTGGCGCCGGATTGATGATGCTATAAATAACACCACCAAGTCAATACAATGTGTATGAGCTGGAACCAGTATAACAATGTTATAACAATAATGTAATAGTGAATAATGAGAAGAGATGAGGATAAGAGGATGAACACAAAGATGTATAAGTGGTTCAGCCAGATTTGGCATACATCCATTGTGGTGTGTTTGAGTATGAATCCACTAATGAGGCTCTAATGTCCTGGGAATACAACACACATATATAAGATTTCTCTCTCTATAATTGGATAGAATTTAGTTAGGGTTTTGAATAAGAGATCATTTCTCATTGAGAAGATTAAGTGTATATATAGTGTTTAGGGGGTGTAATGCATCCCCCAAGCATGTAATAAGCGCACGGTAATAAAAGACACCAGTAGGAAGATGACATCTGTCACAGACACATGCAACTAATGATGATGAAATATTTCCTCATGTGAGGGAATAATCTGGTTATAACTGAATTATCCACGTGGATTAGGTAGGAGTGTATCTTGAGCTGCACGTGCGGAGAGTGTCTTTTATAAAAGACTCGGTTGGGCCAAGTACGAGACATGAAGGTCGGCATCTAACATGATGGAAGCGAATGACTAGATTATCAGTTGATACGAATATGCCGAGATGATGTTGCGTTCGATATAGTTGACTCTTCCTTACACCGATCGAGATGATGTAGACATCCGGGATGACCTGTTACTATCTTAGCCAAGTCCTGGATGAGACTACACGGTATGATGGCAGGCCTCCTTGCAAGGTGGGTTTTTCTGGGTCGACCCAGGCCTAGAAGATCTAGGTCTAGTCGACGGTGAACTTGTGATATATCAAGCTTCACAACTTCCTTTATACATCTCACTGAGGATTCCTTCCACATAATTTGGGTGGACTAACTTAAGAAAGGGTCTTGATCATCGGTAAAGTTTTCCTTCATAATTAAGGAAAAATCATGTTGATTGGATTTTAATTTTTCGGACTCCTTGTTATCTTCAGGAAGATATCCATTATTTAGATAGGAAATTATGGAATCCATCAAAGACTGCCCTGTCATAATTTACATGATCTCAAATGTTATTGTTGGTTCATTCATGCTAAGATGAATGGTGTATTCTAATTCGATTGTTCGTTTCAAATGGTGTTAATTACTGATGCCAACGTAACTAAGGCATCAACATGGTTGTTGTAATTCCTTGAAAACTATTCTATTGGCGCCAACATTAAGGACTTTAAGATTTTTCTGGCTTTATCTCGGCAGGCGAGAATCATCGAATCTATGGATACATATCCCTATTGAGTTGATTGGCGATCAGTCGGGAATCATAATGCATGACAATATCCTTTTCTCCCATGGCCACCGCTCTTTGCTGGAAAATTATCATGGCCTCATACTCTACTTTGTTATCAGATCCCTTGAATCCAAGACTATGAGATCAAAAATATTTCAAAGTATTAAGATTTTTATGGGAAAAAATCCAATTGATATATGACACAACTTCACTCTCATCTCTCTAATGTCCTTGAGATGAAATGTGACACCCCATAAAATCCATAAACTAGATTGATTGGTTTGAAAATAAATAATGAGAGTCAAAACAATTTATATCATTACAAGCATGAATGAAATAAAAAAAAAAGCGATAAATAATAACAGTAATAAAATAAGTAAAAAAACGTAGAACTCTTATACCAATTCCCGAATCATAATGAATAAAACACCATAAATGGAATAAATAATTGTCTCACAATAATATCTAACTCTCACTATGAAAATAACTACAACATAATAAATCCATAATACAATAATCCGACTCTGTGTCTACTTAAAGGCAAATGTAAGTACTGAGTGGAAATACGATAAATAAAGATGAGCATGCAGGCTTGGTACCCACATCCTAAGACTGGAAGGTGAAACTATGAATGAATGCTACAAATCAGGGTTGTGGCTACTGTTGTTATCTAGGACCTGAAAATTTTCCACTAATGAGACTAGATATATAAAGTCTACAATGAGTAAAAATGCAACTAAATTTGGGCCACAATAACAACAACAACAACAACAACAACAACAACAACAACAACAACAACAACAACAACAACAACAACAACAACAACAACAACAATAATAATAATAATAATAATAATAATAATAATAATAATAATAATAATAATAATAATAATAATAATGCAACTTCCTCTCATATTTTAGTTATTTTTAATTTAACCCAACCCAAACAGCCTAAACATGGCATCCATGTCTAATCCCAAGACCAAATAAACCCAATGATACATAATTGTAAATCTTCTTAGATGTTTATAATTGCATGGTTCTATAAACAAGAATCTCATATATACTTCTCTTGTATGATGTCAGTATAGGAAATGATATCACATAAATCTAACATCCAAGTGAGTATGTTCCATTCACATGTAAACAGATAGGTTATGCTCAAGATAGTAAATAAAAGTACAATAGTTTATCCATATTACTTTTAGGGATCACTCATGCATACTATGAAAAGTTATAGGTTGTCCCGACCCTATAACCTTAAAGCAACAATAAAATGGAAAATCCCTATGCCTTCTTGCCTATTGTATAGAATCTACACACAAGGCTATATAAAAGGAAACCCCTATTTGCCCCACTCGGGATATGGATATGTCAATAGTAGGATTTTGGGTAAATAAGACCAATGTTATCTCATCACAATCACTAGGATACCATCGTAGTGAACATCATACGAGCCCAATCAAATCCCTCCAAGTATGTCCCTTATGAGAACATACACACCAATGTACGCTTTCACATAAAAAATAAACATTAATCAATTTTACTCAAGGATTACTAAAACGATATCTCATATCTCAAATTAATTAAGAATTAATTTTCAAACTGTAGCAAAGTCATTCGAATGAAATCCTTAACTCCTTCTAACGAAAACCAATATGTCATTCGAACCAAAATCTCCTATTATTCGAATCAGAAGACAAAGTCATTCGAACCATAACACATCATCGTTCATATGAGATTCCCTATTTCGTTCTAACGAAGTCCCAATCTCATTTGAATGAGATCATAAAAGATTCCTTCATCCAAAAGTGCAAAAACGTCCATTAATAACTCAAATCCTGAGTTTAGTGCCTCTAAACAAAACAATACTCATTTTACTTCAAGTAAAAGATGTATAATAACACTACGGACATATATTACCAAGTTTTAGGTGATTATTGTTGATACCAAAATTAATATGCTGATGTGGACCAATAATACGAAGGCACGTGTCAATCTACGTGGCACAATAGCAACGAGGAAGTTAATTTTGCCGACAAGGATACACCGAGGAACTCCAGTGCCCCGAGGTACTCTAGCGCTCCGAGGAACTCTTGAGCGACGAGAAACTAAGGCGGTCCGAGCTGCATCTCGGTCGTATTATTAATTGCCAGAATATCAACAGTTCAACCATTCATTGAATGTTTATCATCTTGATGCACACGCTGCATTAAATGTATTACCCTTTCATATACAACCTAAATGCTATAAATACCTTGTATCACCCTCATTCAAAGGGACCGGAATTTCTTGAGAGAACTTGTAATCAAGAATTCTACAAACACTCAGCAATAACATAACAGTGGACGTAGGCTTTATTCCTAGCCGAACCACTTTAAAAATCTTTGTCTTATTTATTTATCTGTGATTAAATAATTAGAGCAATCCAATTTTTTACATCAACAGATTGGCGCCGTCTGTGGGAAACGACTATTGCTATCGTTTTTCACCAAAAATCATTTATCATCAATGGCAGATAATCCAGAATCCAGTAATCAAAATGCTGGAAATATTGGAAATCTTCCAAATCCATCTGCACCTCCAGATCTGGCTGGAATTATGACGAATATGGCTGAAGGACAAACCGCCATGCAAGAAACAATGAGGCAACTCATTCAAACTCTTCACGGCGGTGCACCTACCCATTCAAGGAAAATGAGTGATCGTGGGCAATCGCGATCCAGGCGTACTGGGTCATATCGTAATGAAGAATCTAATGATTTTTCTTATCAACCTGGGCAAACTTCATCGATTCGGGCTACGGATACAGATCAGCGTATCACCCTCTCTCCGGAGAGAACTAGCGCCTTGGAAAGATTAAGCAGGGCATCTCCTTTCAGTCGGTTAGGACCAAGGAGAAATATGAGTCCACCTAGAGCCCCATCGAGAAGCTTTCGACCACCATCAGGTTTGAGAGAAGGATCAGCACAATCAAGACCAGCTACTCGTCGAGATAGATCTCAGGAAGCTACGTCAGAACAATCAATTGCTCGGACTAAGCATCCCGAAGAAGGAAATGAAGCATGGAAGGGTTCCATTCAGCGATTGGAGGATAGACTTGGAGAAATGGCTAAAGAAAGGAATCCCTTACAGAGAACTTTTGTTCAAGGAACGCCTTTTGTGCAAGCCATTGTGGATTTTCCTACACCATCGAAATTCAAAGCACCTGTAGTGACCCCCAAGTATGATGGAAAGACAGATCTTGTACTTCATACAGAACAATATCAGGCTGCTGCCGACATCTATGCCGTGCCCGACGAGATGAGGTGTAGAGCATTCTCGGGAACTCTTACCGGATCTGCACAGATATGGTACAATAATCTTCCTCGGGGTAAGATTTCAACTTTTATTCAGTTAGCCGAGTTGTTCATTGGCAATTTTTGTTTTGTAGCAAAGCCGATAAAGCGAGTATCACACTTGCTAAGTGTTAGACAAAAATCAGGTGAAAGTACTAGAGATTACATAACTCGTTTTAATAACGAGAAGTTGGAAGTCATAGATTACGAAGAAAAGACAGCGATCACTGCTTTGATGAGTGGTTTGCTGCCTAATAAGTTATATTACACTTTGGCCAAAGATACACCTAAAACTATGTCGGAGTTGATGGCGAAAGCGGCCAAAATCATGAATGCCGAGGAGGCGATGGCTGCGAAGAAGAATATGGATAAAGAAACCAAGATTGAGGTTGACAAATCTAAGAAGAAAGAGCAAAAAGGTAATGGTGGCGACAAGCACTCCAAGAATAATAGGACGTCATGGGAAGTCCTAAAGAAGTACGACAATTATACTCCATTGAAAATGGGTATTAATCATGTCTTGGAAGAAATCAAGAATAACGAGGATATCAAGTGGCCCGATAAACTGAGGACAAATCCTGATCTGAGGAATAAGGCTAAATATTGCGAGTTTCACAAAGATCATGGCCATACGACTAAAAATTGCATAGCCCTTCAGAACGAGATTGAAACGCTCATCCGAAGAGGAAAATTGTCAAAATATGTAGATCGCAGGGGTGAGAGGAAGAATGATGATAGAACTAGAGAGAGATCTAGATCTCCTCGTCGTGCAGAGGAGAAAAAGAAGAGGGACCACGAAGATGATCCAGATGATGACCCCGATCTTCCCAAGAAGCCAAGGCAGCCAGAACGAGAGGTATTTTCAATATGCTTTGGGTCATTTGATTGTAATGTTATTACAGGAGGAGATGCAGGAGGAGGAGACCTTACTGCAGAAAGAAAAGCTTACCTCGGAGAGGCTCAAGCTTGTTCATATATTTAGCGAATAAACCTGGCCGAGGATGATTGTCTGAGGAAGGTAAACAAAGAGAAGCTAGTTATTGGTTTTTCAAAAAACAACCTGGCAGGTGTTCTTTACCCTCATGACGATCCTTTGGTGATCAAAATGACGATGAAGGATGTGGTCATTTCAAGGGTGTTGGTAGACAACGGTAGTTCGGTAGACATCATGTACTATTCATGCTTTGATAGCCTGAATTTGAAATTATCTCAATTGGAACCTTATCACAGACCCCTTCTGGGTTTTGCTGGGGAGAAAGTTTTTCCACTTGGGACGATCAAGTTGGACATACTCATTGGAATTTGGACTGCTTGTCGAACAGAAAGAATACGCTTCTTTGTGATGGATAAGAATGTGCAGTCAGCCTACAACATCATCATGGGAAGAGTTGGATTGAAGAAGTTCAAAGCAGTTCCATCTACAGTACATCAGTGTTTAAAATTCCCAACAAATTTTGGAGTCGGAGTTGTGAAATGTGATCAAAAAGTAGCTCGAGAATGCTATTATTCGTCTGCCGAGCAAGAAGAACTTGAAGAGTCAAGGAAAAAGACTACTACTTACCAAGTGGAGGAAGGTACAGAAATTGAAACTCTTGATCCTAGGGATGAATCCCAACTTATAAAAGGACAAGTGGTGGAATCTACAGAAAATGTTATTCTGGACGACGAACATCCTGAACGAATAACCCAGATAGGTTCATCGTTGGATGTGTCAATAAAACAGGAGTTGATAACTTTCTTGAGAAATAGGAAGAATACTTTTTCTTGGAGTCATGAAGACATGCCAGGAATAGATCCAAACTTCTTATGTCATGAGCTCAATGTGAATAAGGAGATTAAGCCTGTGAAGCAGAGAAGAAGAGTGTTTAGCCCCGAGAAGAACCAGGCCATACAAGAGGAGGTCGAGAAGCTCCAGAAAGCCCAATTCATTGAAGATGTGAAATATCCAGATTGGTTGGCAAATGTGGTGATGGTAAAGAAGAAGAACAATAAATGGAGAATGTGTGTTGATTTCACTGATCTTAACAAGGCATGCCCAAAAGATCATTTTACATTGCCCAGAATCGACCAACTAGTGGATGCTACCTCGGGACATGAGTTGCTCAGCTTCATGGATGCATATTCTGGCTATAATCAGATCAAAATGAAACCTGAAGATAGGGAAAGTACTTCTTTTATTTCCCCAAGGGGAACTTATTGTTATAATGTTATGCCTTTTGGTTTGAAAAATGCAGATGAAACATATCAGCGACTGATGAATAAGGTTTTTGCCGAACAAATCAGTTGCAACATGGAAGTCTATGTCGACGATATGCTAACAAAGAGCAAGAGAGATGTTGATCATCTAGTTGACTTAGGTCAAACCTTTGATCAATTAGATAAATATCAAATGAAGCCCAACCCGACGAAGTGTACTTTTGGAGTACGAGAAGGAATGTTCCTCGGATACATCGTCAACCAACGAGGTATTGAGGCGAATCCAGAAAAGATCAAAGCTCTTTTAGGGCTGCGATCCCCGACGACGAGGAAAGAAGTACAAAGTCTTACAGGACGAGTTGCGGCGCTCAACAGATTTATATCCCGAGAAACTGATAAATGTCTCCCATTCTTCAAAACGCTACGAAAAAGTTTTGAGTGGACTGATGAATGTGAGAAGGCCTTTCAAGACTTAAAGAGGTATTTGGGGGCACCACCATTGTTGTTCAGGCCAATAACTGGAGAAACGTTGTATTTGTATCTGGCAGTATCAGATAATGAAGTCAGTTCAGCATTGGTTAGATTGGAGAATGGAGTCCAGAAACCAATCTATTACACCAGTAAGGCTTTTCGAGGTGCGGAAATTAGGTACCCAAAGATGGAAAAATTGGCATTAGCATTAATTGAAGCAAGTAGAAGAATGAGGCCATATTTCCAGGCTCATACAATCGTCGTATATACCGACATGCCATTGAGGCAAGCCCTTCATAAGCCAAAAAAGTCAGGGAGATTGATGTACTGGGCAGTAGAGCTCGGTGAATATGATATTGTGTATGAACCCAGATCATCATTAAAGGGGCAATCTGTAGCAGATTTTATAGCAGAGTTTACGTACCCTGATACCCCCGAGGAACAAAAGGTGCTTGCTGACCAACTTGTGGACGATACAGGACCAGCAGACACAGGTCCAGACCAACTAAGGTTGGTAAGAGGATTTGTGGATGTAGAAAAATCATCATATTCAAACCAAGACCAACTCCGGTTGGTAAAAGGGTGCGAAGAGATGATCGACGAGGAGCGAAAGATACCAGAGGATGATGAAAGAAAACAACAGATATTTTACCGAGGAGCTCTGACAGATAAGAAATTTGAAGACGAGTTACCTACATGGAGATTATATGTAGATGGATCATCTTGCACAGCTGGTTGTGGAGCAGGGATTGTTTTAAACACCCCAGATGATATTGACATGGAGTATGCCCTGCGATTCCAATTCAAAACTTCCAATAATGAAGCTGAGTATGAGGCCATGATAGCAGGTTTTAATTTGGCGAAAGTTATGGAAGCACGGCAAGTAATTGTGTTCAGTGATTCTCAATTAATTGTGAATCAGATGATGGGAATATATGCAGTTAAGGGAGAATTAATGATGAAGTACCATGCAAAGGTGATGAAGTTATTGACAGAATTTGATGCTATTCAATTGGTAAGAATACCGAGGATGGAGAATGCGAGAGCAGACGCATTGGCCCGATTAGCATCAGCTACCCGTACCGAGCTACGAAGAACAATACCAATTGAAGTATTAAAAAGTCGGAGCATAGAAGAAGACCTGACAGTGAATATTATTACCCTTGATTTAGGACCATCCTGGATGGATCCCATCAAGGCATACATTAAAGAAGGAAAATTACCGGAGGATAAGCTAGCTGCCCAGAAATTGAAGTATAAAGTTGCTCGGTATGTGTTAACTAATGGTGTTTTGTATAGACGAGGAATTATGGCAGGTTTGCAGAGATGTGTACATCCATCAGAAGTCAAGGAATTGGTTGAGGAAATCCATGAAGGATCCTGTGGAACTCATGTAGCAGGTCGGACACTTTTGCAAAGGGTAATGACACAAGGATACTACTGGCCGACGATGAGGGCTGATTGTATAGCCTATGCCAAGAAGTGTGACAAGTGCCAACGCTTTTCCTCCATCCGAAGAACTCCACAAGCATTGTTAACACCCATAACTTCACCTTGTCCATTTGCCATGTGGGGGATTGATTTGGTTGGACCATTACCGACGACCCGAGGAAGGTTCAAGTACCTCGTCGTGGCAGTGGATTATTTTACTAAGTGCGTGGAAGCTGAACCACTAATTGAAATGACGTACGAGAAGGTATATCAGTTCATTTGGAAGAACATCATTTTTCGATATGGTCTCTCTCATGCTTTCATCACAGATCATGGAACACAATTTGACAACGAGGAGTTTGCCGCCTATTGTCAACAATCAAACACCCTAAAGACCCATTCAGCACCAGGTCATCCTCAAAGCAATGGGCAGACTGAGGTGATGAACAGAACGCTGCTAAATGGTTTGAAGAAAAGGCTAAGCGAAGCTAAAGCTAATTGGATTAATGAGCTACAGTCAGTTTTGTGGGCTTACCGAACAACTCCCCGAGCAGCAACTGGAGAATCACCATACATGTTAGCATTTGGAAGTGAGGATGTGATACCTACCGAGTTGGGTCTCCCAACACATAGAGTACTGAATTTCAATTCCCCAGTCAGCGATTTGATGAGAAGACTGGATTTGGATATGCTTGAGGAAGTTAGAGAAGAGGCAGCCATTAGGAATGCTGCTTACCAACAACGTACTGCTCTGTTCTACAACAAAAGGGTGAAGAAATGTGACTTAAAAGAAGGGGATTATGTGCTAAAGAAAGTCATTCAGAAGCATAATAAGCTGGAAGCAAACTGGCATGGACCTTACCGAGTTACAGAAGTTATTCTACCAGGAACTTACAGAATAGCAACTCTAGAAGGAGAGGAATTTAAGAATGCATGGAATGCTGAACACTTGCGCTAGTATTATCAGTAATGTAAAATGTAAAGCATTTCCTTCATTATGAATAAAACGAGGATGTTTCACCATTTTCTTTCTGTTGAAAGTTTTCCGGGGAATACTAGTGTAACACTACGCTTATAAAAAATACAAAAAATACTCCTTTGGTTAGGAGGAGACACTAGCGTGATCAACTACGGTTGGTAAGATAACTAGTGGACAGTTCGAAAGAACCAAAAAAAAATACTCCTTTGGTTAGGAGGCGACACTGGCGTGATCAACTACGGTTGGTAAGATAACTAGTGGACAGTTGGAAAGAACCAAAAAATACTCCTTTGGTTAGGAGGCGACACTAGCGTGATCAACTACGGTTGGTAAGATAACTAGTGGACAGTTCGAAAGAACCAAAAAAATACTCCTTGGGTTAGGAGGCGACTACGGTTGGTAAGATAACTAGTGGACAGTTCGAAAGAACCAAAAAATACTCCTTTGGTTAGGAAGTGACACTAGTTGGTAAGATGACTAGTGGACAACAACATTATTAAAAAATACCAATTTTGGTTGATTAGATTTGAAAATATACTCTCACATTCCAACTTATGTTGGTCGGGAGGTAAGATTATTACAAAAAGTTCTTTGAAAAGTGAAAATATTTCAAATAGAACCAAGTATGGCTGGTCGGGGATAAAAACCCATCAACTGTAGTTGGTCGACAAGCACAATTTAACAACCTTGGTTGGTTGGAAATAGTTTAAACATTTTATACTCATTACTTTATTATTAAGTGATGAAGCAGCATTGATACCTGTAATTTTGATTACATATTGTTATCTTTTTAACAAATACATATACACAAATGTTTGATAAACACAAGACAATCGCAATACAAATTTGCAAACAGAAAATGATATTCTTTCATTAAGATAAAAATGTGTTACAAGCTCTACATATGTGCTAATTATTACATTGAAAAAACCTATTCTATTGGTTTCTTTCCTTTAGCTTTTGAAATAGGTTCCTCGCCGGCAGGAGGATCTTCCAGGCAAAGTGGAGAGTTAATAAAATTCAAATCCTTCAGCATCCTGACATTCATTATTGAAGGGGTATCCAAGAGATGCTCGGGGCGAGATATGTCAACTTGAGAATGAAGATTATAATCACCAAGATATTTCGAAATTAAGCACCGAGGAATGGCGCGAGCTGGAATCCATGCCATATCCAATTTATAGGGTGGTATGGGCAAGTCTAATAACCCAGGACTATGATAATCCCATAGGTAGTGCCCCTGTTCAAGCTTCAGCACTCCAAGGGCGTTCAACCATCCCTGTTTATAACCTTCATTATTGGCACTTTCAATACGAGCATCCAAATGACAAAGGGCCTCATTATAGCCTGCCATCCAGAACTCACGAGATTGTTTATGGAATTGGAAGGTCATTCTATCCAATTTTTCATGAATGTTTTTTATGAAAAGATCCTTGGAATCCAAATCAGATTTTTCTGCAGCAAGTTGATCTTCTAAAGATAGGTTCTTCTTGGACATTTCAGAAAGAGCATGATCCTTAGCATTCAAGTGGAACTCTTGAGTTTCCAAAGTAGATTGGGTACGAGCCTCTTCAACATTACGGTTAAGAACTCTTGATCTACTCCGAGCAGCGATTGGAGAACTTTGCTCCTCGGTAACATTTTGAACAACTCTTCCTCGCCCCCGAGAACCTCTTCCTCGTCCCCGAGCAGTCACAGAAATGGCAGATCTTCTTAAGTCATCCAATTCTTGCCTTAATTTGGCGTTTTCAACTTCTAAAAATGAGAAACCTTCATCTGTAATTGGTACTAAAGCATTAGAAGATGAAGCTGCAGATTCATACTGTGCCAGTTTTTTCTGCAAATTATTATTTTCTTGTTCCAGGATCTCGGCGATCTGCCTGCAGGCCTCAACTTCACCTTTTAGGGTCTTTTCCCTAATATCATATCCAGCGATGATCTTTTTATGGTCTGTATCAGAAGACAGTTGTTGATATCTACTTTCATTCTCCTTATGCAACAAAGCAGTTGACTCATTGTGCTGATTCTAAAGATCTTCTAAGGAACAATGAAGTTCCTCGATCAAGTCATAGTATGCTGCATTGTTGGCCACAGATCGATCCAGAAAATCCTTCAAGTATCGGTAAGCTTCAACTTCTTGCTCTGAGGCATCATGGCCGAGGATGTCGGCAATCTCTGATACACTCAGGTCTGTATGACCAACCTTATAATACCCATTGTATAGTTGCATCATCTTTGTATCAGGAGCAGATATCAGTTCCATTCTGGCCATAAACTAATAAAGAGGACACAATAGTCAACAAAAAAGAATTCATCAACAACAGAGATGAACAAAGATGTATTTTATTAAATCTCAAAGGGATTACATTGTTCGATTACAAGTAATGAAAAATAGAAGAGATACCGAACAACTTCACACCTTTTCCTTGTCTCCCAAGACTTTCTCGGGAGGCTGGGACGAGGAGCTTGGTTATTCGGTGGTCACAGCGGCTTGATCAGCAGGAATCTTCTCAGGAGGAGGAGGCATGGAACAAATGTCCTCGGTGGCAGAAGGTTGAGAGACAGGGATTTGATCACCTATGGCTGCAGAGGATTCATCAGAAACAGGCTCATCTTCTTCTTCTTCCACAATTGATGGAGGAGGGCCATGGAGGTGTAGTTGAAATAGATCAGAATCTTCTTTGATTTTCAATTCCTGAAGGGCAGCTACCCAACCATCTCGGAAGTATTTCAACTTCCCATACTGGACTTGGGATGTCATTGCAGAAATCCCCTTGTCCCATCCTTTATCCCAGCCAGCGCTGAAGGATTTTTTAACTGCGAGTTTTCTTCTCAATTTCTCCGAAGAAAGTTTCGCATCCAATTCTTCCTTTTGGCTTTTGATATCTCGCAGGGCGAGCAACTCTTCCTCTTCCTTCTTCAATTTATCTTCAAGCTCTCCAAAATTCTTGAGCTTGTCGTCATATTTTTTATGCTCAACCTCCAAACTTTTCACTTTATTCTCCAAACTCTTGGAGATCTCAGCCAGTTTCACTTTCTCAGCCTCAGCAACTGATAACTTTTTCTCCCAAACAGTCTTGTCCTCATTATACTGCTGGCGAGATTCCTTCAAGGATTGGGTCAAACCCAACAGAGCATCCTCTACGCCAGACGAGGAGCTTGAAGCCTTAATAGCTTCATCTTTCTTCACAATGTTATTGAAACAATTCACCAGCTGAAAGATGAGAAAAACAGTAAAGTCAATACAAAAATGCAAGAATTCAGAGAAAGAAAGAAAACCCAGAGTATGAGATATTAACTGAAGCAAGATGAAGAGTAGCTAGGGATGTCAGCATATCCCTAGAAATTTTTTAATCAATTCCTTGGACCTCAGGTATGATCCAAGTTTTTACCGAGCTCATTGCAGAGCTCGGAGGAATGATGGTTGGAACACCAACACCACCAGCAGGTAAAGAGGAGGCAGTTTTAGCCAGAATGACTGAGGATGATTTCCTCAATCTCCTCAAAGAGACCTCAGCAGCTTCAACCAAGGAAGAATTCTTGGTCGGAGAGATAGTAATCACTTCCACGGGAGAAACTTTCTTGCTCGGGGCCACTGGGGGCTTCTCGGTAGCTTTTGAAGGCGCAACATCCACCTTCTTAGTCCCCTCTGGGACATCAATTTTACTTTTCTTTACCTCAGCAGCAGATGAAATGTCATCAAATAGAGCAGGAGGAGCTCTTTTCTTGCCCATTCTCTGACTTAAAGGAAGATGAGAATCTGAAGAAGAATCCTCTGGAGTTAAAGCAGGCTCAACAGGGCGAGCAGTATAAGAGGTTGTATAGCTCTTATACTGTAGCAAATATGATGCAGACCTGATGTGCTCGTCTGCAACGTTCTTATGCAAACCCCAGATAAGTTTCAGATGCTTGATATTAACTTCTGATTCCTTTGGAATTTTTCTTTTACTATCAACTGCAAACAAACACATGATCAAATATCAGTTGTACATTTTATCAAACATAAAGAATTCGTAAATTCAGAAAAGAAATAAAATGAAAAATAAACCTATCCCATTGCCATATGGGGGGCATCTGGGACCGTTGTATACACCATCTCCAACTAAAGGGGCATATTGCCAATTTTTAATAACCAACCCATGTTCAAAATAATATCTATTTGAGTCAGGGAGATTAACTACAAGAGCCCTATTCAGAAACCTAGTTTTCAAGTAGTAAATATTATCTAGAGTGGCCCACTTATAGCAATACATAATTTCAGGGATCCCTATACGAGTTCCATGAGTTAGATTTAATTTGTACACCCCATTAATTATTCTCCATGAATTGGGGGCTATTTTTGCAGGGACAAGATCAAAATACTGACAAAACTCAAGACACAATGGGTTTGGTGGAAAAGAAAATCCACATTCAGCAATGAATAGACTGGGAAACCAATGTCCCTTAGCCAATCGAAAATAATCTAAAGATTCGAAAAGAACCTCCAGAGTTACCCAGGAAGGAATGGAAAAATCGGAGCGAAATTTCTCAACAGATTCCACAATATAAACCATACTGAATAAAAGAAATACAAAAGAAAGGAAGAAGATCTTACAGGAAGAAAGGAGGTATGTTGACAATGAACGAAAACAAGGATGAAGGCACAAGAGAGGAGGAGAGAATAGAAAAGCTTGAATGCAGGAAATTGGAAAAAGAAGAAGACGGTATGGTTACCTAAAAAGTTTAAATACTTTGCCTTGGGAAGCGGCGAAGGAAATGATTACGAAAAAGAAACTAGTGAACTTCCGGCGGCTAAAAGGACAAAAAGGGCACTAAGATCGAAGCGTTCTTAAAAAAGGCGGATTCTTTGAATTTAGAAATAAATTCAAATGCAATGCTCCTAAAACCCAGGAAGATCATTCAATATTGCCATAAACCGAGAAAGAATGTTCCATACTCCTCAAAGTTCGAAATATGAAACATTGGGGGCTTCTGTTGATACCAAAATTAATATGCTGATGTGGACCAATAATACGAAGGCACGTGTCAATCTACGTGGCACAATAGCAACGAGGAAGTTAATTTTGCCGACAAGGATACACCGAGGAACTCCAGTGCCCCGAGGTACTCTAGCGCTCCGAGGAACTCTTGAGCGACGAGCAACTAAGGCGGTCCAAGCTGCATCTCGGTCGTATTATTAATTGCCAGAATATCAACAGTTCAACCATTCATTGAATGTTTATCATCTTGACGCACACGCTGCATTAAATGTATTACCCTTTTATATAGAGCCTAAATGCTATAAATACCTTGTATCACCCTCATTCAAAGGGACCGGAATTTCTTGAGAGAACTTGTAATCAAGAATTTTGCAAACACTCAGCAATAACATAACAGTGGACGTAGGCTTTATTCCTAGTCGAACCACTTTAAAAATCTTTGTCTTATTTATTTATCTGTGATTGAATAATTAGAGCAATCTAGTTTTTTACATCAACAATTATAACTACGATTCATGATCTTATTTCAAATTATATGTTTTGAACCGTAAGTTCATTATTTAATCAAAGTTTATCAAATTCATTCTTAAATTCAATTCAATAACTTATTAGAGATAATATCTTTTACAAGTTATTAGTACTACGATTCAGATTAAAAGTTATTACAAATAGATTACATGATTTTATGATTCAATTAAAGGAATCAGCACAAATCTACCCTTGTCCATCTACACGTGATTAAGGCTTAAACAAATAATTCATTTAATTACGAAAATTAGATTTTTATTTAATTAAAATCAGATTCTGCAGATTTAATTCAAATTTCAATGAACTAATACAATCATTACACAAACGTAATTAAATTCATAATCAAATTAAACTTGCCATTCACTGATAGTAAGAATAGTGTCCCAATCCACAATTTATTCAAATTATGTTGATATCTTAACCTCCTTAGCTACTGGGGTTTATCTATAATGTGTTATGAATTTTTTAGGTTGTCTAAATTAAGAAAACTAAAGGCTATAATCTCGAAGTTAAGCCTAGGCCCAAAAATATCCATGACCTATTGAGTCCAAAACATGCTCCAAATGTCCCGAAACTTGGCCCAAACCACATGTTAACCCAACGGACTTCAATTCCATTATTTTATGTCAAAAATAAACTTTCTAAGTGTCCCACAAGTCAACCAAAAACAAAAAGTATTTTAGTAAATGGATTATCCTAATAAGTTACTTCATTAGTTGCTGTGAATCGATTAAGTTAAAACTTAATAATTAATTAGTTAACTGTGACTCGACATTATAAAAAACTACTTCACGATTAGTGGGACCTAATACCATAGAAATAATTCAAACAAAGAATCCCCTTACACTTAGTCCTTAACCATTCATTATTTTCCCATTTTACTAAGTCAATCAAAATATATTACTCTGTATCATATCAATTTCGAAACAAAGTGAATCGCATAACACATATACGAATCATATAAAAATATATGTATATATACAAAGTGACATATCACATGTTACGATAGGTAAATAAATAATTAACATCGTAGTTTAAATAAATGCATAATAGGTGTACTACATTCCCCACCTTATTTAAGGAATTCATCCTCAAAATTTGACTTTTATATAAATAACTCGAAGATCTCAGGATACCTCACCCATATGTAGTACTCACTCCCACATAGACTCAATCTCGCAGTCGTGTCCCCACTGGACTCTAAGTAATGGAATGACCTTAGATCGTATAGTCTTCTGATCGAGTGGAAAAACCGAGCGTCCGTGTAATACGCTAGTCGTTGTTATCGGCTTCCAACCTCAATACAAAAAAAAACCTAAACTTTTAACTACCCTTTTATGGAGTATATTAGTAAGTCTGGGTATCGAATCCACAGGGAATGTTTTATAGAATTTAATTGATTTATCAATTCTAAAATAAAAATGAAAAAGATGATGATTGGGAAAATTTCTATTAAAAAATTACTTAAGAAAAAAAACTGAAAAGTGCAAAAGAAATGAGATCTGACAAATGGGAGAAAATAGGGTAGGGTACAATCCCTCAATCCTTAACAAATTATCCTTTAGAATACTAGAATTATAAATCAAAATTCTTGATTAAATCCAGTCCTTATCATCACTAAGCATTACATATATGAGGTTCAAGCCCGCATCATATGAAATCAAAGATCAATATAAAGAGGTGAACGACAAATTATACATACAAAGCATTATTAAACATCCCAAGTACCTAGGGCAAGAGAGATTAAAAGATATGACAATGCATATATGATTTTCATTCACGATTCAACCAATATTTTCATTTATTTTCTAATTTTCCATACAAATAATTTGTATTAGGATTGAGTTCATGTACCCCAACCCTTGAGAATTTAGCTACTCATGATTGGATTAAAAAAAACAAATTCATACACAACATTAAGGATCTACAAGACATTATAAATAAATTGCAAATAATAAAACAAGAGAATGGAAATGATATTACTTGAATTCAGCAACAAGAACGGAATTGGGATTCAGAAATTCTTACAAAATAGGATTCATGAAAACTCTTGAAGGAATAGAAAATTTTCTCTCAAAATCTAACCTTGAAATTCAATCTAGCACTTCTAACCTACTCCTAACCTAGCCTCTCTCTAGAAACTCCCCTTCAAATGATGCAGGTCATGGGCTTTTATAGCACAAAATCTCAAAATTGACAACCAATAGTGCTTGTCGAACAAGTTTTCCAAGAGTTGCACTGCATTAAATGCATAATTAATGACTAAAATCCGCACATCTAGACTCTTCATTATCCCGCAACTTCAAAACATCGTAACTTCTTCACCGTAGCTCGGATTGGGGTGCTGTTTTTTCCAGTATTCTTGTAATTTAGAGCTCTTCAACTTTCTAGTTGGCCCTACCTCCGGACTAAGGCTGTAAAATTATGAAAATGCCCTTCAACTCTTCATTTCTTGGTTTCTTTCATTGTTTTGAGTTCTCCTTCGCACTAACTTGCGTGAAATACCTGTAAAACACATGAGAAATACACAAAACACGAAATACTTGCCAAAATGGGTTAGTAGCATAAATAAGAGACAAGTCCAAGATATTTACACTACACGGGATCATAAAAATACTGAAATTAAGGGGATAAATGTGAAGAATATGTGCCTAAACACACCCCCTAACTTAGAACTTTGCGCGTCCCGAGCAATGTAAATTAATCTTATCAAGGCTCAATTCTTAAAAATTCCTTTATCAAAATAAAATTCCACTTTCGCAGGCACGCGATTGCATTTAGCGTATGCAACAAGCCTTTAAACCTCTAGGTTACCCTAGTAGGACGAGTTTTGTCTCGTGAGGGTTTGCAGTGAATTTACCCACAAAATTCCTTATTGACTCAAA
This sequence comes from Sambucus nigra, assembly GCA_949130495.1. NCBI lineage: Eukaryota > Viridiplantae > Streptophyta > Magnoliopsida > Dipsacales > Adoxaceae > Sambucus > Sambucus nigra. The sequence goes on along the minus strand of OX422210.1, from coordinate 581,414,729 downwards.
TAAATATCAAAATACTTAAAACTTGTACAATTTAAAATTTTCGAAAAATAATCACCATCAACTCATATTCAACTGTCTCAAACCATAGTGTGTGTGTGTGTGTAAAGCCAAAAATTCAACCTCAAATTTCCCCCGATTGAGCATTACGTTACTTTTCGAAAATTCATTTTGATTCAAATTCTTACGGATGCACTCACAAACGAATCACTCGAATTGTGGCTATTTTCTCTCGGTATGCATGATATAAAGAGTAAATATAATGGACACAAATTCATGCATACAAAATTGAAAAGAAGGAAATTTATGGTGAAAAGATCTCATCATCGGATTACGGTTATTAGGAAATGGGAATATCACCTCTAATTCACACCATTTTAATCTCTCATATTATCTTTTCATGTCTTAGCTCTCCACGCGGTAACTAATTTCGCCATTCGGACTCAGTTAGGACTTTTTGGGTTAAAAGGTGTAAAGGGTAAAAATGGGAATGGATGGAATGTTCGGAATTGTAAAATGTCCTTATGACGTCCATTTGTGCTTTTTCGGGCATTTGCTCATTTTTCTCTTTCTCTTTTTTTTTCATTTTTTTTTCTTGCTGTTTTTCTTTTTTTGTTGAGCATTTCTATTTTTTTTCTTCTTGTCCCTTTTTATTGCACAATTTGGACTTTATTTGATGAATTTTCTCAATTTTCACAATTCCGGGCTATTTGGGTTTTTCGGGTTATCAAACGAAAGGATAAATTTTTTATTAGGCTCAAATTGGGTTGCAAAAGGATAATTTTATTTTTCACAACTTTTTATGGCTAATATTTTTGGGTAACAAACAAGGGCCTACTTCATTGTCCAAATTGCTAATCACATTACCATATGCATCTCGAGATTAATTAAGTTTAGAGATATATTTAGCACGAATTTTGAGACAACATTTCACACATTTCCCATAACCGATCAAAACAAAGGATTGAGATCATCAACGACTTATTAAAATGCTGAAAAGAACTTTGAGTTTACCATAAACTCGGATTGATTTAAAAACTCATAAAAAATTGAAAGGCTCGAAATCTCACCGGGTTTGATCAATCTCCACACTTATTCGTAAAGTCATCAATTTTCTTTCAATTTCCATCTTTGGTCAATTTTGGCTTAGTGCATTATGAATTTTACAATTTGAGACTTTAAATAGAATAAAGGCGACATTTTCGAAAAATTTAAATTCCAATTTTTATTTATTTTGAAGAAAAATATTTTTGGTTTTTTTCAAAATTTTTCAATTTTTTTTTTTTTTGGAAATTTTTGAAATTTTCTAAAAAAAAACACACTTGGAAAGAACATGTGATCGAATCAATGAATCTAAATAATAAATGGGAAGAATATCCCACACCCCCTAACTTAAATGTTGCATTGTCCTCAATGCAAATCAAGAACACAACATAAAGAGAGGAAAAGAAAGATATTACCCAAATGGAGCGATCCCTGATAAGTGCGAGTCCATTGAATCTACAAAACATGTTAGAACAAAGCATAACAAAAAGAATAACAAAAACTCTAACTAATGACTCTAAATTATAAAAAATAAAAATAAAAAGCTAATTATGTACAACCTACAATTTCAACGGCTAATAAATCATTCACTAGAAGTCGAAAAATTTGAGGGTCCACCCAAAATACAATTTGACTTTGAGGGATTAATGGTGTGCCCTCACTAGGATGCATGCCTCCCGAAAAATAAGAATTCCGTTTGAAAAACGGAAGGCATGTGTGAGATGGAGAAAATGAACCATCACCAATTAAAAAATTTAACAGGATGATGGGGGGTTTGGGTGCTAGGTGGGACAAGTACAATTGAGATCCAAGAAAAATATAATCACCTCCCAAAGATTTTTCAAGTAGTATGGGGAGGGGGGCACACAAAAAGGAACAGTCCATATTAGAAAACAATTCTAGCGAAGTGTCTTTGTCGGTAAAAGGTGTAAACGTTTCAGAATTTTCAACTGACTCATAGGAATCTAGCGGTACTTCTAATGGTTCAATAACCGTGAACGAAAATGGTGATGAAATAAACTCAATTTCAAGTGATTCATCATCACTTGGAGATTGAATTTCAAGGGAGCAAGACTCACTTTCAATGAGATGTTCTTCAAAAAATTTAGGTGACACACAAGTCTCAACCTCCTCTTTGTTTTCCAAAATAGAACGCACATCATCGCAAAGTGTGACCATTTCCTTCACAAGACCATAATCGATATTCTTTGTGCTTTGGGTGGAAAGAAAATCCAGTACTCTTTTGGTTAGAAAAAGAGTGTATTCTTCCAAAGTAGGATCCCTTGGCTCTAGAACCTCGGATTCCTCTTTTGGTTGAAAACCTTTTATAGTTTCACAAATATTGGAGAAAAAATCTTCATTGGATTCCCCAAAATGATTTTTTTTTCGATATTCATTTTCAAGCTTTTCATACGCAAGATTTAGAAAGGCCTCACCCATGGTAATAGGTCGAGGCACAGATTCTTGAGAATAATTAATATAAATTTCTCTCCTATATTCATTTGCAAGCCTTTCACACTCCAGAGTTAGAACGGCCTCACCAATGGTAATAGGTCGAGCCGCGGAGTCTTGAGAATAAATAGTTTGAAAACGGTTACCATATGAACCATTATAATTACCGAACTCACCATGAAAAGACATTATTACCGAATAGTATGTAAATGGAAATTTGAGTACAAAGGTGTGTGGTTGAGGATTCTACGTTTCTTGGTGCTCAATTGTGCAAGGCTACAAAAAAAGAAAAAAAAATCCAAAGAAAAAAAAAATCTTTCGAAATAGTAAATCAATTATAATCTATAACAAAACATTCCCCGAAAACGGCGCCATTTTGATCGAGTGGAAAAACCGAGCGTCCGTGTAATACGTTAGTCGTTGTTATCGGCTTCCAACCTCAATACAAAAAAAAAACCTAAACTTTTAACTACACTTTTATGGAGTATAGTAGTAAGTCTGGGTATCGAATCCACAGGGAATGTTTTACAGAATTTAATTGATTTATTACTTCTAAAATAAAAATGAAAAAGATGATGATTGGGAAAATTTCTATTAAAAAATTACTTAAGAAAAACAAACTGAAAAGTGCAAAAGAAATGAGATCTGACAAATGGGAGAAAATAGGGTAGGGTACAATCCCTCAATCCTTAACAAATTATCCTTTAGAATACTAGAATTATAAATCAAAATTCTTGATTAAATCCAGTCCTTATCATCACTAAGCATTACATATATGAGGTTCAAGCCCGCATCATATGAAATCAAAGATCAATATAAAGCGGTGAACGACAAATTATACATACAAAGCATTCTTAAACATCCCAAGTACCTATGGCAAGAGAGATTAAAAGATATGATAATGCATATATGATTTTCATTCACGATTCAACCAATATTTTCATTTATTTTCTAATTTTCCATACAAATAATTTGTATTAGGATTGAGTTCATGTACCCCAACCCTTGAGAATTTAGCTACTCATGATTGGATTAAAAAAAACAAATTCATACACAACATTAAGGATCTACAAGACATTATAAATAAATTGCAAATAATAAAACAAGAGAATGGAAATGATATTACTTGAATTCAGCAACAAGAACGGAATTGGGATTCAGAAATTCTTACAAAATAGGATTCATGAAAACTCTTGAAGGAATAGAAAATTTTCTCTCAAAATCTAACCTTAAAATTCAATCTAGCACTTCTAACCTACTCCTAACCTAGCCTCTCTCTAGAAACTCCCCTTCAAATGATGTAGGTCATGGGCTTTTATAGTACAAAATCTCGAAATTGACAACCAATAGTGATTGTCGAACAAGTTTTCCAAGAGTTGCACTGCATTAAATGCATAATTAATGACTGAAATCCGCACATCTAGACTCTTCATTATCCCGCAACTTCAAAATATCGTAACTTCTTCACCGTAGCTCGGATTGAGGTGCCGTTTTTTCCAGTATTCTTATAATTTAGAGATCTTCAACTTTCTAGTTGGACCTACCTCTGGACTAAGGCTGTAAAATTATGAAAATTCCCTTCAACTCTTCATTTCTTGGTTTCTTTCATTGTTTTGAGTTCTCCTTCGCACTAACTTGCATGAAATACCTATAAAACACATGAGAAATACACAAAACACGAAATACTTGCCAAAATGGGTTAGTAGCATAAATAAGAGACAAGTCCAAGATATTTACACTACACGGGATCATAAAAATACTGAAATTAAGGGGATAAATGTGAAGAATATGTGCCTAAACATCTTCTCTCTCTGATAAAGAATATGTGCTTCAATCACTCCTCATAGCTCGCATCTAAATTCAACTCAAACTCGTCAATGTCTTGATAGATTAACTCGTCTCTTAATATCTTCCTCGGCATAGATATATAGAAGACATCATGTTCGGACTGAAGATGGTTAGGTAAGGCCAAACGATATGCCATAATCCCACCATATCTAAGGTCGTGAAGGGACCAACGTATGGGGGATCCAGCTTCCCCTTGGACCCAAATCTCATAGCTGCCTTCATTAGGGAGACCTTAAGAAGCACCTTATTCTCCACTTAAAACTCCATCTTACGCTTCCTTATGTCAGCATAACTCTTTTGTCGACTCTGGATAATATTCATAGTATCCGTGATGAGTGTCTCGTATACAATCAATCCCAAATACCCTGTTTTCCCTCATCTTCATTCAACAACTCACAGAATGGCATGGCCATCCATATAATGACTCGTAGGTTTCCATACCAATAGTCATTTGGTGATTATTATCATTAAAAAAAAAACTATGAGTGGCAAGTGTTGATCCAAGTTCCCCTTCAAATCCAAAACACAAGCCCATAGAATATCCTCCAAGACCTGGTTCACCCGCTCAGTCTGCTTGATTATTTGATGTTGAAATTTCGGTACTGATATTCAGTTGTTCCCCTATTGCCTCCTAAAGCCTTCCCTAGAATTAAGAAAAAAAATTATTGTCTTTACCAGACAAAATATTGAGCAATACCCCATGAAGATGCACAATCTCTATAATGAAGAGTCGGGTGTACTTCTCTGTGGTTTAGTCTATCAACAATGGAAGAAAATGATCCACCTTAGTCAATCTTTCATGATGACCCAAACAAAATAATTCCCCTTAGGGACCTCGGCAACCCAACAATAAAATCTTTAGATATTCTCTCCTACTTCCACATAGGAATATCCAATGAATGCAACTCACAAGCTAGTCTTTGGTGCTCTGCCTTTACTAATTGGCAACTGGAACACTTATACATGAACTCGGTTATGTCTCTTTTTATCCCAAGCCACTAGTAATTCCTCCTCATATCAATAAACATATTTTCAACCCCAAGGATCTACAGTGAATGACGAACTATGTGCCTCGGCTAAATTCCCTTTTGTAGATCGAGACCCTCCGGCACAGCTTAATGCCCCTGAAATCTCAATCCTCTATATTATCCAATCGAATGGATGAAAACTCCCTCGGATAAGAGCTCACTCATATTATCTTTAAAAAGGAGTCCAAATTCTAGGCCTTAATGACCTACGACACAATATCAGGTATAACGTCCATAGTTGTTAAAATTCCTTTGACTCGTCCACCATTCGCGACATGCTCCACTTTTATTCCTACAATGTAAATAAACCATCTCCCTCCTCTACCCATAAGGTTTAAATACTGATGATTGCTTGACATCACAAGGCATCTACTACCACATTTGCCTTCCTTGAATGATACTGAATCAAGAAGTGGTAGTCCTTCACAAATTTTAACCATCCCCTATATTGTACGTTCAAATTCCACTAAGTGAGCAAGTACTGAAGACTCTTATGATCCGAGAACATTATTGTAAGAGCATGTTTGATAATTTCTTATAAGCTATTCTAGTTTGTCATATTCCATTACATCTTTATCAACATATACTTCTCAAGAGATTCAAGTGATGACAAGTTAGTGATCGACCAACAATCAAAGATCAAATCAGTTGAAATCGTCACTACAATCATAGAGAAGGTATATGGTTTTGATTATGCATAAATACTTTATGTAGGGGTTGGGGTTGATTTCATGAATTGTTTGAGGCATGTTTTAAAATGATTTTTTAAAAGATTTTTTTTATTTCTTTAAGTCGTTCGAATGACTTTAAATCTTTCCTCAAATGAGATTAAGAGTTTGTTCAAATGAATTTTAAATGAACATAAAACGAGTTTGTTGTGTTTATAATAATATCGTTCAAATCTTGTTTGAAGATGGTTCGAGCGAGATTAACTCTTAGTTCGAACGAGAATTGGTTCGAGAGAGTTTGATTCTTCTTTCAAATGAATTTCGTTTGAAAGAGATTTTTCAAAATATGTGCCGCCTTGAAATTTATGTTTTCCATAAAATGGGGTTTGGGGAAGAGCTTTTCTTCGAACTTTTGGCGAAAAACAATTCCCCATACATATTCAAAAGGTCTTTAAACCTTATTTTGTTTTAATTCTTTTTTTTTATAAATCTAAACCCTTGGATGATTTGTCGAGCATTTCTCAAACCCTATAAGAAATATTATAGATGTTAATACCCTTGTAGAGTTGATTCTCTACTATTGAACATATTAATACTGATTCCTAAGGATGATCGGTGGATACCGAGTCAAGTAGAGCTTTTTGTGGGGTGGTACTGGATCTGCATCGTTTACTGATGACAATAAGGACTGAAGGCATTGCTATGTCACTTAGTGGAGGCATAAACTTTGTATGGAATTTTTCATTATATAATTCTTAGATGTAAATAGTGCTGACTTATAGGTTTTTCCCAAAAAGTATTTTGCCTCCTCTCATATCTTTTATTTGTTGGGTTATGGTTTGTTTTCATTTAGTTTGAATATCTTGCATGTTTAGGATCACCTAATTTAACAAGATAAAATTTGGACTAAGTTGAATTTGGTTTGTGTGTGTGACTTAGTTTAGGATTTGTGTACATAATTGTAACACTTTGCGTTTTCAAATCTGTATCAGAGCCTATTTCTATAAGTTGCTTAGATGAATCCTGGTGGTGTAATACCCTGTAATTTTGATAACTTTTAAAAAGAGATTTATTTGGAATTAATTGAATAATTTGAAATTAACTCGAATTTAAATATTACATGAGAATATAGTAATATATTATATATGTTGAATATTACTTAGTAAATCAAATTAATATGTGGTTATGACTTTACTTATGATTAATTTTAGAAGTTGTCGTGAATAGTTAATATGGCAATTTAGATGAATAAGTCAGACGTGTGTGAAAGTAGTGCCGGGACTGAATTTATATAAAATAAAAAGAGGAATATTGTTTAGTCATCCAAATGGTCATTTTGACCGCGCCATAGTGTTCGAAAGTGTTTTTAGTAAAAAAATTCTACTCAAATGTTTGTATAGGGTCTCGGGGCACTTTGGAGACGAATAGTTACCCCGGAGGGGTAATATGGTCATTTGACTTAGAAGGTGAATAGTGTACACGAATTTCAGAGGTTATTTATAAGTCTAAAGGGTTTAGATTATTGATTCATTCAACAAACTTAGAGAGAAAGAAATTGAGAGAGAATGAGGAGTTTCTCTGGGAAAAGGAAGAGTCTTTGTGGGAGAACCAAGAGCCAAAGGTCACCACCTCCAACCACCACCGGAAGTTGAACGAAAAAGGAAGAACCACCAGCGACACACATCCCCAAAGGATCGGAACTTCAGTAAAGTTAAGTGATTTAATATTTGCAATCTAGTTAGTATAATTTCCATGTTAGGATAGTTAGAAATGATGAGTAGTTACATGTTTTGGAGATAAACTAGTTAGATGTTAATTCATTTCTGAAAAATATAAACATGTAGGATTAATCTCATGTTGTTGGTAGATATTAATCCACGAAATAAACATCACGTGTTGGAGAAATTCTGAGAATTATTGGATTGTTATTGAAATAACATATGTTTAGTTTTCTGGAAAAAGATGAGATAGATATATTCTTTTTTATCCAAACTCTTGATGATTCTAGGTTGTTTAGATCAACAGGAATCATTTACATATGTTGATATATCATGTGAAATGGATTATAAGAAATTTGGGACGTTAAAATAGAGGTTTGATTGGTTAAATGGTGTGTAACCCGTAGGATAAATATTGCAGAATCTGGGTTGATACCTGGGTGATCGATCGATCGACCAATGAAGCTCGATCGATCGACCCCTGACCTTCGATCGATCGATCGACCTCCCCATAAAATATGAACTTGTTCTTTTTTAATTGTTGATTTAATCCCGAAACTTTTAGTAATTTTTAATGATTATTATGTGAACATAATGGGACTTAGGTAAGGGCAGTAGGCCGTAGGTAAGACCCGAATTAATGTTATTATGTTTGGGATTTAAATTGGAGAGAATTATGTTAATTAATCGAATGAATTACGGTTGTTAAGTTCACGTTTTGGGTTGTGATTCGTTTATATAAATATTAAGGATTGGACCAGTAGGGTCGGGATCATTTGAATCACCTGGAAAATCTTAAGTCCATATGTGATTAATCTTAAGTGAAGAAATATATGGTTATGAGAGAATAGGTTTTATTGAATATGATTCTAATTAAAAATGAGATGAATTCACAGTAATTCAGGGTGTATGATGACATGGACCAGTAGGGTATGAGTGATTTTTCTTACTGAATATATATCAAGGAAAAATTATTTGATCTTCGAGAAATAAGAGAGGCTCGAGAATAATGAATTAAAGAGTAAAGTCATAATATTTAATACGTATAATGTGAGAGATGGATATTACTACGTATGGGAATTATCTTATGGTTATGAGAATACCTTGTTGATATTATATATGTGTGTGTGTGTGTGTGTGTGTGTGTGTGTAGACCTCTATTATGGTTTATTATGTGTATGAAATATCTAGGCTACTTGCTATCGGGATGGAGGTTTTGCGTTGTGGGCGGTCTTATCCTGTGCCCCCAATTTGGGAGGATTTTTAGATTCGTACCCTGAGCATAGGACCTTGGAAACGTGTTATCCGAGATATGATAGTTCGACGGTCAAAAGGGAATGTAGGTATACGCGTGAACCATTTGGCTGGGGAGTATGCTCGCCTCGAACATATGTGTGTTATGTTATTTATGATTTGGGGAAGACACCGAACCATTTGTCCTTTGTACAATGAGAATTGTAACTGGACATGATAGCAGAGTATGCATGCACCGCAGTTGTGACTAGGAGGTGCTATATTAGTATATATTATAGGGTGAATATATATGTTGTGATTCAGTCTACTGTGTGATATTATAGTTAACTGTGAATAAAAGAAATTAAATTTAATTAAGTAAAAATAATACTTAATCCTAAGGCTTTGAAATTCATAATAAAGAGAAAAGAATGTGAATAATTATATTACCTATGGTATGGGACATACAGGGTTATTATATGGGACATAATCATTTTGTGAAAACTAGTTAGAAGGAAACCTTAATTAGAAAATTACTCGAATACGTTAAACATGCACTCTAGATGAGATATGAGAATATCAAGTGAGAGCCTGGAATCTAACATGTACATAATAAATGCACTTGTTAAACACCTGCTATTTTAAAATCTTTTACAATTAGGCTCTGACCCGTTTTCTTGCATATTCTCTTCTCTACTATATCTATATTAACAGGTGCCCAGAATCAGGGACGTGCAGCTTAGGGTATGGATGATTGATCATGAGTTGCTGTTCCTGGAGATGCAGACTTGTTTAGATGCTTCATTTCTTTGATTCCTATGTCTGTAGTACTTCTCTTATTTAAGGCATGTTGCCCAGGATTCTAGTATTCCATTTACCATTCAGATGTTGTATTGGGTTTATATTGGTACAACTATTTATGGTTTGTTGGTTTGATGTTGGATATTTTAAACTGGGATGTTTTATCCAGTTACATTTAATCTTGTTATTCACTATTCAGTTGTGATATGAGACTTCTCTAGTGTTGTTCAGTATTGTGGTAATGGTTATAAATTGTTCTTAATCATGAAGAAATTTTTTAACACTTAACTTAATTAAGTATTGGGTGTGTTATTTTAAAAAGAAAATATTTTCGACAGTGATGCTGAGAATGAACCAACTGTATATTCTATTATAATTTAATAAAGGAGTAGCTACCCAGAATTTAATTAGGCGGGGTGTTACAGGTGGTGATAACTATGCTTTTTGTGTGTCGTTGTTTGAAAGACAATTCAATCAAAACCTCAAATACCTACAAAATAAAACAATCTCAAGTGTAGAGGTAAGTAAGGGTATCAATCCACATCTGGGGGTAGGCTAGAGACAAACTCAATTGTAGTTCACTTTTTATTTTCTTTTTGTACTTTTTCACTTTTCTACTTTTTTTAGCCTTTTCAAATATTAAAACAATTGGGTGAGGTGATGATTTAAACTAAACTAAACTAAATGTGATTTGATAACAACTAACTAGAAAGTTACTAAAATGAAAAATAAAGTCTAAATTAAAATAAGAGATCAAGTGAGGTAACTAATTTTGAGAACAATCAAGGAATGGGATTACACCACAAATTTTAGCTATTCTAATTAATTAATTTAATTAATTGAATTCTCCCAAATTAATATCAAACTTACAAATCAACTCTCGTTGCAAATGTAATTTTAATAGTAACTTTTTAGAAAATTAAATTTAATACCCCGTAACTCTAGAAAAATAAATATACACTCCTTTTAATTAATCACCCGCTAGGATCGATCAATTAAAATTTATGTAAATCGTAGGAAATAAATTTAGAGTTGAAATTCAAGTAATAATACCCCACTTAAGAAATTCTTATCTCTAGTTCGAATCTAAAATGGGTATTATAATTAGAATTTAGATTTTCTCTCAAAAATCATTTACCCTCTCTCGAGGCGTAAATTTTAAGGGTGAGGGATCAAAATTAACATTCAAAGGGAATTTTCAAGTAATCAAACTAATTAAACTGAAATAACATCAAATAAGGATTTTTCCCCACCCCTTGAAAGGGGATTTAGCCTAACATGATATTAAATGCGATGAACAAATAATCAAGGCTACTAAAATAAAATATAAGGGAATAAAACAAGCAAACTAAATCTCTTTGAGAAAGTTGAACTCTAATATTCCAATTTGAAGCATACGATCCCTCTAATTGAGCATCCAAGTGATTTGAAATTAAATATCCACTCAATTAACTCTCTTACAAACTTTAACCTCAAAAATATCTAACAAAAATTAAAAAAAAAACTATTTACAAATATTTCTACCTAATTTATTCTAACCTAACTCTCTACTTTTCTCTAGAATTTTCTCTCTCTATTTGATGATGATCTCCCAAATGAGGTCTTGAGTCTTCTTTTATAGTAGATGCATGGCACACATGGGGCTAAAGGGTATTTTTGGGAAGGTTTAATGTGCATGGAATGCGGTGTGTACACATGAGGATGAGTGGATTGGAATAAAACAAATCAGATTTTGTTAAGGGTTATTTTTGGAAATGGTTTAAAGTTGGTAGTTGGGGGGAATTTTGGGTAAAAGGGGATAAGTGGGTTTATTAGGCATGTGGGGTAAATGGATTTTTTACTTGGTGTTGGCTTTGGTTTGGTAACTGATAGAAACACGATTTGGGTTAAGTTGGGAGTTTGGCTTGAGGGTTAAAATGGGTGAAATGGGTTAGCGGCTTTGGAAGAGGATATCATTTTTGGTTTGTTGGCAGGCGATAAAAATCGGGTAACACAATGGGAGTTCAAATGGATTTTGTGTAAAAAAAAGGAATTGAGTTTGAAGATGGATTTGCTGGGTTTTCACGAAATCGGGTTTGGGGAAATGAGGTTGGATCGGGGTTCATTTGGGTTTGGAACTGCCGGAGGAACTGGATGGGTGTCGCCGGCCGGAGGTGGTCTCGGCGCTGGATGGGGTCGGCGGGGAAGGGGTTAAAGAAGGGTCAAGACGCGATCGGAGATTTTTCAGGGGGTCAAGATGTCGTCGGGTAAGGCGGTGGACGGAATGGGGTGTTTGGCAAGTGGTCGTTTGAGGTCCGACGCGTTGGCGGGGACGCTGGCGGGTGAGTTGCTGGGGCAGCGGGTATGGTTGGGTGGTTTTGGCCGGCGATTTGATTTTAAGATGAGTTGGCAGGTGTTTGAAGTGGTTCTGGCATTTGGATTTAGGTGGGTTGAGTTAGGAGAGAGGAGGGTTTTAATGGTGGAAAGAGAGAGAACAGAGAGTGTTTTGGTTATGGTGTTTTGGTGAGAGGAGAGAGAAAGGGGTTGGGGGAGAAGATGAAATGGTGATGATAGGGTGTAAGTGAGGTGTAGGGTTTATGATGTGGGTGAGGGGTTAAATGTGGTGTGTGTGAGTGTGTAGGTTTTAGGGTGTGTGTGTTTAAGTTGTGACCCTTAAATAATAAAGACTCAACTAAAATTAATAAAACTAAAAACAAAAAATAAGAAATAAAATCTAACTAAAAATAAAACAAACTAAAAATAATAAAAATAAAAAATATTAAAACTAAAAAATAAAATCCTACACTTATATAAAAACTAAAATAAAACAAAAAAACAAAAACTTAAAATCTAAATGAAAACCACATCCCTAAAAAAATATAAAATCTAATAAACAAAAAATAAACTCCTAAAAACTAATCCTAATAAAACTAAAAACTAACAAAAATCAAAATAAAATGAAATTATAAAAATAAAATAGAAAAATAGAAAATAAACCTAAGTAAATCTAAAATAAAACTTAAAAATAAGACGACTCAACTAAAAATCTAAAAAAAATATAAACGGGCACAACCTAAACATACACGGGATTCGGGGTGGTTTAGTTTCGGTTTAGGGTAGGCTAGGATATGGGACAAGGGTATTTAGCTCTATTTTTGCACAATTGCCTTGATTTAAGCGTTTGAACTCTGCAATGCACAATTTGACCTACAAAATACACAATAAAGCGCATAAGACTCATATTGTCGAGAATTAGCAACTAAAGTACATCTATTCGGGGTATAAAATGTACAATTTTGGGTGCTTATCACACCACCCCCAAACAGAGTATTGCTAGTCTTCGAGCAATAAGATAGAGAGAAAGAGAAAGATAAGAAACCAAAAGTGTACCACTTTTGCAGGCACTTACGATTGCACTTAGCATGTGCAACAAGCCTTTAAACCTATAGGTTGCCCTACAGGACGAGTTGTGTCTCGTGAGGGTTTGCAGGGAATATACCCACAAAATTATTTGTTTGCAAAATGATTTATTGAAAGGCAATCGATGTCTTATTAGACATAGAATAATCTCACAATCCATCATACGAGAAATGATTTCAGAAATACAAGCTAGAATGTGTAAAAAGATTAAGCTATGTAAATACTCAAGGCACGTCCTCCCTAGAACTCAACGTGTGTGGTGTGAATTAGTCAAAATGGGTCGAGAATCATAAGAGTAAATCCTAGATTGCCTTTTCGAAATCAACGCTTCAACTTTAAATCTCACTGGATATAACTCTCTCAAACAAACTCTCGAGATTAGGGCTAGTATATCGCTCTTGTGTGTGAGGAGGTGAGTAAGTGTAAGAAAGTTCAAACGTCGCCCACACATATAAGAAAGAACGAACAATTTGAAAGAAAAGTGATTTCATGAGAGGAATGCTAATCACTATAGTGAGAACGTCGAGTTATTCACCACGTTGACTTTCATTTTTCCCGAACACCTAAGGGAATAAATGAATGTTTTATGAGTGAGGGCGGAATGAAATGAGAAGATATGATGATATGAGGTAGGATGGTATGGATGGATGAATAATGAGTGATGGATGTGTGATGGATAAAAGATGGATGCGATGGGAGAGTGTTATATACTTGAAGAACAAATGTCTTTATTACATAACTAACTACAAAAATCTCTCTCTTTTCTTTTCTATCTTTTTTTCGATTTTTCTTTTCTTGTTTTTTCTCTTCTTTTTCTTCTATTTTTTATGTTTTTTTCTTTTTCCTTTTTTTTTCTCTCACTTTTCAAACCAACACTGAAGACATTTTCATTTGAAATCACACTCTTTTTCTCAATATAATGGTGATATATGAATGGAGATGATAGGTGAGGGTGTGGGGAATGTGTGGGAATATGGGTGAAATGAATGGTAAATGGTTGGTGTATGGATGAAAATGTAGTGGTCGGGACAAATATCAAGACACGCGTTTCTTACAACTCGAAAATAATGTCGTTCTCAGTGATCAAGCCAAATTTTAATGAATGATAATGAGATCATACAATGATTTAAGTGCGGACCCAAAGGATGTTGAATTAACTCGTGAGTCGGAGATTGCGTAAAACACTCTAAAAGGTGAAAGGCACAGATCTCATAAGCTAAAGTCACCACTAGTGATCCTTAAAGTTTTCTTGAGAATTGTAATACTCTTCAACTCTAAACCGTAGTGACGTGGTAAGTGCGCAAATTTGTTGAGTCTAGAAATTCATGGTGCAACATGCCTTGGGACGTATTATATAAGCTATTTAGAAAAAATAATATATTCTATCTTGATTCCTAGACATTAAAAGATGGATGATAGAAAATTCACGTCAATGAATGAGATGAAAGAAACTGCACGAAATTTTAAAAATCAGGTTTAAAAATCAAAAAAATTCAAAAGAGGTACGATTTTGATAAAATTTCCCACCCCCAAACAAAAAGGAACATTGTCCTCGATGTTAAATAAAATGATTTTTAAAATTGAGAGCATAAGGTAGGAAAGATATTACCAGAATCAACCGCTAATGAAGTGAACGGATGAAGCCAAAATGAAACCTGAATAAAAAGAGAAAAAAAAAATACGTACGAGTCTATAAACATGACAAAACAAAGGGTGATGTGAAACACCACCTCCAAACAGGATGAGACTCATACAAGAATTCACGGGCTGCCTCTCGGTAGATTTAAGTTTAATGTCTTCAGCCAGACCGAAGGATACTCACCCTAAAGATAAGATCAAGAATGGCGCGAGGCGGCAGAAAACTCGGGTGATGATACTCACCCCTAAACAAGACTGAAGTGTCAGTCTTGTTAGATAAATTGACAAAGGTGAGGGTGGAGAAACACCGATCACGACCTTATTTGTTATTTCCAAAAGTTTCTCTTTTTTTGTGTGGTTTTTAAATAATTTGAAATAGAAAGGAAATATTTTTGGGATTTTTAGAGAATGAAAGGAAGAAAATGTTTTTGGATTTTTTTGGAAGAAAAGAGTGACAATTTTTTATTTTTTTTTTTGGATTTTTTTAAATTTTTCCAAAAGGAAAGAAAATATTTTTGGATTTTTAGAAAAAAAAATACACGAAGAAAATGTTTTTGGATTTTTTTTAAATGGAAGAAAATATTTTTGGTTTTTTTTTGAAGAAAAGGTGGGAAAACTATTTGGACTCTTTGAATGGACGAACTCAATAAAATTCGACTACCGAAAAATTAAATTGGATACACACATGTCAAGAAGAATTCCTAACTAGCACATAGCAATTTTTATCTTTGAATTTAGTGAAAGGGCAGTCAAATTTTAATTAAGTTCGTGAGCGATAAAAAAATCATGAAATAATCTGAGTGATCACCTTTGCAAAAATGTTCTCCTAGTGGGCTACCTAGTTAATTGATTTTAAATTTAGTGATGGCTAGGGTAGCACACAATGGTAAGCGAGTGAGTTGGGTGATGAAATCCCTTCTCGTGAGTGACCGGGAATAGGTCTTAATCAATTAATTCATCACACCATTCGAAAATAAATGCGAGAATAAAATCAAATAAGAGCACACAAACACACACAATAATTGACTCGCCAACAGGAGAGACGTGAGGGTTTGAAAAATATACCTCCCACGGTTTTTACGCCGTGGGGTGCTGAAAAATTTGAGTCGATCGAGGGGAAATCATGCCTATCTCAGTCGGCCCCGAAAGTCCTACCCACCCAAGGTAGAGAGGCTTCTAAATCCTCACCATTGGACGCCCTCTCTCTACCTTGTCCGGTTTCCCTATCACACTTGTCTTCGATTATTACAATTTTTAAATGGAAAATAAATGGTGTCTCTATGCACCACAATACAACCCAAGAATAGAATAATTCTAAATACAAGCCTTCTAAAATAAAGAAAAAAAATGGTACTAAAATGCAACAAACTATAGGAAATAAATGAACTACAAAATTGAATCCGCTTCGAGTGCTTCACGCTCCCAAGAATGGCAACGACTCCATTTGATAACTATGCTTTTTGTGTGTCGTTGTTTGAAAGCCAAGTCAATCAAAACCTCAAATACCTACAAAATAAAACAATCTCAAGTGTAGAGGTAAGTAATAATATCAATCCACATCTAGGGGGTAAGCTAGAGACAAACTCAATTGTAGTTCACTTTTTATTTTCTTTTTGTGCTTTTTCACTTTTCTACTTTTTTTAGCCTTTTCAAATATTACAATTGGGTGAGATGATGATTTATACTAAACTAAACTAAATGTGATATGATAACAACTAACTAGAAAGTTACTAAAATGAAAGATAAAGTCTAAACTAATATAAGAGATAAAGTGAGGTAACTAATTGTGAGAACAATAAAGGAATGAGATTACACCACAAATTTTAGCTATTCTAATTAATTAATTTAATTAATTGAATTCTCCCGAATTAATTTCAAACTTACAAATCAACTCTCATTGGAAATGTAATTTTAATAGTAACCTTTTAGAAAATTAAATTTAATACCCCACAACTCTAGAAAAATAATTATACACTCCTTTTAATTAATCACCCTCTAGGATCGATCAATTAAAATTTATGTAAATCTTAGGAAATAAATTTAGAGTTGAAATTCAAGTAATAATACCCCACTTAAGAAACCCCTATCTCTAGTTCGAATCTAAAATGGTATTATAACTACAATTTTGATTTTCTTTCGAAAATCATTTACCCTTTCTCGGTCTATAAAATGTACAGTTTTGGGTGCTTATCAGGTGGTTATATGGATAACTCGTACAATTGACCACCTATGTTTAATAGGTCCAATTATGCCTATTGGAAAGCTCGAATGACATCAGTTCTGAAGTAGATCGACGAGCATGCTTGGATTTCTATTGAAGGGGTTGGACTCCCCATACCGTGACTAATAATGATGTCATTAGTCTCAAACCAGTCACTACTTGGACTGATGTTGATTCTATATGGAGTAACTTTAACTCCTAAGGATTAAGTGTGATTTTTAGTGCTATCACACCAGACAAATGTCATTGTATCATGACGTGTATCACATCTAAGAAAGCATGGGATATTCTCCAACTCACTCACAAGGGTACCAATGATGTGAAAACTTTTGAGCTTCAGAATTTCACCACACAATGTGTGTCCACTAGCATACTTGAATCTAAAACATTTGATGAATTTTATGAATATATGTCTAATATAATGAACCCTAGCTTTAATTTGAGTGAGAAAATTACTGAAATGAGGGTAGTTAAGAAAATTCTAAGATCTCTTCCATCCCATTTTAGTGCGAAAGACACGGTCCTTAATTCTTTGGGAATTTTCAATACTCTTAGGTTAGAAATTCTCATAGGTGATCTTCAAACTTAAGAAATAGATATGATCTCCAAAATACAAAAGAAGAAAGAAAAAGGGATCGTTTCAAAAGCTTAATCAAAGAAAAAAGAGGAGGTTTATGACTCCTATTTTGATTTCGATCTAGATGATATTTCCTTATTTGCTAAAAAAAGTTTCTCAAATTAAGACATCAAAATTATTCAAAAGTGGGAAATAAAAGTTTTGAGAAAGACAAAAACTTCAAATTGGGCAAGAATGTTTTTTAATACGATAAAAGAAAATCTAGAGGAGAGTACCCTAAAAAAGATGATTCGTAGCTATGCTATGAGTGCGTGGGGGGAGGGTCATAAACCCAATGAATATGCTACAAGGCTTAAGAGATAGGGTAAAGTCAAAGATTTTTATAATGCCACTCTAAGTAATAATGTTGTCGAGGCAGTGGATTCCGAGGGTAAATCACCGCATGGACGTAACTTTACCATCACGTTAGCACTTCAAGTACGTCTCACACTGATGAGGATGTTTTTAAACCTGATAGCCTCGATAATGAGTCGGGCTATTTTGGAGAAAGTGAAGGTGATGATGTTTTTGAATGAGGAAGAAAGTGGCCTCCAACACGCCTACACCGAGCTATACACCGTGTCTTTAAAAACTAAAACTAAAACTAAAAAATTGTCTATTAGGGTGTTATCTTTAGAAAAGGAGTAGAAGGTTTTGAGAGAGTGTGATACCTCGATAGGATTTCTTTGAGTGAGAAGTTAGTTTCGGTGGAAAGTAAAAAGAGTGATGTTAACGAAATGTTATTTATCCCTAAATTAAATTAGTTTAATTAATGTACATTTTAGTTTAACTTAATATATTAATTTTGATGATTCCAAACATATTTTTATTAAGTTATTTTATAGATATTTCTTATTGTACAATATTTATAATATAATCTTATTCATAAACTATTACATACATATACTTCTGTAGGAGTGAATATATTTATTGGGTCACATCCTATACCTCACGATATTTATTAAGTCCTGCACTTTGACCCCACTTTGTTTGATAGTGCCTTCTATTTCTTGCCCACGATTTCTGCTTTGGCAATTGTCCTTAGGGCACTGATCGTATGGAGCCCTTATTGAGATTATATTACTTACTTGACCTATGTAAATCCTTATGGCATCTAAGACTTCTAGACTTACACGCCTACTATTTTTTTATATATATATTTCTTGCGTCCCATTATGAGACCATACATGTTGGTATATGGTTTATAATTCTTTTTAGCCGAGGTAACTGTACGCATACATATATATATAACTTCTGTCCGT
This sequence comes from Sambucus nigra, assembly GCA_949130495.1. Classification (NCBI taxonomy): domain Eukaryota; kingdom Viridiplantae; phylum Streptophyta; class Magnoliopsida; order Dipsacales; family Adoxaceae; genus Sambucus; species Sambucus nigra. The sequence goes on along the minus strand of OX422210.1, from coordinate 581,395,804 downwards.
ACACTTTATATATATATATATACTTTATTGTTTATATACTTATTTTGACGCATACATCATACGACATTAGCTAACACTTAAGGCTTTAAGACATATCATTACTACATCTGCTATGAGTTGCACATTGTCCCATCCTACTACAAAGGCATTATTAGAAGATCTCATCTATTTGAATTTTGTTTATTTTACCATACTAGTGTCAGTAGTTAACTAGCCGAACCTGCCAATTCTTATAAGTTGGGTTCCTAATTTTTTTTACACGCCTACTGATCTGCTATTTATAGGCTTACAAAACTTCTTATATATTATTTACAATAACTTTTTTTGATATCTTGAGTGGATATTCAACCCGCTTAAAATAAAATAATATTTTTATCTTGTCCAATCAAGTCGCGTGTTGTCCCCTTACTGCCTTGCTTTTATAGTAGAAAATATTATTTTGTTTTTACTTATTCCTTTATTCCTTAAGCCACGGTATGAACAGTCTAGTGCAGTTTTAATGGTTACACCCCTTGTCTTGTCCCATCCGTGTACTGGTCTATCAATGGTTGGGAAAACTTTTTAGCTCATTTATTTGTGAGCTCATTTAATGGGACTGATTTCACACTGACACATTTTTTTATGGACAAATAGTTTGTATTGGTTCATATATCTTTAAGGCGGATTACCTCAAATTTGAATAGTTGTAATTCTTGTACTATTTCTGTTTGTTACTTGCTTGCGTGTCATTTATATAACGTTCAAATTGTTTTGTTCTTGAGCCATGCATCCTTATTTGCAATCCTTGGGCACCAACTGTTAATTTTTAATATATAATATATTTATATATGCTTTAACGATTTATTTACCAAAGAATAAAACAAAAAAAGTTTTTCATTGGGCCACCCATATACGCTTGCTGTCAAAACTTTGCACAGACTTTTTACTCTTATCAAATGAGGTTGATAATTCAGTCTAAATGAATCAGATTATTATATTTTTTATCAGATTCTATTTCAAGCATTCATTTCAAAATATCTTTCTCTCTTTTGGTCTAACATATTTTGCAAGAATCTTTTTAAGATATCAAAAGAACCCATTTTCAGTCCTACACTTACATACTTCGGATATTATCTCTTGGACTAACATTTTCTTTGCAGAAAATATATGGATCATCTACGAAGCTACTTTCCGTACCATATTTTCAGATGTCCATTTGTGTGCTACAACAACTATATTTTTATGAACAAGATAAAAATGAAGATTTGCATATCAGATTTGGAGATTTATTTCAGGCTACCTCATCTCAGCAAAATCAGGAGCATTTAATGCTCAAAATGCATGTGTCTAACAACTAGTTTTTTTGGAAGACACATTTAAAGCTTTGAAGAGCTGCATTGAAAACATGGGAATGAGAATATGATCAAGACTTGAAATTTTATTCAGAGCATTTTATTCTACTACTCAGCTACACATTCAAGAGAACAATTAATTTATATTCTGCTCACTCATTGAAGAAGAAGACTTGTGCCTACTTCAACATCATTTATTGAAGTATCATTAAAGAAGGAGAAAATCAGTTTACAAATTTTATTTTAAGGAGTTTCATTATTGTACCTTGTACTACAAAAATTCAGATTTGTTGTGAAGCCTTGTTGAAGCTTTGATTTGTACCGGTAATTGGTTCCTACCCGCAAGTGGACCACGGGGTTTGAAGCTCGGAGTTAACTTGCAAACGGTTGTACGCGGTGGTTTGATCCTACCCGCAAGTGGATCAAGTTTAGTGAAGCGCAAAGGAGACGGGGGATCTAGGCGCGTGGACGTACGCCGAGATTTGGCCGAGCCACGTTAAATTTCGGTGTCATTTATTTTCCGCACTTTTAATTATTTATTTGCACATGCTTGCTTGAGTTAATATTTTCAGCACACTATCTTGCAAATAAATTAATTCCGAAATTTGACTAAATTAATTTTAAGGTTAAAATAATTATCTTTGAATTAAACAATTAATTTCAGAATGTCACTTAATATTAAATACGAAAATTAAATTAATATTCCTAGTGTGTTAAAATCTGCATCTCTAGTTGTTTAAATTAGTTTGTTGCATTTATTTGATATTGTTGGATTTATTCTTTATAGTTTTGTTAATCTGAAATTTGTCAAAGTGTTATAAATTAAATATTTTCCTAAAATTTTAATTTGACTAAAAGTTTGTAAAAACTCAATTCACCTCCCCTCTTGAGTATAATCTGGGCAACAAGTGACTTGACCAACAAAGCGACTAGTCTTACAAGAGATCTACAAGCATCATTCGAGACTTATGAGAAATTTGAAGCGCATGTTTCCAAACTCAAGAAAGACGTTGAACATGATCGTGAGGTTTAAATTACTTTAGAGGACAAATCTAAGAAGGTTGAAAAAATGTTCCTAGGTATCGCATTTGGTTTTAAAGAGCAGTGAGGGATAGATTACGACGGTGTATTAACTTCCCATAACGCACTCAAAATGGCTTCTAAGTTTGTGATGGATCCGTATGGGCCTCGACCTTACCCACCAAGGAGAACTCATTTCATGAGTTTAATCATGGTAGACCTAAATAAGTCTATGGTTGTACCCATTTCAAATGAAGATGGCACGATAGGAAATTTGTAAGTTAGGAAGAGTTTCTCACGCACATGTTCCCACATACCACTATAACGACATTGATAGACGTAGATACCAATTTGAGTTTTTAGTCACGACATCTAAAAGTTGAATTGAAGAATTTCAAAGGATTTCTATGCCTTTCGAGAACAATTCCAACTAGACCTGTTAATGGGTCGTTTCGAGTCGTGTTTGTGTCGTTTTTATCGTGTGCGGGTCTTATTGGGTTCGTGTCTAAACGGGTGACTTTTTTATCGTGTGAAAAAATCATACCCAGCCCCGACCCGTTATGTTATCGTTTCGTGTCGTGTTCACTTGTTAATACCCATTAAGATAATGAATTACTTTTAATTGTATACAAGTTGACATATTATCTCATATTTGAACCCAAATAGATCTATTAATTCATTGATATTACTAAATCTCTCATTTAGTAAAATTCATTATGATTAAATTAACATTATGCTACATAAATTATCTATAAGTTCCAAAAAAATATCTCATTTACTTAAATTATCGGGTATTAACGGGTTTTATCGGGTATTAACGGGTGAAGGGGGTCAACCCTAACCCGACCCGTTAACTATCGTGTCTTATCGGGTTGGAACCGATATGACCCGAACCCATTAAGGGTCAACCCATTAATTTATAACTTCGTGTTGATTCGTGTCGTATTATCGTGTCGTGCCTCATTTTACCAGGTCTAATTCCAACGCTATGACTACAACCAAAAATGATAAAGTCAAGCAAAAGAGTACCTCATCTTTGGTACCTAAGAATGATGACAAAGTCCTAATTTTTGACGTTGCTCTCAAGGTTTAAGATACCTTTCAATGGTACACTACACCACAATGGCTATTTTGCAAATGAGACAATGTTTTATTTGTAAGTGTCTAAAATACTTACAAAATTAACAACCATTTTTCACATTTATAATTTTGCTAGTGTACCGATGATTGCTATATTTGTGATTTTATTATTCCCAAACCTATAAAAGTGTAATATAGTTCCTGTTTGTATAAAAAAAAAAATTGGTGCAGATAACATTCACAAAATTCGACTCCACACTAGTCTTCCACAAGGGTTTGGGAATGGTCCCTAACAGTGGCTATTAAGGCTGATTTTAAAATTGATTTGACGAGACCAATTCTGGCCCAATTTCACCAACCCTGAGAGAAACGATTCAAAATTGATTTAACCCAATCGATTTAATATCACTTTTAGGCTTTGTTTCATTTTCTTTGGTGTTCGATGGAAGTCTAGTCGTACTACGAATAAATGTTCGTTGGTGGTTTATTCGTACTGCGAATCAATATCGATTTTAGTTTTTTCTATCCGCTGTTTGATTTATGGTTTGAGGGTCTGAAGGCTTTACACGTACCCTTCATGAATTAGTTAGAAGTGTTAGTCTGCTAGAGTATGTAACCCCTAGATTTGTTATTAACAATCATTTGTTTTTAGTTGAATTGGTTTGTAATTTAATTTGTGTCATATTAGTGAAGCTTGAAATTGAAGTGGCGTGATAACTCTGCCAACTTCAAACTAGTTCAAATGTTATTTGAACATGATTTAAGTTCAAAACCTTTGTGAACATATCAATGTGTATTATTTTTTTGAAATTAATCAATACTTTAATATGTTGGTAAGATCTCTGTTCCGAAGGTGCATGTAGGATTTCTATTTGGTTATTGAAGTATTATCAATAAACTTATAATTTTATTATAATGGTAATATAGAAGTGTCCACAGTGTATATCTAAGCACATCAACAGACTCAACAAAGTGATAACTACTATCTAGTCTCTGTAACTATTATATAAAAACTGATATGGGGGATGATTTTGTTTTAGTTTGATTTATAGTGATTTTACTAATAGTTAACATAACTTTGGAATAACTGAATGGCCATATCCCAATTAATTAAATTTCCTCTGTGTAATAGTTGTAGTAAAATTACCTAACCCCTTTCATCCCCAAAGTTTGGATGTCCATGAGTAGTAGGGGTGGAAGCGGTACGGGTTTTTACAATACCGTACCGTTTTGGTCCGAAAAAAAATGATTTTGGTTTCATATATTAAAATACCAGAAACCAGTCTTACCGAAACCAAAATTACCGAAAAAAAGTTGGTTGGTTTTGGTTTTAATATTTAAAAAACCAATTTACCGAAATTACCGTACCGAATTTACTGAAACAAGAAAATATCGTACCGAAATTACCATACCATACCGAATTTACCGAGACAAAAAAAATCGTATCGAAATTACTGTATCGTACCGAATTTACCAAAATTACCGTACCGAATTTACTAAAAACAGAAAAAAGTTGGTTTTGGTTTTGGTTTTGGTTTTAATATTTAAAAAAGTTGGTTGGTTTTGTTTTTGATTTTTTGGGACTTTTAGTGTTATTTACCGAAACCAGAAAAAATCGAAACTATAAACCAGATTAAAACAGAATTTACCGAAACTAGAAAAAATCAGAAGAAACCAGAAAAAATCAGAATTTATCGAAACCAGAAAAAAACCAAAATTATCGAAAAACCGAAATACTAATCGGTTTGGTTTTGGTATTGATTTTGGTGTACCGGGTGGTAAACTGGTACGGTTTGGTTTTACCATCTAGAGTTTGGTTTTGGTATTGGTATCTACTATTTACCGACCAAACCGTACCCCTTACACCCCTAATGAGTAGTCAATATATTTTGTTCTGTTGCTTTTAACATGTTCTTTTGATAAAGTCCATAGAGTATCTATTTTAATGGTTTATCCAATCAATATATTTTGTTCCATTGCGTTTGGATCTCCATGAGTAGTCAATGGGATTTTGGCATGATCCATTTTAAAATAAACAACCGTAAAAAGTTACGCCAGCATGGATATGGTGATTATTTATTAATTATTCAGTGGGATTTCTTGACATTCCCTTCTTGTTTACTTTTCGCATCCTTTTTTCGGTCTTACTTATAAAGCACGAGAACTTTCCTTTACACCGAGACTTTCTCTAAATGAGGTCTAGGATATTTAATTCTCACGGTTATAGTTGCAGTGTTGCAATGTGTCTATTATTCTGATGCCAATTATTTTTACGTTAGTGTTCTTCAGTTTCTTTCAGCTTCTTGTATTAAATTCCATTTCATTGAAGTTTTTGGTTGCTACCCCAGTCACAGGACATTGAGGCTAATCTTCTATTTGCAAGCACTCTTGCACATGGACACCATAATAAATAATTGCAATTACTTAATGACACTAATGGCACACCTGAATATGCTTTGGCCATGGAGTGTGTGGCACTGTCTAGGAAGGCACACAAAATATGGGCAAAGAGTAGCTTCAATCAAAGAGGACTATTCCTGCACATACTTCTGAAGTATATTATTGAACATCAAGAACTTATATGCTAGTAAGCAGTCGAACTCTACCAAACTACCAATTGCACATTAGTTTGTAATTTTCAACCCTTTTGTGTAGCCAAGAAATAGTATATCCTAATAACATAGTGACATTACATAAGTATATCAAGCATGGACATGGTTGTGTTTGTTATTTGTGTTTATTTAAATTCATGGAAGATTGTTTATTTTTTTAATAATTTAATCAACTATTGAAGAAAGTGTAGATGCCCTGCGTTTACTTCCACTCTAAATTACGAAGTGAAAAACAACCATTAACATTAAATCTCTCATCCTAAACTTGCGAAACAATATCCCCCAGTCATGATAGAATGAAAACACACATAAGAATTCCAAACACTCGTGGTTCAACACCAAAATCACACTTCGGACTTTTGTCGTGCGCCTTGTGTGCACCAAAGGTTGTGATACCAATTTGTTGGTAAAACTTCTTAATAATGATGACTTCAAATATAACCAAGCTAAAATGGTAAAGATAACTGGAGCATACAACAAGCAAACCAAAATAAATGGGGTTCAATAAATTTCCACAATTTTTTACATGATTATTAAGGGAAAGATTATGAAGATCATCATTTCTGACTTTTTCTGAGTGTCTTTGACTCTAACTAGTCAATATTCAATACACTGCAATGTACTGTCATGGTGCCTTATAAAGTAGTCACTGAATACAAACATCATTTTTAAATTTCACAGGTGATGGAATGGTGATTTGATACATGTTCTTCCATGTAACTAAATATTACTAGTTATGGTTTCAATTTATTCAAGTATATACCTTATATTACATTGTACATTTTGAGTGGATAAACCTGTTTCTTTTCCCGTAATCTCATCAATGAATTAGTGTCATCCTAATTAATATGCCATTCATTTTGATTAGAATCTCTTCACGTGATACTGGAAAGACAATGATAGATGCTTGAATGCTTCCTTAGGAGAAATAATGACTACATTTGACAATATCACTTGGGTTGTCTCAGAGGGTGAACGGTGGCTTAAGGCCTGAACACCGGTAGGTACTGCCATCTTTGCTTGTCTTTTAATTGAGTAGATTGCATTATCTATGACATTAAGTAATAATTAAATTTATATAATATTGCAAGCATTATTATCTATTTCCTTTTGCTGGAACTGATTTAACTTATGACAAACCATTGATAGGTACATCTCATGTTTTAGTGGGTTGGGTTCTTGAAATTCTGTTTTTATCTTTCTAATTATTTGCATCAGACTCGCTCTTGAGTTGTGTATTTTTGACATACTTGTTATTACACCTGCATTTCTACCATGTTCATTCATTAATAATCAAAACTTTCCAACGTTATTTCCATTATTTTTTCTTGTATTAATAACTCAAGACTCTGCTTTTCTAATCACCAGTAAATTGATATTGAATACGATAAAAGAGGTCATTTTTGATTTTAATGTGATACTCCCCCACCAATTTACACAAGTATATATAAACTTGATTATGGAGATGCTTGAGCTTACTCATGTGCTGAGCATATGATGTTCTTGGAGGATCCTTTATGGTGTGTAGCATCTTTTAGCAATGGCCCTCATTGTATGACATAAATTTAGCAACTAATGAAGTAAACCGTATTCATTCATTCACATAGTGCTGGACTGGTATTACTATGGTACAAAGGGCTTGACTCGCCGAAGTTCATAATGAAAAGGGCCAAAATACATATCCCAGCTGAGCTGCCGAGTCCTGTTATTGTATCTTTTTTCTTGATATTTTTTTGTTGAGCACTTCTAGAGAACCCGAATTTTTGACAGTTTTTTGGGTAACAAACCGACGTGTCGACTTGTTATTGGTTGGTTTTGAGGTCCCACTGGCGCGGACCCCATAAACCAACTAATATCAGACCGACACGTCAGTTTGTCACCTAAAATTTTGTAAAAAATTGGGGCAGAATAGTATTTTTGTTTTTTGTTCTTTAAATGACGCGTCTCTCCCAGAAACCAATAGTGGGTCAAAAGCTAGACTACCAAGTCTTTCGCCAAAACTGGATTTAAACAATGCGTCGATCTATAATTATTTGCTAAATATATCACTATTTTCAGATATACTCCTCTCTTACCTACTGCACATATGTACAACTCCCCAACAGATATTTGGCTTTACTCTCTATTCAGGAGTGGTCTTCTCCGATTATTATTTTACTTTTTAAATGTTCAGACTTTGAAGGAGATTCTTTATTTTGCTGAAGCTGAAGTGGGATATTTGACTGTATGCTATTCAATAGGTCTCTTTTGCTTTCTGACATTTCTTGTTGTGCAAGTTGAGATCTCATATATTATACTCTTGGAAAAAATGCAGATCATTGACTCTTTATTATGTAGAATATCCTGCATGTTTCCCATCTGAGCAAGGTATTTTGATTCGGTTACATCTTACACGACATTGTAGTAAAATATAACAAAGGGAAATGGTGTATATATGCTTTACTGCCTTCTTTTTCTAGTATCCAATTTTCAATATCCAATTTTCTTGCATGCTTTTGCTTTTTGTAAGAAAATTATTAAATTAACTTTTTGTTTATTTTTTTTTTTGAAAAGTGGTTTTTATTAATTTATTTTTAATAATGTTATATCATGTATAAATGGTTCATATTCCACGTAAAATAAAGAATAAAAAGGAGTTTAAATTTCACTTAATCTCTATCTTAATAGGCGATTTAGATTAATTGACTTTTGGAATTCAGACCCCCTCTCCACCTATAAATAGATGTCTTTCCTCCATTAAAAGAACATCCAAGACATCCACAAAAAGCACATATTTAAAGGTTTATAGGCAAGGAGAGAGAAGCCAAATTCTCCGTTAAAGAATTGCTAAACCGATCACACCGGCGACACTCGACGACGACGTTCAACAGCGGGATTGAATCCATGGCATTGAAAGGAGGTAAATGAAATTACTCTTCTCACATGTCTATTAACGTGATTATCATATTGTTCAAAGATTTTGGGAATCATGTATAAAAATATAACTTACATGTGGTATCAGAGCTGATATTAAGAACATATGATTTTCCATTAAAATAGATAATGATGCTGTTGTTGTCAGAATGTGAAAGGTCAAAACTTGATCAAAATTTTTCGAAACTGACATGGTCGACTGGAAACGTCGAAATAAACAAACCCATTGTATATAATGGGCCCCACCCCAATTTTGCGTTTTGACATCATTTAGACCTTCAAAAATGCGTTTTTACCATTTTTGGTAATAATGTCAACGATCATAACTCTCGTTTAAAATTTGATTTTACAATTCCGCAAATTGGAGAGTGATCCTCGAAAGATTATTTACGTGATTGTAGTGATAACTCAAAAATTTTCATTTAGGGAAAAATAAATTATTTTTCCATATTTTTTGGTATAAATCACTACATATATATTGAAAATTATGGCTTGGCCACTTGCTAAAAATTATGACTATTAGTATTCATGACTCTTAGAATTCTTATTCATGTCTCTTAGTATTCTTATGACTTTTAATATCCATGACTCTTAGAATTCTTATGACTCTTAGTATTCATGACTCATAGAATTCTTATGAATGCTACAATTCATGTCCCTTAATATTCATTCATTTATACTACCATGTCTAATAGAATTATGTCTATTAGAATTCACGTCTTTTAGAATTATGTCTATTTGAATTCATGTCTAATAGAATTATGTCTATTAGAATTCTAGCTATTACGACTATTAGAATTCATGTCTAAAAGAATTATGTCTATTAGAATTCGAGCTATTACGTCTATTAGAATTCATGTCCTTTAGAATTATGTCTATTTGAATTCATGTCTAATAGAATTATGTCTATTAAAATTCTAGCTATTATGACTATTAGAATTCATGTTTAAAAGAATTATGTCTATTAGAATTCATGTATTTTAGAATTATGTCTATTTGAATTCATCTTATTATGTGTATTAGAATTCCTTCTATTATGACTTTTGGAATAAATACTACCAACTATTGGAATTCATGCTACCACGCCTTTTAGAATTCTTTAAATTGTGCATTTTTTGTAATTTTCAAAATTTTATAACCTTTTGGGATTTTAGAAATTATGTCTTTTTAAATTCTCAAAATTTGAATATGTTTATATAACAAATACCAATTAGTTGCCCACAGGGATACTATAATCATGTGTTAAATCAACAAATGATTTTTTGAAATTCTAAGCTTCTGGGATTCTAGACTTATGAAATTCTAGATTGTACACCTTTTGCTATTCAAGAATTTTACAATTATGTAATTTTATGAATTTTAGAATTTTATGATAAAATATGCATAAGTATTCATATTAATTTATTAAATGAATGCTATTGCATTATTAAAGTTAGGTATCACAACAGTGATACTTCTTATTACTCATTTCAAATTAGCCATTTATTACCATTATAATGTTTAAATTTGTTTATTTAACATATATCAATTAGTTGCCCACATGTATACTATAATCATGTGCTGAATAAACAATTAAGGAATGCTTACAAGTTCCAAATTTGCCATTTATTACCATTATAATGCTTAAATCTGTTTATTTAACATATACTAGCATACAAGTGTGACACCCCGCCTAATTAAATACCGGGCGATCACTCCTTTATTAAATTAAATCAAGGTGAACAGTTGGTCCATTCTTAGCATCACTGTCGAAAATAAATTTTTCTAATTTAACACCATAATTAATTAAGCTAAGTGTCAAAACCATTTTCATATATACTTTCCAAATTTTATTTAAAGAAAAATCATTAATTTTATTTAACAACATTCAATAAGTAAGAATCACACAACATTAAATTCTGCAACATAATCCAATTAATTTAATACATTCGTCAATCGAATGTCAACATACGAAATCTAAAGTCACACGTCCAAACTGAATAAATCTCATAGTAACAATACTGGAAATAACTGAAATACAAATGTCCAATAACAACGGAATAATGGAAAGAGCTACACATGCCCAACTAGCTGAAAGTACTAAGAGTGGATCCGAATGAATGAGTCGTCTAATCAAGAGACCTGCAACTCCCACCTAAGCTGCAGCGCATTCTTTCCAAGAGATCCTAAGGAAGACGCCATTGTGGCTGGGCACCTGTAATACACACATATATATACAAGAGAGAGAGAAAGAGAAAAACGGGTCAGAGCCCGATAGTGTATATGATTTAAAAATTATTTAGCAAGTATTTAAATTGATACAGACCAATGCAACAACATATTAGTGCGACACTCCCTTGAGAAATTCTCACCTCTCTTCTAATGTGCACACCTATCGCACTAACCCTCCCCACGGTTTGTCTCATCATTTATCGCACTAATCTTCCCAATGATTTAACTTATCTTAGATTACTCGTAAGATTCAAAATTCCATGATTTAATTGTTTGAAAAGAATATTTCAATTAGTAACCAAAGTTCTCATTTGGACTTTATTAATCAATAAAGTTTTCCAGTGTCATATTTTACTTTCTCAAAACAAGTATTTATAATTGAGTCATCAACCATGTCCTACATATCACATCACAGTAGGCAGTTCCAGATTTCAGAATTTCATATATATATTAACTACTCATAAAATATATATATCATAACAACACCCCAAATAAAACTATGGTGCGGGCATACTCTACTATCCAATCCCCGTATCACTCTACTAAGGGAATACAAATTCGGAATCACTCTCGAATTGTATTAACACACACTCAAACAATATTGAGGCGAAGTATAGATTCCAAGTCCCTTACGACCGTCTGAACTATCACTGCGATAGCCTGTACCAAGGATACCTATACCCAAACAATACGAGGCGAAGCATAGATCCCAAGTCTCTAAGAGGAAAGCTCATACCCGCATCTCTTAGAACCGTCTGAACTATCATTCCGATAGCCTGTACCAAGGATATCTATCTTCTAGGGTACAAGTCAATATCCCCCATAAAGGTCCCATCGAGATAAGACTGTCCCAGCGCGGAAACCTCAGGGATAGCAAGTAGCGTGGGCATGTTTTTCACACATAGATAGTATATGCATACACAATCATATAACTATACTAATATTACCATATCAATAATGGGTAAATTATCAATCCCCGTAATTACGTCTTTCGCATTTATTTCACATTATATAGTTATCACGTATAACCATTCACATCTTACTTTAATTTGAGGAAGTTTTCCACTTACTACATAACGCTTCATGGATTTTATCCTCCCAATTATAAAAATTCAGTAGGTATATACATTCGTCCCAAAGTAACTCTCTTACGTGTCTCTCTATTTAAGTCATAAATTTACCGACCCTTATGTAATTATCCTAAAATACAAACTTTGCCCGTTATCAAGGGTCCCAAAATTTATTCATATGTCCTACTGGCCTTCCCTATCTCCCAAAACATTTTATTAAGGATGCCCAAGAATTATCCCACAATAAATTGAATTTCAACTAATTAATAAGGGGAAACATGAGTCTGCCAGGAGGGGTCGATCGATCGAGGTCTGGTGCTCGATCGATCGAAACTTCGATCGATCGAAGCTCTAGGCTCGATCGATCGATCCAGCAGGTATTTCGATTTCTGCAGAATTGCAGTTACGGGTTCTACCACCTATCTTCATCCAAATCCATATTTTCCAACCCCAAACGTCCCAAAAATTCTACTACTAACATTATAACAATATACCAGATGTTTATAACGTAATGCATGTACATTTCTATCATTTAAACATGGATTATCAACCCAAAATTTTATCTAATTATTAAGAACCCTAAAATTTTCTTAAACAGGTTTCTAACACATTTTCTCCAGAATTTCCTTCTTATAATCATCAAAATTTCGTGGTTAATTTCCTCTACATGGAAAGGGTTTCCAGAATCATCATATAAACCAATACTACATGGATTTTTCTATCACAAATTGGATTTTCTTCCATATATTTCGTCCCTAATCATTCCTAAACTAATATGGAAATTTCACCAACGAAAATAGCAAGATAAACACTTGCCAGGGATTTTCGACGTTCTGATTTGCAGATGTTTTTGGTGTGGTTGCGTAGCCCGTTGCGCGATCTACGCGTTGGTGGTGGTTGCGGTGCAAACGGGTGGATTTCGGGCCTTGAATTTGCCTTGAGAGATCTCTCCTTCCTCTCCTATGGTCATCACTTGTGTTTTGAGTTTCTAACCCTAGATGACAATCCAGATATCTGATATAACCGTTGAAATTTTCGTGGGTTTAATTACCCAAAAAGGTGAAATGTCCAAAACGCCCTCCCGGAGTACCAATTAGGCCTAAAAACGCCCCGAGACCCAAACTAAACCCCCGGGTACACTTTTCTGACTATCTCGACCCTTCCGGATGCGTTGGAGCACTCAAAACGACCATATGAACGACTTATAAAATATTCACTTTTATTTATCAATATTTAGTCCCGACGCGATATGGGCGCGTCCCGACTCAAATTTCCAAAATTGTCATTTTATTCTCTCGTGACATTCAATATAATCAATATCATGTATTACTTTGCTCAATAGTAATATTCAACAAATTTCCCATAATTACTAACTCTCGTCACGTTAATAATTATAACATAATTAATTTTCGGATTTTTATTAAATAAATCACTCACATTAAATTTAATAAATCCCCAAATTAATATAGCATAAAAATACGGGGTATTACATACTTCCCCCCTAATAACGGAATTTCGTCCCGAAATTCGGAAAATAAGGCATACCTGGTAAAAACAACTCTGGATATCTCTCGCGTATATCTGCCTCGTGCTCCCAAGTGGATTCCTCCACACTATGATGCTCCCACTGGACCCGCACAAGTGGAACTATCTTCGACCTCAATCTCCTCTCACTATAGTCTAGGATAGCCACCGGTCTCTCCTCGTAAGAACTATCAGGCTGTAAGTCGATATCATCTATCGCAATGTGAGTATGGGCCATATCATCCCGAAGATACCGTCTCAACGACGAGATGTGGAATACATCGTGAATGCGATGTAAATGCTCTGGCAGTCCCAACCTGTATGCAACCGGCCCAATCCTCTCGATGATGGGAAATGGTCCCACGTACCTCACAACCAACTTCCCATTCTTCTCGAACCTCATCACTCCCTTCATAGGAGATACACGCAATAACACTTGTTCCCCCACACTAAACTCTCGAAAGAACCGTTTCTCATCGGCGTAGCTCTTCTGCCTGTCCTGGGCTACCCGAATGCGACTCCTAATCATTTCGATCCTCGCGGAGGTCTCCTGAATCACCTCTGGTCCTAGCAACTTGTTATCCCCCACTTCGAGCCAACAAGCTGGGGAACGACAAGGCCTGCCATACAAAGCCTCAAATGGAGCCATACCAATCGTAAACTGATAAGAGTTATTATAAGCAAACTCTACCAGTGGAAGATGTGGCTCCCAACTTCCTCCAAAATAAAGAACACACATGAGTAGCATATCCTCTAACATCTGATTAGTACGCTCTGTCTGTCCATCTGTCTGTGGGTGGTAAGCTGAACTCAACCTCAACTCGGTACCCATAGCCTCCTGAAAGCTTTCCCAGAAACGTGATACGAAAATCTTATCCCTATCCGACACAATATCCAGGGGCACCCCATGTAATCTGACAACCTCAGCAATGAACAACTGAGCATACTGACCCGTGGTATAGTCTGTCCGCACCGGCAGAAAATGAGCCACCTTGGTCAAACGGTCTACAATCACCCAGATAGAGTCATGGCTCCGCTGTGATATAGGCAACCCTGTAATAAAATCCATGGAAATGCTCTCCCACTTCCACGCGAGTACTTCCAATGGCTGAAGCAACCCTGACGATTTCTGATGGTCCACCTTCACCAGCTGGCAGGTAGAACACTTGGACACGAACTCAGCAATGTCCTTCTTCATCCCACTCCACCAGTATTGTCTCCTCATATCCTGGTACATCTTATCCCCTCCAGGATGCACCGCAAATCGGGACCCGTGAGATTGGGTCATCACTGCATGACGTAATTCATCCCCTTCAGGAACCACCATCCTCCCATTAAACCGCAAACCTCCATCGAAACTAACAGAATAGGACTCAGCACCCTCGGTTAGAAGTCGCACAATCTGCTCCTGGCAAAACGGGTCTGTGGTCTGGGCCTGTATTACCCTCATAACAATCTCGGGTGTGACTGACATCACGGATATGAAAGAACGTGCTACTGCGTCCTGGTGACCCAACTCTTTCCACTTTGCTTTCCAGACGTCTGCTACCTCGTCTACCGATCTACGACTCAATGCATCAGCAACTACGTTGGCCTTCCCCGGATGATACTCTATATCGAACTGGTAGTCCTTCACAAACTCTATCCATCTGCGCTGACGCATATTCAGTTCTCGCTGAGTGAACAGGTACTGCAACGACTTGTGGTCTGTGAACAAACAGAATTTCTCTCCCAACAAATAGTGCCTCCATATCCTCAATGCAAAGACGACCGCTGCTAACTTCAGGTCGTGGGTGGGGTAATTCTTCTCATGTGGCTTAAGCTTGCGGGAGGCAAAAGCTATAGCCTTCTCTTCCTGCTGAAGTACTCCCCCAAGTCCCCGTAAGGACGCATCGGTGTAAACCAGGTACTCCACACCCGACTTCGGTAACGCAAGGACTGGTGCTGAAGTAAGCTTGTCTTTCAGCTCATCGAATGCCAACTGACAAGCATCATTCCAAACATATGGTACCCCCTTGCGAGTCAGGTTTGTCAGCGGACCGACTATTTTGGAGAATCCCCGAATGAATCTCCTTTAGTAACTAGCTAACCCCAAGAAACTACGCACTTCCGTCGGTGTCGTGGGCTGTCCCCACTCCCTCACCGCTGACACTTTGCTCGGGTCAACTGCAATCCCCTGCTCAGAAACAACATGCCCTAAGAACTGAACCTCTCGTAACCAGAATCCGCACTTCTCATACTTAGCATACAACTGATGCTCTCGTAGAGTCTGAAGAACCTGCCTCAAGTGCTCGGCATGCTCCTCCTCGGAGTGTGAATATATCAAAATGTCATCTATGAAAACGATGACAAACTGATCCAAGAACTCTTTGAATACTTGGTTCATCAAGTCCATGAAAACAGCTGGAGCATTTGTGAGTCCGAACAGCATCACCCGGAACTCATAAGACCCGTATCTCGTCAAGAAAGCAGTCTTCGAAACATCCTGTCCCTAATACGTAGCTGATGGTACCCCGACCTCAGATCTATCTTCGAAAAGAAAGTTGCTCCCCTCAGCTGGTCGAACAGATCATCGATTCGAGGCAACGGATATTTATTCCATATCGTGACCTTGTTTAGCTCCCGGTAGTCCACACACAATCTCAATGAACCATCTCTCTTCTTCACAAACAAAACTGGAGGGCCCCAAGGTGAGGTACTCTTGCGAATGAAGCCTTGACCTAAGAGCTGCTCTATCTGATCTCGTAGCTCTCGCATCTCTGCCAGAGCCATACGGTATGGTGCGCGTGCTATAGGTCTCGTATCTGGCAATAAATCTATAACAAAGTCTATCTCTCGACTGGGGGGTAGGCCTGGTATCTCCTGAAACACATCGGAATACTCCCTGGCAACTGGGATCGAATCTAAGGGAATCACAACCTCCTTAGAGGTATCCTCCTCTATGTAATACAAATGAGCGGTCGAACCTCCCTCTGGGCGAGGCATCGCCACTACAAATATCTCTTTCCCCGGAATGGCAAAAACAATGCTCCCACCGAAGCAATCAATCATGGCTCTATAAGTTGCGAGCCAATCCATACCAATAATCACATCATGCTCGTGCATGTCTAAAACTAACATGTCTGTAGGTAATACCAAGCTACCAATCTCTACTCCCACTCCCCGGCATATAAAGAAAATAAGGGACCCACTCCCCAGTGGTGAGTCTACACACGTCACCGTGCTCTCTGCTGTTGCTAACAACCCTAAGGCCTTCGCAAAATGCGTAGCTATAAAACAATGAGTCTCCCCAGTGTCAAACAAAACCCGACCCATAGTACCATGGATAGGAAACATACCCTCAATCGCGGGTGGTGCCTGTTGAGTTGCTGCCTGGTGGACGTTATAGACACGTCCATACTGCAACTGTCCCTGCTGCACTGGAGCTACCGGAATGGCTGGTAGGGCTGGCACCTGGGCTGGAGCTGGGAGTACAGCCGGAAAAAGTGGTCTCTGTGGCTCATTACGGGAACCCTGTTGCTGTGGGGCCCTATCTCCCTCCGGAAAATCCTGGCGCCTATGGCCGTGTCTACCACACCCAAAACATCGGCCCTTGAAGTTGCCTCCCCTCTGTCCCTGCTGACCACGACCCTGCTAGCCGTTACCTCCTCGCCACTGGCCTTGTTGTCCCTGATTAGCACGCTGCTGGCCCTACTGGCCCTGCTGCTGTCCCTCGTGTCGGTGTTGGCCCTGTTGGCCCTGCTGATTAGGTTGGCCCTGCCTATAGCCCCCATATCCCTGCCTAGAATCACCTGAACGGAATAGCTTAGCAGGGTCCCCCTGATGGGAACTCTACTTGTGCTGACGAGTCTGTCCATGAGATGGTGCCCCATTGGCACTATAACCCCCGGCCCTGCCCTGCTGGCTGGACTCTCCTGCTCTCTTGCTCCCCTGAAGATGGAAGCGGTGATCCTGGCAATGTAGTAACGCGGCATTGAGTACATCAGTGAAAGTACTCAGTGATAAATTCCCAATAAGGTGCTGGCGGATCCTCCAAGCTAACCCGTCGACAAACAGCATAATCTTCTTGCTCTCAGTAGGTGCCTCATCTGGCACAATGGTGAGAAGTCTCGTGAACTCCTCCTCATACTCCGCTACGGTAAGACTCTCCTGCTTCAGATTCAGTATTCTCCGCCTCATCTCAGTCTGCACGACGGGTGGAAAATACTTGCGGTCAAACCGCTCCCAAAATGACTGAATAGTGATCGTGTCCCTCTCCTCCAATGTGGTAGTGGACTCCCACCACTACAAAGTGGCTCCCACCATCTTAAAGGAAGCCAATAACTTCTTCTGTACGTCGGTGCACTCATACATACGGAGATGCCGCTCGATGTCTTTCTTCCATTGGCTAACTGTGACAATATCGGAGCTACCAGAGAACTCAGGGGGATGCGCTTTTTGAAAAGCATCCTGAACCCTCTCCCATGCAGATGGAAGCTGTGCTGGTACTGGCGCCACTGCCTGAACCTGGGGTGGAGCCTGCTGAGTCACCGCTAGTGCGGCATTCACCGCTTGAGCAACAATGGCGGCTACTTCGTTTGCATTCATTGTGCCTTGTGCCGGAACTGCTGGCTGCTCGGCCTGGGCACGCCTATCCTTCGGAGCACGTCTCGGAGGCATCTGAAACGTGAAAAAGTTTATTAGTCTACAGTTATTATCAAATCTCAAATAGCTGAAGACTTAAACGTAAAAGCAAGGGTACGACAATCCTAAAAATAGGCCTCTATAGTAACAACGTTACGCTGAAAGCGAAATAAGCCGTACAGATTCTATGGACACTAGAACCTGATGCTCTGATACCACCTCTGACACCCCGCCTAGTTAAATACCGGGCGATCACTCCTTTATTAAATTAAATCAAGGTGAACAGTTGGTCCATTCTTAGCATCACTGTCGAAAATAAATTTTTCCAATTTAACACCCTAATTAATTAAGCTAAGTGTCAAAACCATTTTCATATATACTTTCCAAATTTTATTTAAAGAAAAATCATTTATTTTATTTAACAACATTCAATAAGTAAGAATCACACCACATTAAATTCTGCAACATAATCCAATTAATTTAATACATTCGTCAATCGAATGTCAACATACGAAATCTAAAGTCACATCCAAACTGAATAAATCCTATAGTAACAATACTGGAAATAACTGAAATACAAATGTCCAATAACAACGGAATAATGGAAAGAGCTACACATGCCCAACTAGCTGAAAGTACTAAGAGTGGATCCGAATGAACGAGTCATCTAATCAAGAGACCTGCAACTCCCACCTAAGCTGCAGCGCGTTCCTTCCAAGAGATCCTAAGCAAGACGCCCCTGTGGTTGGGCACCTGTAATACATACATATATATACAAGAGAGAGAGAAAGAGAAAAATGGGTCAGAGCCCGATAGTGTATATGATTTAAAAATTGTTTAGCAAGTATTTAAATTGATACAGGCCAATGCAACAACATATTAGTGCGACACTCCCTTGAGAAATTGTCACCTCTCTTCTAATGTGCACACCTATCGCACTAACCCTCCCCACGGTTTGTCTTATCATTTATCGCACTAATCTTCCCAATGATTTAACTTATCTTAGATTACTCGTAAGATTCAAAATTCCACGATTTAATTGTTTGAAAAGAATATTTCAATTAGTAGCCAAAGTTCTCATTTTGACTTTATTAATCAATAAAGTTTTCCAGTGTCATATTTTACTTTCTCAAAACAAGTATTTATAATTGAGTCATCAACCATGTCCTACATATCACATCACAGTAGGCAGTTCCAGATTTCAAAATTTCATATATATATTAACTACTCATAAAATATATATATCATAACAACACCCCAAATAAAACTATGGTGCGGGCATACTCTACTATCCAATCCCCGTATCACTCGTACTAAGGGAATACAAATTCGGAATCACTCTCGAACTGTATTAACACATACTCAAACAATATTTAGGCGAAGTATAGATTCCAAGTCCCTTAGGACCGTCTGAACTATCACTGCGATAGCCTGTGCCAAGGATACCTATACCCAAACAATATGAGGCGAAGCATAGATCCCAAGTCTCTAAGAGGAAAGCACATACCCGCATCTCTTAGGACCGTCTGAACTATCATTCCGATAGCCTGTACCAAGGATATCTATCTTCTAGGGTACAAGTAAATATCCCCCATAAAGGTCCCATCAAGATAAGACTGTCCCAGCGCGGAAACCTCAGGGATAACAAGTAGCGTGGGTATGTTTTTCACACATAGATAGTATATGCATACATAATTATATAACTATACTAATATTACCATATCAATAATGGGTAAATTATCAATCCCCATAATTACGTCTTTCGCATTTATTTCACATTATATAGTTATCACGTATAACCATTCACATCTTACTTTAATTTGAGGAAGTTTTCCACTTACTACATAATGCTTCATGGATTTTATCCTCCCAATTATAAAAATTCAGTAGGTATATACATTCGTCCCAAAGTAACTCTCTTACGTGTCTCTCTATTTAAGTCATAAATTTACCGACCCTTATGTAATTATCCTAAAATACAAACTTTACCCGTAACAAGGGTCCCAAAATTTATTCATATGTCCTACTGGCCTTCCCTATCTCCCAAAACATTTTATTAAGGATGCCCAAGAATTATCCCACAATAAATTGAATTTCAACTAATTAATAAGGGGAAACATGAGTCTGCCAAGAGGGGTCGATCGATCGAGGTCTGGTGCTAGATCGATCGAAGCTCTAGGCTCGATCGATCGATCAAGCAGGTATTTCGATTTCTGCAGAATTGCAGTTACGGGTTCTACCACCTATCTTCATCCAAATCCATATTTTCCAACCCCAAACCTCCCAAAAATTCTACTACTAACATTATAACAATATACCAGATGTTTCCAACGTAAGGCATGTACATTTCTATTATTTAAACATGGATTATCAACCCAAAATTTTATCTAATTATTAAGAACCCTAAAATTTTCTTAAATAGGTTTCTAACACATTTTCCCAAGCATTTCCTTCTTATAATCATCAAAATTTCGTGATTAATTTCCTCTACATGGCAAGGGTTTCCAGAATCATCATATAAACCAATACTACATGAATTTTCCTATCACAAATTGGATTTTCTTCCATATATTTCGTTCCTAATCATTCCTAAAATAATATGGAAATTGCACCAACGAAAATAGCAAGATAAACACTTGCCTGGGATTTTTGACGTTCTGATTTGCAGTTGTTTTTGGTGTGGTTGCGTAGCTCGTTGCGCGATCTACGCGTTGGTGGTGGTTGTGGTGCAAACGAGTGGATTTCGGGCCTTGAATTTGCCTTGAGAGCTCTCTCCTTCCTCTCCTATGGTCGTCACTTGTGTTTAGAGTTTCTAACCCTAGATGACAATCCAGATATCTGATATAACCCTTGGAATTTTCGTGGGTTTAATTACCCAAAAAGGTGAAATGTCCAAAACGCCCTCCCGGGGTACCAATTAGGCCTAAAAACGCCCCGAGACCCAAACTAAACCACCGGGTACACTTTTCTGACTATCTCGACCCGTCCGGACGCGTTGGCACACTCAAAACAACCATACGAACGACTTATAAAATATTCAATTTTATTTATCAATATTTAGTCCCGACGCGACACGGGCGCATCCCGACTCAAATTTCCAATATTGTCATTTTATTCTCTCGTGACATTCAATATAATCAATATCATGTATTACTTTGCTCAATAGTAATATTCAACACATTTCCCATAATTACTAACTCTCGTCACGTTAATAATTATAACATAATTAATTTTCGGATTTTTATTAAATAAATCACTCACATTAAATTTAATAAATCCCCAAATTAATATAGCATAAAAATACGGGGTATTACAACAGGCCACACAATGCATGACCGAATTTATGTAAATTATATTATTTTGTTGTTGTAATCTGTTTCATACAATATATTTTACGAATAAAAGGAAAACAAATTTTAAATTAATATCAAAAGTCATATGAATGACATTCAATTAGTGCAACATATGTTTTTAATTTTGAGAATACATTATAACTTATGATCACTAAACTAAGAGAACAATTATTTTCAAACATTGAATTAGTATAATATAATAATTAAAAATATAAATCCTTTTTAGAACTAAAATTATGAGATAAAAATTATTAATTAGGTATTTTTAAATATGTAAAGAACACAAACTTTTGGCATTCAAATTTTAAAGTGCAAATGGATAGGTCAAACCATCTCTAAAAGAACGTAAGTTCAACTCAAAATCACCCCCTGACTTATGAAAAGTTGGAAAGACATATCATTGAAATATACATAAGATAGCAAGTGCAAGTGAATTAAATGGTAGCAGTATATTTTTAAATAAAATATTTTTATAAACCAACAAATCAAATAGGGAAGGTATTATTCACTCGGGTTGTCAGATAATTTTGCTGTTTAAATACTTTGATAATAAGTTTTTGATTCAAATATACAAATAGTTTAACCAACTCAATCAAGAAAAGTAACTTCGTGAAAGCACAAAATTGTGAAACACACACACAAATACTAATGAAGACTTTTTAAAGGCCAAAACTGGAGTTATATGCCTATGAAACAATATATCAAACACTTTTAAGCGTGTGTTTATAACCTGTTCTAGTTGGGAGAGATTGGTGTGTCCTCAAAACTTTGTGAAATAGTTATGCCTTCTTCTGTATAGAGAATCATAAACTCCATTCTTAAAATTCGAGGACGCCTTCTATTCCGTTGAGCCTCCCTCGTCGTAGCATCGCTGCTCAAAGCCCTAGCAGACATACCACATATATTCAGTAAAAACAAATATTATATCAATTATAAAAAGTAAAACAACCCATTAAATGAATTCTCATCAAAACAAATCCCAAATTACATCAAAAGAAACAATATAATTTTGTCACTATAATTGGTAAAGGATATAACACAACAAAAAATTATTTAGTTTCAATTCAATTCAAGTTTGGAAGTAAACCAGTTCAGATTCTCTTGATCCGTTAATGACATTACTAAAAGCTAGAAGATTAAAGAGGGCATTTCTTTAATATACGTAGAGCACATACATCATAATCATACCTATATACTAATAATAGGGTTAATAGCAAAAATGAAGGAAGAGAACAAAATAGCACAAATTTTAACAAATTTTACTATGATTAAGAGAGTGTCAAATCCACATCAGAATTTTACTTTAGCCCATTGAACTTGAATCCCCACTTTTAGCAGGTCATTTACAATTCATATCGAACAACAAACGATGAAAATATTCCCAATTAATGTTTAATTATATAACATACAGTGGGTGAAAAATCTAATTATACAAAAAAGAGGGATAGATTGAAAATGTATTAGTCATTTGTTAAAACGGTGAATAAATTAAACAGCTAAAATTAAGGCTGTATTAACTACAAAAACAAAAGTATCCACGAGCATACCTTATATTTCCCAACTTCATCGCTTACTTCCTTCAAGTCATCTTTAGTAAATATTAACCCCATATTTCCATATTCAAAGAAATATATATAAAGAATGGGTAAACATTTTTTGTAATACAAAGAAGAATGGAAGTTGGATATGTCTGATGATCAACATGTTTTTAATCGTACCCGTATTTTGGGAAATTTTGGGTTTAATCCAAAGTCAAGAGTTGTTCATGTTGTTTCTGATCTTCACATGAGTCATAATTTGTAGGAAACTAATCACAAAAATCAAGTATTGGACTATAGTCCACAATCGCGGGTGATAGAGACAGTTCAAATCAGAGTCCAACCCAGACAGGTTCTTAGTCACGTGTTTGATTCAAACCAATATACAGGCGGAATTGATCAGGTTAAAGGTAATATTGATGATATACCTTCTCTGACTAAAGATAAGTTTGATGGAGAAAATCAAGTAAATCAAAGGGGTAAACATTTAATAATTAACCTTCATGATATTTGAACAGAGCAAAATGCTAATGACAGAAATTGTTGGGAAGAGGAACAAACTAATGGGTTTATATATTGTTGAGAAGAGGAAGGAACGAAGTCTAATGGGTTTAGATTTAATAAATGTTGGGAAGAGGAAATAAGTGACTGGCGAATGGATACAGCAGGTAAAGTTTTGAGTTTGAAAAGTTCCAAACGAAAAGTTATAGCTCCAGACGATAATAGCCATTTAAGTCAGTTGCCACGTGGAAGCTTCTCCTCATGTAGGACTCCTATTATATATATATATATATATATATATATATATATATGTATGTATATATATATGTATGTATGTATACGTAGATTAGTTACCCCACATATATACTATAATCATATGTTGAATACACAATTAAGGAGTGTTTGTACATGTTTGAACCAAGGATGTCCACAGATATGAAATTCAATAACGTCACTCAATTATGCTTGTTGAGTATTACGACCATTAATGGCATTAAGTTAAAATATGTGATGGCTACCCACAGGATCATATTATTTTAATGTCGTAAAATATTCAAATCTTACTATGCGTTAATTAAAGTTTTAAAGCCTTTCTCTATGGAGACTAACAAGAGAAAGTGTATTTGCGTCAAGCTGAAGACTTCATAATCGAAGGCCGCTATATGGACTGAAACAAGATTCGAGGGAATGGTATCTAAAGTCTGACGAAATCATTACGTACTTGGATTTCAAACAAAACATTGTTGATCCATGAATATACCTCAAGATCAGTGGGAGTAGGTTCAAATTTTTTGGTACTGTATGTTGATGACATATTAATATATCTCTCCAAGCATGATAGAATATTTAAGGGATCCAAACACATGGATCTTAAATATCTCTCACTGAAGCAAGATGTTAGAAGAGGAAATGTTGTCATTGAGAACACAAACACACATCTCATGGTTGTAGATATTTTTACAAAAAGACTACCTCCAAAGACATTTCAGAGACATACTGAAAGCATGGGTCTTGAAGATAGTTCTTAGTTATTTCTTTTCTGCAAATTATTATGCCTGTATTTGACATTTATTGAGCTCTTAATAAAACTTCTACATCTATTATATTATGTTTTTCATTGTGTACACATATTATTATTAGATGAATTATAACATAAAATTGTCTACTTCAAGACATTATGGGACCATTAAACAAACTCCTAATTATAGCCTAGTTAAGAAGGTTGTCAATGATGTAGTACATGGAAGGAATCATGTTACATAATGATATGCGACCGCCATGACTCCCATTGACTATTGGACTAACCAAGGCACTTATGAAAACTAATTATGAAAGGATTTAGCATACCATGCATGCCTTATGATTCTAAATTAAAAACATTTATGGATTAACCTAACGACCAAGTGGGAGACAATAAGGAAATTATTAAATTAACCTTAAGGAAATTATTAAATTAACCTTTGGTTTATTTCCTTCCCCGAAATGTGGTCTTTATTAATCCATTTTTAATAAATAATATGTTATATCCTGTATAAATGGTTCATATTCCACATGAAATAAAGAGTAAAAAGGAGTTAAAATTTCACTTAATCTCTACCTTGATGGACGGTTTAGATTAATTGACCTTTAGAATTCTGGCCCCCTCTCCACCTATAAAAAATGCCTTTCCTCCATCAAAAGAGCATTTAAGACATCCATAAAAAACACATATTTAAAGGTTTATAGTCAAGGAGAGAGAAGAGGAATTCTCCCTAAAGGATTTCTAAGGCGATCACACCGTCGAAAGGAGGTAAATAAAATTATTCTTTTCACATGTCTATTGACGTGATTATCATATTGTTCAAAGATTTTGGGAATCATGTATAAAAATATAACTTACACTTTTAGTTTCATTGATTATGATCAACAATTATTGCATTAAGTTCAGTAAGGGAGTGCCACAGGTATGTTTTAAATTTTCAATCAAATCTAGGACATTTTTGCACCTAGTTTGCTTACAAGGCATTGTTTAATGAATTGAAAAATGTGTTAAAACATTTGTTTGTCTGTTTGTCTATATTGCTTATCGAAAGAAAAAACTCCTAATTCATGTTATTTTTGATATTTTTTCAATGAGAAGCCACAGAATCTATATGGTGGTGACATACTTGGATGGAAATAAGATTGTCCTATTAAAGCGTTTGACTTCGAAAATGTAAATTCAGTATCTTTCTTTTAGATCAGTACAATATACTTAACATGTTTGTATTTTTCTTCTCATTATTTCACAACTTGAACTATGTTTTTATGTACAAAAAAATTGAAAGTTAGAAAGATTATATTATGGACTTTAACTTGATGTTTAAATCCCAGAAACTATGTAATAAGGGAAAAATGTGTTGAATTTTGGTTTAAATTCACTCTTGTTGGTCAAATATTCATTTTATTTATTGCATTATTACATTATGTCTTTTTTATTCTAATATTATCTAATAATGAAATTACAGTTGTTCGCCTCAATCCCTTAAGCTTTTCACGATGTGTTCACGCCCTCTGTCCGCTGCCAAGAGTAGTGATCGCAAATATGGGTTTGAGTGACATAAGCTCCGTATCTTCAAAGTAGCAAAGGGGGCCACGAACTGAAGTTCAAGAAAAGGCAAAATCTTATCACCAAGAGGTGTGGGGTGGAAATAACTATTGAGATAATGCAAAAAAGCTTATCAGTAAGACACCTACAACTCTATTTTTTACTCCATTTATTCTCATTCCTCATTTTCCCATAACAAGAAATTTATATTCCATCTCTTTCACAATACCTTTTATTTTTTTGAGCCTACCATTTACTAGTCTGAAACTAAACGGACCGGTACAGTTCCATTATAATGTGAAATCTCTTAGTTATAAGTAATTTATTATACATTGTTAATTCTCACATCGTTTATCTCCTTTACATGTTAATAAAGTTAACAGGGACGAAACCAGGAAATTTTTTTTTGGGGGGGAGGGGGGGTGCAAAATATGGTAAAATATATATTAACTATAAGTATATTTCCTAACAACATCTTATATATTCACCATAAAATATTATAATTGCACCACATACAAAACACAATTTTTACCAAAACAAAGATATGACATTGTAAAGTAATTATCGACACATAATACAAAGACTAGCGAAAACATGTTGAGATGTATCAAGGGTCTTTTATTTCCCATATTTTTACAACACAAAAATAAAACAATTAGAATTTATCATATATTAATTGAGCACTGCAATATCATATAAAAATTAAGAATTACAATAAGGGTAAAATTAATTAATAACAGTGGATAAAAAAATTGATTTATAATTCATTCCTAAACAAAAATTAATTAATAACAGTGGAAAAAATTAATTAATAACAGTGGATAAAATTGATTTACACTAAACAGGGGTAAATATGTTTTTTTACAAACACAAATTAGTCAATAACAATGGAAAAAATTAATATGAACTAATTACGCTTTTTAATATTAACTAATTAATACTAGGATTAACTAATTAACACTAACTATTTGTGTAATATAACATGGATAAAATTAAATAATAAATAGTAAATATGGGAGATAGATACTTTTGAATGATAGCTTTGAAAAAGTGGTGAAAGTTTTGGAAGGAGGTAAATTTTTGGCGTTGAATGAAATAAATGTAGTAGGTTAAAGTTAAAGGTTAGGTTAGTTAGAGAGTGAAAAGGCTCGTGGTTTGGGCTTTTTATTTTTTTTATTGGGTTTAAAAATAATGTAAATATATAGTATGGGATGTTTTTTTTCCAAAAGTTTGGAAGAGGCCATGGCCCCCCTCTACCATGGGTTAGCTTCGCCCCTAAAAGTTAGTGATTCACTTACTAGATGTTTTGTATATCTGCTAATGTTATAGTTTGAATATGTCACATTTTTGTTTCTTTGCTGGTGAGCGTTATGCAAGATTTAAAAAATTAACATTTTTTTAATTACAGTTATCGTAATCTTAAGCATTGAAGTGTGTCAATATGTAAATATATAGATTATCAAAATTATATAAATTTTCGTATCTACTAAAAATTTTTTTACATCACCTGGGATTATACTTAGTGTAATAAAATAGGTTTGATGTGATTATGTACCAAATATTTTTGGTGCTATGATTTTTAATTAAATAGTTCGGGTCATTGTAATGTGTATTGTGGACATAGTTGTGGTGGCATTGTTGTATGTTAACTTAACACCTTAGTTTAACTTTTTTGATTGACCTTTTTCGTCCTCCTTTTCATATTGTACTTTTAGCATATTTTGATTTGATGAATTAACCTCATTCAGTTATATGAACCGAGGTTATTGTTTAGGTCGCTCAAGTCTATACAAACCGTGCTGTAAATATGTGAGAATATTTATGTTAAGTGTGCAAATTTTTTGATGACGATGTAATCAATGGATACAAATTGTATCTCCTCGAATAAAATTACATTTGATTTTTTGCAAGTTGGCTTCTTTACTCTAGAAATGTTTATCCGTATGTGTTAGTTATATTTGAACTTGGGGATATGTGGAATGTATGAAAGTTTTTGAACTTCTTCACCTGCATATACCCTGTTGTTGAACATATCATGAAGTATTTTCTTGATTTATAATGTAGTTTGAAATTATTAAGTAAATGAATTCCATTTATTTTTATGAAATTTTTAACTTGTAGAGTTTTAGATATAATTGTTATGTTTTTAGTCATTTTTATTGTTTACTATATGTGAGAGTGGTGGCATGTGGTGGATGATTTTTTTTAATATTTAATTTATCTAATGGTTCATAGCACTTACAAAAATAAATTTTTTTCCTTAGAAAATAATATTTGTAAGTATTTTGAATTTTTAAAAAAAAATACATATTTTTTCATTTGTAAGTGTTTTGAACTGTTGCAAAACAAAAATGCTTACTGAATTTTGTAATCGTTCTGAACTGTTGCAAATTGAAATATTGCAACGGTTTTGAAAACATGCAAAATTTTCATTTGCAAGTGTTCAAAACCGTTGCAATTTTTTTTAATAACGGTTATCTAGAACGGACATTCGTTTACAATAAACCAATTTGCAATGGTTTTGAACACTTTCAAATATTTTGCAACTTACCAATTTGTAACGATTTTGAACACTTGAAAATGCCATTTGCAAGAGTTAACACCATGAACCTTTGGAATCAACAACTAGGTTACATCAATTTTAGATATCTTGAGATATTAGTCGAGAAAGACCTAGTTTGTGGCTTATTATCTCTTACGAAACAAACTTCCTAAGTTTGTGGTCCTTTCCAACAAGGAAAATAAATCAAGAGTTCCCATAGGAAGTTGAATACCATTATTACCTATCATGTTTAGGAGTTGATACACATGGATCTTATAGGTCCCATGTATACGGAGAGTATTGGTGGTAAGAAGTATATTTTAGTCATGGTTGATGACTTTTTGAGATATTCTATTATTGGATTTCTTATAGTATAGTCCTATATTGTTGACTTCCTAACAATCAAGTGACATGTTATACAGAATCAACATGGTGTCACTTTTAATCAGATGTGTAGTGACAATGGCAGTGAATTTAAAAGAGCCGAAGTGGATAGTGTCATACCCCGTAATTTTTAATAACTTTTAAATTAGATAAATTAATAGTTAATGAGGATTAATCGAAACTAATTATTAATTGGGATTAATCCGAATTTAGTATTACTAGAGATTAAAGTAATATATGATTCTAAATATTACTTAGTGATATATAAGTAATATATGAATATGATGTTATTTATATTTTCGTGAGTTACTAATACGACAATCAATGAAATTAAGTCGGGACGCAGTTATGGGACGTGTCGGGACTAATTTAAATAAATAAAAAGGAAAGATTATTTTATATCAACTTTATGGTCGTTTAGAGTGTGCCTTTGGGTCCGAAAGGGTCGAAATAGTCATAAAAGTCTACTCGGGTGTTGAATTCGAGTCTCGGGTCAATGAGGAGATGAAAGGACACCCCCCGTAGGGGTGTTTTACTCATTTTGCTTGGGAGATGAATAGTAACTTCATTTTTTGTCCTTTAGATTACCTCTAAGACTTTTTATTTAAATAATACTAGCCACTAAGTAAGATTCATTTCATCCTAAAACAAGTGAGAAGATTTGAGAGAAAGACAAAAGAGTCTTAGAGACAAAGTGAAAGTGTAGCTTGAGGAGAGGGAGAGTTCTTGGAGAACAGGAGTCACCTAGGGAAAACTAAGGGGACCACCACCATATCTCAACCTTGAACCACCACCATAATCACTGGAAAAGTCACCGAAAAAAGGGAAGGATAAGTTCTAACATTTTTCTTCATCAAAGGCTCAGACCGACTTTTAAGGCAAGTGATTCTTCCTCCATTTTAGTGATTAGCATATCCATGTTATAATAGGATTCTATTGTGGGATTCATGAAGTTATAAATTTGTAATTTATAATGATTGGTAAATCAAGATAATGGTTAGGAAAAATCATGTAGTCGAATACATAACATGTAGGAACTTTGATCACGATGAAAATTGAGGATTTTACATGTTGAGAAAAATATATGTTCTTAAGGTTATTGAAAAGGATGATAGGAATTGCATGTAGAAAAATCCTACCATGTTAAAAATGAAATTTTATGATTTAGTTATGAAATAATTATTCTAAATTCTGAGTTTTCAAGTTGGATAAAAATGGAGAATTCAGATTATTGAAATCTTGAGGTTTTAATGGGTTTGATGATAATCCCTTATGAACATGTGGAATTGATTTTTTTTATGTAGAAATCACCATGAATATGTTGAAATAATGTTAGAATAGTGATTCGGATTTCTTGATTCTGTTAGGATAGAAAACTAGTAATGTTTGGGTGTTTCAAATTGAGGAGAAAAGCAGAAAACTGGAACTATAGACGAACAGGAAAAACGATGACTTCGTTCGAACAAGACCTGACTTCGTTCGAACAAGAATCAATCTCATTCGAATGAGATCCCATCTCGTTCTAGTGAGATTTCTAACTTTAAACGAGATTTCTAGAAATCTCCAGTGTAGCCCAGAAAATTTGAGAAATTGTAATCTGGCCCAAAGTGAGTTTTTAAATAATTTTGGCACATTAATAGAGTGAGGAACTTGGGATTAATGTTGGAAAATTATAATATATTAAGGATTAAAATTATATGAGAGATATCTACATAATTATTATATGATTTAGAGGAGAATAATCGTTATGACCAGTACTAGTAACAATGAGGACATATACATGGGAACTTGGGTTAAATAAATGATTATGGGACAAATAATTACATAATATATGTACGATGTTAATCGTTATTACAAGTACGGGTAGTATTCGAAAAATACGATGGGCATTTGGGACAGGATAAATTCCTAATATGATATAGGTAATGTAAGTACCTAATACTAAATAGGTAGATGATAGTGCCTATTTGATTGATTGATGGCTTATGTGTATGATGTACCTAGCTTACTCGCTATCGAGGGAGGTTTGCGTGTGAGGGCAGTCATATCCTGATGAAACTAATGGAATTTTTGACTTGTCACTCGAGAACATAGAACTTAGTGATTGATCACCACTTTTGGGTGTGACCAGTAACTTGGGTGTGTAGCCCAAAGGCTTAGGACTATGTTCGCCTCCAATGTTTGTGTTTGATATTTGTGGTTCGAGGAATATTTACTGAACTTATAGTCACCCATACAATGACGAGATGTATTGGGATATGATAGCAGAGTAATGCAGCACTGCAACTGCGTCTCGGGGTGCAGTATTGTATATATATAATAGAGTGAATATATATATATATATATATATATATATATATATATATATATATATATATATATATATATATATATATATAATATTACTTGTATTATGAGAGAAGTACGTGGGAATGAATTGGGCTATGGATAGTGGATAAATTGGATTGATCTAGTTAGCGTGGGAACTGTAACTAGTATGTCTTAGTGGTACGTTAGGTGTGCACTCTAGATGAGAGGTTAGAATATCAAGAGTGAGTTAGATAATCTTACATGTATATAATTGATAAATATAGCATTTATTCACTTGCTATTTTATAAGCTGTTTTCACATCGGGCTTTGACCCGTTTCTTTGCATACTCTCTTCTCTCTACTATATCAAGTGTCCCACTGCAGGGACGTCAACCATAGAGGATTATGACATGTGGCGATCTATGGATGTTATGGAGTTTTTGAGCTTTATTTAGACGCTGTCACATTCATTAATCCATACTCTGTAGTTGATTTCATTTAGGTCATGTCGCCCAGAGGATACTAGTCTTTCCATCTCAGTCAGTTTATTTACTTGTATTGGAGTTGATTACATTTGGTTTACTTTGG
Organism: Sambucus nigra; assembly: GCA_949130495.1. Taxonomy (NCBI): domain Eukaryota; kingdom Viridiplantae; phylum Streptophyta; class Magnoliopsida; order Dipsacales; family Adoxaceae; genus Sambucus; species Sambucus nigra. The sequence goes on along the minus strand of OX422210.1, from coordinate 581,363,637 downwards.
ATTATTGTATGTGATTTTAACTGGAGAGTTTTATTCCAGTTGCATTTAATTTAGTTATGAACTTTACTCAATTGTTATTCAATGTGTGAATGGATTATGTTAAATGGTTTATGTTTTAAAAAGTGGAATTTTATTAAATTAAAATTTGAGTGTTTTTAACACATGTTTAATTAAGTATTAAGTGATTATAAAAATGTTTTCGACAATGATGCTACGAATGATCCAACTGTATATTCTTATTCAATTTGGTATGGGACTGATCTCCTTGTATTTAATTAAGTGGGGTGTTACAGGTGGTATCAGAGCATGGTTCTACAGTCTTTTAGGATTTGAACGGTTTACTATGCTTTCAGCTAAGCGTCCTTTGATGTAGAGCCCTATTACTAGGACTGTTGCATCCCTAATTGTATTTATACATTCTTCAGCTATTCTGTGATATCAAATACTGATGGTATATTCTCTCTCATTTTAGATGCCTCATCAATGTGAACCTTAACCCTCCCCAGCTCATGGTACAATGAATGTCGCAGAAGTTGATGCCATTATTACTCAGGCAGTCAACGCAACTTTAGCTTTTGTTCAATAAGTGCATGGAAACATTTTAGGGATGCCTTTCAGAAGGCACACCCACCAGAGTTTAAGGCGGGTTCTGATGTCGTGACTGCTAGCCAATGGAATAAGGATATCCAGAGGCACTTGAGAATGTTAGAATGCACGGAAGTTCAACGTCAGATACTAGCTATGTTTAAGCTTGTCGGGGCATCCCTGCAATGGTGGGAATCTATTACTACCACTGAGGAGAGAGATACTATGACTATCCAGGACTTTTGGGTACAGATCAACAACAAGTACTTACCTTCCGCCATCCAGAATGAGATGAGGCCGAAACTACTTGGCTTGAAATAGGAAGGGAAGACAGTGGCAGAATATTAGGAGGAATTTACTCGGCTGACTAACTTGGTGCCAACAGAGGTACCCACTGAGGAAATGAGAATTCAGATGTTCACTGATGGCCTAAACTATAAGATTCGCCAGCACTTATTGGGAAATATTTCCCTACATACTTACGCGGATGTTCTTAATACTGCAATGCTTTATTTCTAGGATAATCACTTACATGATCAGGGTGTCAAGTGGAGGATTGAGTCGATCCAGCAGGGCAAGACTAATGGAGGCAGTTCTAGCAGGACATAGTCAGGTTAGAGTTAGCAGCGACAGGGTGAGCAAGGTTCCCAGCTAGGCGACTATGCTAAACATTTATGATACAGAGGATTTTGATTTGGGAAGGGAGGCAATAGGTAGGGCCAGCATCAGGTCCAACAGGTCTAAGGGAGAGGTGATAATTGCGAGTAAGGTCGAAGACAACAGGGACAAACGGAGGAAAGTTCACTGACAGATGTTTTGTGTGTGGTAAGCATGGCCAGAAGAGGTAGGATTGTCCTCATAAGGGCAAGATTCCTCAGTAGGGAGCACGACAGGATCCACATAGACTAGCATTTCCACCACCCGCCCTCCCAGCACCAGTTTAGGTTCCACCATTATCTCCCATTCCAGCAGCTCTAGCACAACAGGGTCAGTATGGGCTTGTATACAATGTCCATCAAGCTGCGGTTCAGCAGCCACTGCCTGTGATTGAGGGTATGTTTTCTATCTATGGGGCGCATTCTGTTTAACACGGGGGCCTCACATTCATTTGTATCCACTAGATTTGCATGGGATGCAGGGTTATTAGATATAGCAGATAGCACTGTTACTTATGTAAACTCACCGATGGGTGGTGGGATGCATATTTACTTTATATGTGGTTATGTGAGTATAGAGATTGGGAGTCTGATTTTACCGACAGATTTACTTGATTTGGACATGTCCGAGTATGATGTGATTATCGACATGGCTTGGCTTATTGCATATAGAGCCATGATTGACTGTTATAGCCAGTGTATTATTTTTGCTATTCCGGGACATGAGATCTTTCTTGTGGTGATGCCTCATTTTGAGGGAGGGTCATTTACTCATTTGTATTATGTAGAGGAGGAGACCTCTATGGGAGTAGTAATATCCCTTGATTCAATACCGATAGTTTGTGAGTTTGCGAATGTATTCTAGGAGATACCGGGATTACCTCCCAGTAGGGAGATTGAATTTGTGATTGATTTAGCACCGGACATTCGGCCTATTGCTCGTGCGCCTTACCGTACGGCTTCAGCAGAGATGAGGGAGCTCAGGGATCAAATAAAATAGCTCTTGGGGAAAGGGTTCATTCGCAGGAGTACATCGCCTTGGGGTGCCCCGATATTATTTGTAAAGAAGTGAAACGATTCTTTAAGGTTGTTCATAGATTATCGGGAGCTTAACAAATTCATGATACGGAATAAGTATCCGTTGCCTAGAATTGATGACCTGTTTGATCAGCTAAGATAAGCATCCTACTTCTCAAAGATAGATTTGAGATCAGGGTATCATCAACTGCGTATCGGGGAGCAGGATGTTTCTCAGACTACTTTCTTGGCCAGATATGGATCTTAAGAGTTTTGAGTTATTCCATTTGGGCTAACTAATGCGCCGACGGTATTCATGGACTTGATGAATAGGGTGTTTAGAGAGTTCTTAGACCAGTTTGTCATCGTTTTCATAAATGGCATCCCGATTTATTCTCAGATTGAGGAGGAGAATGTCGGGAAATTGCGATAGGTCCTACAGACCCTACGTGAGCGTTAACTATATGCGAAATATGAGAAGTGTGAGTTCGGGATTCGGGAAGTTCAGTTTTTGGGGAATGTTGTGTCTGAAATGGGGATATTGGTGGATCTTAGTAAGGTATCAGCGGTGAGGGAGTGGGGACAGTCCACGACAATGACTGAAGTGCGTAGTTTCTTGGGATTAGTCGGTTATTATAGACATTTTATCCGAGATTTCTCAAAGATAGCGGGTCCGTTGACTAATTTAACCCGTAAAGGTGTACCATTCGTTTGGGACGATGCATGCCAGTTAGCATTCGTCGAGCTGAAAGATAAGTTGACTCTATCACTAGTATTAGCACCGCCTAAGCCAGGAGTGGAATACTTAGTTTACACTGATGAATCCTTACAGGGGCTTGGTGGAGTTATATAGTAGGAAGAGAAGGCCATAACTTATGCCACTAGAAATCTTAATCCTCATGAGAAGAATTAACCCACCCACGACTTAGAGCTTGCGGCAATCGTGTTTGCCCTTTGGATATGGAGACACTATTATTTGGGGGAGAAGTTTTGCCTATTCATGGATCATAAGTCACTGCAGTATTTATTCACTCAGCGGGAGTTAAACATGCACCAACGCAGGTGGCTTGAGTTCATGAAAGATTATTAGTTTGAGATACATTACCACCCGGGAAAGGCAAATGTGGTAGAAAACCTGTTGAGTCGAAGGTCGGTAGGTGAGTTGGCCATGGTATGGAAGGCGAAATGGAAGGAACTGGGACATAAGGATGTTGTTGCCCAATCATTTATGTCAGCTATGACTGTTACACCTCAGATTGTGACGAGGGTGGTTCAGGCTCATGCAGTCGATCCGTTTTGTCAGGATAAAAATCGACAGCTTTTAGCCAGAGGAGTAGAGTCTTACTCTGTGAGTTCAGATGGGGGCTTGCGCTTCAACGATAGGTTGATTGTTCCAGAGGGTGTGGATTTGAGACATGCTATGATGACAGCGTCGCACGGATCTAGATTTACGATACATCCTGATGGGGATAAGATGTGCCAAGATATGCGATGACAGTATTAGTGGAGCGGGATGAAAAGGGACATTACTAAGTTAGTCTCTAAGTGTAACACTTGTCAGTTAGTGAAAGTGGATAATCAAAAGCCTGTTGAATTTCTGCATCCATTAGAGAGACCGACGTGGAAATGGGAGAGCATATCTATAGACTTCATCACATGTTTACCTACTTCTCAGAAGGGTTACGATTCTATATGGGGAATTTTTAATAACTTTTAAATTAGATAAATGAATAGTTAATGGGGATTAATTAGAATTAATAATGAAAAATTAATTGGGATTAATCCAGATTTAATATTACTAGAGAATAAAGTAATATATGATTCTAAATATTACTTAGTGATATATAAGTAATATATGAATATGATGTTATCTATATTGTTGTGAGTTACTAATACGACAATAAATGAAATTAAGTTGGGACGCGGTTATGGGACGTATCGGGACTAATTTAAATAAATCACAAAGAAAAATTATTTTATATCAACCTTATGGTCATTTCAAGTGCGCCGCTGTGTCCGGAAGGGTCGAAATAGTAAGAAAAGTCTACTCGGGTGTTGAATTCGGGTCTCGGGTCAATTAGGAGATGAAAGAACACCCCGAAGGGACGTTTTAGTCATTTTGCTTGGGAGATGAATAGTAAATTCGTTTTTGTCCTTTAGCTTACCTCCAAGACTTTGTATTTAAATAAGACTAGATACTACGTAAGATTCATTTCATCCTAAAACAAGTGATAAAATTTGAGAGAAAAACAAAAGAGTTTTAGAGAGAAAGTGAAAGGGTAGCTTGAGGAGAGGAAGAGTTTTTGGAGAAGAGGAGTCACATAGGGAAAACGAAGGGGACAACCACCATCTCTCCACCTTTCACTACCACTATAGTCATCGGAAAAGTCATTGGAAAAAGGGAAGGAGAAGTTCTAACATTTATCTTCATCAAAGGTTCAGACCGACTTTTAAGGCAAGTGATTCTTTCTCCATTTTAGTGATTATCATGTCCATGTTAGAATAGGATTCTATTGTAGGATTCATGAACTTAGAAATGTGGAGTTTATAATGACTAGTAAATCAAGATAATAGTTAGGCAAATTCATGTAGTTGAATACATAACATGTAGGAACTTTGATCACAATGAAAATTGAGGATTTTACATGTTGAGAAAAATATATGTTCTTAAGGTTATTGAAAAGGATGATAGGAATTGTATGTAAAAAACTCCTACCATGTTAAAAATGAAATTTGATGATTTTGGTATGAAACAATGATTCTAAATTATGAGTTTTCAAGTTGGATAAAAACGGAGAATTCAGATTACTGAAATCTTGAGGTTTTAATGGGTTTGATGATAATCCCTTATGAACATGTGGAATTGATGTTTTTATGTAGAAATCACCATGAATATGTTGAAATAATGTTAAAATAGTGATTCGGATTTTTGGATTCTGTTAGGATAGAAAACCAGTACGGTTTGGGTGTTTGAAATTGAAGAGAAACGCATAAAAAAGAACTGTAAACAAACAAGAAAAATGATGACTTCGTTCGAACGAGATCGGACTTCGTTCGAACGAGAGTCAATCTCGTTCTAATGAGATCCCATCTCGTTCTAACGAGATTTCTGACTTCAAACGAGATTTTTAAAAATCTTCAATTCAGCCCAGAAAAGTTTGAGAAATTGTAATCTAGCCTTGAATGAGTTTTTAAATAATTTTGGCACATTAATAGAGTGAGGAACTTGGGATTAATGTTGGAAAGTGAGTAAATATTAAGGATTAAAATGATGTGAGAGATATCTACATAATTATTATATGATTTAGAGGATAATAATCATTATGACAAGTACTGATAACACCGAGGTCATATATAAGAGTACATGGGTTAAATAAAAGATTATGGGAGAAATAATTACATAATATATGTACGATGTTAATCATGATTACAAGTATGGGTAGTATTCGAGAAATACGACGGGTACTTGGGATTGGATAAATTCCTAATATGATATAGGTGATGTAAGTACCTAATACTAAATACGTAGATAATAGTGCCTATTTGATTGATTGATGGTTTATGTGTATGAAATACCTAGCTTACTTTCTATCATGGGAGGTTTGCGCGTTAGGGCAGTCATATCCTGATAAAACTAATGGGATTTTTGACTTGTCACTCGAGAACATAGAACTTAGGGATTGATCACCACTTTTAGGTGCGACCGATCATTTGGGTGCGTAGGTATGTGCATAGCCCAAATGCTTAGGACTATGTTCGCCTCCAATTTTTGTGTTTGATATTTGTGGTTCGAGGAATCTTTATCGAACCTATAGTCCCCCATACAGTGACGAGATGTATTTGGACATGATAGCAGAGTAATACAGTACCGCAACTGTGTCTCGGGGTGCAGTATTGTATATATATATCTATATAATAAGGAGCAATGGTGTTTTTACTATTCATAAGTTTGAAAGACATTTAATGGTTTAGATTGAAGCCAAAAATGTTAGAAATAGATGGCTGAGATTAATTCATATCAAAGACATGACCCAAAACCCTAACCCACGATCTCAGATTGCAGCCGCCCTCTTCTCACTCATCCGCCCCCACTCTCCTCACACGAACTCACCCTCACAAGCCCTACCCCGTCTCCCCCATTCTATCCCCCATCCTCCTCCTCCCCTCAGTCGCCGCCCCCTCCTCCTCTCCACATCTCCCCTTCCTCCTGTCCACCGCACCCTTAGAGTTAATCTCCTTCTCTCTTAATTTCGTAATCTCCCACTTTTTGTGTGTTGATACGATTTTTTCCAGATCTAATTTTACCCTCCTACAGGTATATCCCTATCAGTCTCTTATATTTGTGTAGATCTGAAATTAATAGTTTGGGTTGTTCATACTATTAATGGTTTGGGTTGAATCATAAATTTTAATGGGTATTTTTTTGGGTATGTTCACAGATACAAAGTGTTCTTTGTTCTCTCTTTCCATTAATTTTTTTTTTAGAGATTAGTTGTTTACCTATGAATTTGATAGTACAGTTTCCCCCAATTTATTTTGTTGTTTGTAGGATGACTTTTTCATTTTTTTGGGTGGGTTTGAACTTCACAGTGGGTTTTGAAGGTTTTTTTTTTGTTATTATTGTTTTATATATCATTTTACTTTCCATGTATGAAAACGTCAAGTTTAAAACTAACTTAATTAACATCATAGGTGGTTTTGAACTTCACAGTGGGCTTTCAATTACTCTATTGCTTAATGTCTCTTCTTTAGATTAAGGGGTATTATTTGGACAAACTTTCCTATGCAGGTTAGTGTAGGTTGTACACTAAGGACCACTTATAATGTTAGTTTCATTTAGGGAATTTCTCCCTTGCATACTCCACAAGCATTAAATTAAAATTTAATATTTAGTTAGTTTGATTATCCGTGAAGAAAATATGTGTTTTTTTCCAAAAAAATATGCATAGATGTGTATGATTTCTTTATATAGTTCACATTTATTATTTCTTTTAAATAAAATTCATTGATTCTAATTACTTAATTATGCCTCTCGCACGCTCGAATTGTCATTAACATGCTATTATACTTGGTTGAAATGCAGGTTGCTTCATTGATTGTCATTATATACATTGGGTTGGAGTGTAGTGCATCGAATTATTCTAAGGTATAGAATTTTGTGTTATGAATGACTCATATTTTTGTGTACCTTATTAGTTGACACCGGTAGAATTTGTGTGTAGGTATGATTCGCTGAGTATCCCTTTTTGTGTGTAAGTATAGTTCAAATTTACCTCTCCAATCAGTCGCTGCTCTAAAAAGACCTCCCAAAGATGTTACATTCAATCAAGCGCCCAAGGCTAAACAACTTCATATACGGAGTCAAATATTTAAGTATGCTTATGGTCATCTCAAGAGATATAGAAAGCTATGGAGCAGAAAAATAAGAATACAATGCTTTCGGGAGTAATATGGATGGCTACCAATTCTGAAATAAGTAGGCCCACAATAGATTAGGGATAGGCAATGGGAAAAATAAGTATCTAATGAGTACATGGATGGGTAAATTCAGGCGCGATTTTTTCTATCCTGGGCGTCCTGGAATTACAATGTTTCTTTTCGTTGTCGTGGGAAAGATAAGTATGCATGACCTTCAAGTATGAGTTTCTTCAAAACTCTTCACCTTAAAGATGTGTTTGTTTTATGATATATCTTAAAACTTTTAAAAACTTGCATCCTTATTTTCGTTTTTATTTTTATTTGTTGAAAATAAGTTTTAGTAATCATTATATGTTTGGGGCATCTGTTCAATATAGACATTTTTTGATTTTTTTACTCAAAACGTATTGTTATTGCTATGTTTCTTGACTTGATGTATTTTAATTGTTCAAAAACTCTGACCCACCGACAAATAATTAGAGGTTTTAATACCATTTTTTATTACTTTGGAAATATTTGTATTTTAGGTAATGTTGAGATATATAATCGATGAGACCTCTTGCGATAAAGAATTATGGGCAAAACCCCTGTTTAGACCTCAAGAATATTTTAAACCCCTGCTTCAGACCTCTTGAACCCCTGCTTGAGACCTCTTCAGTATTTTAAAAAGGATACGGAATTTTCATTAAAAAGGATGCTGAATTTGTATGCTCAGCAGTTTTAATCCATTTCCACGATATTTTCTCAAAGAAAGGTGTAGGACAAAGAAAAGTCGATCGTGTGAGAATTACTACTGCAATAGAAGATGTCGCACATTATGTGTTGTATATAATTTCTTGATTTATAATTTTTCTAACATTACGTGCGTTGATTTCTACTTTTTCTACAGGATATCTCACTAAGACCTTTGTTGTAGGTACACTTTTGGTGTCCTGGCTTTATACCTCTCTTTATGACTAAGAAGAATATGGTTCATATTCCCAGCTCCATCTATTATTACACATCTTCCTGACTTGGTTGAAGGTACACTTTTGTTTATCATGACTTAGTTGAATTTGTTTACTTTTTTGGATGGAAGAAACCACTGAATTTGTTTAAGTTTTCAACCTCTAAACCACACTTGATATGCGACACAAACTGACGTAACAATCAATTTGCAAATAGTTGAGCTAAACTCCTAAATTGCACTAAAAATTGTAAAACCGAATCAACACACTTTTGGTGAATTTCAATCACAACTATTGAACTGAATTGAACAAGTACGAAGGTTTAAGGTGAATTACAATTATTGAACTGAGTCTCCTTCCCTCGGGACTGAAATTTGAGTCACTTGAAATCCATATATAATAATCTTAGATTTGTTAAGGTAAATGATTTGATTTTATGCAAAAATTTATGTAGTGAAGTTGGGATAAGACACCAATTGTTCTTATACAATAGGCAGTTATGTTATATAATATGCAGTTTCAAATACAACTATTTTCCCTCTTCAGCTTTTGTTTGCTAATTTTTTTGAAAGAAATATGATGGTTTCATTTCTTAGTAACTTTCCTAATAATTGATAATCTGCCTAGCTTTTGTTTCCTAATTCATCTCTTAAGAATCGAGAATCTGCCCAGTACATGAGTGTTATGTTTGCATTTACTTTGTTTTGGCAGATAACAGAGTTCTTGATCAGTTAATTATATCTATTGTAAATAACACTCGAGAATTGGGAGAATAAAACTCTACCTCACTATACGATATGAGTTTTAAAGTTTGCAGTTTCTGATTTGGCTTTGAATAATAAGGTTAAAGCATGTTTATATTTCAAATATAGTATATGTACGGTTTGAGGTTTTATCTCTTAAGTCGGTATGATTATTGTCTATTATCTCTTATTATATTTGAATGATGTTGTTGAGTATGTTATGAATTTTGTCGTTGAGGTACTTGAACGAGAAGGGGTTTGTTTGCGCAAAGCAGCTCCAACGCAAAGAAGCTCCAGAAAAAATATAGAAAGAGAGCGTGAATCACTATTTTAGTTATCTATATATTAGATATAAGGGGACGAATGGCGTAATAGTAGTTTTTTCTATTTAAATGCTCATGATATATTATTCTTTAGTGTCCGATCTCAATTGCGTCAAACTTGGCTGTTTAGATGATTACAAAACAATAGTTGTTTTATGTCTCTTATTATGAAATGCATTAAATTTGTGTTTAATTGAACGGGCTACGAATGTAATTTGTAAGAGGGAAATAAGCCAAAACTGAAATTTATTTCTCAAAACTGAAATTTGGTACATTAAGAGGGCGTTCCCTACACGCACTAAGTCAGTTGGAAAGGGAAGAAAAAGAGGAGGCGACAGCCAAAGTCACAGCTCATCCGTGTTCTTTCTCTTTGCTTTTATAACAGCAAAGCTACAATATCTTTTGTTTCAAATTTAAAAAAAGAAAAGAAAGCATCTGTTTAAAAAACATTCCAGTTGATTGAGTAGTGGAGGGGAACTGATACAACACGAAGACACAACACAATAACACACATGGTGTGTTTGTCTCTAAGGCACGTTAAAATGTACTTTCTCGACTAAATAATACCTATGACCTTTAACTTTAACAATTGTAAAAATTTGGCCCTTAAATGTCTCATTGTTATAAGGTTCAAGTACTATAGGCGTATCAAATGGCAACCTCAAGCAAGGCTGCTGCTTCCTATGACATTACCCTGTGCCGCCTCTGTTTTTGTATTTTTTGTTTTATTATTTATCTGAAATGACACTTAATTTAGTTTCTAACACTTTATAATTTCCGCTCCACACTCATTCCTCTCCATTTCTCACAGTCGTAGCAAAAGACTTCGGATAAGAGCAATTGATTGTCCTAGGCGTTATGTAATCACATAATCTCAACATCCAAGAAAGGGTTGTAATCATCCCTTCAATGATTACAACCGCGGTGAACAGTTTGGAAGCAACCGTGGACCTCTTGGCTGCATCATATATATTGTTTATTGCGAAGCGTAAGAATGGAAACCAAGAGGCGATGTATTTTTCAGCAAAGATTCCTAGATGATTCCTAGAGGTATGGTTATGAGTTTGAATGCAATTTCATTTTATTATTAGAGTTCAAATTGGCTTTCAAATCAGGTTTATTCAATTATTAACACCGAGAGAGATGTTTTCCTACAATTGTTGGTCAATAGGTTCGTCACCGAGAGAGATGTTTTCCTACAATTGTTGTCTTTCAAACCAAGAGGCGTTAAAATGGTAGATTTGTGTTGTATATTTTCCAAATCAACTTATTAAGATTTTATTCTTTTAGTTTCTTTAATTCGATTTTTTCCAGGTCTGAAAATTGCACTGTGGATTAAAATAAGTATATGTTTCAATGCATTGTACTTTAATTTCACATGAACTACTCACTTATTCATGTTTCGTTTTAGATTGATCCTAATATATGTCATTGAAATTTTTTTATGACATTTTGAATGCAACTTAGGTATTTATTTGTGTGTTGGTAGAAGGATGGTGCAATATTATCTGAACAGATTGAGGGTTTCACATATATGTAAATATTTTTGTTCATGCTGCACTGCTTATGATATTATATTTTAGAACATGATGTTTAGATGGTCTTATGGTTTTGAGTAAGTAATGTATATGACTAGATTCCTCTGTTTTGCTCTATCAATTTCTGTTTTGATTTATTCCTCTGTTTTTAATGCTATATTATGCATATTACCATCAATGTATCTAAATTTTCTCTGTGATTGTATTAGCTTTAAGTGTTATTTCAATGGCATATTACACAACTGATTCATTTCAATGGCATATTACACAATGTTACATATGTAGATTTTATTTCCCCAGTGTTGCATATGTAGATTCTTTTTTAAGTTAAGACAAATAGTTTGGCCATCGTCAATGTGATGAAAACAACATATTTGTGATGCAAAAGTGTTGTTGCCATTTTTGGCAATATCTTGGTGTTTATTAGTATGTCTTGTAATATGACGTGTATCATTAATCAGGTCTATATTGATATGGTTTGATAGAGTGTTATCATAAACTATGTTTTTTCCCGTCGTTTCACTTATATATAATGACTGTCTAAATCAATCTGTGTAACCATATAGTGCATATTTGTAAAATGTATATTAAGACTTAGTTTGGTTTTGCCTTTGATTGTAACCTCATTATAAGCTAATTTTGTTTTAGAAAATAAACATTATATATCAATTGTTTAAGATTTCATTATACATGGTTCTTTATAATTTAATTACATTTGGATATTCAGGGCATGCATTTAATGATAGAAGGCGCCCACATCCGACTTAATGGATGGCATTAGGTTGTAGTGGGGGCATTATTGGACCCACGGAGGGCAGATTTGATAGCTTCTTTCCGAGCTCTATGTGGAACTTGAGCATACTGATGTTTATGGCAGAGTGAAGTAGATCTTGAGATCCATTATATATGTTTAAGAAGTTAAGAAGAATAGATGAAACTGATTTAACATATTCTACAATATGAAAATCACATCAAATATTAATCTTTTTATTTTCATTAAGCATTCCTATTTTATGCTATTGTAGTATGTGTACATGATCCAAATTTTAGAAGTTGAATTTAGCATGTTTTCTTATACAGTGTCTCAAATTTTAGTCTGGAAACTCAATTCAAAGGTTTGGAAGCATAATTGGATTCATATTTGTTCTAAAAAAAGTTTATAAGGCACAGTTTTAAAACACAGGTGAGACATTGAGAGTAGAGAGAACGAGAAGAGTGTGAGAGAGGAGAATCGGAAACTGATAAATTGGTTACCTAATTTTCCCTTTGCAAAAATATCAACACGACTCCAATTGTTGTTCTCCATAGATTCTCCCCCCCCTCAAAACACTACATTTTCAAAACTAAACAAATACAGTACATATTTGTCCGTGAATTCATTGACTTTTCTTTTCCTCATTTGTCTTCCATCACATGTACGCATTTGGCAGGAAATATGAAGACTAACGTGAGGATGTAGCAGTGAAGCATACAAAACAGTGGATTCATTAGGTTGCAATAATGGTAGCTCAACGGGTGCAAAAGTGTCCAGGTATCAGAATGTAAGTTCATCTCAACACTTCATTCTTGCTATTAAATACTTCCTCACTCCCAAATAAAAAAAATTAGTATTTACTTTTGGGTTGTTTCACATTAAGAGTACCATTTTCTGAAAATAGTATATGAAATTTTGGCCCTATCGTCACCACTCAATACCTGCCATCTACTCTATCCACCTTAATTCACGGCGGCACTTTATAAATCAAAGAGGTTTGTTAATTTAGGATTCAATTCCCTCTACCTATATAGATTTCATAGTTTCTTGGTTGTGTTGCTGAGAAATTAACATTATTTTGTACATCAAAATACAGTTTGGAATCATTGCTGAATGAATAAGTTTCATGGAATCATTATTTTAATTATGTTGTATGTAATTGATTACTCATTTAGGTGTTTGATTGATTTTCTAATGACCCCCGTATCCATATTTTAATTGAGATATGATGATTATAAGTGTTTTAAAATTTCATTTTGAATGTTCTGTTGTCAATTATTTCATCAACTGTTTAATGTTTGACAGTCTGATGTCAAAGCTCTATTGGTTTTAATATCATGTATGGTATGTTTCTATTTCTGATTTGGTAGAGTGATAAAAAATGGACATATATTTCTTACGCTTAAAACATCATTATTAGTAAACATTGAACAATCAATTCAGAATATAGAAATTTGATAGGATAGAAATAGGCATTCCGGATGGTTATTTCCTAAAATATCGATATACCCGAATATCCACGATTGTTGACTAGAAAGCTCTCAGCATTGTCACAATAATTAACTGCTATGATGTAGTTGGGGTTTTGTATCTTTAAACTCTGTCAGGATTGGTGTGTTTGATTCCACACAGAGATAAATAATATGCTGAAATCCTTCTTTATAAAGGCTACTCTTATTCATCTTTCCCACTTTAATCCACAGAGAGGAATGTACAACAGAAATAAAAAGGCGATGGAACTCATCGCCAAAGGGTGGAATGCTGTGAAGGATGCTGATAGAGTGATTGATTACTACGAACTCAATGATAGACGCCTGATACCTCTCCTCAAGACAGCAAAGGATAACTTTGAATTGGTTCTGCAGGTTAACTCAAATACACATGCCAGATATTGGTTGTCCTGACTGCATCTCAAATACCATGTCCTTGGGGTATGTAAAGCTATAGGAGCTGCATTATTAGTCGAAGCTGTAGGTATGGGCGATCCAGATGCAGAATATGAATTGGGATGCCATTTAAGAGTTGAGAATGATTACATTTCGTCAGATCAGCAAGCCTTCTATTATTTAGAGAAGGCAGTGGACCAGTTGCATCCAGGTGCTCTTTAGGAGCTATGGCCATCAAGAGAAGGAGGCATACATTGCAAGGAACGCATGGGTGGAGATGTGTTGGGATCTTGATGCTACCATGGCTCACAAGTTTAAGGAGATTGAGGCATTTTTGAATGACTGCAACTAAGATATCCGCAGGCTAAAACTTGGAAATGGTCTACAGATCTAATTTTGTTTGGTTATTTTACTATAGAGTTGTTAGTTAAAGTGAAAAATTACCATCACACTACCATATGTTTTGATATTCAACCTTTTGTGCAGGATATGACTGCAAATCTATACATACCGGATGCACACATGTATATATATGCAGTATAAATGGTGAGACAGTTCAATAGAAAAATGAAAAACATTTCCAAAACTATTTTCAACCATTTTCGAAAAGTTTTACGTGAATGTTTAAAAAACATTATGATCTTTGGTTTGTTTTCAGAATTAAAAAACATTACAAGCTTTAGAAATTTTATCGGGGAACGAAATTTTCAACATTTTGCTATTAGGTACTTTAAAAATTTTGGAATTTTCGTCGTGCCTTTGGGCACGAGCATACATAAAGAAGTTGATCCTGTATTATGAACTCGAGATCAACTGTAGCTTTAGTGGGCACTTTCCATCATATTAAGGCACGTCTTTATGCATTTCAAAACTATCAGCGTGCCTTCAGACACGGGCATACCCTAGTATATATATATATAAAGTAGGAAACTTATGTATGTCATAAGATTAAAAGATGATGCCATCTTTATGAGTTTTTTTTCACTACATATTTTGCCCCTTACAAATTTGGATTCCCCCTATTTTGACACACTCTAATTTTTTTCTCCCCTCTCTTTGAAATTCAAAAACAAGGTTAAAATAGTAATATACCATTTTGATCTCATTTTTCTTACTCTTAGTATCTCCTGTCACTATCTCCTCTCACTATTCCCCCTGACACTCTCTTCTCTCTATTCGTCTTCTCTTCACGATGCATCTCTTCCATCTCTCTCTCTCTCTCTCTCTCTCTCTCTCTCTCTCTCTCTCTCTCTCTCAGGAGACTTCTCTCTCTCATTACCTTATTTCAATAGCTGATTTCAATTTTGTGAACAACCAAAACCCCAATGGCGGGTATCAAAATCGAGAATATCCTGTTTGTGTATTAAATCCTAAATGATAGGTTTCTTCAAATAATTTTCAAATCAAAGTGTTTATGTAGATCTCATTTTTAGTGTGTTTATGTTTTGGGTTGTAGATCTCACTTTTGTGTTTTAGGTTATAGATCTCAAATCAAGGTGAATATCCAATTAATTTTTTTTTTATATTTTGGGTTGTAGATCTCACTTTTAGTGTGTTTATGTAATATGAGAAACAAAAGACACTCTTAGGGCTCTTACCTTAGTGTATTTATCTTAGGGTTGTTTAATTTGTTGTACAATTTTTAGATTTTGTTCAATTTTAGGGCCATTTTGTTTGGATCTTTGATGTTAACTCTTATCTACATTTATCTCATGTTTTTGTTAACATTTTAGGGATTATTTATGTTGTTATTTTATATTCTAGGTATTAACTTTAGTTGAAGGTGAAATTTGGCATTGATATTCTTTTTTCGATTTATGTTTTTCATATTTAATTATTGATATTCATTTTTCGTTTAATGTTTTTCATGTTTAATTATTGTTTGGTTCCATATTTGTTTGTACTAACTGTTTTTCTCTTAATTTTATTTTAGTTCTCCAATGTATTTTTAAAGTGGTTCGTGTTTTTCATTGTATTCTTAATAACATGGTATGATTTGGTAAACTTTTTAATAGTGTTAACTATGATTTACTGCTAATTTTTTATTTTCTCTCTTTTTACTTTTTAATGCTTGATGGGTTTATATTTGGGGAATGCATATGAAAGGTGGGTATGACAGTTTTGTCTTATGGCAATGTCATGTATTCCCGATGATTTTGTCTTTTCTTTGTTAGATCTAAAAGCTGATTTGAAGATGATGGTAAATCCAAATAAAATGGTCCGGCTTATAAATTGATGCCAGGGGATACAGTTTGCTTTTTGATCTGAACCTTTTGTGCTTAGTTTATACAATTTAATGTTAAATATCTTAATGATTATGA
The DNA here is from genome assembly GCA_949130495.1 of Sambucus nigra. NCBI lineage: Eukaryota > Viridiplantae > Streptophyta > Magnoliopsida > Dipsacales > Adoxaceae > Sambucus > Sambucus nigra. Next base: position 581,347,449 of record OX422210.1, on the reverse strand, counting down.
AATATCAATGTGGGTTTTATACTAGTTATGTTTTCAATATATTGTAACATTGCTCCTCGATGATTCGTAGGCTTAAATACTTCACCGCATTCGAAATGAAATGAATCAAAATGTTAGTTGGCTAGCAGATTTTGCACGTGCACACAACTTTTTATGACCATATACCTCAACTAAGTTCTTTTCTTTCATTATTCATTTGTTCATATGATTTTGTAGGCTTAAGTACTACGTGAATTTATGTATACGAATGAAGAAAAATATGTTAAAGAGCATATGTCGTGGGTCGATCCTTTGTTATTGGATTTTGCTTTAGGTTTTAATATTTTCACACCACAATTTGCCAAACAAGTGGTACTGTGTAAATTAATGTTTGAGCACTATTTTTGTATAGGTTTATATTTTCCAAACAATATTTTCACTTCAAAATTTGCTTTTTATCGTAATCTAAACTTTTTTTTTATTTCATGAAGAGGCACACAGTTATAGATTGGTGAGCCTCCTATTAGTCCCTTACTTTTCATCTTCGTTGAAATAATTGACCGGTAAAACCAGTATACCTTTTTTCTTTTATTTTATTTCTATTTTTGTTCATGTATATATTGGTTTTGTGTTTGTGTTGTTTTAATTTGTAGTTGGTTTGCTTTGCAACTATCAATAGGGTTTCATTTAAGTACCTTTATCTCTCATTGCCTATTATTATTCACATTCAAAAGTTTCTTTGTTTGACCATTACATGTACTAGGTAAAACTCTGTTTTCCTTTTTTTTTTTCTTATGTCTAGATTGCTGTTACTACTGGAAGATACACAAACGGATAACCATAATACCCACAACATCTTCTGAAGGTCTATTCATTCAAAGTTGTTCCAATTTTTTCACCCTTACTAGGATGGTTTGGTTACATTTGTTTAATTTCACAGGATATATTGTAACTTTGTTTTTAGTTATTTATCAAAGTTTAGTCCATCCTATTGAAAGAAAGGTGTAATACATCTAATTGCAGTGTAAAGTTTAGTCCATGCTATTGAAAGAAAGGTGTAATCCATCTAATTGCAGTGTTAATTTGCATAACCCTGAAGACGATGTATGCGATATATTTCCTTGCTTCTGAAAATCGGATCACTCCATCTGCAGTTTTTCCGCACCATTGCTCTTAGATCCTCTTTTAGATGGAGAAGGCGAACTCAAGAATGATTTTTATATTAATGGTGATAATTCAGCTGAGTTTCTTGATGCTGTGAATGTTATTAATAATGCTCTAGCTATGCAACATTATTGGAGGAGTATGCGAATATTTTTTTTACGTAAGTTTCTCTCAATGTGGTGGTTCTTTTAATTTTTTTATAAGGCAATAGTGGTTTAAGTGTCTGTTTTGAAATTTTCATTATTATATGGTAAATTGGGATTTTTCTCGATTTGGGGGAGTTCCTTTTTAACAGTAATTTTCATTATTCAGTGTATAGAAAATCACTAAAAAAAATTAGTTGACAGATGATATGGAAAGTTTACTGCTATATGATTATGATATTTAAATGTTTATATGTGTATCACTATACATTGTTGTCTAGGTTATTGTTATGCTGGATTGCAGATGTGCATGTCAGAACTTTTAACTTTTTGATTCATTTCCACCTTTTTATAAATTTTGACATTAATAATAATAATAAATATAAGGATAGTAGGCCACATTTTATGTTAATTCTCTTGCCTTCTTGCTTAATTGTATTATTAATGTTACTTTTATGTATGTTCTTACATAACTATTTGTTAAGCACATAAAATTTCATTGAGCTAATCACTTTTGGAGTGCAATGAAATTTGCTAGAATGTATAAATTTTGACATTAATAATTTTGTTTTATTGATTTTGTTGTTTAATGAACCCAGTACCGATAATAATGGTGTTGATTGTTGCCAGAGCTCGAGAATCACCTTTGAGAGAGCTGTGTGTACCCAGATCTGCAGAGACTACTGTTGTAGTATTGATTTGTTATGGTATAGAAATCTGCAATATTTCATTTGAAATATATAGATTATATTTTTCTTTACAGTTAATATACACTTCAATGTAAAGATATTTTATAACTTCGACTGATTGACTTATATTTTAGCAATTTGTTGGGTGTGAGTGGCTTTGAGTAATATTTTGGCTCCATTTCAAAATTTGTATGGGTGTTAGCATTTTTAGGGGGGGGAGGGGGTCAACATATATGTGGTTTGATTTGTGGCTTTTTTTTGCTTAATATTAACTTTTTATAAACATTGCACTCCATTATCATTTGTTTAGAAGTTATAATTCTTTAATTTAACTGCCAGATAGATAAATTGAGTATAATTCATGTATCCGTTCTTAGTGGAAGTTGTGCTTGACAAGATCTAATATTCAAGAGGCAAAACCCAACATTAGAGTTGTTCTCATGGGTGTTGCTGTCTACACCGACACTTCTGTGTAACAATACGTAAGTTGTCCATTCCTTGATATAAGTTTTTTTTTTGCAACCCTTGCATACTATTTTTTTGCTCTCATTGGACGTAAATAGTAACATAAAACATTAGGGGCTATATTTTGGAGCTACTGCTATCATTTAAATAGTGGTGAAATACAAATATTACTTCACACTACCAATTAAAAAATTGTAGTTTGATCTGTTATCATTTAATTATTTAACTATTTGCTCAATATCAATTAGTTTTTGTGTAATGTTAAAATCAAACAACCACTTTACACGTATTTTAAGGCATTATAACTTACTATAAACTAATTCATACACATGGCATGGGTGTATAATTTGGAGACTTGAGTGTTTAGTAAGATGTGCTCCATTGTTCTTTGTTTTTATCTCTTAGTACTCCTTGATACACTTTTTCTAGATCACAGATAAAGCCATCTTACCATTGGACTCAGTTGCCAATATGTTACAACAACATGCTACTACCAAAGGCACTGCCCTTCTCCAATAGTCTATAGATGCAACAAGTTACAAGGCAGATAAAATGGGTGGTCTGGAGGGGGCAGGTCATTGTTGAAGCAGTAATTGAGCTGCATGATAAGTATACGGTATATGTGAATGAGTATTTTTCAAACCACTCTCACTTTCATTATTCTCTTAAAGATTTGAGATCTTCTTCAACAAAGTTGTTGCTGGTAGTTCAAGTGCAGAGCTACTGGCTTCATTATGTGATAATATCCTTGAGAATGGAGGGGATGAAAAATTAAGTGATGAAGATATTAGAAACTTGCCACATCGATGGAAAATTAGATCCAAAGAATATAGAGTTGATTGTGGGTACTTACCAGGCTGCAACTTTGCTTCTACTCAATGCTAGAGATAGATCAAGTTACTCTCTCTTCCCCTCTTATGGATGACAGAAAGAAAGTTGTTGAAGATGTTGATAGGGAAAGATGCCATGCTATTGATGCCACAATTGTGCACACCATAAAGAGTCAGAGAGTTGTGGGTCACCAGCAGTTGATTTTGGAGTGTATTAAGCAGTTAAGACATATGTTCAGGCTTGATTTGAAAGAAATTACGAAGTGCGTTGAATATATGATCACCCGGGAGTACTTGGAAAGAGACTAGGAGAACCCAAATGTAACAACCCAAGACTTTCGGAACAGTAATTATTTTATTTTGGGAGAAATAAATAATATTTTATTGGAGAATAATCAAATTGGCAATTGAGGTCAAAATTTAGAGTTGCTAGAAAGTTTCTCGAATGGAAATTCTGAGGGTACCATTGTGTTCGAAAGGGTCGAGAAAGTCGAAATGACTGTACTTGGGGTCTATTTGGGTTTCGAAATAAATTAGGACCGTTTGACTCGAATTAAAGTCACCGAGTCATTTAAAGATGTGTATTTTGGGATTTAGGCTTATTAAGCCTACGTGAGATTTAATTCTCCAAAGAGAGAAAGAGAAATAGAAGAAAGAAAGAAAGAAAGAGGGAAAGAAAGAAGAAAAGGAAGGAGAAAGGAAAGAAAAAGAGGATTTCCGGGCCAATACACGATTTCAAGGCGGATTCAGACCCTACGAACCCGAGGCAAGTGATTAAAGTTGCTAAATAATTGTTGTGTATCAATTATTTCATGATTTGTGGATTGAATTTTGGGTTTTAGGTTTAAATTGGCAAAACCTAATTTTTGGGGAAAATCTTAGATTTGTATTGTATTAATGGATTTAAGGTTAGAAAACTTGTATATATGTGTTCTTGGATGAATATAAATTTCATATTTGTGTTTGGATTGAATCAAAATAGTTGGAAGATGATAAAAATGATTTTTGGGTATTTTGGGTTAAGAATAAAATAACCCATTTCATAGCTTGCTGCACTTGCTGAATCGATTCTCCCCTACCGAATCGATTCGGTCTGTTGCAGATTGCCCAGATTTTTAGGGCCGAATCGATTCACCCCTTGCGAATCAGTTCGACATGTAGCAGACTCCCAGGTCTATTGGACCGAATCGATTCAGATGGGCCGAATCGATTCACTTTTCTGGGCCGAATCGATTCGGATGGGCCGAATCGATTCGGAAACAGGGGATTTTGGAGATGTTTTTCTAGGAAGAATTTCACCCCGTTTCGTCTAAAGTTATCAATTGGGAACTTCTATGGGAGTTATTTGGAGTATGTTTTGGAGACTTTTAGATAGTTTTCCTTATAGGAAATGATTGGAGTCATATTGACTAAATTTGAGGAATACCGATTGGATATTATGGTTTATTCAAAGTGGGGAAGCCCACCTTGATCGGGAGGTTATACTTGGAGATAATAAATTCAATTCATAGGAAAGAATGTGAATAATTTAGAGATACCGGATCTTAGGATCCAAATCCCAAATGGGATAACTTTAAAAAGGTTCATAAAATGAATTGAACCCTATTGTGAATGGAAAATAATAAATGCTATTTGATGTGCATATGGATATAGAAATATCCTTATTGATGATTGATTTGGGAGATATCTCACATAATGAGAAATGCTAATTGAGGTGTATTAGGATATAAAATATCCTTAACTTAATTAGAATTGAAAGACAATTCATAATAGAAGCGACATGAGAGCTTCAATCGAGAATTAGTATAGCATATACTAAGTGGGGTTAATGTGTGAGGTGGAGCGTTAGTATATCTTGAGATAAATATACTAAACAAATGATGTTAATCAAATTGCGCCTAAGAGCGTATAATGAACATGAATATGATGTTTCAGGTATACCTTATATAATGGTATATATTTATTATGTGGGATGTATGTATACCTTATATGATGGCGTATATACATGTTAAGCATACCCCCTCCTTGCTATCGTTGGGAAGTTTCGTGCGTAGAGGGTGAGAATTCTAACTAGAAAAGCAGGATGTGGATATTCCCCAGGTCATAGTCGTCCTTTGTGGTCAGCAAATGACATTTATGATGTATATATTTAATTATTTTGGGGGTGAGAGGTCGGGGGTATGTGACGCTCTCACTTGCCGGTTAGGAACTATGACGGCTTCCCGGACGTCGTGTGCGTGAGTAGATGACGAGGTGGGTGTCGTTGAACCCCACCAGGTGGCCCCAGTTTGCTACGTATATGGGCTGCTGGAAGATGATAGCATGTGAGCCTACGTCCTTCAAGTTATATCTCGGTTGGATGGTTATTATTGCTTGTGCTTGTATTTGAGTGTCAAGGGCATAATGGACCTCAACGACGTACATTGCCAGTATTAGTGTATCGGGGGGGTTCCTTATTTGGATTTCGCTTCGGCGAGACGTCCCACGCACGAACCGCAGTGTAATGTTGGAACTTGGGGATAAGTTTAGTCCTTAATGCTCATAATTATCTATCTATCTATCTATATATATATATATATCACCTATCCCGACGATCGACAGTGCCAGGAGTAGTGTAACGGGGGGGGGGGGGGGGGTTCCTTGTTTGGATTTCGCTTCGATGAGAAGTCCCACGCATGAAACGCCGTGTACTGTTGAGAATTGGGAATATGAATTAATTAAAATTGGATAATAATCATTTGGGTTTCATGCATCTTGCGTTGAGGGCATAATGAGCCCCGAGGACCAATACGGTCAGGAGTAGTGTAACGGGGGGTTCCTTGTTTGGATTTCGCTTCAGCGAGACGTCCCACACATGAAACGCAGCGCCGTGTTGAGAATCGGGAGGAGTTTAGTCCTTAACTCTTGATGCTAATAACTCATCTATAATAATTATTTATATGGTTTCATGCCTTATATGGGCATCACTAGAATATAAATTCTAGTAAATGAGATTGTTGATGTGTTGTGATGATGTGGACATGACTGGATCATGTAACTTTATATGTTCAACAAATGAACATAACAAAGATAACTATAACTATTACATTAAAGTTAATGTATATGACTTATAAATTATGGAAACAAATGTATTGGGAGATAGGGTAGATGATTTTGCTTAAATACTTTATTTGGGTTTAAGTTAGAATCCTCTTACCTAATTAGAATCGGACATCCTTTTGGAGACACGTGCATACGCTTAGTGCGCGCATTAGATGAGAGGTGAGTTGAATTTTTATGGAGTGTTCGATTCCAACTAAATCATGTAATAATGCATTTATAATTATTATGCATTTTAATACACTTGCTATAAACTGTTTTTCAAAAGTCGGGCTCTGACCCGTTTATATTTTCCTCCTCCATGTATATATTGTACTACTTGAGGTGTTCCTCTGCAAGGACGCCTTTGATATTCCTCCATTCAGGATTTGTGGAGCTGTGGAAGTAGCGGACTGTTGCGGCACTTTGCTTTAGTCGATTCCTATCTATTGTACATCTAGATTAGGATTCAGTTGTATTGAGTTAGTATTCAAGTGTTGTAGATTAACACTTTCATATTTTATTTATCAGATTATTATATTATCTGTTGACCGACAGCATATTCGGGTATTTCATTGTTGAGATTTTTGTTGTACAATGTATTGTACTCTTTCATATTTGGAGCATGCACATTTCACTCATCATAGTTAGATGTATATTATTAGTTGTGTGCATTATTGGTTTTGTTGTTGTTGTTAAAAATAAAAGTTTTGAATTTTGTTTTCAATTCACACTTTATGATTTCGGGTAGTTAGCCTTATATTATAGTGTTTAGTTGTTGATGTTGAGACTGTACCATCTGAGATACCTGATTTATGTAGTATAGGGCTGGCCACCCGTTATTCTTTGGAGCGGGCTGTCACAGGTGGTGTCAGAGCATCAGGTTCTAGTGTCTTTAGGATCTGTGTGCGTTACTACGATCTTTCGTAAGTGTTCTTGATATAGAGCCTTATTGTTAGGACGATTACATTCATACGTCCATATCTTTCTGTGAATCAAAAATATTTGAATGGCGTTCTAATACAATTGTTCTTTTTTCAGATGCCACCGAAGGGAGGTCGTTCAATCAGGGAAAACAAAGGGCAACCCCAAATGCCTCAATGGAACATGACTATGGATGATGTTGCCAATATTGTGACACAAGCGGTTACTGCTGCCGTTTCTATGATGGCTCAGCAATCTGCCGCTTGAGTAGCCCCACCCCATTTAGGATTGTCCTTATGGGAGAGAGTGAAGGAAGATTTTAGTAAGGGGCATCCTCCCGAGTTTGCAGGGGGAGTTGGTGCGATGGCTGCAAGTCAATGGGAAAATATTATACAGAGGCACCTTCGTATCGTTGAGTGTAGTGAGGTACAGAAACAATTTTTAGCCACTTTTAGGTTATCGAGTGCAGCTCTTTAATGGTGGGAGTCTGTCACCACATCTGAACAGAGAGATACTTTACCTATAGCAACATTTTGGGAACTTTTTGATCGAAGGTATTTTTCTTTCCCTACTCAAGTTATGGGGATTTTTCAAGGAAATAGGACGGTGGCAGAATATGAAGAAGATTTTTCTCTATGGACGAGATTAGTACCCGATGAGGTAAATACGGAAGAGGAATGTATATCAAAGTTTGTTCGAGGTTTGGATTGGAAAATCCGACAACATTTGTTAGAAAGTCCTATGTTAATGACTTTTATCGAGGTAGTGAATGCGGCACTATTAAAGCGTCATGAATATCGTTGTCATTCTCAAAAGAGTAAGAACTTTGGAGATTCGAGTTCATCAAGTAGGTTTGGCAAAGAGAGTGCCAGTAATGTGAGTGGGTAGAAAGGGTTTATGGGCAAGTGTTTCTTTTGTAAAGAAATAGGTCATAAAAAGAAAGATTGTCCTCAAAGAGGTAAAAGACCACGTTTTGATGAAATTTTGGAAGTACAACCCCTACAGTAGATTCGAGGTCGCTTTAGACCGGGGGACTATGTTTGGGAGCCCATTGAGGAGGATGGGCAATCGGACTAGAGATGGATGTTGTAAGTAATTTTTCCTTTATTAATAGGATTATTACTATATGAAGTTTTGGAATATCGTATGGGAGATATATATGAATCAGGTAGTTCTTTAACCCTTTTTGTTTATGTATGGTATGTAATGACCCTAAAGGGAAATTTGGAGCAAGATAGGCTCTTATTCTATTATTTTGTAAAAGGATAGATGATTTTGCAAGGTGCTCAAGAAGAGCTTTAATCCTTGTGGTAAATGTAAGAATGGAAATGGTGATAAGTAGTAATGATAAAATCTACTTCTTTTATATAGTCATGATAGACTCTTACAATTGTTGTATTCCAGATATGGACGCGCCTTATAAATGGCAATATATTGAAATAATGTAAGATGTTGTTTATGTTTGAAATTGAGAATGTGGAATGATGGGACGCAGGTAAAATTTTAGCTCATGGGTATGGTAATATTTGTGAGCTATACGTTATATAGATGATGATCTATAAAGACGTTGTGTTGGACATAAGGCATTTTATATTATTTTATAATATATAAACCGTTTTCAAAATAAACTATTTTCAAAATAAAACTTTTATCTTCCTTCGGGCCCCTTTCAAACTAAATTTTTCACTAAAATATTTTCAAACTCTAGTCCGGATTTAACAAACTCTCAATCCCCGACGTCGCCACACAGTAGTGTATTGGGAGGGTTCCTTGTTTGGATTTCGCTTTTGCGAGACGTCCCCCGCACGAAAGTGGCGATTGTCAGGAATTGAGAGGAGTTATTTCTTTGGACCATTCAAATTTTTGTTCTATTAAAATTTTAGGATTATTTATATAATTGGAATTGTGGAACTTTGGAGGCAAGTAAAGCCTCATTATGATTGCTATGAGCACAAAGCTCAAATTTAAAGGGGGTGTATGGGCGCCCTTGTTGTGGAAATTGGTTTTATTTAATTCATAATTAACTTAAAATAAAATAAAATAATTAATTCGTCGTGGGAAGTTAGAAGTTTGGAGATAGGATTAGTGATAATGGGTAGATTAGGAATAGTTGAGCTTTGGGAGAATTAGGCTTAGCTAAATTTCGAGGACGAAATTTTTATAAGTGGAGAAGTTTGTAACAACCCAAGACTTTCGGAACTGTAATTATTTTATTTTGGGAGAAATAAATAATATTTTATTGGAGAATAATCAAATTGGCAATTGAGGTCAAAATTTAGAGTTGTTAGAAAGTTTCTCGAATGGAAATTCTGAGGGTACCATTGTGTCCGGAAGGGTCGAGAAAGTCGAAATGACTGTACTTGGGGTCTATTTGGGTTCCGAATAAAATTAGGTACGTTTGACTCGAATTAAAGTCACCGAGTCATTTAAAGTGTGTATTATCATTTAAAGATGTGTATTTTGGGATTTAGGCTTATTAAGCCTACGGGTGATTTAATTCTCCAAAGAGAGAAAGAGAAATAGAAGAAAGAAAGAAAGAAAGAAAGAGAGAAAGAAAGAAGAAAAGGAAGGAGAAAGGAAAGAAAAAGAGGATTTTCGGGCCAATACGCGATTTCAAGGCGGATTCAGACCCTACGAACCCGAGGCAAGTGATTAAACTTGCTAAATAATTGTTGTGTATCAATTATTGCGCTATTTGTGAATTGAATTTTGGGTTTTAGGTTTAAATTGGCAAAACCTAATTTTTGGGAAAAATCTTAGATTTGTATTGTATTAATGGATTTAAGGTTAGAAAACTTGTATATATGTGTTCTTGGATGAATATAAATGTCATATTTGTGTTTAGATTGAATCAAAATAGTTGGAAGATGATAAAAGTGATTTTTGGGTATTTTGGGTTAAGAATAAAACAACCCATTTCGTAGCTTGCTGCACTTGCTGAATCGATTGGCCCCGACCGAATCGATTCGGTCTGTTGCAGATTGCCCAGGTCTTTAGGGCCGAATCAATTCGCCCCTTGCGAATCGGTTCGGCATGTATCAGACTCCCAGGTCTATTGGAACGAATCGATTCGGATGGGCCGAATCGATTCGGAAACAGGGGATTTTGGAGATGTTTTTCTAGGAAGAATTTCATCCCGTTTCGTCTAAAGTTATCAATTGGGAACTTCTATGGGAGTTATTTGGAGTATGTTTTGGAGACTTTTAGATAGTTTCCCTTATAGGAATTGATTGGAGTCATATTGACTAATTTTGAGGAATACCGATTAGATATTATGGTTTATTCTAAGTGGGGAAGCCCACCTTGACCGGGAGGTTATACTTGGAGATAATAAATTCAATGCATAGGAAAGAATGTGAATAATGTAGAGATACCGGATCTTAGGATCCAAATCCCAAATGGGATAACTTTAAAAAGGTTCATAAAATGAATTGAACCCTATTGTGAATGGAAAATAATAAATGCTATTTGATGTGCATATGGATATAGAAATATCCTTATTGATGATTGATTTGGGAGATATCTCACACAATGAGAAATGCTAATTGAGGCGCATTAGGATATAAAATATCCTTAACTTAATTAGAATTGAAAGACAATTCATAATAGAAGCGACATGAGAGCTTCAATCGAGAAATAATATAGCATATACTAAGTGGGGGTTAATGTGTGTGGTGGAGAATTAGTATATCTTGAGATAAATATACTAAACAAATGATGTTAATCAAATTGCGCCTAAGAGCGTATAATGAACATGAATATGATGTTTCAGGTATACCTTATATAATGGTATGTCTTTATTATGTGGGATGTATGTATACCTTATATGATGGTGTATATACATGTTAAGCATACCCCATCCTTGCTATCATTGGGAAGTTTCGTGCGTAGAGGGTGAGCATTTTGACTCGAAAAGCAGGATGTGGATATTTCCCAGGTCATAGTCGTCCTTTGTGGTCAGCAAATGACATTTATGATGTATATATTTAATTATTTTGGGGGTGAGAGGTCGGGGGTATGTGACGCTCTACTTGCCGGTTAGGAACTATGACTGCATCCCGGACGTCGTGTGCTTGAGTAGATCACGAGGTGGGTATCGTTGAACCCCACCAGGTGGCCCCAGTTTGCTACGTATATGGGCTGCTGGAAGATGATAGCATGTGAGCCTACGTCCTTCGAGTTATAGCTCGGTTGGATGGTTATTATTGCTTGTGCTTGTATTTGAGTGTCAAGGGCATAATGGACCTCAACGACCAACATTGCCAGGATTAGTGTATCGGGGGGGTTCCTTGTCTGGATTTCACTTCGGTGACACGTCCCACGCACGAACCGCAATGTAATGTTGAAACTTGGGGATAAGTTTAGTCCTTAATGCTCATAATTATCTATCTATATATATATATATATATATATATATATATATATATATATATATCACCTATCCCGTCGATCGACAGTGCCATGAGTAGTGTAACGGGGGGGTTCCTTGTTTGGATTTCGCTTCGGCGAGACGTCCCACGCATGAAACGCCATGTACTGTTGAGAATTGGGAATATTAATTAATTAAAATTGGATAATAATCATTTGGGTTACATGCATCTTGCATTGAGTGCATAATGAGCCCCGAGGACCGATACGGTTTGGAGTAGTGTAACGGGGGGGGGGGGGGGGGGGGGTTCCTTGTTTGGATTTCGCTTCGGCGAGACGTCCCACGCACGAAATGCAGCGCCGTGTTGAGAATCGGGAGGAGTTTAGTCCTTAACTCTTGATGCTAATAACTCATCTATAATAATTATTTATATGGTTTCATGCCTTTTATGGGCATCACTAGAATATAAATTCTAGTAAATGAGATTGTTGATGTATTATTATGATGTGGACATGACTGGATCATGTAACTTTATATGTTCAACAATGAACATAATAAAGATAACTATAACTATTACATTAAAGTTAATGTATATGACTTATAAATTATGGGAACAAATGTATTGGGAGATAGGGTAGATGATTTTGCTTAAATAATTTATTTGGGTTTAAGTTAGAATCCTCTTACCTAATTAGAATCAGACATCCTTTTGGAGACACGTGCATACGCTTAGTGCGCGCTTTAGATGAGAGGTGAGTTGAATTTTTATAGAGTGTTCGATTCTAACTAAATCATGTAATAATGAATTTATAATTATTATGTATTTTAATACACTTGCTATAAACTGTTTTTCAAAACTCGGGCTCTGACCCGTTTATATTTTCCTCCTCCATGTATATATTGTATTACTTCAGGTGTTCCTCTGCAAGTATGCCTTTGATATTCCTCCATTCAGGATTTGTGGAGCTGTGGCAGTAGCGGACTGTTGCGGCACTTTGCTTTAGTCGATTCCTATATATTGTACATCTAGATTAGGATTCAGTTGTATTGAGTTAGTATTCAAGTGTTGTAGATTAAGACTTTCATATTTTATTCATCAGATTATTATATTATCTATTGCCCAACAACATATTCGGGTATTTCATTATTGAGATTTTTGTTGTACAATGTATTGTACTCTTTCATATTTGGAGCATGCACATTTCACTCATCATAGTTAGATGTATATTGTTAGTTGTGTGCATTATTGGTTTTGTTGTTGTTAAAAATAAAAGTTTTAAATTTTTTTGGCAATTTGCACTTTATGATTTCGGGTAGTTAGCCTTATATTATAGTGTTTAGTTGTTGATGTTGAGACTGTGCCATCTGAGATACCTGATTTATGTAGTATAGGGCTGGCCACCCGTTATTATTTGAAGCGGGCTGTCACAGGTGGTATCAGAGCATCAGGTTCTAGTGTCTTTAGGATCTGTGTACGTTACTACGATCTTCCGTAAGCGTTCTTGATATAGAGCCTTATTGTTAGGATGATTACATTCATACGTCCATATCTTTCTGTGAATCGAAAATATTTGAAAGGCGTTCTGATACAATTGTATTTGTTTCAGATGCCACCGAAGGGAGGTCGTTCAATCAGGGCAACAAAGGGCAACCCCAAATGCTACAAAGGAACATGACTATGGATGATGTTGCAAATATTGTGGCACAAGCGGTTACTGCTGCCGTTTCTACGATGTCTCAGCAATATGCCGCTTGAGCAGCCCAACCCCATTTAGGATTGTCCTTATGGGAGAGAGTGAAGGAAGATTTTGGTAAGGGGCATCCTCCCGAGTTTGCAGGGGGAGTTGATGCGATGGCTGGAAGTTAGTGGAAAAATATTATACAGAGGCACCTTCGTATGGTTGAGTGTAGTGAGGTGCAGAAACAATTTTTAGCCACTTTTAGGTTATCGGGTGCAACTCTTCAATGGTGGGAGTCTGTCACCACATCTGAACAAAGAGATACTTTACCTATAGCAACATTTTGGGAACTTTTTGATCGAAGGTATTTTTCTTTCCCTACTCAAGTTATGGGGATTTTTCAAAGAAATAGGACGGTGGCAGAATATGAAGAAGATTTTTCTCTATGGGCGAGATTAGTACCTGATGAGGTAAATACGGAAGAGGAACGTATATCAAAGTTTGTTCGAGGTTTGGATTGGAAAATCCGACAACATTTTTTAGAAAGTCCTATGTTAATGACTTTCATCGAGGTAGTGAATGAGACACTATTAAAGCGTCATGAATATCGTTGTCATTCTCAAAAGAGTAAGAACTTTGGAGATTCGAGTTCATCAAGTAGGTTTGGCAAAGAGAGTGCCAGTAATGTGAGTGGGCATAAAGGGTTTATGGGCAAGTGTTTCTTTTGTAAAGAAATAGGTCATAAAAAGAAAGATTGTCCTCAAAGAGGTAAAATACCACGTTTTGATGAAATTTTGGAAGTACAACCCCTACAGCAGATTTGAGGTCGCTTTAGACCGGGGGACTATGTTTGGGAGCCCATTGATGAGGATGGGCAATCGGACTAGAGATGGATGTTGTAAGTAATTTTTCCTTTATTAATAGGATTATTACTATATGAAGTTTTGGAATATCGTATGGGAGATATATATGAATCGGGTAGTGCTTTAGCCCTTTTTGTTTATTTATGGTATGTAATGACCCTAAAGGGAAATTTGGAGCAAGATAGGCTCTTATTCTATTATTTTGTAAAAGGATAGATGATTTTGCAAGGTGCTCAAGAAGAGATTTAAACCTTGTGGTAAATGTAAGAATGGAAATGGTGATAAGTAGTAATGATAAAAGCTACTTCTTTTATATAGTCATGATAGACTATTACAATTGTTGTATTCCAGATATGGATGTGCCTTATAAATGGCAATATATTGAAATAATGTAAGATGCTGTTTATGTTTGAAATTGAGATTGTGGAATGATGGGACGCAGGTAAAATTTTATCTCATGGGTATGATAATATTTGTGAGCTATAAATTATATAGATGATGATCTATAAAAACCTTGAGTTGGACATAAGGCATTTTATATTATATTATAATATATAAACCGTTTTCAAAATAAACTATTTTCAAAATAAAACTTTTATCTGCCTTCGGGCCCCTTTCAAACTAAATTTTTCACTAAAATATTTTCAAACTCTAGTCCGGATTTAACAAACTCTCAATCCCCGACGTCGCCACACAGTAGTGTATTGGGAGGGTTCCTTGTTTGGATTTCGCTTTTGCGAGACGTCCCCCGCACGAAAGTGGCGATTGTCAGGAATTGAGAGGAGTTATTTCTTTGGACCATTCAAAATTTTGTTCTATTGAAATTTTAGGATTATTTCTATAATTGGAATTGTGGAACTTTGGAGGCAAATAAAGCCTCATTATGATTGCTATGAGCACAAAGCTCAAATTTAAAGGGGGTGTATGGGCGCCCTTATTGTGGAAATTGGTTTTATTTAATTCATAATCAACTTAAAATAAAATAAAATAATTAATTCGTCGTGGGAAGTTAGAAGTTTGGAGATAGGATTAGTGATAATGGGTAGATTAGGAATAGTTGAGCTTTGGGAGAATTAGGCTTAGCTAAATTTCGAGGACGAAATTTTTATAAGTGGAGAAGTTTGTAACAACCCAAGACTTTCGGAACTGTAATTATTTTATTTTGGGAGAAATAAATAATATTTTATTGGAGAATAATCAAATTGGCAATTGAGGTCAAAATTTAGAGTTGTTAGAAAGTTTCTCGAATGGAAATTCTGAGGGTACCATTGTGTCCGGAAGGGTCGAGAAAGTCGAAATGACTGTACTTGGGGTCTATTTGGGTTCCGAAATAAATTAGGTACGTTTGACTCGAATTAAAGTCACCGAGTCATTTAAAGTGTGTATTATCATTTAAAGATGTGTATTTTGGGATTTAGGCTTATTAAGCCTACGGGTGATTTAATTCTCCAAAGAGAGAAAGAGAAATAGAAGAAAGAAAGAAAGAAAGAAAGAAAGAGAGAAAGAATGAAGAAAAGGAAGGAGAAAGGAAAGAAAAAGAGGATTTCCGGGCCAATACGCGATTTCAAGGCGGATTCAGACCTTACAAACCCGAGGCAAGTGATTAAACTTGCTAAATAATTGTTGTGTATCAATTATTGCATGATTTGTGGATTGAGTTTTGGGTTTTAGGTTTAAATTGGCAAAACCTAATTTTTGGGAAAAATCTTAGATTTGTATTGTATTAATGGATTTAAGGTTAGAAAACTTGTATATATGTGTTCTTGGATGAATATAAATGTCATATTAGTGTTTGGATTGAATCAAAATAGTTGGAAGATGATAAAAATGATTTTTGGGTATTTTGGGTTAAGAATAAAACAACCCATTTCGTAGCTTGCTGCACTTGCCGAATCGATTGTCCCCTACTGAATCGATTCGGTCTGTTGCTGATTGCCCAGGTCTTTAGGGACGAATCGATTCTCCCCTTGCGAATCGGTTCGGCATGTAGCAGAATTCCATGTCTATTGGACCGAATCGATTCGTATGGGCCGAATCGATTCGCTTTTCTGGGCCGAATCGATTCGGATGGGCCGAATCGATTCGGAAACAAAGGATTTTGGAGATGTGTTTCTAGGAAGAATTTCATCCCGTTTTGTCTAAAGTTATCAATTGGGAACTTCTATGGGAGTTATTTGGAGTATGTTTTGGAGACTTTTAGATAGTTTCCCTTATAGGAAATGATTGGAGTCATATTGACTAAATTTGAGGAACACCGATTGGATATTATGGTTTATTCTAAGTGGGGAAGCCCACCTTGATCGGGAGGTTATACTTGGAGATAATAAATTCAATTCATAGGAAAGAATTTGAATAATTTAGAGATACCGGATCTTATGATCCAAATCCCTAATGGGATAACTTTAAAAAGGTTCATAAAATGAATTGAACCCTATTGTGAATGGAAAATAATAAATGCTATTTGATGTGCATATGGATATAGAAATATCCTTATTGATGATTGATTTGGGAGATATCTCACACAATGAGAAATGCTAATTGAGGTGCATTAGGATATAAAATACCCTTAACTTAATTAGAATTGAAAGACAATTCATAATAGAAGCGACATGAGAACTTCAATCGAGAATTAGTATAGCATATACTAAGTGGGGTTTATGTGTGAGGTGGAGCGTTAGTATATCTTGAGATAAATATACTAAACAAATGATGTTAATTAAATTGCGCCTAAGAGCGTATAATGAACATGAATATGATGTTTCAGGTATACCTTATATAATGGTATATCTTTATTATGTGGGATGTATGTATACCTTATATGATGGTGTATATACATGTTAAGCATACCCCCTTCTTGCTATCATTGGGAAGTTTCGTGCGTAGAGGGTGAGCATTCTGACTAGAAAGCAGGATGTGGATATTCCCCAGGTCATAGTCGTCCTTTGTGGCCAGCAAATGACATTTATGATGTATATATTTAATTATTTTGGGGGTGAGAGGTCGGGGGTATGTGAGGCTCTCACTTGCCAGTTAGGAACTATGACCGCTTCCCGGACGTCGTGTGCGTGAGTAAATCACGAGGTGGGTGTCGTTGAACCCCACCTGGTGGCCCCAGTTTGCTACTTATATGGGCTGCTGGAAGATGATAGCATGTGAGCCTGCATCCTTCGAGTTATAGCTCGGTTGGATGGTTATTATTGCTTGTGCTTGTATTTGAGTGTCAAGGGCATAATGGACCTCAACGACCTACATTGGCAGGATTAGTGTATCGGGGGGGGGGGGGGGTTCCTTGTTTGGATTTCGCTTCGGCGAGACGTCCCACGCACGAACCGCAGTGTAATGTTGGAACTTGGGGATAAGTTTAGTCCTTAATGCTCATAATTATCTATCTATCTATCTATCTATCTATCTATCTATCTATCTATCTATCTATCTATCTATCTATCTATCTATCTATCTATCTATATATATATATATATATATATATATATGTATATATATATCACCTATCCCGACGATCGACAGTGCCAAGAGTAGTGTAACGGGGGGGTTCCTTGTTTGGATTTCGCTTCGGCGAGACGTCCCACGCATGAAACGCCGTGTACTGTTGAGAATTGGGAATATTAATTAATTAAAATTGGATAATAATCATTTGGGTTTCATGCATCTTGCATTGAGGGCATAATGAGCCCCGAGGACCGATACGGTCAGGAGTAGTGTAACGGGGGGGTTCCTTGTTTGGATTTCGCTTCGGCGAGACGTCCCACGCATGAAACGCAGCACCTTGTTGAGAATCGGGAGGAGTTTAGTCCTTAACTCTTGATGCTAATAACTCATCTATAGTAATTATTTATATGGTTTCATGCCTTATATGGGCATCACTAGAATATAAATTCTAGTAAATGAGATTGTTGATGTGTTGTGATGATGTGGACATGACAGGATCATGTAACTTTATATGTTCAACAAATGAACATTATAAAGATAACTATAAATATTACATTAAAGTTAATGTATCTGACTTATAAATTATGGGAACAATTGTATTGGGAGATAGGGTAGATGATTTTGCTTAAATACTTTATTTGGGTTTAAGTTAGAATCCTCTTACCTAATTAGTATCGGACATCCTTTTGGAGACACGTGCATACGCTTAGTGCGCGCCTTAGATGAGAGGTGAGTTGAATTTTTATGGAGTGTTCGATTCCAACTAAATCATGTAATAATGCATTTATAATTATTATGCATTTTAATACACTTGCTGTAAACTATTTTTCAAAACTCGGGCTCTGACCCGTTTATATTTTCCTCCTCCATGTATATATTGTATTACTTCAGGTGTTCCTCTGCAAGGATGCCTTTGATATTCCTCCATTCAGGATTTGTGGAGCTGTGGCAGTAGTGGACTGTTGCGGCACTTTGCTTTAGTCGATTCCTATCTATTGTACATCTAGATTAGGATTCAGTTGTATTGAGTTAGTATTCAAGTGCTGTAGATTAACACTTTCATATTTTATTTATCAGATTATTGTATTGTCTGTTACCCGACAGCATATTCGGGTATTTCATTGTTGAGATTTTTGTTGTACAATGTATTGTACTATTTCATATTTGGAGCATGCACATTTCACTCATCATAGTTAGATGTATATTGTTAGTTGTGTGCATTATTGGTTTTGTTGTTGTTGTTGTTAAAAATAAAAGTTTTAAATTTTTTTGGCAATTCACACTTTATGATTTCGGGTACTTACCCTTATATTATAGTGTTTAGTTGTTGATGTTGAGACTGTACCATATAAGATACCTAATTTATGTAGTATAGGGATGGCCACCCGTTATTATTTGGAGCGGGCTGTCACACCAAATACAGTCAACTGCTTTGAACCATATGTAAGTTTATATGGATTTGCCTATAATACATCTCTTTAAATTCCTTGAATACGATGATATCTGTAGTTGGATATACTTAATTTCTCCCTTGATTAATTGTATGGTTGAAGATTTATCAAACTTTCTTTTAGGTCGAGATCTCAAGAGCATAAATTGAATTGGTAGGTAACGAGTAATTCATGTAATTGCAATGATTTAAATTAAAATCGCAGATCATAAATAATTGTGATCATAATTGTTTTATAGATAAAATGGGGGTTATGTCGAGGAGGGTTTTGCCCATATGTTGTAACCTCTGTATTTTATGTCCTTCAATGAGGGAAGGTCAAGAAAAACTGTTAAATGATATAAAAAGCTTCTTGCTGATATCTTTTGTATCTCTCAAGTCATTAAACTCTTTTCTCAACCATTAGACTTTACAATTTTGTTTACTCTCAATGCTTACCAATCATTTTCGTCTTTAGTTTTAAAGCTTGATGTTGGACTATTTCAGTCAATCCACTATGAAAACAGTTGTGAACTAGAATTTTTTCGTCAAAACAAACCTCTTTTTATTTGTGAAACCTGTTTCTAAAGGCATTCCAAAGGCTTCTAATTTGTGCAATATCTTATTGCAGAATGCTGAACCAAATAATGGGAAGATCAGAAACCTTTGTGAGTATACTTCAAAAAATCCTTTACAAATACCTAAGGTTTGGATTATTTTTCTGTTCATTTGTTTTGTAAATTGGTTTAATTTTTTTGATAGATTAATTTGTTTTATTTTTCAAGTCTTTTTTTTTTGTATAATGTAAGTTCATTACCAAAAGCATGGGGATAACAAAATGATATATGACATATACCTATTTGCAACCCGAGCATGTTTATAACATATACCATTTTTTCAACCTAAGAATGGCGATTTAAACATATATGTTTATAATGTATACATGTTTGCAACCCGAGAATGCTTATAACATACATGTTTTAAGCGACTTAGGTCAATTCATGGTGGATTGGTACCTATTTTTAAACGTGTGTATGCTTTAAACAATTTATGTCAATTCATGGCATTTGTTGATTTTATGTCATAAATAGGTACTTGGGGTGTATTTCTATTTGGGGTATAATTCATGTTTTTAATAGTTTTAAGTTTTAAGTAAGGATGTAAACATTGAATTAATATACCTCATTTTTTCGTTAAAAATCAAGTAAAGTTGTTATAATCTTTTTCCTTCACACAGAAAGTGACAAGAACATGCAATAATTACTTCTGCTGATAATTTTGTCTCAAATCGTGTTTTGGCTCTATAAAAATGTCGTCAATGGGAAAATTGTGACACCCCGCCTAATTAATCCCGGGTGATCAGTCCTAAATCAAGTTAGAACAGGTTTCTCAGTTGGATCATTCTTAGCATTACTGTCGTCTTTTTAAACACCCCGTATTTTTGGTGCATTTAATATTTAATTAATTCGAGAATTCTAAATTACTAGTGTGTTGTAATTTTAAATGAATTAATTATGGCAAAATATATTTAAATATTAATCGGGGAGTAAGTGGTTAATATTTAGGGGGATTTAATTACTAAGTGAATAGTAATAATTTATTTACGTCATTTCGAGTATTAATGACGGGGTATGCACTTATCTCAACCGGGAGTCGGTATAGACTAAAAGGGGTGGGGAATAAGTATTTTTATAAATTAATTCGGATGCCAATTCTGAGTGTACAGTTGAGTCCGGATGGGCCGAGATAGTTGAAAAAGTGTACCCGGGGATAGTAAACAGGTCACGGGGCATTTTTAGACATAGTCGGGCCCACACGGGGGCATTTAGGTCACTTGGGCTTGGCCCATTGGGCAAAAACGGGATTTAGGTTAATTGTTAAATTAGAGGAAATAAGTAAATGGCCGAGGCGAGTTTAGAAAAGGGCTAAGTGAGTTAAGGAACCCTAATAGTAGTTAAAGGCAGATTTGGGATCACTAGAGAGCCAACAAGAGTCATCTTCAACCTTGGAATTCATCTCCAAATCAGACACTACGAAACCTAAGGCAAGTGGATAACTTGCAATAGTGTTGAATATGTTTTTCAATTCATATTTATGTGATGTGATTGATTAAAAATTCGTTTTGGGTGTTCATGGCATAAACATGGTATTTTGAATACATTAATCTGATTTACGAATTTGAGTAAGGATTCATATAAAACCTGATAATTATAAGTTGATACATACCTGGAAGGATGATATCTGGACAATTAGAAACAAATTTGATGAAGGAATTTGGAGTGTAAATGGGTTAAGGGTTAAAGATGAATTTTGTTCCAAATTCAGAAATCGTAGTTAATGGACAAATTAATAATGTTAATGGTCATTCTCGAGATCCCTAATAAGGTTTCTAACATGTATTAATGCTAAGAGGGCTTGAGGTTACTGGTAGAAGAAACTAGGGTTTGAGAAATTTCGTCCATGGCTGATTCTGTCTTCGCGAAGAAGATGAAGACCTGCTCGATCGAAGGTCTGGGGTCGATCGATCGAAGGTCGGAAGAATTTGGCATATTCGCCCAGTTATGTATATAAAAGGGAATTTACATAATAATATTTATATAATTAATTAATGAGAAATTAATACATGCGTTTAAATCTAATTAATCGTGAGTAAAGTTAATTAGAATTGAGGGAGTTTTTGGGTGACACGTAATGATAAAAAATTGGGGAGTCGGGAATTTAGACTCGAGTGAGGTTACTTCGGGCTACGAGAGTAAGTCCAATTTTATGGTGGGGGCGACCCCAAAGGTGATTTAATTAATTGATGTGCGGATTAATTAATAATTGGGGTTGGACCATAAACTCTTAATAATTTAAATAGGCTTGTGTTACGGATTTAGTACATTGTGTAGCCGCGACATTTTATATATATATAGTGTGTGTGTGTGTGCATTAATATCAGTGATTGAATATTATTATTATATACTCTAGTTCTATAGGGGGAGGTTGCGCGTAGTGGATGAATCCCCTAGCTTGAGGAGTAGGGCGAGTATATTCCTAGGTCATAGCGTCCGTTATATGGGGTGAGAGGCATCTCACTTTCAGGGAAGGAATATGACCGCCTCCAATCGTACGTTAAACCAAGTTAGTGAGCGATTCTAATTTGGGAAACTAGGTTATGTGAATATACCTAGTGGGATAGCACTTTAGAGAAATTATATTTTGTGTATATTTTTACTCGATTGGATATTAGTATTAAATGTTGTTTCAAGTATTTTTGTGAATACTGCAATATGATTTAAATATATAATTAGGTAAATAATTATATATGGGATAATTAATACATAGTGAAAAATGTATTATGTGCATAACAGGTGTGAGTGTTATATGAAATTAAAAAGGGTAATGATTTAATTAAGTTGATGTTTATAATAACTTAAAAATCATGATTTAAGGTCTACTCGGTTAGAGTAGGTTAAATGCAAGGGGTAACATAAGTGTTGGGTCAGGAGAGTGGGGCCTAGGTAAATTAAATGAATACGTTTGTAGTGCACATTAGAGGAGGGGTAAGGAAGTCTTCAAGAGAGTGCGACACTAACTAAAATATGAAAAACATGCATATTTATTTATTACTACAAGTTAATCATTTGTTAAATGTTTTCAAATGTTTTTGGGTACTAACCCTTGCTATAAATTTTTTTAAAAATCTTTTAGGTGTCCAGCCACAGAGACGCCAGGCTTGACTCTATTCCAGGTATCCGTTGTTGCAGCACATGTGGATGTTGCGGGATTTTTGATAGACGCCTCATTCTTTCATTCATGCAGAGACCCTTTAGTAGTTATCTGAGCATGTCGCTCACATTTCATTTATTAGTGTTAGACTTGTTGAGACTGTCTTTTTGTCTTTACTTGTATTGGATATTTGGACCGATGGTTTATTCGGTTAGGTATTTTATTTTTGGATGGTTATTTCAGTTACTATGATTGTGTATTATTTTATGTTCCGCATGAGTTTTATTTAATTGATTGAAAGATAAAAATTGGCACCAGTCTACTTTTCTCACTTAGGTGGTTAGTAATTAAAAAGATGACAGTGATGCTAAGAATGATCCAACTGAGAATCCTATTCTAACTTGATTTAGGACTGATCACCCGGGATTAATTAGGCGGGGTTTCACAGATGGTATCAGAGCATCAGGTTCTAGTGTCTTTAGGATCTGTGCGGCTTTCTACGTTTTAGCGTAGCACTCGGTTGTTATAGAGCCCTATTAGTAGGACTGTTGATTCATTTTCCGCTTGTGAGATATCGTATTTCTGCCGTGAATATTTTTGTGTAAATTGTGCACTTATACGATTCAATCTATTTCCGATGCCACCGAGGAGACTGATAGTGGAAAGTGCTGAGGCTAGGGATGAGGTCAGGGAGGCTCAGTAGGAGCCACAGGTACCGCCACCCCCACCCCCACCCCCACCCCCACCTGAGTTGATTTCCACTACTCAGGTGGCAGTGATAGTGGCACAAGCAGTCGAGATAGCAATGCGAGCTATGGCATCTCATTTTCCACAGCCTCAGGCACCGTCTCCAGTGGCACTAGCAGTTCAAGCTCCAGTGGGGCCACCATCTTGGCAGAGAGTTAGGGAGACCTTTCAGATGGGTCACCCACTTGAGTTTTGGGGTAGCACAGATGTAGTAGAGGCTTGTGACTGGAAGAAGAACATTCAGCACCATCTGCGCATGCTGGAGTCTACTGAGGTACAGAAACAGATGCTTGCTACCTTTCGTCTATCGAAGCAGCCTTATAGTGGTGGGAGTCAGTTACCACCGCCGAGGAGCGAGACTTGATGCCGATAACAGAGTTCTGAGTGCGGTTCGATCACAAATACTTTCCACCAGCAGTAGAGGCTGAGATGAGGAAGAAATTCAGTGATTTAGTACAAGGTGACCGATCAATGGCAGACTATGAGGAAGAGTTCACCCGTTTGGAAAACTTTATGCCAAATGAGGTGAGCGATGAGGAGCGGAAGAAATCGAGGTTTATGGACGGTTTAGCCTGGCAGATTAGGCAACATTTGATTTGGAATCCGGCGTTAGTGACGTATACAGATGTCGTTAATGCCGCACTTGTACACTGCCAGGATCACCGCTTCCATGCGAAGGGGAGCAAGAGAACAGGGGAGCCGAGCCAACAGGGCAAGGCAGTTACTAGTGGTAACATAAGTAGTACTCAGCAGCAGACGGGAAGTCAGCAGGGGAATCGAGATAAGAAGTTTAAGCCTGGTTTGTTCCGATCAGGAGGACAGGGGTTCAGGCAGGGGCAGCCGAGCCCGAATCAGCAGCAACAGCTTCCTCAGGGCCGTCAGGGCCAAGGGAACAATGGGGGAGACCAGTAGGGCCAGGGCCAGCCGCGTCAGGGCCAACAGGGCCAACGACAGGGGGATGGTCAGAGATGTTGTTTTGTCTGTGGCCAGCCAGGACATTTCAAGAGGGAGTGACCACAGAGGGGAAGAGGTCAACAACAGGAGGCCCAACAGGGGCAACGGGGACAAATACCGCCAGCAGCACCCACCCCACCCGCCCCACCACAGCAGGGGAAGATGCACTACGGGTGTGTGTATAACGTCCGGGATGTTCCCAATCCCCCAGCGCAACAAGCACCGCCAGTAGTTGAGGGTATATTTCTCATTCATGGTTATGAGGGTAGTATTCTTTTTGATACGGGAGCATCACATTCATTCATTAAATTAAATTTTTCTAAATGGACCGGACTACTAGAGACCGCGGGTAGTCTTCGGATGTGTGTAGAGTCGCCAGTAGGCAGCGGGGCTACGATTCACTCCATTTTTCGGGGTGTGGACATTTTGATTGGGAGACTTAGTTTAGCAGCGGACCTCTTAGTGTTAGATATGGAGGGGTACAATGTCATCTTGGGTATGGATTGGTTGGCAGGTTATCTGGCGACGGTGGATTGTTACGAGAGGACCATCGTGTTCTCCATTCCAGGGCAGGAGATGTTTTTGATAGCAATGCCACTACCTGAGGGAGGGTCACGCACACATTTATATTACATTGAGGAGGAGACCTCACAGGAGGTGGCTATTCCATTCGACTTAATCCCAGTGGTGAGAGACTTTGAGGATGTGTTTCAGGAGATACCAGGGTTGCCACCTAATAGGGAAATCGAATTTGTGATCGATTTAGCACTGGGGACGAGGCCGATTGCTCGGGCCCCATACTGTATGGACGCTTCAGAAATGCGTGAGTTAAGAGAGCAGATTCAGCAACTTCTGGGTCAAGGTTTCATTCGATGGAGTACATCGCCGTGGGGTGCACCGATGTTGTTTGTGAAGAAGTGAGATGGCTCACTACGGTTATGCATGGACTATAGAGAGCTGAATAAGGCCACGATACATAATAAGTATCCGTTGCCTAGGATTAATGATCTATTTGACCAGTTGAGAGGGGCATCTTACTTCTCTAAGGTCGACTTGAGGTTAGGGTATCATCAACTACGTATCCAAGAGGAGGATGTTCCTAAGACCGCTTTCCTATCGTGGTATGGATCTTATGAGTTCATGGTGATGTCATTCGGGCTCACCAATGCACCAGCAGTGTTCATGGACCTCATGAACAGGGTTTTCAGGGAGTTTCTTGATTAGTTTGTCATAGTGTTCATTGATGACATCCTGATCA
This sequence comes from Sambucus nigra, assembly GCA_949130495.1. Lineage (NCBI taxonomy): Eukaryota > Viridiplantae > Streptophyta > Magnoliopsida > Dipsacales > Adoxaceae > Sambucus > Sambucus nigra. The sequence goes on along the minus strand of OX422210.1, from coordinate 581,321,720 downwards.
ACTCGTGTACCGAGGAGGAGCACGCAGAGCATTTGCGTATAGTTTTACAGACATTGTGGGATCACCAGCTCTATGACAAATTTAGTAAGTGTGGATTTTGGCTACGAGAGGTTCAGTTTCTTAGCCATGTGCTGTCAGACCGGGGTATTGCGGTGGATCCGAGTAAAGTATCGGCGGTGAGGGAGTGGGGACATCCCATGACACCGAATGAAGTGCACGGTTTTTGGGGATTGGCCGGTTATTACAAGTGGTTCATCAAAGGATTCTCAAAGATTGTGGGCCCTATGACGAATCTGACCCTAAAAGGGGTACCTTTCACTTGGAATGATCATTGTCAATTAGCTTTCGACGAGTTAAAGGATAAGTTGACATCTGCACCCGTGCTTGCATTGCCAAAAGGAGGATTAGAGTATCGGGTTTACACTGACGCATCCTTACAGGGACTTGGGGGTGTGCTTAAGCAGGAGGAAAGGGCTATAACTTATGCGTCCAGGAAGCTAAAGCCCCACGAGAAGAATTATCCCGCTCACGATCTGGAGTTAGCAGCGGTCATTTTTGCTTTGAGGATATGGAGACATTGTCTTTTGGGGGAGCAGTTCACGTTATTCACGGATCACAAATCACTTCAGTATCTCTTCACTCAGAAGGATCTGAATATGAGGCAGAGGCGATGGCTAGAATTCGTGAAAGACTACCAATTTTATATTTAGTATCATCCTGGTAAGGCTAATGTGGTAGCAGATGCATTAAGTCGGAGACCGACTGGGGAAATATCTGAAGTCTGGAAAGCGAAGTGGAAAGAACTTCAATATGACGACGATGTAGCCAGGGCTTGTATGTCAGCATTTTCCATCACACCTGAGATTATTATGTGGGTTGTGAGGGCTCAGGAAGAGGATCATACCTGCCGGAATAGGGTGAGCCAGTTGCTAGATGAGGGAGCAGAGGGTTACTCGATCGGCTCGGAGGGAGGCTTACGCCTTAATGGGAGGTTGATTGTGCCAGAGGATGAGGAGTTGAGGCACACTGTTATGACGGAGTCTCATGGGTCGAGATTTGTGGTACATCCCGGTAGGGATAAGATGTATCAAGATATGAGGAGGCAGTATTGGTGGATAGGAATAAAATGGGACATAGCAGATTTTGTTTCGAAGTGTGCCACGTGTCAGCTCGTGAAAGTTGACCATCAGAGACCATCGAGGATGCTACAGCCACTTGAAATTCCGGTTTGGAAGTGGTAGAGCATCTCCATGGACTTCATTACAGGGTTACCGACATTGCAGAAGGGCCACGATTCCATATGGGTTATTGTGGATCGGTTGACTAAAGTGGCCCACTTCCTGCCGGTTCGCACAAACTTGAGACGATGCGTTATGAGCAGATGTTCATAGCAGAGATTGTTAAGCTGCATGGGGTACCGATAAATATTATGTGGGATAGGGACAAGATCTTTGTGGCCCACTTTTGGTAGAGTTTTCAGGAGGCCATGGGCACGGAGTTACATTTGAGTACAGCCTATCACCCACAGACTGACGGACAGACTGAGAGAGTCAATCAGATGCTGGAAGATATGCTCAGAATGTGCATATTAGACTTTGGGGGAGGTTGGGAGAAATATCTTCCTCTGGTAGAGTTTGCATATAACAACTCTTACCAATTCACGATCGGCATGGCACCCTTCGAGGCACTATACGGGAGACCTTGTCGTTCACCCTCTTGTTGGTTAGAGGTGGGGGATAAAAAACTATTGGGGCCGAAGATTGTTCAGGAGACATCTGCCAAGATAGAGCTGATCCAAGGGAGGATTCAGATAGCTCAGGATAGGCAGAAAAGTTACGCTAATGCTTCACGGAGACATGTGGAGTTAGAGATTGGGGATCAGGTATGAAAGGGGTGATCAAGTTCGGCAAGAAGGGTAGGTTAGCATCGAGGTATGTGGGACCTTTCCCTATTATCGAGAGGGTGGGGCCTGTAGCCTACAGGCTGGGATTGTCGGAGCACCTTCAGTAGATACACGATGTGTTCCATGTAGCATCGCTGAAGAAATATCGCAGGAGCGAGAGGGCTTTCTGGCACATTCCACTCGAGGAAATTGATTTATAGCCAGACATCTCATATGAGGAGAGAACGATGGCTATTCGGGATCGTAATGAGTGGAAATTACGATCCAAGGTTGTTCCACTAGTCAAAGTACAGTGGAGCCATCACAATGTTGACGAGTCTACCTGGGAGCGGGAAGAGGATATGCGGGAACAATATCCAGAGCTTTTCATCACATGTATAACCTAATTTCGAGGACAAAATTCCTTTGTAAGGGGGGAGTATGTAACACCCCGTATTTTTGGTGCATTTAATATTTAATTAATTCGGGAATTCTAAATTACTAGTGTGTTATAATTTTAAATGAATTAATTATGGCAAAATATATTTAAATATTAATCGGGGAGTAAGTGGTTAATATTTAGGGGGATTTAATTACTAAGTGAATAGTAATAATTTATTTACGTCATTTCGAGTATTAATGACGAGGTATGCACTTATCTCAACCGGAAGTCGGTATAGACTAAAAGGGGTGGGGAATAAGTATTTTTATAAATTAATTCAGATGCTAATTCTGAGTGTACAGTTGAGTCCGGATGGACTGAGATAGTCGGAAAAGTGTACCTGGGGGTAGTAAACGGGTCACGGGGAATTTTTAGACATAGCCGGGCCCACACGGGGGCGTTTGGGTCATTTGGGCTTGGCCCATTAGGCAAAAAATGAGATTTAGGTTAATTGTTAAATTAGAGTAAAATAAGTAAACGGCTGAGGTGAGTTCAGAAAAAGTCTAAGTGAGTTAAGGAACCCTAATAGAAGTTAAAGGCAGATTTGGGATCACTAGAGAGCCAACAAGAGTCATCTTCAACCTTGGAATTCATCTCCAAGTCAGACACTACAAAACCTAAAGCAAGTGGATAACTTAGAATAGCATTGAATATATTTTTCAATTCATAATTATGTGATGTGATTGATTAAAAATTCGTTTTGGGTGTTCATGGCATAAACATGGGATTTTGAATACATTAATCTAATTTACGAATTTGAGTAAGGATTCATATAAAACTTGATATTTATAAGTTGATACATACCTGGTAGGATGACATCTGGACAATTAGAAATGAATTTGATGAAGGAATTTGGAGTGTAAATGGGTTAAGGGTTAAAGATGAATTTTGTTCCAAATTCAGAAATCGTAGTTGATGGACAAATTAATAATGTTAATGGACATTCTGGAGATCCCTAATAAGGTTTCTAACATGTATTAATGCTAAAAGGGCTTGAGGTTGCTGGTAAAAGAAACTAGGGTTTGAGAAATTTCGTCCATGGTTGATTCAGTCTTCGCGAAGAAGACGAAGACCTGCTCGATCGATCGATCGAAGGTCTGGGGTCGATCGATCTAAGGTCGGCGGAATTTGGCAGATTCGCCCAGTTATGTATATAAAAGGGAATTTACATAATAATCTTTGTGTAATTAATTATTGAGAAATTAATACATGAGTTTAAATCTAATTAACCGTGAGTAAAGTTAATTAGAATTGAGGGAGTTTTTGGGTGACACGTCATGATAAAAAATTTGGGAGTCGGGAATTTAGACTCGAGTGAGGTTACTTCGGGCTACGAGAGTAAGTCCAATTTTATGGTGGGGGCGACACCAAAGGTGACTTAATTAGTTGATGTGAGAATTAATTAATAATTAGGGTTGGACCATAAACTCTTAATAATTTAAATGGGCTTGTGTTATGGATTTAGTACATGGTGTAGCCGGGACATTTTATATTTATATATATATACGGTGTGGGATAGTATATTTATAGTGTGTGCATTAATATCAATGATTGAATATTATTATTATATACTCTAGTGCTATAGGGGGAGGTTGCGCGTAGTGGATGAATCCCCTAGCTTGAGGAGTAGGGCGAGTATATTCCCAGGTCATAGCGTCCGTTTTATGGGGTGAGGGGCATCTCACTTTCAGGGAAGGAATATGACCGCCTCCAATCGTATGTTAAACCAAGTTAGTGAGCGATTCTTATTTGGGTAACTAGGTTATGTGAATATACCTAGTGGGATAGCACTTTAGAGAAATCTTATTTTGTGAGTATTTTTACTCAGTTGGATATTAATATTAAATGTTATTTCAAGTATGTTTGTCAATACTGCAATATGATTTAAATATATAATTAGGTAAATAATTATATATGGGATAATTAATACATAATGAAAAATGTATTATGTGCATAACAGGTGTGAGTGTTATATGAAATTAAAAAGGGTAATGATTTAATTAAGTTGATGTTTATAATAACTTAAAAATCATGATTTAAGGTATACTCGATTAGTAGGTTAAATACAAGGGGTAACATAAGTGTTGGGTTAGGAGAGTGGGGCCTAGGTAAATTAAATGAATGCGTTAGTAGTGCACATTAGAGGAGGGGTAAGGAAGTCCTCAAGAGAGTGCGACATTAACTAAAATATGAAGAGCATGCAAATTTATTTATTACTGCAAGTTAATCATTTGTTAAACGTTTTCAAATATTTTTGGTTACTAACCCTTGCTATAAAAATTTTTAAAAACCTTTTAGGTGTCCAGTCATTGCGACGCCAGGCTTGACTCTATTCCAGGTATCCGTTGCTGCAGCACATGTGGATGTTGCGAGGGTTTTGATAGACGCCTCATTCTTTCATTCGTGTAGAGACCCTTTAGTAGTTATCTGAGCATGTCGCTCATATTTCATTTATTAGTGTTAGACTTGTTGAGATTGTCTTCTTGTCTTTACTTGTATTGGATATTTGGATCGATGGTTTATTCAGTTAGGTATTTTATTTGTGGATGGTTATTTCAGTTACTGTGATTGTGTATTATTTTATGTTCCGCATGAGTTTTATTTAATTAATTCAAAGATAAAAATTGGCACCAGTCTACTTTTCTCAGTTAGGTGGTTAGTAATTAAAAAGATGACAGTGATGCTAAGAATGATCCAACCGAGAAGCCTGTTCTAACTTGATTTAGGACTGATCACCCGGGATTGATTAGGCGGGGTGTCACAAAAATTTAATCTCAATGCATGTTTTTCCTCAAGAACATCCCACCCTACTACCCCTTCCCTCTAATCCATATATAATATCTCATTAATTTTTTTTTTCGTTTTTATGTTCTTCATTTAAATTTTCTTACAAATTGTTATTTAAAACATATAACTGTGTTGGTATTCACAAGTACATAAAGTACACCCGATTAAATGTATAAGTCGTTATTTTCAATTTCATCATTTTTTGTTATATAGATACAATTTATGAGTAATTGAAACCTGTCTTGATGTGTATTTCATATTGTCTCACTAACATATTGTCTTTTCAATTTATTTTTCAGCAAAATGTCAACAACTTGAAATCACAAGAGAGCCTACTTTTAGGGAATAAAACATTGCAGTTGGAAAAAATAGCTAAATCTTTGCAGTCATTTTGTTGGGGCGCAAATTATAATCTGTGATTGATAAATTTCTTTTTAGTTATTTATACGAATCATATCTATTGGTATTTGTTTTCCTTAAATAGGGCTAATTGTCTTATAAACTAAGGTAACTCTGGACAAATTTTTTGTGAATTGTTAGGTTTTGTACATGACGTTTTTATAAAATATTGTTAAATAGGTGACGCATGAGTTGCTATTTTCATTGTTGAAGTGTTTTTTTATAGCTTAAAGAGGTGGAAATAAATGGAAATCTGCCTAATTTTATTTAGTTTATACAAAGTCCATGTGGATATATAAACGATCAAAGTATTTATTCAGTTGTTGAAGTGTTTTTAATACCTTAAACATGTGGATAGTCCTATAAATAAGTGAGAATCTGTCTAAATTTTTTAAAATTTTAACTTACTTGAATTGAAGTTAAATCGGTTAGATCATTATTTTGTTGCCATTATGTTACTTTTTTCGAATATCGTCCCGCCTTCAGGCACGGGCATACCCTAGTATGTATACACACACACACACCCACACCCACACCCACCCACCCACACACACACATTATGATATCTACTATGTGACTAAAGTAAAATTGAAAGATAATGATATCTGGAATAATTAAGTATAAAATCACTTAATTGAATTGAATTAATAAGGGGCTTATCCATGTTGAATCTGAATGGATATATATATATATATATATATATATTATTACATTTATTATGAGAGAAATTTATGGGAATGAATTGGGCTATGTATAGTGGATAAATTGGGTTCATCTAGTTAGTGTGGGAATTGTAACTAGTATATCTTATAGGTACGTTAGGTGTTCACTTAAGATGAGAGGTGAGAATATCAATAGAGGGTCCGATAATCTAACATGTACATAATTGCTAAATGTAGCATTTATTCACTTGTTGTTTTACAAACTATTTTCACATCGGGCTCTGACCCATTTCCTTGCATACTCTCTTCTCTCTCTTGTAACTTGGGTGTGTAGCTCAAAGGCTTAGGACTATGTTCGCCTCCAATGTTTGTGTTTGATATTTGTGGTTCGAGGAATCTTTACCGAACCTATAGTAACCCATACAGTGACGAGATATATTGGTACATGATATCAGAGTAATGCAGCACTATAACTGCGTCTCGGGGTTCAGTATTGTATATATATATAATAGAGTGAATATATATATATATATATTCAACATGGATAAGCCCCTTATATATCCATTTAGATTCAACATGAATTGAATTAAAAAGGGGCTTATCCATGTTGAATCTCTCTCTCTCTCTCTCTCTCTTTATACATACATACATACATATATATATATATATATATATATATATATATATATATATATATATATATATATATATATATATATATATATATATATATATATATATATATATATATATATTACTTGTATTATGAGAGAAGTACGTGGGAATGAATTGGGCTATGGATAGTGGATAAATTGGATTGATCTAGTTAGCGGGGGAACTGTAACTAGTATGTCTTAGTGGTACGTTAGGTGTGCAGTCTAGATGAGAGGTGAGAATATCAAGAGTGAGTCCGATAATCTAAGATGTCTATAATTGCTAAATATAGCATTTATTCACACCCAAAAGCATGTGAAACATATTTGAACCACCGCATAATCAAGAGTGAGTCCGTTATAAGGCTCAACTATGTCATGTTGTTTACAAATTTGAACCACTACATAAAAATCCATCTATAAGGTAGTTTACAAATTTGAACTAGTCTAGAAAAATCTGACTATTCCAAGCATAGCCAAGCTGGTAAAATGGATAGTCTTACTGAGATTTACCAAATAGGTAACCCTCAAGAGAGAAAGTAACTATCAGGTGTACCCACACAGATATTAGGATCATTTAATGCAACAACTTGTATACTCGTGAAGCAGTTTGAATCACTTGGTATACTGAATCAACGATAACAGTGATAATAGAGATAACCTTTGAAAGTTGAAGTTTTATTGATGAGAAACATTAAACTCTATGCATAAATAACATCGTTAACCTCTGTGAAGTGTTTCCAAGCTTCAGATCAGGTCTTTGAGGGTTTGAAGGTCTTTGAGGGTGCAGGGTTTCGAACCACTGTGCATGGATACAATTTTTACTTGTTCCTTGAACACTATCCATACCAAAGTCAAATTAAAACACACATAGAGAAATATAAATAGAATTAAAATTAAAATTTCAGATATATAAACTTCAATCGGGTTGGGGTATGTACTTATTTAACGATGGATTTACCTTTGAACATTAATCCATACTATGTAACTTATAATGATCGATATATTCTACATTCTACATTCTACATTAAAACACACAAAGTGAAAATCGATACATTCTACATCAATGATCAATTAGAAAGAAAGAAGATAATACAAACAATTTACCTTATATACCTTATAATGTTTTCTCAGAACATTTATGAACTCGATCCAGCCCCAACTTCAAATCTACTTGCATTATTGACGATATAATTCGCAACACATCAACACGACAATAACATAACTAAATATTAAAAAAAATAACAAAGTAAAACAATGCTGATATCCCCCCAAATTAAATAGAACACTGTCAATATATCAGATAGATAGAGATTACTGATATATGTTTAGTCATTCACATATTAGTTTGGAGAGTTAACCTGATGCATAAAAATAGTACATGGAGATGTTTCTTGGTTTGGTGTGGCTGTGAAATGCTCAAGTCCTTAATTGAAATTTTGTGCCATGTCTGTAGTACCATTTGGTCATTAAACCAAAATTTAAACGATGCCATATGAGTGATTTTACCAGACATTGCCTCTGAGATGGTCTCCACCATCCCATTTTGTAACTGATACGTAAAAGAGCATATGAATTTAAAACCAAGGTAAGTCCGCAACAACATTCGGTGTACTGCTATGAAATGTCTGAAGAGCGTAATAAGTTACAAAAATTATAAGATTTCTTAGAGAGAGACCTGATCTGCACTGACTGTTTCAATCGTCCTGCCCAATTTTTAATTGAAGTCCTTTTATTATAAAGGTAATCCGTTTCTGAGATAACCTTTATACATATAAATTTAACTTTAAGAATATACATGCGTATGGTATTAGAGAAACTACACTACAGAATTGACAAAAGAACAAACGTGCCATGGAAAATTTTTATAAACACAACCAAGATAGAAAAAATACATCAGTTGTACGATGAAGCTCAATAAGTACTATGAATATAACTCTTTATGCACACTACTACAACTCTCACCTAATTATTCTTAGTCTCATTTGAACAACTAATATCTTTTTTCCCTAAATAAAAAATATCCATCGCTTTTTTGACTTGTTCCATTATTGTGTACTATTTTAAATTTGTTTAAAGTCCATCTTATACATGTGTGTTAATTGTCGCTAATGCATATGTAGAAGTTCAAGGAATATATAATGCCCAACATTGTCAAACACAAAAGTGCTCATTACCATTGGAATTGCAGCTCTATGAGAACTTGAAGTAGGTAGGGTCCTAGTTTCAGCAAAACTAAAACAAAAATTATTAAATACGATATCACGGCTGTGACAATATATTTTAACATAAAAAAGGTTAATAAAATTTTGGAATGAACTCAAATTATGTCCATTAAGTTAAATAAACACCACCTGTACTTATTGACAATAATATAGTATGTAATGAGACCAACCCGTCTATCCTCGGGTATACGGCCTTCTCCTTTTCTATCGTGATAGCTTAAGAAATCCCACCAATATCATCAACTAAACCTCGTGAAGCAGCATCATTACTAGTCCAAACTCTCCCTTGTGTGACCTCTTCCATTTCATCTACCTGTAACAGAATGATTGAGATTGCAAAAAATTGATAAAAATAAAAAAATCAATTCAAAGTGCATCTTTGATGGACTAACATTCATGGCTCTTGAATAAGCATAATAACTCAACCACCATTAACAATATCACAATCCATAAGATAGCCTAGCATAATACGGACATATAATTGTGTTCTAAGTTGTATACCACTTATATTCAGGACTAAATGTTATTAGCAACATAATTTATGCAAAATTATACTCTGGTTCAACAAATGGTTTGATTATATCTCTAAAGAGTTGTACAAATATATAAACTCCAATGGACCATATAAATGGTAATTACAAATGGTCAATTATATGTAAGTTATAATTTATCAAAATTGAACTAATGAATTAACAAATTCCTGAAGAACGTGTCCAGTTATGTCCAGTGTTGGGCTAAAGGCATGTATTGTATATCTACAGCACGCCAACTGTTGGGCCTAAAGCACAAAAATTGACACACATTAAACATTGAAGATTTAGTTATAATGAATGTAACAATTCAAAGGTTTATTTGAAATTTACCAAAAATAAAACAACACTACTACCACCACCACTAAGTATCTACACAACAGTAAAACTGCAAGGGCAAAGCCCTGCTAATGGAAGGTTCAAATTCAAAGTGTACAATTTTGGGACATTGGATTGCCAATTTTATAATTATGAGGAAAATTCAAAAGAATAAGAATGCTTCTAAAGTTAAATCCTAATCCCAGAGCTACAATCTTAGACATACACCTTAATCACGATTTGTAGCTGACAATATTAGCTGAAATGTAAAAGGGGAGTAGAGGGTGCATCGCATCCTTCTCTTGCAATGATATAGCAAAGGCTTAAGATGAATCATCAGTTACAGTAAAAGTCTTGGGCACGTCTAGAACATTCTGCTGAAACAGATTTAGTGAGATTTTGGCACGTCATGATTTATATATTACTCAGTTAAAGGTTTGCGAACGAACATTGGATTTTCGGAACTGGATGGTTATGTAAGAGTACAGAGCTATATAGCCATATATATGTTTTGATATTATGATCCAACCAAAAAATTATCTACTACACTATGATCAACACATTGACAAAAAGCACCCCCACTGTTAAGAAGATACATAAAAGTGCATTAGATATTAAAATATATAAATAATAAACTACAGATATGAATGTTCAATACCATATTGAATGTTCAATACCTTGTCATTCCAAGTACCAAATGGGTTGGAGTTTACTACAATACCAATTTCAGCTGCTACATCAGTAACCTAACAACATTAAGTAAATATATAGCTTTAAAGCTAACAGGAATGTAATGGAATATTTTAGACATGATCATGTTTAAAACATCTCTTATAGTAATATACATGACATGAGAATGTTTAGGAAGCCATATTCAATATAGGGAAGGGTTGGTACCAGAGGGAGCAGTTCCCACAATCTATCAAAGTTATAAAGCATCAATATAGGATATGATAAAACCATGAAAAGATGAAAATTAAAATAATCACAATGATGAATCCATGTTATTAGAAAGGAAAGTCTTTTCTGATAACAATACATTTTTTATGAATTCAATTTGATATTTGTTCTTTTTAATATATTGTGAGTCCAAGACTTACCCTCTCGAAAAGAGAGAGCTTTCACGATACTTAAAATTTTGAATTCTCAAATTGAAAATAAAAATAAAAATGTTCCAGTATGTAAAGTTTGTACAGTTCTAGTTCCAAGACTAAAATTCAAATGAAATAAAACAAAAAGATCAGAGAAACATTGGGAAAATATTTAAATATGATGTTACCTTTATATTCATTGTATAAAACTTAATAGAACAAACAAAATATTTAAATATGATATTCCCTTTATGTTCATTGCATACCCAAAACAAAATAGAACAAACAAAATCGCTCAAGAAAGGTTTCATAGCTCAACCTTTGATCTTAGATCTATTTTACTTTCTTTAAAGTCCAAATGTATGAGATGTATTTCCATACACCATGTAAACTTATGTTTATCATGAAATGGACCATCTAAACAACTATAAAAAAATTTAGATAAATAGATTCATAATATAAAAAGGGATATGAATAAGTTCACAGTTAAAATACTCACTTGACAATTTTGTCGAACACTTGGGGTTCATGTTACCTGAAATGACAAAAAATAGTATAAGAGTGTTGTTAAGACTAAAAATTAATTTGTCATACAACACCTATAAAACATCTATAAAATAGTTTCAAACCCAAATATTGGAATCCACGAAGAGACCTAGGATATAATGTTTGGGGAAAATTTCTACCTCAACACAAATTTCTTACCTAAACATACAACATATAAAGCTTAAAAAAATTTCATGCCTATAAAGATAATCCTCAAGAACTTGAAAAACAAAATTGCCATGGGAGGCATAGAAAATTCAACATAAGACCCCCAAATAACTACAAAACCAAAATTTCAAATTATTTCTAGAAAGCATCTTCATATGAAAAAACATACCCAAAATCAATAAACAACAAATTGGTTTAAGAGAGAGACTCAGTAAAATGTAAGGTAAAAAATCATAAACACAATTATAACTCAGAATTTTGAACAATAAACTCCATAAATCTTCACAAAATAGAGATCAAACCAAGTTAAAGAAGAAGAGGAAAACCTCACCTGAAGAAGAAGAAGAAAATTGCGTGAAAAACTTGAGAGAGAGAGAGAGAGAGAGAGAGAGAGATCGTGAAGAACTCGAGTGGGTATGGTATGAGTCTGTGAGTGGGTATGACGTTGATTGAGGGGGAATGGGGTTGATTGAGTGGAAAGGGGGTGTTACCAAAATACCCCGAAATTTGAAATAAAGTGAAATAGTAGTGAGGGTAGAGGGGGGAAATTTCTCCCTAAATTTTCAACCCTTGGATTCAATTTTGGCCCATTCTATCCTAGCCTCTGATTAAGCGATCCTAGCCTCTTATTAAGTTGTCAAATTATGAAATAGTAACACAATTTATACTCCTTATTATATTTATATTCACTCTATTATATATATACACAATACTGCACCCCGAGACACAGTTGCAGTGCTGCATTACTCTGCTATCATGTCCCAATACATCTCGTCACTGTATGTGTGACTATAGGTTTGGTAAAGATTCCTCAGACCACAAATATCAAACATAAACATTGGAGGCGAACATAGTCCTAAGCCTTTGGGCTAAACACCCAAGTTATCAATCACACCCAAAAGTGGAAGAGCTTTGATCTTGAGAAGGGGGACGAGATGAGGCTGGTTCCATTTTTAGTCTGTACAGTTCGTGATGAGGTCTCAGCCTCATAAAGTTACCGAAGAGGATGGCACTGTATACGATCTATAGTAGAGCCGATACTACACTGGATCATTAGTGAAGTTGTCCAGTGACAAGGTAGTCTCCGCTAAGGTAAAGAGGACCTAATACGAGACGGGTCGTGAGATCTACAATGGGATGATCAGTATGGGATCATATAAGAGGAGGCATACTACTGTAACTGGTGTCATCCAGATAAGGCCATCCTTATGTACATCAATCACCCTTAAACCTTAGTCTACAATTTTAATGGGAGGCTAAGGTGTAAGTTCATCTTTCTTACATCGTCTCAGTTCCCTATGGTTGGGGGGTTCCCAGATATTTGTGTAGGTACATCAGTCATGCGGGATTGCACATAGGTGTCGCTCCAGTCCCCCAAAGTGGACACCTGTCAGTTATCAAGTGGTTCGGTATGTGTCCCAAGTTTATGCATAGCAAAGTGTCACTTTGAGTGATGCACCCAAATAATGGGTGTCTTGGAAATAGTGCACACGTTTGTGCGGTATAATCACCAAAATCCTTCTCTTTCTCTTTCTTCCCCATTTCTTCTTAACACTTCTCTAGATCATAAGAGTTGAAAACAAACCTCTCTCTCTAGATTTTTCTCTTTTTGAAAATTTTTTATCTTTGTTTTCGATGACTTTTTTTTCTCTCAGTCCTCTTCTACCCTCTTAGAACTTTCCTCTTTCATTTTTCCCTGATTTCCATTTTTTTGTATTTTAAATTTTTCAGTATTTTTGGTTTTTTTGACAGCGATTTCTGGTGGTCTATGGTTTGGATCGTGGTGATATTGAATGGTAGGGTGTTAGGTAGTCAATGTAGGGTTGAGTATGTTTGACCCTTAGGTTTTCTGGATGGTTTTATGCTTTTTCGGTTGAAGGTCAACGGAGTCATTCGTGATGTTCCCCATTGGTTATTTTTAATAACCTTTTCAACTGACTTATTTGATATATAGTCAACAACACCAAAGTTTTCACTCTTATTATTCATGTACCGTAAACTTCAAGATCTAGGAGCGTATTAGATGAGAAATTCATTGAGCTGAGGTCGAGTCTAAACGTAGGGACGAAGTCGAGTCTCTAGTTCCTCTTACTCTCATCCCTTTATCTGTAAAACCTCCAACTTTGCTTTTTTCTTACCCCATTTTAGCCAAACCCAAAGTTGTCATTATCATCAGGAGTGATTCAATGTTTGCTTCATCCTCCAAGGACTCCTTATCCGTCTCATCTTCTAAGGGTTATATCCCTTCTCACCTTGTGGATCCTTGTACAGGATGAGAGGGGTCAAAAGTAGAATCTTTTGAGGAGGTCGTGAGAGTCCCTACTAGTCGTGTGGATGAGGGTGAAACTGCCAAGTCCAGTAACCGTGGTCATACCACCGCTTCTACTCCCAAATAATGGAACCCTGAGCTCAATATTTATAATATCACTGACGATAAGCTAAAAGTTAAAGTGGTTGTTATTATGACTCCTATGGTAGTTCCCATCTAGACAATGACTGAGGACGAGTTTAAAACTCAGGATCCTCGTGGTAATGCCCCTTCCATTGAGGAAGACGAGGAGAAGGACCAATATGTTTTGGACCCAAATGTTGACTCGGTTATACCCAGTGACGTCCGTAAGTCCAATCTAATAGCCTGTAGGAACCTTTATGGGATCAAATCAACCATTAACACAAGGGTTTCCTCCGAAGATGAGGGCGCCTTTAGTATAAAAAATGAGGGAGAAATTTCCATCCATGAACAGATGTTCAAAATAGGTATTTGTCTTCCCATTCACTCATCTATCCGAGCGATTCTTGCCTTTATTGGAATTGACCCATCCCAAATGATGTCGAACAGTTAAAGGACCCTTTTTGGGGTTTCCCATCTTTGGAGGTTTTCCTGGGAGGAGGATATGCCAATTGATGTCTTCCATGCTTGTTATATTGTGGTGATTGCGAGAGTTGCTCCTTGGTATTACCAATTCATAGGTAGTCGTTCTGATCTCAAGTTAACCTTTATCGACCAAATCTCTAACCATGATTGTAAGTCTCACTTCCATTTCATCTAAGGGGATTAGGAGTATGTTAAAGGAGAATCGACCTCTGAAGATGAGCCGAGAGTCCTTAGGTAATGGGATCGCATCTCGATCTCGGCAAAAGTGGATCCGATCTTAAACACCGATACGAGAGAAAACTTTGATAAACTTAGGGGGGATGACCTCATAGTTTTTCAGGACCTGATGATCCCTGAACTATTGCAGTATACGAGCCTAGGGGTGAACCCCTTGACATCACTTTGTAAGAAAATCTTTTAAATTTTTTGTGAAACATTACTATCATCTCATTTTTGCATTAACTTTAAATAGATCGATACTGAACGTGTGCTTTTATTTTTACAGATCACCCAAAAGGAGTTCCTAATTCAGTTTAGTAAACGGCCTTGTCTAACAATATACTTGCCCATCTTTAGGGCAAATTTGCATAGTCAACACAGACTCGATAAAAATACACAACCGTTGGCCCCAATGCTATTGAGGGGTTAAATAAGTAGAAGAATACCTTTGGTGGTACCTCTGCCAATCCCCTTCTCAACAGAAGAAATGGAGGGAGTCCCCTCCAAGACAGGTAGCTGGGCCCATTCGAGATAATGTATCAGCTACAACATGCTTGGACCAGCTGGGAGTTAGTGCTGACTCTCTACTCGAGAGTCTGTTCAGGGCCCGTGAGGTCTTTGCTTTGATTGTCCCAGATTCTAAAAACTGATATTTTGATGCCCAAGATCCTACTTGGGTCTTTAACTTTACGCTCCATTGGGCCACCGAGTTAAAGATTTTTCCTTTGCATTGGTAATAATATTTGAAGTCATTTATCGTCATGTACTAACTTGTTATGTTTTTATTACACTCTATTATTGCCATCTAGAGTATCCAACTTTGGATGATAAAGGTTGAGAAGAAAGCCAAGGCAGCTGAGGACATAAAAGCCAAAGCCGACAAGTTAAAGCAAAAATTTAAGTACCTGAAGGCCGACTATGACACAAAGGCCTAGGAGATAATGGACCCCCATAGAGAACATATGCAAAATATGAAGGTGGACCTCTTAGAGAAGGTTGAAGAGTTGGAGAAAAAACTCAAAAAATAAGAAAAGGATGAGGCTAAAAAAATTAGAGTAGTTGTCGAGAAGTCTATTTTCGACTTTAAAAAGTCAGAATAATTATTTGGTTATGTTATCCAATATATGGAGAAAGGGGCAAAGTCCGTGTGCCACCGAGTCTTCAACCAACGCGCTGAGATAGTGGCCAATAAACCTCTCTTGGACGACATTATTAACTCATTAAACTTTGCTGATCGTTTAAGTGTTGAGGACCTAAAGGGGTTTAGTCCGAGGTTGATTCTCTTGAAGCTGGTGTGGTCGAGTTTGAGACAACTGGGGTGGAGCAGGAGGCCACTGATAGGGCTGGCGATGAGGAGGGGAACACAACCCACTTGAAAGAAAATATGGTCGGGCCGACTTCCACTAAGCCTGCTAAATTTTAATTATTTTCTTTGGGAAACCGTCTATGGTCTTTCATGCCCATTTCTCTATAATAGCTGGTGTCGAATGATTTTTGAACAATTTGTAGCAACTTCTCACATTCTACTGAACTGCTTTATTTTGTTGAATTGTTGTTCTTGTTGACTTTTATTCTAAGTGTTGTGGTGCCAATTTTTTTTTTCATTTTCTCAGCACATGTTTTTAATTCACACCATATTGTAATGATGTTTAAGAGTAGTTTTCGTATTTTAATAATGATGTTTAGAACTTCACATCTCTCAGGATTTTTATAGTGGTGCATTTGACCCGAAACTCCTCAAGCACTCTTGTACCGCTAAAATAGAGTTTTAGTCAGGCACAATAATCAAATGTTGATTTTTACATTCACCACACTTAAATGATTTTTTATGGTCTCACCACTAAAATGATATTAAATGACCTCCCTCCTTTCAGGATTTTTAGAGTGGGGCCTTAAGTCGAGAATCTTCAGGCACTCTCATACCGTCAAGATAGAGTTTTAATTATTCTCCATAATTAAATGATGTTAAAGTTCACCATACTCAAGTGATGTCTTATGGTTTCACCATTAAAATGATGTTCAAGTACCTCCATCTTCTCATGATTTTAAGAGTGGTGCCTCTTAGCTGAAACTCTTTAGGCACTCTCACATCGTCAAGAGAGAGTTTTAATTATGCACCATAATTAAATGATGTTTACGTTCACCATACTCAAATGATGATTTATGTTCTCACAACTAAAATGATGTTTCAGGACCCCTCCTCTCAGGATTTCTAAAGTGGTGCCTTTGAGACGAAACTCTTCAGGCACTCTTCATACCACTGAGAGAGAGTTTTAATTATGCACCATAATTAAATAATGTTTAACTTATATCTTGACATGAACATAAATTCAGTAAAGAATAAATGAAAAACACTTTGTTGTATTTCATATAAGAATACATTCTTTTTATATATAACTGAAAAGATCGCATCTTGGCTACGGAAAATAAATGAACTTATGGTAGTATCTCTTTAGATGATCTGCATGCCATGAGTTGAAAAATGTCTCTCCCTCGAGGTTTTCAAGTCGATAAGTTCCTGAGATGACCTCTTCCATCACTCTATAAGGTCCATGCTAGTTAGGATGGAGTGTGTTTGCTTTTTGGATGACCTTCTTTAGTACTAGGTCTCCCACTGCTATGGGTCGTGACTTGGCCCTCTTATTGTAGAATTTAGCAGATCTTTGTTGATATGTTGTCTGCCTAATAGCTGTATCTTCTGTCCTTTCTTCAATTAGGTATAAGTCTAGTCTCTACTCTTCCATATTAACCTCAGGGTCGTAGGTCTAAACCATATGGCATGGTAATCCAATCTCTGTTGGGATTACAGCTTCTGACCCATAACCTAGCATGAACTACATTTCTCTCTCGTCATTCTCTCTATTATCTTGTATGCCCACAGAACACAATGAAATTCATCAACCTATTTTTCCTTGGCATCTTCAAGTTTCTTCTTGATTCCGTCCAATATCGTCCTATTGGTCACTTTTGTTTGCCCGTTAGCCTGTGGTTAGCCAAACGAAGAGTAGAACTACTTGATACCAACCCTTCCACAGTAAGCTTCTAGAGATTTGTTCTTGAATTTCTTTCCATTATCGTAAATCAGCATGTTGAGAAGGCCATAACGCCAGATAATATTTCTCTAGATAAACTTGAAACATTTTTCCTCGAGGATTGTTATCATAGTCTCAGCTTCCACCCATTTGGAGAAGTAGTCAATCATGACAATAAAAAATATGAAATTTTCCTTTGCCCTAGGCATAGAACCGACCAGGTCTATTCCTCATATGGAAAAGGTCCAAGGGGGCAATATTGGGGAAAGTGATTTGTGGGGTTAATGGGGAATGCTTACGAATAACTGACACTTATCGCATTTCATGACGTACTCCGCTGAATCCTTTATGAGGCTCGACCAATAATACCCCTGGGTGATAATCCTTTTGGCCAAGGATCATCCCCTTATGTGTCTCGCGCTCGAGCCTTCATGTACATCTGAGTACATAGGTAACCTTAGTTGGATGAACACACCGCAGAAGTGAAAGTAAGAAACCCCTTTTGTAGAGGACATTGGCAACGATGGTGAACTTTACTGCACGATATCGGATTTTCCTTCTCTTGGTATTAGCTTTCGGCAGCTTCCTATCTCTGATGTAGTCTATAGTTGGGTCCATTTAGAATGCTCACAAAATAATGTTTAAGCAAACTTCCATCTCCGTCTCATCCATTTCAATACTCGATTTAAGCAAAATATCCACCGGCACCAATCGAATGATTTCTATTCTGGTGTCCGAGGCTAGCCTTGCTAACACATATGCATTTCCATTCTACAATCTATAAATCCTCCTTATCTTGAACGTATCAAATTTTGACAACAACTTCTTTAACTTGACCAATCATTTATCCATTTTCTTATCTTTGGCCTTATATATCCCCAAAACTTAGTTAACTATCAGTTGAGAATCACTATGAGCGATCATGTGGCTAACATTCAACTCTTTGGAAAGAGAGAGTCATATAAATAGAGCTTTTATTCTAACTTATTATTTTATTCTTTAAACTTGTACCGCAATGCGTATTCAATGTTGGTCCCATCCGGGGCTAAGAGTATCAAATATATGCCACTGCCATATTTATAAGATGAACCCTCAACAAACAAACTCCAAATTAGTCCCCTTTTTATTCAAGGACCCTCGACCAAGGCTCCATTTCTTTTTAGAAAATCTGGATCTAGTACACCGTTTGTTATCTAGGTCGATACCTCCTCAACCATGATATCCTTTCCCTTCTTAATAATTGGTTGTCTTTCGATCAAATATTAACTTTCTATATTGTCCTCAGTTTCTCAAGTGAATTCAGCTATAAAATTTGCCAGTGCTTTCCCTTTTATTATGTTTATTAGTTTATAAATGATATCAAATTCACATAACTCTACCGACTAAGCCATTAACCTACTTGATTTATCGAATTTATGAATGACTTGACAGAGAGGAGTGTCGGTGAGCACTACCATCTTGTGATCCTGGAAGTAAGGCTTTATCTTCCTTAATTCATGGATAAAAATGTATGAAAGCTTTTCCATATTTGGATATTTTACCTCTACCCCTTGAAGATCTTTGCTAATTAAGTAAACAGGCGTGAGAACTCCATTATCATCTCGAATAATAGTTGTGCTAATGGCCGACTCTGAGATGGACAGATATAAATATAACTTTTCCCCTTATATCAGCTGTGAGAGGATCACGCGAGAGCCGAGATAAGCATTCAGTTCTTGAAATGACTTTTCACACTCCTCATCATTAATAAACACTTTCCTCAAGATCTTAAAAAATGTATAACACTTGTCTATTACACTGAAGATAAACTTGCTCAGAGCAGCAACTCGGCCTGTCAGCCTCAAAATGTCTTTGGTCGTCTTCAGCATTTTAATGTCAATTAGTGCGTTAATTTTAGTGAGATTTGCTTCGGCCCCCCTTTGATTAATAATGAATCCTAATAACTTACCTATTCCAATGTCGAATACACAATTCACAGGATTTAGCTTCATTCAATACTTATTTATTGTATCAAAAGTTCTTTCCAAATCGTCCACATGAGTCTCGACCTTCAAGATTTTATGAGCATGTCATCCACGTATACCTATATTATCTTCCAAATCTAGTTATCAAACATATTATTGACCAACCTCTGGTAAGTGTTCCCTATAATCTTTAGGCTGAACGACATAACTTTATACTAATAGGTTCCTTTATCTGTGATAAAGGAAGTCTTCTCGACATTGTCCTTGTGCATCAAAATTTGGTTATACTCGGAATAAGCATCCATGAAGATCAAGAGCTTATTGCATGTCATAGCATCTAGTATATAGTGAATCTGGGGTAGAGGAAAGTTGTCTTTTTAGCAAACCTTGTTAAGGTCCATAAACTCCACACACATTCTCCACTTCCTATTATACTTTGGCACAATTATGACGTTAGACATCCATTCTGGGTAGTGCATTTACCTAATGAAATTTGCAGTCTACAACTTCTTGACCTTATCTTGTATACCATCGTACCTGTCCCTAGTCAAGGTTAAACTTTGCTATTCCACTGGCTTAGAGCTCTCATTTATATGCAACCGATGACACATGATTTTTGGGTCAATCCCCGGCATGTCATCATGGCTCCATGAGAATACACTTTGTAATTTTCTCAATAACTCAATCGATTCTTTCTTTATCTCTACTTGATGGGCAACTATTTGGATATTTTTTTCTGGTTCATCCTCATTAAGGGCTCTCCCTTTTTAACTTTTCGCTCGTCCCTTGGATCAAGGGTGTCTATGTTATAGAAAGTTGTCTTCCTTTGGTGAGCTTATTTTTCTTCTACCGAGGTGAAGTAACACTCTCATGCTTCCATCTGATCAACTTTTGCTTCCCCTGCTCCATAGAGAATTGGGAATTTCATCATCGAGTGTACAATGGAGGGAATAGCCTCAAACTAATCATTCTGGTCAGGCACGAAAAAACTAATCATTCTGGTTAGGCACATGCATACGTCCATCTCACAAACTCCCAACGAGTGTACTTTCTCTTCACTGAATCCAATAAAAAATAATGGTATGGGATAATTCTCTTCCTTCTTAGCTTCAGACCTTTGAAACGATCCCCGAAAAAATATTGATCGAGCTTTTCTCGTCCACTAATATGCGAGCCATATTATAGCCTTGAACCCGTGTACTTATTACAAGGGGTCATCGTCTGGGGCCAAAATTTCCTTAAAATCCTATCTTAAAAATACCATGATAAGACTATCCATATCAACTTTATTTAGTTTGCTAGCCTTAACTTCATTCTCGATTGAATTCACCTCGTCCCACTTGGGTATAACTTTTGCTTCAACCACATGAGACTTTCTGTTGGCCGGCTCAGACCCTCTAATTTCTAACCCTCTGCAAATCATTTTTACATCAAAAGAAACCATATAAAGGTTAACTTTAACTATAGGAGGCTTGGTAGGAAGGTTAAGTCCATCTTCACCACTGTCGTTTGAATCTAATTCGTCTCTATTTGCTTAAACCTCCTTCCTTGTCTTGACATCATTTCTTGTATTGAACCTTTTTCTTCCTTCTTCTCATCCTTCTCTTTTATCCATGTACTTTCAGATCTTTCCTTATTTGAGCAGTTTTTTGATCTTATTTTTTAGGGCGAAGCACTGGTCTGTCGTATGACCATGGTCTTGGTGAAACTTAGACCACTTGCTTTTGTCTCTCTTGTGGGGTGAGGACTTCAACTTATCTGTCCACTTGAGTTCTCTATAATTTTTAATCTCGTTCAGTATCATGTGAAGACTTACTGTTAGTGGAGTGTACTTGGCAAAATTTATCATCGTTGAATCTTTTTTTTCCTTCCTTTTCTTTATGTCGATTGTGGTCATACTTTCTTTTGTTGGCTTATTTTAAGTCAAGTCTCTTATCCTCCATGGCCTCCAACACAATCACGATTCTCCTGACTATTACAAGGAGTTATGTCATTGAGTTTGGAGGATCCTCAGAAAGGTTCCATTGAAGCTTCCCGAGTTGTAACCCGCTAATTAGGGTAGTCATCGCAATACTTTTATCCTAATCTTCAACTTCCAACTTTTCTTTGTAAAATCGAGAGATATGGTCTCTTTGGGTCTCATTCTTTCCCTGCTTGACGTTTAGTAGATGAGTCACACGTTTGGATGGCTTCATGCTGAAACAAAAATTATGAATGAATTTTTCAGCCAGTTGCTTAAAATTTTCTATGGATCCCCTCGGCAACCCGACATACCATACATGAGCCATGCTTATGAGGGTAATGGAACTCGACACCTCATCACGTCAGGTGTTGAGCATCTATATGTGATGACCAAGGTTTTTACTCCCTTCATACTTGGGTATCATGATCGACAGCTTAAACTTAGCAGGAGTTGGGTAGCTAACTACTCCCAATAAAAATAGAGATCCCTCCATATACCCCCTGTGACTGGGGTATCGGCTTTTAATGAGAAAGTCGATATTATCTTCTAACCTCTGGATTGAGCTATTCCAAGGCTTTTTCTTCCTGTACTACATTGTCTCCATCCCCTCCACTACTATGATTATATCGACTGGCGGCGCTCTACCTGCTATTTTCTGTCCACTATTGACTTCTCGATATTGCTTTTTCTCCTGGTTTCATCTCGGCCTATTATTTCCATGACGACTAGTGGCACATATGCCTTCCACACTTCGAGAATGTCAGTCTCGACAACCATAACACTTTAGGCTAGGACGATTAAAAGTTGACCCCTTACTTAACTTATTGAACGCAGAGCCTTTTTGGCGACTCTAAGGGGTGTGCTAAATATTTTTCCCTTGCTAAGTTGGAGATAGAGTATCCCCTAGCCAATATGAGGTGTTGGATGTCTCATATTTCTCCTAACAATCCTCATCGTCACAAACCAATCAGATGGATAATCCCGGACGTCCTTTCCAAGGTGGATACATTACGGATCTATAATGGTCCTCTACTTGAGGTGGTGTAGGGCTTCCTTTAGTAGAATTGGGGGTGGTCCCTCACCTACTGGATGCGCATCCTCCCTGGAAGCCGAGGTTATCAAGTTAATGGTGGGATTATCCAAGATCGTGCTCATAATATCCTAGCTGAAGGTTAGGAGCTATTGTTGCATCTACTACTGGATAGCCACAAGGGACCTCAACATCACCGCTACGTCAACCATTTCTGACTGTTGAGGCGATTGGATGGAGATGGCTTCGGTCTTGCAAGGTGGATGAGTGGTCATCTCTGATGAGACTGATTCAAACAAAAAAAAGAGTGAAGAGGAATAAAGTAAACCCAGAAATAGGATGGACCAGAAAATCTTAATAAACACCCAACTAAACCTCTTTCAATAGTGATTCATCCCCAACAACAGTGGCATTGGATCACTATCGGAGACAAGGAGAGGAGTACTCAAGCTATGGCGAGGAAGAAAACTCAATCTCTTCCCATAAATAGTACCAAACTTATGATGCTAAAGATCATAAAAGGGATTCAACCTGGTTTTTACGTCACACAATAATAGTGGAAATAATGTAATGCAATAAAGTAGTAGAAGAGATGGAAGATAAAGAACGAACACATGAACTTATGTGGTTCAGCCTTGGCCTATGTCCACCGTGCAAAGCATGGAGTTATTTCACTATAAATGATGGCTAGGAGCCATTGAAGATGAATAGAAGCTTTTTGTCTCTTTTTTTAGAACTCATTCCTTATAGAAGGAGACATTGTGTTTTTTTATAGTCCTTGGGGTGCGCAGTATCACCCTTAGGCACATAGGTCATGTGTAATGAGATCAATAACCGATAGGTGCATGACACATGTATAAAGAGGTTTATAGATTATGATGATAAATATTACTTCTATGTGTTGGTTGATTTTTTATAACGGTATTGATTGGATATGTCAATAATACCCTTGTCATGTTTTCCATGCATACATATTGTGTCTGAAGTTATAGGCCTCGGCTGGTCGAGACTAAAAGATCTATGATCTTGAGAATGGTCCTGGGACAAGGCTAGATCCATGTTCAATCAATATGGTTAGTGATGATATCTCGACCTCATGAACCTCCTAATAGGCCTACACTGCATACGAGCTATAATAAGGCCGATATTACACTCAATCATTAGTTAAGACTGTCTAGTGACAGGGTGGTCTCAGCTGAAGCCGAGACGACCTTGTACGAGACGAGTTGTGAGAGCTCCAGTAGGATGATGACTCCGATATCATATATGAGGGGGCATGATAATGCAGTGGCTGTCATCCAAATAATATCAGACTTATATACATCATACTCCTTAGCAAAATAGGATCGCTGAGAGGAAAAATTGAACAATTCAAGAGATGGCTATATCCATGCTTCTTTGAAAAAATGTGCCTAGAAGTTTTTGGGCAGAGGTGGTTAACATCGCATGACACACACTGAATAGGGTATATCTTTATATACACACACTTCACACTCCTTATGAGTTATGGATGTGGAAGAAACCCAACTGTTGATACCAAAATTAGTATGCTGATGTGGGCGAATAATAAGAAGACATGTGTCGATCTACGTGGCACAATAGCAACAAGGAAGTTCATTCCCCCGACCTAGTCATACTCACTCCGAGCAACAGGTGTACTCCGAGGAACACCAGTCCTCCGAGGAACTCCAGCGCTCCGAGGAACTCTTGAACGACTAGCATCTAAGGCGGTTCGAGCTGCATCTCGACCACAGCATTAATTGCCAGATAATCAATAGTTCAATTATTCATTGAATGCTTATCATCTTGACGCACACGCTTGAAGAGCATTAAATGAGTTACCCTTTCATATGTATATCATTTAATGTATCACCCTTTCATGTACAGCCTAAGGGCTATAAATACCTTGTATGACCCTCATTCAAAGGGACTGGAATTTCTTGATAACACTTGTAATCGAGAATTCCCAAACACTCAGCAATAACATAACAGTGGATGTAGGCAATTCAAATAAGGCTGAACCACTTTAAAATCTTTTGTCTCATTTATTTATCTGTGATTGAATAATTAGAGTAATCTAATTTTTTACATCAACAGGCACTTGTAATCAAGAATTCCCAAACACTCAGCAAAATAACATAACAGTGGATGTAGGCCATTCAAATAAGGCTGAACCACTTTAAAATCTTTTGTCTCATTTATTTATCTGTGATTGAATAATTAGAGTAATCTAATTTTTTACATCAACAGATTGGCGCCGTCCGTGGGAAACGATTGTTGTTATCATTTTTCACCAAGAATTATTCATCATCAATGGCAGACAATCCAGAATCTAGCAATCGAAACGCTGGAAATGCTGGAAATCCTCCAAATCCCTCTGCACCTCCAGATCTGGCTGGAATTATGATGAATCTGGCTCAAGTACAAACCGACATGCAAGAAACAATGTGTCAACTCATACAAACCCTTCATGGCGGTGCACCTGCGCATTCAGGATAGCGAAGTGGTCAGAGATAAACCTATTTACCTTCTTCACGATCCAGGTGTATTGAGTCATATCGTAATGAGGAATTTAATGATTTCTCTTATCAACCTGGGCGAACTTCGTCAATACGGGCTACAGATACCGATCAACGTATCACTCTCTCTCCAGAAAGACCCAGCGCCTTGGAAAGACTGAGCAGAGCGTCTCCTTTCAGCCGATTAGGCCCTAGAAGGAATAGGAGTCCACCTAAGACCATGTCGCGGAGTTTTCGACAACCATCAGATCTAAGAGAAGGATCAGCACAATCACGACTGGTTGCTCGTCAAGATATATCTCAGGAGGCTACTTCAGAACAATCAATTGCTCGAACTAATAGGCCCGAGGAGGGAAATGATGCGTGGAAAGGTTCCATTCAGCGGTTGGAGGATAGATTGGGAGAAATGGCTAAGGCAAAGAATCCCCTACAATGAACTTTTGTTCGAGGGACACCTTTTGTATAGGCCATTGTGGATTTTCCTACACCGTCGAAATTTAAAGCGCCCGTGGTGACTCCCAAGTATGATGGAAAGACAGATCCTCTTCTACACATAGAGCAATATCAGGCTGCTGCCGACATCTATGTTGTCCCCGATGAGATGAGATGTAGAGAATTCTCTGGAACTCTTATTGGATCTGCCCAAATATGGTACAACAATCTTCCTCGGGGAAAGATTTCAACTTTCTTTCAGTTGGCCGAATTATTCATTGGCAATTTCTATTTTGGGGTAAAACCAGTAAAACGAGTAGCACACTTGTTAAGTGTCAGACAAAAATCTGGCGAAAGTACTAGAGATTACATAACTCGTTTCAATAACGAGAAGCTAGAAGTCATAGATTATGAAGAAAAGACAGCAATCACCGCCTTGATGAGTGGGTTGTTGCCTAACAAGTTGTACTACACTTTGGCCAAAGATCCACCTACAACTATGTCAGAGTTGATGGAAAAAGCGGCCAAAATCATGAATGCCGAGGAGGTTATGGCTTCAAAGAAGAACATGGATAAAGAAACCAAGGTGGAAGTCGAAAAATCTAAAAAGAAAGAGCCTAAGGGCAATGGCGGTGACAGGCATTCCAAGAGTAATAAAACATCATGGGAAGTCCTGAAGAAATTTGATAATTATACTCCTTTGAAAATGGGTATTAATCATGTATTGGAAGAAATCAAGAATAGCGAGGAGGTAAAGTGGCCGAAGAAATTGAGGTCAGACCCTGATATGAGGAACATGGATAAATATTGCGAGTTTCATAAGGATCATGGTCATATGACCAAAAATTGCATAGCTCTTCAGAATGAGATTGAAAAACTCATCCGAAGAGGAAAGCTAGCAAAGTATGTTGATCGGGGAGGGGAAAGAAGAAATAATGATCGAACTAGAGAGAGGTCTAGATCTCCTCGTCGAACAGAGGAGAAAAAGAAGAGAAATCATGAAGATGATCCAGATGATGACCCCCATCTTCCCAAGAAACTGAGGCAGCCAGAATGAGAGGTATTTTCCATACGTTTTGGTTCATTTGATTGTAATGTTATTACAGGAGGAGATGCGGGAGGAGGAGACCTTACAGCAGAAAGAAAGGCTTACCTCGGAGAGGCCCAAGCTTGCTCGTACATTCAGCGAATAAATTTGGCCGAGGAGGATCGTCCGAGGAAGGTAAACAAAGAGAAGCTGGTCATTGGGTTTTTAAAAAATGACATGGCAGGTGTTCTTTACACTCACGACGACCCTTTGGTGATCAAAATGAGGATGAAAGAAGTAGTGATTTCAAGGGTGCTGGTAGACAATGGTAGTTCGGCAGACATCATGTACTATTCATGCTTTGACAGTTTAAATTTGAAATTATCTCAATTGGAACCTTATCACAGACCTCTTCTGGGTTTTGCTGGCGAGAAAGTTTTTCCACTTGGGACGATCAAGTTGGATATATTCATTGGAACTTGGCCTGCTTGTCGAACAGAGAGAATACATTTTTTTATAATGGATAAGAATGTACAGTCAGCTTACAACATCATCATGGGAAGAGTTGGTTTGAAGAAGTTCGAAGCAGTCCCATCTACAGTACATCAGTGCTTAAAATTCCCAACGAATTTTGGAGTAGGAGTTGTGAAAGGTGATCAAAAAGTAGCTCGGGAATGCTATTATTCATCTGCCGAGAAAGAGCAGATTGAAGAGTCAAGAAAAAAGACTACTACCTACCAGGTGTATGAAGGTACAGAAATTGAAACATTGGATCCCAGAGATGAATCCCAACTTGTAAAAGGACAGGTGGTGGAATCTACAGAAAATGTTATTCTAGACGACGAGCACCCTGAACGAGTAACCCAGATAGGTTCGTCGTTGGATGCCTCGATAAAATAGGAATTGATAACTTTCTTGCGAAACAGGAAGAAAATTTTTGCATGGAGTCATGAAGACATGCCAGGAATAGATCCAAACTTCTTATGTCATGAGCTCAATGTGAATAAGGAGATCAAACCTGTAAAGCAGAGAAGAAGAGTATTTAGTCCCGAGAAAAATCAAGCTATACAAGAGGAGGTCGATAAGCTCCACAAATCTCAATTCATTGAAGATGTGAAATATCCAGACTGGTTAGCCAACGTGGTGATGGTAAAGAAGAAGAACAATAAATGGAGAATGTGTGTTGATTTCATCGATCTCAATAAGGCATGCCCAAAAGATCACTTCCCATTGCCTATAATTGACCAACTAGTGGATGCTACCTCGGGACATGAGCTCCTCAGCTTCATGGATGCTTACTCTGGTTACAACCAGATCAAAATGAAACCTGAAGACAGGGAAAGCACTTCTTTTATTACCCCTAGGGGAACTTACTGTTATAATGTTATGCCTTTTGGTTTGAAAAATGCAGGAGCGACATACCAGCGGCTGATGAACAAGGTTTTTGCCGAACAAATCAGTTGCAATATGGAGGTCTATGTCGACGATATGCTAACAAAGAGCAAGAAAGCTGCTGATCATCTAGTTGACTTAGGTCAGACCTTCGATCAACTGGATAAATACCAAATGAAGCTCAACCCGACGAAGTGCACCTTTGGAGTACGATAAGGAATGTTCCTCGGGTACATTATCAACCAGCGAGGCATTGAGGCAAATCCACCAAAGATCAAAGCTCTTTTAGGGTTGTGATCTCCAATGACGAAGAAAGAGGTGCATAGTCTTACAGGACGAGTTGCAGCGCTCAACAAATTTGTATCCCAAGCAACTGATAGATGCCTCCCATTCTTCAAAACACTTCGGGAAACTTTCGAGTGGAATGATGAATGTGAAAAAGCCTTTCAAGACTTGAAGAAATATCTGGGAGCACCTCCACTGTTGTCCAGGCCAGTAATGGGAGAAAAATTGTACTTGTACCTGGCAGTATCAGAGAATGCAGTCAGCTCGGCAT
Organism: Sambucus nigra; assembly: GCA_949130495.1. NCBI lineage: Eukaryota > Viridiplantae > Streptophyta > Magnoliopsida > Dipsacales > Adoxaceae > Sambucus > Sambucus nigra. The sequence continues at coordinate 581,293,008 of OX422210.1, read as the reverse complement.
TGATCAGAATGGAGAATGGAATCTAGAAGCCAATTTATTACACAAGTAAGGCTTTCCGAGGTGCAGAGATCAGGTACCCGAAGCTGGAAAAATTGGCATTGGCATTAATTGAAGCAAGTAGAATAATGAGGCCTTATTTCCAGGCCCATACCATCATCGTGTATACCGACATTCCATTGAGACAAGCCCTTCATAAGCCAGAAAAATCAGGGAGACTGATGTATTGGGCAATAGAGCTCGGTGAATATGATATTGTGTATGAACCCAGATCATCATTAAAAGGGCAGGCTGTAGCAGATTTTATAGCAGAATTTACATATCCTGATACCCCCGAGGAATAAAAGTTGCTCGTTGTCCAACCTGTGGATGTTACAGGATCAACAGACATAAGTCCAGATCAACTCCGGTTGGTAAAAGGACTTGTGGATGTAGAAAGATCATCAAACTCAAACCCGGACCAACTCCGATTGGTAAAAGGGCGAGAAGAGATGGTCGATGAAGAGCGAAAAATACCAGGGGAGGATGAAAGGAAACAGCAGATATTTCACCGAGGAACTCTGTCAGATAAGAAATTTGAAGATGAGTTACCTACATGGATATTATATGTAGATGGGTCATCTTGCACAACAGGTTGTGGGGCAGGAATTGTTTTGAAAACCCCAGACGAGATTGACATGGAATATACCTTGCGATTCCAATTCAAAGCCTCCAATAATGATGCTGAGTATGAAGCCTTGATAGCAGGTCTTAATTTAGCAAAGATTATGGAAGCGCAACAAGTGATGGTATTCAGTGATTCTCAATTAATTATGAATCAGATGATGGGAACATACGCAGTTAAAGGAGAATTAATGGTCAAGTATCATATAAAGGCGATGGAGTTGTTGGCAGAATTTGATGCCATTCAGTTGATCAGAATACCAAGAATGGGAAATGCACAAGCAGACGCATTGGCCCGACTAGCATCAGCTACTCGTACCAAGCTGCGTAGAACGATACCAATTGAAGTATTAGAAAGTCGGAGCATAGATGAAGACTTGACGATGAATGTTATTACCCTTGATTTAGGACCATCTTGGATGGATCCCATCAGGGCATATATTAATGAAGGATAATTGCTAGAGGATAAGCTCGCTGTAAAGAAATTGAAGTTTAAAGCTGCTCGGTATGTACTAACTAATGGTGTTTTGTATAGACGAGGAATTATAGTGGGTTTGCAGAGATGTGTACATCCCTCTGAGGTGAAGGAATTGATTGAAGAGATCTATGAAGGATCTTGTGGAGCACATGTAGCAGGTTGGACACTTTTACAAAGAGTGATGACGCAGGGGTACTACTGGCCAACGATGAGGGCTGATTTTATAGCCTATGCCAAAAGATGTGATAAATGCCAACGTTTTTCCTCCATTCGACGAACTCCACAAGCATTGTTGACACCCATAACTTCCCCTTGGCCATTTTCCATGTGGGGAATTGATTTGGTTGGACCACTGCCAACGACCCGAGGAAGATTCAAGTACCTCGTCGTCGCAGTGGATTATTTTACTATGTGGGTAGAAGCTGAGCCACTTATTGATATGACATACGAGAAGGTGTACCAGTTCGTTTGGAAGAACATCATCTGCCGATATGGTCTCCCTCATGCCTTCATCACAGACCATGGAACATAATTTGATAACGAGGAGTTCGCAGCCTATTGTCGTCAGTCAAACGTTTTGAAGGTTCATTCAGCACCAAGCCATCCTCAGAGCAATGGACAAACTGAAGTGACGAACATAACATTACTAAATGGTTTGAAGAAGAGGCTAAGTGAGGCTAAAGCTAATTGGATTAATGAGCTACAGTTAGTATTGTGGGCTTACCGAACAACTCCCCGAGCAGCAACTGGAGAATCACCATATATGCTGGCATTTGGAAGTGAAGCTGTAATACCTGTCGAGTTGGGTCTTCCAACACATAGAGTGCTGAATTTCAATTCCCCAGTCAGCGACTTAATGAGAAGATTGGATTTGGAAATGCTCGAGGAGGTTAGAGAAGAGGCAGCCATTAGGAATGCTTCTTACCAACAACGAACAGCTCTGTTCTACAACAAGAGGGTGAAGAAATGCGTCTTAAAAGAAGGAGACTATGTGCTAAAGAAGGTGATTCAGAAGCACAATAAATTGGAAGCAAACTGGCATGGACCTTACCGAGTTACAGAAGTTGTTCGACCAGGAACTTACCGCATTACAACTCTAGAAGGAGAGGAGTTTAAGAATGCATGGAATGCTGAACACCTACGCAAGTATTATCAGTGATGTAAAATGTAAAGCAGTTCCATCAATATGAATAAAATGATGATGTTTCTCTATCTTCTCTCTTTTTATCTAAAATTTTTCGGGGAATACTAGTGTACAACACTACGCTGTTCAGTAACACTGATAGTTCAAACCCACGACCAACTCTGGTTGGTAAAAGGGCGAGAACAAACTATACTCCTTCAGTTAGGAGGCGTACACTAGCGTGACCAACTCAGGTTGGTAAAAGAACTAGTGAACACTATAGTTCAAACCCACGACCAACTCCGGTTGGTAAAAGGGCGAGAACAAACTATACTCCTTTGGTTAGGAGGCGTACACTAGCGTGACCAACTCAGGTTGGTAAAAGAACTAGTGGACACTATAGTTCAAACCCATGACCAACTCCGGTTGGTAAAAGGGCGAGAACAAACTATACTCCTTTGGTTAGGAGGCGTACAGTAGCGTGACCTACTCAGGTTGGTAAAAGAGCTAGTGGACATGATAGTTCGAACTCATACCAACTCCGGTTGGTAAAAGAGAGAGAACACGAGACTCCTAAAAAGGCCAATCTCAGTTGGTTAGGAAACAAGATATGCTCTCAAATGCCAACTTATGTTGCTCGAGAAGTAAGTTTATTACATAAAAGTTCCTCGAAGAACAAATATTCCAAACTGAACCAAGTATAGTTGGTCGGGGATAAAAACCCACTAACTGTAGTTGGTCGACGAGGAAAAATCATCGACCTTAGTTGGTCGAGCACATTTTATGAAAAAGATAAAAATTTACCAAGTATAGCTGGTCGGGGATAAAAACTCTCACTAACTATAATTGGTCGACGAGCACAATTTAACAACCTTGGTTGGTTGGAAAAATTTTAAACATTTTTATACTCATTACATTATTATTAAGTGATCGAGCAACATTACTAATACTTATAATTTTTTACTAAGTTGGTTGATGAACCACACAATATTGTTATGCAATCACCAAGGTTCTAAAAAACGCAGGGCGTGATTGAGGCGTGGAGGCCAAGCTTTAGAAGCCTTGGCGGGCCTTGGCGTAAAAAGGCGTGAAAAGGCGTTTAGGCCTTCTTAATATATTTTAATATTTATTAACCATAACAAGGCTATTAAAAGTACAAAAAATGCACATATCATAAAAATATGTCTCAATATATCCAAATTAAAATACTATTTGATTATTTTGGATGAGATAATGGTCCGATTTGTAAAGAAATTCTTTAAAAGGCGACATCATTTCACTAAAGCATTGTTGTTTTTAGAAAAAAGTGCGCCTTAAGGGTTTTACCAAGAATAAGGCGTGAAAAGCGTAAGGCGAGGCGTTTCTCCCAAGCCTTAAGCCTAGGCGTGCCTAGGCGGAGCCTAGGCGGGTTTTTTAGAACAGTGGCAAGCACAAATATAAAGTGTTTGACAAATACAAGAGCAATGCAAATTTCCAAACAAAAATGAAATTCTTTCATTAAATTCAAAATGAATTACACAAGTTTATTACATTGATATTAAATTGTGTACTAATTATTACATCAGAATTTTCTATTCTACTGGTCTTTTCCCTTTTGCTTTTGAAATAGGCTCCTCGCCAGCAGGAGGATCTTCCAGGAAAAGGGGAGAATAAATGAAGTTAATATCTCGGAGCATTCTGACGTTCATTACTGAAGGAGTGTCCAATAGATGCTCGGGACGAGATACTTCGATCTGAGAGTGAAGATTATAGTCACCAAGGTATTTTGCAATTAAGCTCCGAGGAATGTCACGAGCTGGGATCCATTCCATGTCCAAGTTATACGGTGGCACTGGCAAGTCAAGAACCCTGGGATCATAATAATCCCACAGGTAGTGCCCTTGTTCGAGCTTCAACATGCCCAAGGCATTCAGCCAACCTTGCTTGTAGCCCTGATTATTGGCATTCTGGATACGATCATCTAAATGGAATAAAGCTTCGTTGTATCCAGCCATCCGAAACTCCCTGGGCTATTTATTAAATTGAAATGTCAACCTTGCAATCTTCTCGTTAAGACTTTGGATGAAAAGCTCATTAGTCTTCAATACTGAGTCCTTTGAAGAAAGCTGTTGTTCCAGTTCTCTAACCTTCTTGGACAGATCAGACAAAACTTGGTTCTTAGCCATTAATTGGAATGCTTGGTTTTCCAACGTTGATCGAGTATGAGCCTCTTCAACATTACGACTAAGAGCTCTTGATCCTCCCCGAGCAGGTCGAGAACTTGGTTCCTCGACAACATTCTGAGCAGCTCTTCCTCGACCACGAGAACCTCTTCCTCGTCCCCGAGTAGCAGTAAAAGTACCAGATCTTCTCAAGGTATCCAACTCTTGCCTTAATTTGGCATTCTCAACCTATAGAAAGGAAAATCCCTCGTCAGTCACTGGGATTACAGCTGTTGAAGAAGATGCTGCAGACTTATACTGTGCCAGCTCTTTCTGCAAATTGTTATTTTCTTGCTCTAGCAGCTCGACAATCTGTCTACAAGCTTCAACTTCATCCCTTAGGGTTCTCTCCCTGATATCGTACCAAGCAAGGATCTTTTTGTGGCCTGTCTCGGCAGAAAGCTGTTGATACCTCTTTTCATACCCCTCGTGCAAAAGGGCAGTTGATTCTTTGTACTGAGTCTGAAGATCTTCTAAAGTATATTGAAGCTCCTTGATCATGTCATAGTAAGCCACGTTATTGGACACAACTCGATCAAGTAAGTCCTTAAGGTATTGATAAGCTTCTACTGCCTGCTCTGAAGCATCATGATCGAGGATGTCAGCAACTTCTGATACACTCAATTCTGTGTGACCAGCCTTATAATATCCATGGCATTGTTGCATCAACTTTGTATCATTGGCAGATAATAATTCCATTCTAGCCATAAACTAGTAAAGAAGAGAAGGCAAGAGTTAATAAAAGAAGAAGACAGAACATCAACAACGCAGAGGAACAAAAAAAGGTAATTTTATTACATCATCAAAAGGAGTATAGCGTTCAGAATACAGAGTACAAGTAAAAGAAAAATAGAAAGAGAATACCGAACAACTTCACACCTTTTCCTTGTCTCCCAAGACTTTCTTGGGAGGCTGGGATGAGGAGCTTAGTTGCTCGCTGGGAACAATGAGTTGGTTGGCAGAAGTTGAGACTTATTGAGGAGGAGCAGGCAAAGACGAGATCTCCTCGATGGCTGTCTATTGGGTTGTGGAGCAAGGACTTGATCACCTACTATCATTAAAGACTCCTCGGAAGCAGCTTCGTCTTCTTCCTCATCTTCAATCACAGGAGGAGGGCCAGGAAGATGTTGCTGGAATAGTTCAGAGTCCTCGCTAACCTTCAGTTCCTGCAGGGCAGTAACCCAACCATCTCGGAAGTATTTCAAACTCCCATAATTGACCTGGGTCATCATTGTCGCTACCCCCTATCCCATCCTTTATCCCAACCGGTGCAGAAAGATTTTTTCACAGCCACCTTTCTTTTCATTTTCTCCGAGGAGAGCTTCTCGGATAGAAGATCCTCGGAGGCTTTTAACTTGGCCTCCACCTCCTCCTTCTGGCGATTTACTTCTCGCAGAAAGGTTAGCTCTTCCTCAGCCGATTTCAACTTATTTTCAAGCTCCCCAAAGCTTGTGAGCTTCTCAGCATATTTTTTATTCTCCCTCTCCAAGTCTCTCACCTTATTTCCCAATTGTACTTTCTCTGCTTCAGACGTAGCCAACTTTTTCTCCCATTCACCCCTATCCTCGTCGTATTTTTGACGGGATTCCTTCAAAGATTGGGCCAAGCCCTGGAAAGCATCCTCTACTCCAGACGAGGAGCTGGAAGCCTTGATTGCTTCATCTTTCTTCACTATGGTGTTAAAGCAACTCACCAGCTGAAAAGGAAAATAATGATAAGTTAGTACCGAGATACATATACTGACTAAAAGAAAGAAAAATTCTGAATAAGAGAAACTTACTGAAGCAATGTGACGAGTAGCTAGGGATGTTAGCATATCCCTAGACATGTTTTCCTCGATTCCTTGGACTTCAGGAATGATCCAAGTCTTTACCGAGCTCATTGAAGAACTCGGGGAAATAATGGTTGGAACACCAGCTCCACTAGCTTGGAGCTGGGGAATGGCTTCAGAAAAACTGACCGAGGAGGATTTCTTCAGTCTCCTCGGTGTCTTCTCAACAATCTCAACCAAAGAAGAACTTTTGGTTGGAGAGATGGTGATTACTTCCACAGGTGCATCCTTCTGCACAGGAGCCACTGGGGGCTTCTCGGCAGCCTTCTGAGGAGCAACAGAAGGAGCAGCATCCACTTTCTTTGTCCCCTTTGGGACATCAGCCTTGCTTCTTTTTCCATCTCCAGCAGAGGAAGCCTCCTCGAAGATAGCAGGAACTCTTCTTTTGCCCATCTTCTGACTTAAAGGAATGTGAGATTCTGGTGAAGATTCCTCAGAAGCTGGCAATGGGTCACTAATGCTGACCACATGACGAGCAGTAAAGGATGATGTGTAGCTCCTGTACTACAACAAATAAGAAGCAGACCTGATGTGCTCGTCTGCAACTCTTCGATGAAAATTCCAGATATGTTTCAAATGTTTAATATTTACTTATGATTCTTTTGGAGTTTTTCTCTTACTGTCAACTGCAAACAAATACATAGTGAAATATCAGTCATACATTTTGTCAAACACAATGAAATCGTAACTTCAAAAATAAAATAAGATGAAAATAACCTATCCCATTGCCATATGGGGGGCATCTGGAACCTTCATATACTTCATCTCCAACCAAAGGGGTATGTTGCCAATTTTTGATAACTACCCTGTGTTCAAAATAATCCTTGTTTGCATCAGGGAGGTTGACTACTAAGGCTCTATTCAAAAACCTAGTTTTTAAATAAAAAACATTGTCTAAAATAGCCCATCTATAACAATACATAATCTCAGGAATTCCTATACGAGTTCCATGAGTTTGATTTAACTTATACACCCCATTAACTATCCTCCATGTGTTGGGGGCTATTTTTGCAGGGACGACATCGAAATATTGACAGAACTCTAAGCACAGAGGGTTAGGTGGAAAAGAAAATCCACATTCAGCAATAAAGAGACTGGGGAACCAGTGTCTCTCAGCCAAACGAAAATAATCTAAAGGCTCAGAAAGATTTTCCAAGGTTACCCAAGATGGAATGGAAAACTCAGAACGAAATTTCTCAAGAGATTCAATAATATAAACCATGGTGAATAAAAGAAATGAAGAAGAAGGAAGAAGATCTTACAGGAAAAAGGGAGATCTGTTGACAATGAACGAAAACAAGGATGAACGCACAAGAGAAAGAAAGGCTATGGAAAACTCGAAAGCAGAAAATTGGGAAAGGTAGAAGACGGTATGATTGCCTAAGAAGTTTAAGTACTTTACCTTGGGAAACAGCGAAAGAAATGATTACAAAAAGGAAACTATTACGCTACCGGCGGCTAAAAGGATAAAAAGCACACGAAGACCGAAGCGCTTATGCAAAAAGGTGGATTCTGCGAATTTGGAAGAAAATTCAAATAAGAAGAAAATGCTCCTAAAACCCAGGAAGGTCATTTAATATTACCATATACCGAGAAAGAATGTTCCATACTCCTCAAAGTTCGAAATATGAAACATTGGGGGGCTTCTGTTGATACCAAAATTAGTATGCTGATGTGGATGAATAATAAGAAGACACGTGTCGATCTACATGGCACAATAGCAACAAGGAAGTTCATTCCCCCGACCTAGTCATACTCACTCCGAGCAACAGGTGTACTCCGAGGAACACCAGTCCTCCGAGGAACTCCAGCGCTCCGAGGAACTCTTGAACGACTAGCATCTAAGGTGGTTCGAGCTGCATCTCGACCACAACATTAATTGCCAGATAATCAACAGTTCAATTATTCATTGAATGCTTATCATCTTGACGCACACGCTTGAAGAGCATTAAATGAGTTACCCTTTCATATGTATATCATTTAATGTATCACCCTTTCATGTACAGCCTAAGGGCTATAAATACCTTGTATGACCCTCATTCAAAGGGACCGGAATTTCTTGATAGCACTTGTAATCGAGAATTCCCAAACACTCAGCAATAACATAACAGTGGATGTAGGCCATTCAAATAAGGCTGAACCACTTTAAAATCTTTTGTCTCATTTATTTATCTGTGATTGAATAATTAGAGTAATCTAATTTTTTACATCAACACCAACCTATCATATTTTTGAGTTTTTAGGAGTCCTTGTTATATCCTTAGAGATAGAGAGCACTTAGAAAATTTTGACTCTGGAAGCGATGATGGAATATTTCTAGGGTATTCTTCGTCTAGTAGAGCCTATACGATATTTAACATTAAAAATTCTAAGGTCATGGAATCGATAAATGTAACGATTAGAAACGATATGCCATATATATTTATTAATCCTGTCCTTGGTGTGAAAGAAATACATCCCCTTGTAATGATCTCATTATTCTCCACACCAACATAGTGGCCCCCTCTCTTAATATAGAGGATCCACCCTCTTGGGTCCGAAAGATTCATCACCCTTTCGACATACTTAGTGATCCCACACTAGGTATCAAGACTCGCGCTTAATTAGAGAATATGGTTAGATATTTTTTTCCATGCTTCCACGGTAGGGTCCCAGAATGTCCATGATACACAAGGATGAGCATTGGATATATTCTATGAACGATGAGTTATTTCAATTTCAAAAAAATAATGTATGGAAATTATTCCCCCGGGCCTAGAAAGACTAATGTGATTGGTACCAATTGGGTATAGAAGAATAAGATGGATGAAAATGGTTCCATTATTTGCAATAAGGTTGGTCTCTCAAGGTTACACACAGATTGAGGGTATAGACTTTGACAAGACATTCACTCCTATTGCTAGGCTTGAGTCCATCCGCTTATTCCTCGCCATAGCAGGTCATCTATAGTTTAAGTTATACCACATGGATGTCAAGAGTGGCTTCCTTAATGGAATTCTTTCGGAGGAAGTTTACGTGGAACAACTAAAGGGGTTTAATGACCCAATGCAATTGGAACACATCTTTTATCTAAATAAGGCCTTGTACGGATTGAATCAAGAACCCCATGCTTTGTAAGAAAGGCTAACTTTTTATCTCTTAGTCCATGGCTTCAAGGGAGGGGGAGTTGATATGATGTTGTTTATTAGGAGAGAGAGTGGTGCTATCTTGGTTTTACAAGTCTATGTGGATGACATATTCTTTGGATCCATGCCTTGTCAACATGCTAACACCTTTGAGGAGGATATGAAGAGTGAGTTTGAGATGAGCATGTACTAGAAGAAAAAAGTCTGTTTACAACGACTAAAAAATGTCATAAAAAGCTACTTGCATCATTTTTAATTATAATCAAAAGCGTCTTAAAAGCCACATTCATAAATAAAATTCAAAATAACGTCTTAAAAAATATAGTCTTTTAAGATGCGCTATTTACAAGGGTTGCAAAAAATTAAAAAAAAAAGGTCTTAAAAATAGAGTTTTTTAAGACACGTTATTTATAAGGTTTGCAAAAAAATCCCTAACTACCTACCACTTGCCCAAAAATGTCTTAAATAGAATGCATATCCATATATTAAATTCGAAAGTTGTCCTACGAAATAAAATCAAGACAAATGTTCTCAAAATCAATTCTAACTAGTCCTATCCATATATACATTCAAAAGTTGTCCTGCCAATATATACATTCAAAAGTTTTCCTACCAAATTAATATATACATTCAAAAAGGTATTTTGCTCAATTACATTCCATCCAAAATCAATTAAAACTATACATTCTCATCCAAAATAGTGCAAATGTTTTTATGATAAATCAAATATGTCCTCGACATTCCACCACAAACGCCCGCTCCATTCTTTCTTTATGAAACCACTTTTCATAACCCTACAACAAAATAAAGAAAATATTATAATCACTCACAAATAGAAACTAATTTATGAAAGTTAGTACAACCAAAATAACCACATAATAACAATTTGATTGACCATAAGGAAAAATAACAACAAAATTGTGAAATATTTAATTTCATGTTTAAAGGGGGTGAAGTTTAGACAATATAGAATCGAGCCAAACTTCACACGATATGTTGTGTGTGTGATGAAGCTCGTTTATAATCTATGAGATTCGTGTGAATGCCATAATTAATAATCGAGTTATAATTGTGTTTCATGTAATATAATTCTTTTTTAATTTATTTTTTTGTTCATAGTGTTGTCACATAAATATAATACTTTTAAGGTTTTATGTTTCTTTTCATTTAGCCCACAAAATCCCAACCATTCATACATTATCTCACATTTTTTTGTCAACAACCCTTGAGTTATGACATTGCCTTTCAATAATTATATTGTAATTTTACTCTATAGCTTTTCTTTAATGGTTTTTTTAACTTTAATTCTTGACATTATTTACCCATAGATATAGTGTAGACGCTAATTGTAAAATTTTAATGGCATTTTTTACTTAAATACATTCGTAATTATTCAGTTTTGAACTTGGTACCATTTAGTAATTGGCTTTGAGTTTGGTACTTTTTCGTTAAAATTGTGTTACACTTCAACGGTCTATGAAATATAAATAAATATAAAATTAAAAACAAAAAACAAAAAAAAGTAAACAAAAGTAGTTGCCCCTACCTCTAGAATCCCCTCCCCCACCACAACCCAGTCTCTGTCACTCACCACCACCACCACATGATGCCAGAACAAGCACATGAGAGAATTCCTTAACGATCCTAGAGTATAAGATGTGGGTGAAGAGTTAGATCCCATTTTTAACAGTGTTCTGTCATTTTTCTTGTGTCCTTTCCTCTCAGAGACATTGTTATAGTATTCGTGGGCAGGCCTGCTAATTATCTCGACCAACAATATAGACGACTACAAGTCATCCGTCACCTTGTGAATTCAAAGATTTGATCGGGGCCTTTATTTATCACCACCTATCATTTAGCCACCACATGTAGTAGACAACAATTCGCTAGGCGTAATAGTCATGCATAACTTGTATCCCCACATTAATTTTAGTTCTAATTTCTAGAGTTGTTTCCATCATATATTATTTTCTTGGGGATGTCAATAATTAGTGTGATATATTATACATAATTCCAATATTTTCGTTCATTTTCTATAATTTTGCATTGTTTCAGTTGAGTTTCTTAAACATTTTTAAAAGATATTTTTTTAGCCTATAAAAAGACACCATTGAGATAAAATTATGAAGCATTATGCTTAGACCCTGGTTTGAAGATGAAACAAAAATATACTTTTTTGAAGGCCTGGTAACCTTTAGGCCTATGGAAGGGTCCAAATTAACGTATGAATTATACAAAGTTGGATGATAATGTACTCACAAGAACAGTGTGTGTAAAACAAATGTGTATTAGTCTTTATGTTAATATTTTTAGTTATTTATACTTTGTGTCATTAGTGTAATGCATTAATAGCGTGTTTGGGATGATTCCAAAATGTTCAACTACTCAAAGGTGATTAACCCTTTTTAAAAGTGAACTTAACCACTCAAATGCATGTCACCTCAAAATTTTACATTGTCTTTTCAAAATGATATGACATTTAATAATTTAATGTTCACCATAAATATACACAAATTTGCACACCATATATATACTCACACACGCATTTTTAGCCTCCAAATTGATCCACCCTTTCTCACTTTTGGAATGAATATCTTGAAAGATGTTACTACATTCTTTTAGTTCTTCTATTACCTTCCCATCATCCTGCTATAAAGAATAAGTAAAAAAATTCAGTAATCCTACTCAAGAGTTCATAAAAGAAAAAAAAAGATGGTTTATATAAGGAACATATACTACTTGATCAATTTCATCTAGTATGTCTTGAAGTTTATTTTGTCTTAAGCATGCATATACCCACAACCATTAATAATCGTACATTTAATCTAATGATAAAAATATCTAAGAATAAATAACTCATTTCTGGTATTTTATATATGTCATTAATTGAAATTAACGAAAATCAGGAGAAAGACATAATAAAACATAATACACATGATTGCCCGGTAAGAAGCGCACCCTATATGTTTTATTGATTCAAAATAACACAATCAGGGTATATAACAACAAAAATATTTTTTAATTATTTCATGATATTTTTCTAGTGCTTATAAACAAAATAGATGATGAGATAAATTAAAGTAAATTAAAGTAGATATGGTTAAGAAATTAAGTATCAAATTACCTCCTCATATGCGTTTTGCACAAATGCGTTGGACCCACCATGGTGATTAAATATAACTTTTTGTCAGCTTTCACTAAACTTAATTAAACGATTCATGAATAATACAAACATATATATATATATATATATATATATATATATATTTAATAAATTATTTTACTGAATAAAAAACTAAAACAAAAATGAAAGAAATATATTTTTTTACATACCACGAATTTCGAACTGCTCCAAAGTGTGCAAAGAATTCCAATCTTCTTCTAACACAACCTTTGGATGCACGTGTCATCATGCTTCTTCACGACTTTTACAGTTGATGAACCTCAATCTGGACTCAAGATAATTTTCAGCTTTATTGTTCCTGATAAGAAATCAGGCAACGTTCAACTTCAGTACTTGCACGAGTATGTTGGAATCACTACCAGAATTAGACTGTGTGCCAGTCCCATTGTGAATTTCTCTGGTTTGGCTAGGAACAACACAACTGCATTTGGGACCAATCTCTCATTCAACACTTCCACCGAAAACTTTACCAATTGCAATGGGGGCCTCAGCTTCTCCATTGCTGACCTCATTTCTTCCTTGACATTGAATGGAAAAGGTGACACCCTTACAGCTTCCTACCACCACATGGTAAGCCCGTTGACCAGTAATGCCATTGGTGTTGAGTTGACTCACAGCTTCTCGAGCAATAAAAATAGTCTCACGATCGGAACACAGCATGCACTGGACCCGCTGACCACTGTGAAAGCACGGGTGAACAACTGCGACAAGGCAAGTGCCCTCCTCCAGCACGCATGGCATCACAAATCCCTCTTCATAATTTCAGGAGAAGTAGACACCCGGGCTATCAAAAAAAGTGTCAAGATTATTCTTGCTTTGTCTCTCAACCCTTGAATTTATTATATATACTCCCTCCTGGTTGTGTTTTTCATTTGACGCTGAGCAATATGGTAGATACCTGCATTAGCACAATATCTCTCTTTCCTTTTTACTAGGAATATTTGGTCTATTAGTGTGGTGGTATTAGTTTTCGTCTATACTTTGGTGATCAAGGGCTATATAAAATAATGTTTGGCGGGTGGCATAAACCTGCTAGACCATTTTCCTCTTGACATTATCTTTATCAGTTTATCCCAACCATAATGATGTGGTTGATAATTTTATATGAGAAAACAAATAGAACAAGCAGTCCTATTTTGCAGTAAATGGCAAAGTCTTCACAATTGTTCTTGAACACATTATAGCACCCAAAACCATTATCGAGTAGGAAGTTTGCTCGGTGGACAATAATATCATTGGGATCCAATACCACGAGAGTACAGGTCCCGCCTCTTGATTTCTGGAGAAAGAGTGTAGGGGCTATGGTGTACTTAAAGCGATAGAGTACACCACCCCCGAGGATACAGTTCAGGCACGAGGAGACCACCCCATGGACTTATGCGGGAGGGGTACACATGGGGCAGGGTATAAGCAAAACTTTGGGCTCCAAATGATCTCCAAGATGATCCTAAAAGAGAATTAACAGTGATGCAGAAGGGGAGAAGTAGTGATACATCAATAATAGAATCGGCATAAGATGTTGATGATCCATATTCTTTAACGAGAGAAAGTAGTTCAAGGATTTTGAGATTGGCACCGGTTGATGAAGGCGTCAAGGCTTCAGATCAAACATGCTACTATATTTGTGATGATCATTTTAGTCTAGTTGATAAAGTAGCTGCTCAATAAGGATTGGGAAACTCTCGGGATCAATCTCCTAAAATCGATGATTTTGGTAATTCTTATACTAAGACAACATCAAATGCATGAGATACTTTGGTTATCAATTGGTTTGACACTATCCATAAAAGGCTTGTAAAGAGAATTTTACATTGTGTCGCAAGAAATGTGATACTTCATGGTCAAACTGCTTGAGTTTATTCGTAATCTACTGATTGCATATTGGAGAAGACAAAATAACATTTATCCATGATATTCGTTCACGAGTTGATGCTTAAACTTTCAGACAAGATCACAAGCATATAAAGTTAGAATAGCATCTGAAATAGATACACTTAAAACACAATTCAAAAAACTAAATCCCACTAACTGAGTCCATGAATTATGTTGAAAAAAACAAAGGAGATAGATGTAATCCCAGGAAATAGTTTATGGTCAAACTCAAATGAATGATCAAAATTATGAACCCATTATAACATTGCTTATATTCTTTGTACAAAAATAAATCCATGCAATCAACTTAATGAATTACACAATATCATATGTTCTCAAATAGTGATATCTTGTGACATATATAATTAGAAAGACATATATAACATTAAGAAATGAATTTAACATAATTAAAAGAAGGAAGGTTCACGTAGACAATATCTTTGTATTGTATGGAATTAAACACATTACCATTTCTAGCTAAGAACTACAAAATAATGTATATTTTAATAAGGCTAAATTTTAGCTTTTAAACTTCAATTATGCTTTGGGGTTTCTCCTTCTATCAAGAAATAGTGTTCAGACGAGTAATTCACGTCTATATTGTATAAATAAAAATAAAAAGACGTTAGTTAGTCTCAAATTTTGATAATCAATATTCTTCTATATCAACATTAGCGGCTACAATATTAATTTTTACATCCATGAATGAAAAGCATAAAACTTTAAAATGTAAGATACAAACTTTTTACACTATTTAGAAAATAAAAACATCATTGTCGCCCATTTACAATTAAGATCTTGAGGTTGGAAGGATACAAAGCACCCAAAATTCTATCATTAACACAATGCATCAACACATTTTTTTTGATTCATGACATCTAAGTCGTGACTAATTTACAATTCAAGTTGGTTACCGCTATAAACTTACTCAAGCTCATTATCATCTAGATTTAGAATATGCGACGCCTCACCATTCACAAGCATCCAAAGATTGAATTTTATCTCTATCACCCCCTCCTATAGAACTGGAAAAATTGGAAAAATTGGAACACCAAACACCCTTATTTTTAGTTCTTCATACATTTCGTCAGCCCCCGCTATGGCCATCCCACTTTCCGATCCTCGCGATGGGAGAGGCGAAGAAGAGGAGAGGGTGTCTCCCCTTCATCTCGGGAGGATCTTGGTCCCGCGCATCCCTCTCGGGAGAGCTTCGGTCGACGTCGGTGATGAGGTGAAGATGTAGAGAGATAGAGTCGCCAGTCTATTTTACTCAAAACAGACAAAAGAAAAGAGGGAGCCATCCCGAAGGACAACATCCAAAGACATACTAATACATATGAAACCAAAATGACTCGAAAAGGGTCCGAAGATTAAGTTACAAAATGGGAAGGTGTTAGGCACCCATTCCTCCCTTACGGTCTCTCATGGGTTATTGCTATTTTCCTTTATTTCCTCGTGATATGTGTGCATGTGTACATGTAGAGGAGATAGGAATCATCAACTTGTATCATGGAAGAGATAAATCGAGTCATCCGTAGGAATGTTCTTAAAAGTGATATTAGAAAAATAGTATTTATATGATTATCCTAGTTGTTGATGTAAAAAATTAGATCACTCTAATAATTCAATCACAGATAAATAAATGAGACAAATAATTTTAAAGTGGTTCAGCCTTATAAGAATGGCATACGTCCACTATTGCTTCATTGTTGAGTGTTTGAGAATTCTCGATTATAAGTTCTATCAAGAAATTCCCTTCTGGATTCGGGGTCCAAGTCCCTTACAATGAGGATTGTACAATGTATTTATATCCCTGAGGCTGTAGTGTGAAAGGGTAATACATTAAATGATATACATATGAAAGGGTAATACATTTAATGCCCTCTTTGCGCGTGCGTCTGAATTATAAGCATTTAATGAATCAGTTGAACTGTTGGTTATCCAACTATTAATGCTTTGTTCGAGATGCAGCTCGGACCGTCTGAGTTGCTCGGACCGCCTAAGCTTCTCGATACTCAAGAGTTCCTCGGAGCGCATGAGTTCCTCGGGGAACTAGTCTTCCTCGTTGTAGTCTTGTTCCTCGGAGCGCGTGGGTTGCTCGGAAGTGTTGGTTGTTGCCACGTAGATAGACACGTGTCTTCATATGATTGGTCCATGTCAGCAGATTAAATTTGGTATCAACAGAAGCCCCCAATGTTTCATAGTTTGAAATTTGAGGAGTATGGAACATTCTTTCTCGGAATATGGTAGCTTTAAATAGTCTTCCTGATTTTTAGGAGCGTTTCCCTTGTATTTATTTCTCCTTCCTAATTCGTAGAATCATGCTTTTTATGACTTTTCTGCGTGCTTCGATTTCCGCGTCACTTTTTATCTTTTTAGCCGCTGTTGTCCGCTTTGATTCCCGCGCCACTTTTCATCTTTTTAGCCGCCGGTAACGTAATCATCCTTTTTTGTAATCATTACTTCACCATTATCAAGGTAAGGTATTTAAACATCACAGACACTCCCATCGTCTTCTACCTTTTCAAATTGTTATCTTCGAGTTTTACGTCGTCTCTTCCTGCTCTCTTGTGCGTTCATCTTTTCCGTCATTTGTTGTCAGCAGATCCATTTTTTTCCTGTAAGATCTTCTTCCTTCTTCTTCATTTCTTTATTCACCATGGTTTACCTTGTTGAGTCTCTTGAGAAGTTTCGTTCTGATTTCTCCATTCCCTCATGGGTTGTTTTGGAAGAGCTTTCTGAGCCTTCTAATTACTTCCATTTGGCTGAGGGAAATTGGTTCCCCAATCTCTTTTTTGCTGAGTGTGGATTTTCTTTTCCACCAAATCCCTTGTGTCTGGAATTTTGTCAGTACTTTGACGTTGTTCCTGCACGAATGGCCCCCAACACATGGAGAATAGTTAATGGGGTGCATAGGTTAAATCAAATTCATGGAAATCGAATAGGAATTCCCGAAATCATGTACTGCTATAGATGGGCAGTTAATGATAATATTTTTTTATTTAAAAACTAGATTTTTAAATAGAGCCTTAGTAGTCAATCTCCCTGATGCCAATTGGGATTAATTTGAACATGGGGTTGTCATAAAAAATTGGCAACACCCTCCATTAGTTGGAGATGAGGTTTACCAAGGTCCCAGATACCCTCCTTATGGCAATGGGATAGGTTATTTTTATTTTATTTTATTTATTTTGAAATCACGTTTCTTTTGTGTTTGATAAAATGTGCCACTGATAACAATGTTTATTTATTTGCAGTTGATAGCAAGAAAAAGTGCCCAAAAGATGCAGATGTCAATATAAGGCATTTGAAACTTATCTGAAGTCTGCATCAAAGTGTTGCCGACGAGCACAGTAGATCAGCTTCGTATCTGTTGCAGTACAAGAGCTACACCACTTCTTTCACTGCTCGTCCAGTGATAAGTGAATCAGAGCCAGTACCAGCTTCCACAAGCTCATCGCCTGAATCCCATATTCCTTTAAGTGAAAGGATGAAGAAGAGAAGATCTCCTACCCTGTTTGAGAAAGTTGCCTCTGGTTCTGGGGAGGTAAAAAGGAGTAGGATTGATGTCCCAAGGGAGGGGACGAAGGAGACTGATGCAGCTCGTCCAACTGCTCCTGTTAAAGTTGTTGAGAAGCCCGCAGTGGCTCCGAGCAGGTCTGATGCTCCTGGAGAGGTGATCGTGATATCACCGACCAAGGGTTCTTCCTTGGTTGAATCTGTACCTGTTCCCCCGAGGAGGCTGAAGAAGAGCTCCTCGGTTAATTTGGCTGATACCATTACTCAGCCCCCAGTTACTGGAACTGGGGTTCCAACTTTTGTTCCCCCGAGCTCTGCCATGAGCTCGGTAAAGTCCTCGATCATTCCCGAGGTACAAGGTACTGAAGAAAACCTTACTCGGGATATGGTCACCTCGCTAGCTGCTCGTCACCTTGCTTCTGTAAGTCTCTTTACTTTGAATTTTTCATATTTCCTCTGTCATTTCTGTTTCTAACGTGCTTTATTTTTCTGTTCACAGTTGACGAGCTGCTTCAATATAATCCTGAAGAAGGATGAAGCGATTAAGGCTTCTTGCTCCTCGTCCAGTGTGGAGGGAGCTCTGGAAGAAGCTACCAAGTCTCTGGCATATTCTCACCAAAAATATGCTGATGACAAAGCTGTCTGGGAGAAGAAGCTTGCCTCCTCCGAGCAAGAAAAAGCTCGGGCTGTTGATGCCTCCAAGTAGTTGGAGAAGAGAATAAATGCCTTGGAGAAGGCAAATAAGGAGCTTGAAGAGAAGCTCAAAACTACAGGAGAGTTTGAAGATAAACTCAAGGCTGCTGAGGAGGAGTTGGTTCAACTTCGGGAAGTAGGTCGGCAGAAGGAGGAAGCTGAGCAAATACTGAAAGTTGCTGATGACTTGCTGTCCGAAAAGCTTGCCTTAGAGAAGACCAAGAGAAAAATGGCTGTGAAGAAGTCCTTCAGCTCTGGCTGGGACAAGGGGTGGACCAAGGGGTTGGCTGCCATGGTGTCGTAAGTGGACTATGGCAGTCTCAAATACTTTAGGGATGGATAGGTTGCTACCCTTCAGGAGACGAAGGTCGACGAGTCTTCCGAGCTCTTCCAGAGACATATCCGTGGTCCCCCTCTAACTCCAGAAGAGTTAAAAGAGGACGAAGCTACCTCCGAAGAGTCTTCGATGGTGATGGGAGATCATGCCCTAGCCATCCAGCATGCTGCCGAGGAAAATCAACAAATCGTTTCATCCTTCGAGCAACTGCCTATTCTCCCCAAGCAACTATCCCTTCCTTCCGAGCAACCTACCTCTTCATCCCAGCCTCCCGAGAAGGTTTTGGGAGATAAGGAAAAAGTGTACTGTTGTTCGAGTTTCTCTTTATTTTGTTTCTCTTTATCAAATGTAACCTAGAAGATGTAACTCTGAATTATGATCTAATAAAACTTGAACTTTTTTGCATACTGTTGTCTATCTTTCATTCATACTCTGCTTATTCTTCTTATTGATGATTGCTCTTCTTTCTCTGCTAGTTTCTGGCCAGGATTGAACTGCTATCTGCCCATGATACAAAGTTATCGTGACAATGTAATGAGTACTTTAAGGCTGGTCACACAGACCTGAGTGCTGCATAAGTTGTCGACATCCTCGGCCAGGACGCTTCAGAATAGGCAGTGGAAGCATATCAATATCTGAAGTGTCTGCTTGATCGGGCTATAGCCAATAACGTTGCTTATTATGAAATGATCGAGGATATTCAAAGCACCCTCGAAGACCTTAAGCTTCAATACAAAGAATCCACTACTTTGTTGCATGAGGGGTACAATAAGAAGTACCATCAAATCATTACCGACAAGGGCTACAATAATCTTTTTACTGGGTACGATGTAAGAGAGAGAACCTTGAGAGGTGAGGTCGAAGAATGTAGACAGATTGCTGAGTTACTGGAAAAGGAAAACAACAGCCTGCAAAAGGAGTTGTCACAATTGAAGTCTCCAGCTTCCACTTCTAGTGCCTTGATCCTAGTGACCGATAAGGGATTTTCGTTCTTAGAGATTGAGAACGCCAAGTTGAGGGACGAGTTGGAGACATTGAAGAGCTCTGGCACCTCTTCATCTTCTCGTGGTTGAGCAAGAGCTCCACGGGGACGAGCAAGAGAAGAGCAGATCAGGTTCTTATCGAGGAATAGAGGACTCACTCTGCCTTAGAGAACCAGGCTTTCCAATTAATGGCGAAGAACCAGGCGTTGTCTGATATGTCAAAGAAGATTAGGGACCTGGAAAAACAGCTCTCTGCGCAGAAGTCAGTCTTGAAGAATAAGGAGATTTTCATCAAGAATCTCCACGAGCAGCTAGAAAGGCTAACATATCAATTCCATAAACAGCCCAGGGAGTTCTGGATGGCTGGATACAACGAAGCACTATTCCACTTGGATGATCGTATCCAGAATGCCAAGAATGAGGGCTACAAGCAAGGCTGGCTGAATGCCTTAGGTGTGCTAAAGCTCGAACAAGGTCATTATCTGTGGGACTACCATGATCCCGGGTTACTCGACTTGCCTGTGCCACCATACAATTTGGACATGGATTGGATCCCTGCTCGGGCCATTCCTCGGAGCTTAATTTCAAAGTATCTCGGTGACTATAATTTACATTCTCAAATCGAGGTATCTCGTCCCGATGATCTCTTCGATCGACCATCCGTGATGAATGTCAGGATGTTGAAGGATCTCAACTTCATCAATTCTCCTCTATCTTTAAATGATCCGCCTGCTGGCGAGGAACCTGTGTCAAAAGCAGAGGGGAAGATACCAGTAGAATAGGAATTTTTGATGTAATAGTTAGTATACATGTCAATGTAACTGTAATTTCATTATCAATGTAATTTATTTAGAATTCAATGAAAGAATTTCATTTTTGTTTGCAAATCTTGATTGCTATTGTCTTGTAATTATCAAACACTTTATATTTATGCAAATCTGTTAAAAAGATAACAATATTGTGTTATTTGTCGACCAACTCAGTAATAATTAAAAAGTTTCAAGTTTCAATAATATTGCTCGATCACTTAATAATAAAGTCACGAGTATAAAAACTGTTTTAAATTTTTTCAACCAACCAAGGTCGCTAAATTATGCTCGTCGACCAACTACAGTTAGTGGGTTTTTATCCCCGACCAGCCATAGTTGGTAGACTTTTCTCTTAAATGTTTTCGACCAACCAAGTTCAGTAAATTTTCTTTGTCGACGAACTACAGTTGGTGGGTTTTTATCCCCGACCAGCCATAGTTACCAACTTTTGCACTTTCTGGAATAATCTTACCTCCCGACCAACATAAGTTGGCATTTGCGAGAATATTTTGTTTCCTAACCAACCGAGGTTGGCATTTTTAGGAATATTTTGTTTTCAAACAAACCGAGGTTGGTATTTTTAGGAATATTTTGTTTCCTAGCCTAGCCAAACAGGTTGTCATTTTTAGGAATATTTTGTTTCCTAACCAATCGAAGTTGGCATTTTTAGGAATATTTTGTTTCCTAACCAACCGAAGTTGACATTTTTAAGAATATTTTGTTTCCTAACCAACCGAGGTTGGCATTTTTAGGAATATTTTGTTTCCTAACCAACCGAGGTTGGCATTTTTAGGAATATTTTGTTTCCTAACCAACCGAGGTTGGCATTTTTAGGAATATTTTATTGCTGAGCAGTCTGAGCTTTGCCGAGTTTTGCCAAGTTTTGCTGAGTAGTGTGTAGCACTAGTATTCCCCGAAAAATTCTCAATAAAAGGAGAGACTTTAGCAGAATATCTTCATTTTATTCATACTGATGGAACTGTGTTACATATACATTACTGATAATACTTGCGTAGGTGCTCTGCGTTCCATGCATTCTTGAACTCCTCCCCCTCTAGAGTTGCTATTCGATAAGTTCCTGGTCGAATAACTTCTGTAACTCGGTATGGTCCATGCCAATTTGCTTCCAGCTTATTGTGCTTTTGAATTACTTTCTTCAGCACAATGTCTCCTTCTTTTAGGTCGCACTTCTTCACCCTTTTGTTGTAGAACAAAGCTGTTCACTGCTGGTAAGCAACATTTCTAATGGCTGCTTCTTCTCTAACTTCCTCGAGCATGTCTAAATCCAATCTTCTCATTAAGTCGCTGACATGGGAATTAAAATTTAGTACCTTGTGTGTTGGGAGGCCCAACTCGGCAGGTATAACGGCTTCAGTTCCAAACGCCAGCATATATGGTGTTTCTCCAGTTGCTACTCAGGGAGTAGTTCGATAAGCCCAGAGTACTGTTTGTAGCTCGTTGATCCAATTCAATTTTGCATCATCCAGTCTTTTCTTCAAGCCATTTAGTAGCATTCTGTTTGTCACCTCAGTTTGTCCATTGCTTTGAGGATGGCCTGGTGCTGAGTGGACCTTCAAAATATTTGACTGATGACAATAGGCGACAAACTCCTCGTTATCAAATTGTGTTCCATGGTCTGTGATGAAGTCATAAGGTAGACCATATCGACAAATGATGTTCTTCCAAATAAATTGCTACACCTTCTCGTACGTCATGTCAATGAGTGGCTCAGCTTCTACCCATTTAGTAAAATAATCCACTACGATGACGAGGTACTTGAACCTTTCTCGGGTCATTGGCAGTGGCCCAACCAAGTCAATTCCCCATATGGAAAATGGCCAAGGGGAAGTTATGGGTGTCAACAATGCTTGTGGAGTTCTTCGGATGGAGGAAAAGCGTTGGCACTTGTCACACTTCTTAGCATAGGCTATACAATCAGTCCTCATCATCGGCCAGTAGTATCCTTGCGTCATTACCCTTTGTAAAAGCGTCCGACCTGTTACATATGCTCCACAAGACCCTTCGTGGATCTCTTTAATTAATTCTTTCACCTTGGAGGGCTGTACACATCTCTGCAAACCTGCCATAATTCCTCGTTTATATAAAACACCATTAGTTAATACATACCGAGCAACTATAAACTTTAGTTTTTTGGCGGCGAGCTTGTCAATTGGCAATTCTCCCTCCTCGATATACGCCCTGATGGAATCCATCCAAGATGGTCCTAAATCAAGGGTGATAAAGTTCATCGTCAGATCTTCATCTATGCTCCGACCAGCTAACACTTCAATTGGGATTGTTCGTCACAACTCCGTGCGAGTAGCTGATGCTAGTCGAGCTAGGGCGTCTTCTCTCGCTTTCTCCATTCTTGGTATTCTGACCAGCTGAATAACGGCAAATTCTGACACCAGCTCCTTTGCCTTTGCATGATATCTGATCATTAATTCTCCTCTAACTGCATATACTCCCATCATTTGGTTTATGATCAATTAAGAATCACTAAAAACAATGACCTGTTGCGCCTCCATAATTTTTGCCATACTAAGTCCTGCAATCATGGCCTCATACTCAGCCTCATTGTTGGAAGCTTTGAATTGGAAACGCAAAGCGTATTCCATATCGACCTCATCTGGAGTGCTCAAAACTATCCCCGCGCCACATCATGTAGTACAAGATGATCCATCTACATATAGCCTCCATATAGGTAACTCGTCTTCGAATTTATGATCAGTCAGAGTTCGTCGGTGAAATATTTGTTGCTTCCTTTCCTCCTCGGATTTTTCATGCTCTTCGTCGATCATTTCTTCTTGCCCTTTTACCAACTGGAGTTGGTCTGAGCCCGAAGTCAATGATCTTATAACATCCACTTGCCCTTTTACCAATCGAAGTTGGTCTGAGCTAGTGTTTGTTGATTCTGTAACATCCACATGTTGATCAGTGAGCAACTCTTGTTTCTCGTTCGGAGTCCTCACAACTATCTCTGCCTCACATCCTGTAACATCCACATGCCCTTTTACCAATCAAAATTGGTCTGAGCCTGTATTTGTTGATCCTGTAACATCCACAGGTTAATCAGTGAGAAACTTTTGTTCCTCGGAGCTATCAGGATAGGTGAACTCCGCTATAAAATCTGCTACAGCCGGTCCTTTAAGCGATGATCTGGGTTCATAGACTATATCATATTCACCGAGCTCTATTGCCTAGTACATCAATCTTCCTGATTTTTCTGGCTTATGCAGGGCTTGTCTCAATGGCATATCAGTATATACTACTATAGTATGAGCCTAGAAGTATGGCCTCATTCTCCTACTTGCCTCAATCAGTGCCAGTGCCAATTTTTCCAACCTTG
The DNA here is from genome assembly GCA_949130495.1 of Sambucus nigra. Taxonomy (NCBI): domain Eukaryota; kingdom Viridiplantae; phylum Streptophyta; class Magnoliopsida; order Dipsacales; family Adoxaceae; genus Sambucus; species Sambucus nigra. The sequence goes on along the minus strand of OX422210.1, from coordinate 581,268,844 downwards.
GATATTTGATCTCTGCTCCTCGGAAGGCCTTACTTGTATAGTAAATTGGCTTTTGTACTCTATTCTCCACTCTGATCAACGTCGAGCTAACTGCATTCTCGGACACTGCAAGGTACAAGTACAATTTTTCTCCCATCACTGGCCTGGATAACAGTGGAGGTGCTCCCAAGTATCTCTTCAAGTCTTGAAAAGCCTTCTCGCATTCATCATTCCACTCAAAAGTCTTTCTGAGTGTCTTGAAGAATGGGAGACATCTATCAGTTGCTCGTGACACAAATCTGTTGAGTGCCGCTACTCATCCTATGAGACTCTGTACTTCCTTCTTCGTCGTTGGAGATCGCAGACCTAATAGATCTTTGATCTTTTCAGGATTTGCTTCAATGCCTCGTTGATTGACAATGTACCCGAGGAACATGCCATCTCGTACTCCAAATATGTACTTCGTCGGGTTCAGCTTCATTTGATATTTATCTAGTTGATCAAAAGTCTGACTTAAGTCAACTAGATGATCGGAAGCTTTCTTACTTTTTGTCAGCATAGACCTCCATATTGTCACTGATTTGTTCAGCAAAGACCTTGTTCATCAGCCTCTGATATGTCGCACCTTCATTTTTCAAACCAAAAGGCATAACATTATAACAATAAGTTCCCCTAGGGGTAATGAAAGAAGTACTCTCCCTGTCTTCAGATTTCATTTTAATTTGATTGTAGTCAGAATAAGCATCCATAAAGCTTAGCAACTCGTGTCCCGAGGTGGCATCCACCAGTTGATCAATTCGGGGCAATGGAAAGTGATCCTTTGGGCATGCTTTGTTGAGGTCGGTGAAGTCTACACATATCCTCCACTTATTGTTCTTCTTCTTTACCATCACCACATTAGCTAACCAATCTGGATATTTAACATCTTCAATGAAACAAACTTTTTGGAGCTTCTCGACTTCCTCCTGTATAGCTTGATTCTTCTCGGAATTGAATACTCTTCTTCCCTGCTTCACAGGCTTGATCTCCTTATTCACATTGAGCTCATGACATAAGAAGTTTGGGTCTATCCCAGGCATATCTTCATGACTCCATGTAAAAGTTTGTCTTCTGCTTCTAAGGAAAGTTATCAATTCCTGTTTTAATGAGGCTTCCAATGATGAACCTATTTGAGTAGTTCGCTCAGGGTGCTCGTCGTCCAGAATGATGTTTTCAGTAGCTTCCACCACTTGACCCTTCACGAGTTGCGACTCATCTCGAGGATCCAATGTTTCAATTTCTGCACCTTCATCCACTTGATAAGTAGTGGTCTTTTTATTTGATTCTTCCAGTTCTTCTTGCTCAACGGATGAATAATAGCATTCCCGAGCTACTTTCTGATCACCTTTCACAACTCCTACTCCAAAGTTTGTTGGAAATTTTAGGCACTGATGCATTGTAGATGGTACAGCCTCGAACTTCTTCAATCCTACTCTTCTCATGATGATATTGTACGATGATTGGACATTCTTATCCATCACGAAGAAACGTATTCTTTCTGTCCGACAAGTAGGACACGTACCAATGAATATATCCAACTTGATCGTCCCAAGTGGAAATACTTTCTCACCAGCAAAACCAATGAGGGGTCTGTAGTAAGGCTCCAGTTGAGATAGCTTTAGATTTAAACTATCGAAGCACGAGTAGAACATGATGTCTGCCGAGCTACCATTGTCGACCAGTACTCTTGAAATCATGACTTCCTTCATTCTCATTTTGATCACTAGCGGGTCATCATGAGGATATAAAACACGTGCAAGGACATTTTTTGAAAAACCAATAACCAATTTTTCCTTGTTCACCTTTCTCGGGCGATCTTCCTCAGCTAGATTTATTCGTTGAATGTACGAGAAAGCTTGAGCCTCACCGAGGTAAGCTTTTCTTTCTGCAGTAAGGTCTCCTCTCCCTGCATCTCCTCCTGTAATAACATTACAATCAAATGACCCAAAGCATATTGAAAATACCTCTCGTTCTGGCTGCCTTGGTTTCTTGGGAAGATCGGGGTCATCCTCTGGATCAACTTCATGGTTTCTCTTCTTGTTCTCCTCTGCTCGATGAGGAGATCTAGACCTCTCTCTAGTACGGTCGTTATTTCTTCTTTTGCCTCCCCGATCAACATACTTTGCTAGCTTTCCTCTTCGGATGAGTGTTTCAATATCATTCTGAAGAGCTATGCAATTTTTGGTCATATGGACATGATCCTTGTGGAACTCGCAATATTTTTCCCTATTCCTCGTGTCAGGGTCTGCCTTCATTTTCTTTGGCCAGTTTAACTCCTCGCTGTTCTTAATTTCTTCCAGGACGTGGTTGATGTTTGCCTTCAAAGGTGTGTACTTATAAAATTTCCTCAAGACTTCCCATGGCGACCTATTTTTGGATTGTTTGTCACCACCATTGTTCTTATGTTCTTTCTTCTTAGCTTTATCACCTTCCACCTTGGTTTCTTTGGCATCCATATTCTTTTTCGTAGTTATAGCTTCCTCGGCATTCATAATTTTGGACGCTTTTCCCATTAGGTTCGACATGGTTCGAGGTGGATCTTTGGCCAAAGTGTAGTACAACTTGTTTGGCAGTAATCCACTCATCAAAGCGGTAATCGCTGTCTTCTCCTCATAATCAAATACTTCGAGTTTCTCGTTATTAAAACGAGTTATATAATCTCTGGTACTCTCACCAGCTTTTTGTCTAATACTTAACAAATGTGCTACTCGTTTAACTGGCTTTGCTCCAAAGAAGAAATTCCCAATGAATAACTCGGCCAGTTGAAGAAAAGTTGAAATCTTACCCCGAGGAAGATTATTATACCATATTTGAGCAGATTCGGTAAGTGTTCCCGAGAATGCTCTGCATCTCATCTCATCTGGGACAGCATAGATGTCGGCTGCAGCTTGGTATTGTTCTATATGAAGGGCAGGGTCAGTATTTCCATCATACTTGGGAGTCACAACAGGTGCTTTGAACTTTAATGGTGTTGGAAAATCAACAATGTCCTGGACAAAAGGTGTTCCTCGAATAAAGGTTCGTTGTAGAGGGTTCTTGGCCTTAGCCATTTCCCCTAATCTATCGTCCAGCCTCTGAATAGATCCTTTCCATGCATCATTTCCTTCCTCGAGCCTATTGGTTCGAGCAACTGATCGCATTGAAGTGGCTTCCTGGGATTTATCTTGACGAGCAGCTGGTCGGTCATAGGATCTATCTTGACGAGCAGCTGGTCGCGACTGGGAAGATCCTTCCCTTAAATCTGATGGTCGTCGAAAGCTCCTCGACGCTGCATTAAGAGGACTTTTTTTCCTCCTAGGGCCTAATCGATCAAAAGGATAAACCCTACTTAATCTTTCCAATGCACTGGTCCTTTCGGGGGAGAGGGTGACACGTTGTTCATTATCTATGGCCCGCACTGACGAAGTTCGTCCAGGTTGATAAGAAAAATCTTCAGACTCCTCATTGCGATATGAATTAGTATGCCTAGTACGCGAAGAAGGTGCACGGGTATTTCTTTGAATGCTTCATGGTCCGAAATGGGCTGATGCACCGCCATGGAGGGTCTGGATGAGTTATCGCATTATTTCTTGCATGACGGTCTGGCCCTGAGCCAGATTTGCCATTATTCCAGTCAGATCTGGAATAATTGGTGGAGCAGATAGATTTAGAGGGGTTCCAGCGTTTCGATTGCTGGATTCAGGAATATCCGCCATTGGTAATGGATTGTTTTTGATAAAAAATGATATTATCAGTCGTTTCCCATAGACGGCGCCAATCTGTTGATGTAAAAAATTAGATCACTCTAATAATTCAATCACAGATAAATAAATCAGACAAAGAATTTTAAAGTGGTTCAGCCTTATAAGAATGGCCTACGTCCACTATTGCTTCATTGTTGAGTGTTTGGGAATTCTCGATTATAAGTTCTATCAAGAAATTCCCTTCTGGATTCGGGGTCCAAGTCCCTTACAATGAGGATTGTACAATGTATTTATAGCCCTGAGGCTGTAGTGTGAAAGGGTAATACATTAAATGATATACATATGAAAGGGTAATACATTTAATTCCCTCTTTGCGTGTGCATCTGAATGATAAGCATTTAATGAATCAGTTGAACTGTTGGTTATCCAGCTATTAATGCTTTGTTCGAGATGTATCTCGGACCGTCTGAGTTGCTCGGACCGCCTAAGCTTCTCGGCACTCAAGAGTTCTCGGAGAGGCATTATTACTCAGAGCACGTGAGTTTCTCTGGGAACTAGTCTTCCTCGTTGTATTCTTGTTCCTCGGAGCGCGTGGGTTCCTCAGAAGTGTTGGTTGTTGCCACGTAGATAGCCACGTGTCTTCATATGATTGGTCCATGTCAGCAGATTAAATTTGGTATCAACACTAGTGTTGATCATTGTAACGGAACGATAACACATACGGAATAATACGTCACTAAGCACAAATATATGTATATGTAAATATATAGGATCTAAGAGAGTTAAGTTTATAGGAAAAATTAGGAAAAGGACTCGAGTGTCGAGTTTTACCCCGAGACACCTATATAGACTATAGAGGCATCAAAGTTCACGTAGTTCGTATGCAAAACGAGGGGTGGGATTTATCCCATAAATCCAATTGGGGACTTCTATTGTATGTGTGTGTGTGTGTGTAAAAAAGTGTTTTAGTTGTGAGAAAAGTGTGAGAAAAGTATGAGAATTCTCGTTTGGAAATTATGAGCAAATCCTCTTTTTCTTATTTTTTTTGGGTTTTATTTATATGAAAATAAGAGATGTGCAATAATACTGAATAAAAAGTATATTAGGATATGTGAGATAAGAGAATAAAAGTGCTAAGTAATAAAACAAACTAATGAGAATTTAGAAGAATTTAAGGAGAGAGTGGAGAAAGTTGGACCTTCTTGAAGATCTGGAGCTTGATATTGGGTGTTGGAGAGCAGCCCTTGCACTTGGATGATTATGGAGGGTACTTAATTCACCAATTTTGATGACAAAGGTGATGAAAGGTGAAGGTTGGAAAGGTATTTGGATGTGGGAATCACGCTGACTTCGAGAGGGGTTTTGTGAGCTTGCTGAGAGTGATGGATTACTGAGCTTCCTCATTTTGAAATGAGGTTAGGCCCTCCTTTTTATAGGCCCAGGGCATTACCGATCGACATATCCCTGGTCCTACCAATCGGTAAGTGTGTTTAGGCACACTACCGACAACCAGGGTTTGGAACCTGCCGTTTGGCATTCTTTTTCAGGTTCCTCGAAAAATCGATCGTAGAGCGCAAACTGTTGATCCAAATTGTGCACGGGGCAAACCATTGGAAAGGTACTTCAGAGACCTTCAAAATTATTTTGGATTGCTCCCAGTTTCAGGAGTTGAATTTGGGTCAATTGTGGATCAGAAACGCTCATCGGTCCTTTAGACGGGGGATCATCGAATGCAAATGGATCGTTCGTCCACATTGTAAGTCAGAATTGCTCATGGGGAGGACTGTTGGAAAGGTGAGGAGATGTACTTTTACATTACAAATAGCTTGACTCGGTTTGGGGTGTTGGCCTTGGTCAATCGAGGCTTGGAAGCGCTCGGTGACCTTTCAGAGTAAACGGATCGTTCGTCCGTATTATAAGTCAGAATCATGCACAGGACAGACCATTGGAAAGGGGTTTCAGTGACCTTCCAAGATTCATTTAGTCTCGGTTGAGGTGAAGAGTTTACTTTGGTCAAATGGAGCCTGGGAGCGTCCAATGAGCTCCTGATTGAGTTTCAGGGGAAAATGGGTCATTCGCCCGTACCGTAAGTCAGAATCATGCACGGGACATACCATTGGAAAGGGGTTTCAGTGTCATTCGAAGATTCATTCAGTCTTAGTCGAGATGAAGAGTTTGATTTTTGGTCAATCGGAGCCTGAGAGCGCTCGATGGCCTTTAGGTTAGTACCCGGGGTATGACTTAGGATTAAAATGATGAAGGGAGGTGATAGGGATCTTAGGAGAAGTTAGGGGGTATTTGAATGGGGTGTCTACAGAGCCCCTGGACAAGTGAGTTTGGAACAAAAGATAACCGTCGAATAGACACCACATGATGCCTTTGAAAGAGGATGACCAGAGGGTCGAGGTCGATTCTGAGGACCTAAGGACGAGGATGACCTATTCTGCAGTTCAAAGCCAATTCTGAGGGCTTGAAGATGATGGTGACTGATTCTACAAGTCGAAGACAGTTCTGAGGGCTTAAGTTTAAAATGGCCAATTCTGTGGGTCGAAGCCAATTCTGAGGGGTTAGGGATGTGGGTGACCTATTCTGCGGGTTGAAGCCAACTCTGTGGGATTATTTTGAGATGACCAATTCTACGGGTCAAAGCCAATTCTGAGGGCTTAGGGATGAGGGTGACCGATTCTGCGGGTCGAAGCCAATTCTGAGGGTTTAAATTGGGGATGACTAATTCTGCGAGTCGAAGCCAATTGTGTGGGCTTAAGTTGAGATGACCAATTCTGCGGGTCAAAGTCAATTCTAAGGGCTTATATTGAGATGACCAATTTTTCTGGTCGAATCCAATTCGGCAGGCTTAAGTTGGGGATGACCAATTCTGCGGGTCGAAGCCAATTTCGCGGGCTTAAGTTTGAGATGACCAATTCTACGGGTTGAAGCCAATTCTACAGGCTTAAGTTTGAAATGACCAATTTTACTAGTCGAATCTATGGGCTTAAGTTTGAAACGACCAATTATGCGGGTCGAAGACAATTCTACGGGTTTATGTTAGGGATGACAAATTTTGCAAATCGAAGCCAATTTTGGGGGCTTAAGTTAAGATGTTCTTTGGCAACTCTGTCGGGAAAATTACCTCGTAATTTTGATTTAAGATGGGGAGCTGATTGCTTGGGGAAATCTCATATCTTTTGGAGACTTTATTGGGGGAACAACCAATTTGATGCTGGGGAAGTGATTAGGTGGTCCAGGGTTTGGAAGTATTTCTCGGGGAAATTTGAGACCTTCGGGGAATTTTGGGATACCTTAGAGGTCCTCTGGGGACGTTGTCGGGAGGATATTCACGTGGCTTTTGAGAGTTCTGCTGGGGAAATAGGGATTCCTCTGGGGAGAGTGTGAAACTTTCTTGGTGAAAATGTTCTAAATCCTTTTCGGGATTTTTAGGAATTTTCTGAGGATTTTTCAGGGTTTTGTAGTATTTTTTACGATTTTTTGTATGAAAATTTAAGGGGGTGCCGGTTGGCATGGTGTGGAGGGTGCCATTCGGCAGTGGCACGGACTTTTGAGTTTCCTCGAGAAGGGAAATGGTCAGTGTCGATCGGTAGGTGGGGGTGCAATGCCGATCGGCATGACCCTTGGCATCCTATATAAAGGGGGGAATTCCCCTCATTTTTCACAGCTTCTTTGCCTTCTCTCTTTCTGCGATTTTCTTTTGAGAATCGTCCTAGCATTCTGTAATCTAAAAAATGGCTGCTTTTGTGAGCACTGCAGTACACAGGGAGTTGTTGACTATTGACGACTGGGTAAACATGGAGTGGAGGGCCAGGGCGCCTCTTGCTTTGGGGAGTGAGAACTCTTTTGACGCATTCGAGCCAATTTCGGATTAGTGGACCTTGCTGCGGGAGCCATCGCATCATTGCTCTTCGAAGGTGGTGAACCCCGGCGGTTATGTAAGTAAAATGACTTTTGGCATTCTTTCTTCGTGATATTCCATTCTTCTTGGATTTTGATTAGGATTTCTTCTTTTTGACAGTCCGACGTTTCTCTGTCGAATATGCGTGCCTGCGGGACGACGGGGCTTAAGGATGTCTGGGAGCATCTTCCACCTGTGGTGCATTGGGTGGTATCCTCAGTAGGCTTTGGGAGGTTAGAATCTGTGCTGGATGAGATGCCTCATTCGACGACGATTTTATGCGCTCTGGGGCAGAGGTAGTGTGACACTACCCACACCTTTCATTTTGGCTTCGGGGAGATGACTCTGACTCCCATAGATGTGCAATAGCTGCTGGGGCTGGATTACGATGAGGAGCAGATAGAGGTGGATCGATCCTTGCTGGTGAGGTCGGAGGCGGTGCGAGCGACCCTTGGTGATGTGGGGAGGATAGTGTCTGGGGACTCCATCCATCTGTCATTGCTGAAGGATGTTTTAATGGTCAGGGTGATTGATGTGGAGGATGGGCTGCAGGTGAGACAGATGGCCCGGTTGTTCATTTTGCTGGTGTTGGGGGGATTTCTAGTGGCGTCAAGCAGTGACGTTTTCCACTTATGGTTTTTACCAAATCTAAGGATATTTTCGAATATCCATCTCTATGATTGGGGGAGCTTGACTTTGGCGAGCCTTTATTTTTCCTTGGATGCATTCAGCTGGTGCTTCCGGCAGACTTTCACCAGAGCCATGTATCTTCTTGAGGTATTCTTTTAATTTGCGCATTTTTCTTTCATGCATTCGCATTTTCCTTATGCATCTCTTCTTAACTGTGAAATTTTTATCTTTGGCATACATGGTTTTATGAGGTGATCAGGAGTAATACCCACCTGATCGCTTTGAAGGATGAGACAGATGGGGATTTTTGTGGGTGGTATCGATGGCGCTAGGCCAATCGGCAGTCGAGGAGGTCTCTCTCTGTAGACAGTGCGTCAGGTCTTGAATGTCCTGACACTACACCAAAATGGCCAAAATGTCACCTTTCAGTCGGTTACCCTTGTCATGGTCATTGACCATGACAAGAATCTCGCATTTTGTGTCACGGTCAATGACCGTGACAAGTCCGTGACAAATATATTTATCACGGACTTGTCACGGTCAAGGACCTTGACACGACCGTGACAATATCATTAATAAAAAAAGCCCTAGACTCTTTTTTTCCCACCATTTTTGGTTTCCCTCTTTCTCTCTCTCTACAAGCGATTTCAGCACTCTCTCTCTCTCTCTAAGGTATATTTTTTTCCTCTCTTTCTCTTTCATTTCTATATGTGTGTGTATGTGTGTATATATATATGTGTGTATATGTATGTGCGTATATATATGTGTGTCTATGTATGTGTATATGTGTGTGTATATATGTGTGTGTATGTGTATATGTGTGTCTATGTGTGTGTGCGCGTATTGTCCCTTGTAAAAAATTGGTTGATTATTAATTTTTTTAGTAAATTAATATATGATTGCCCGTTATTGTAAATTAGTAAATTAATATATACTATATATAATTATTAATAATTGAGTTTGAATATAAATAATACATAATTAAATAAGACTACCTACATATAATTATTAATAATTGAATTTGAATATACACATTTGTTGTAGACATTGATGTTTGATTATTTTGTTTAGTAAATGTTAGGTTGGTTAGTTTTAAAAGTGGTATGACCACTAGATTATTGTCCATATGGGGGTGGGATTTTTCAACTTTTGAATAATTGAATTTGAATATAAATAAGACATAATTAAATGAAATATACTATATATAATTATTAATAATTGAATTTGAATATAAATAAGACATAATTAAATGAAACATAGTATATATAATTATTAATCATTATTGGATTATTGTGTGGGTGGTGGGGGGCAGGGATGGTGTGTGTATGTGTATGTGTGCGTGTGTGTGGTGGGGGTGGGGTGAGTGGAGGTGGGGGTGGGGGCAGGGATGGGGGTTGGTGGTGGGGCTGCGTGTGTGTCTATGTGCACTAATAACATTTTTTTATCTGTACTAATAACATTTTTTTTATAGAAAATGTCTCCTGCAGGTATTAAGGTGAGGATGATGATGCTGGTTATGATGATGTTATCTGGGCTCGGTGGTAGCGGAGGCGACGAGGGCTCCTCGGCCCCTAGGCTCCCCAAATATGGAAAATTTGGGATTACCATCGAGAACAAGTCGGAGATATTATCGAGATCCCTCGAGCTGCTAAAGACGGTCATCGACCCGGGGTTTATGAGTTGGAAGGAGGTGTCATATGAGCTCAAGTTAGCTGTTTGGGCAGCACTAAAGGTAATATATTTATATTTATATGAATATTTTAATTTCAATTTCAATTTCGATTTCAATTTCATTTTATATTTATATTTATATTTATTCGCAACTAACATTGTATTTGTTGGATAGGAACAATTCAACTTGAATCCAAAGCTACGCGATTCCGTCTTGGAAAAGTTGAGGGAGCAACACAAGACGTGGAAGAAAAATATGCGAACACGGTACTTTGGGAAAACACGAGAGTCCATTATCCAATGGCATGGATCCATCCCTCCCAAGGAGCCGATCTCATTGGCGCAATGGAAAAAGTTCATTGACAATGAGATCGAGGATTGACAATTGACATCTCGCCAATCGGGGAGGGAAAATCGGGCAAAAAAGACGGATGTGCACTACTCCGTCCGGACGTCTTATGCCGAGGTGGAGCATAGGATGAAGGTAAGATTTAATTTTTCTATAACTAAAAAAATATATTGTTCTTCATTATTTTACTTTGCGGGGACAATACTAATTTTACTTTATTTTATTTTAGGGGGTAGGGAGTGGCCCAGGGGGTAAGCCACATAGGCTCGATACTTATGTGGCTCTTCGAATGAAGAAGGGCAAGGACAAGGAGGTGTCCCCGAGCATCGCGACCACGACTGTAAGTAATCTGATAGTTTAATTTTTGTTAATTAAGTTATAATTTTTTAGTTTACCTATTTTACTAATCATGTGCTTTTTGTCATTTCAGGAAAAGCTTAAGGAAGTGCATGAGTCGCAGTCTGATGCCGACAAGGCGTTTTTGTCCATAGACACACTCAGCCAAGTCCTTGGCTCTGATCGCAAGGGGAAGACAAGGGGGTGAGCTCACGGGTGGCCAAATCTAGGATCATCGGATTGGAGATGAGTGGCACCGAGTTGCTCTAACGGTGGATTCACATGACGCGAAGCTGTCCCATTTGGAGGCGATGATCCAAGATATGTACTCATTCATGAAGCATACGTTGGGCAGAGATCGTAAGGGGAAAGGGAAGGAGAAGGTGGTGGAGGAGGAGGAGGTGAGAGAGAACGAGGCACAGGATGACAAGGAAGTGGACCTCGTTGCTTTATCACCGACACATGCATACTTCGATGATCCACTTCCTTAGTTGGCTTCCTTCCCCAGACCGATGTTGACAATTGGTTGGCCGAGCATGTTCATATTGGACGTATTTGATGGCCAACGGATAGGGCGAGGGTTGAGGGACCCGAATATCATCTAGGGTGGAATATTTCATGGACGTGCGCTTCAAGAGATCGAGCCCAAAGTGCTCGTCATGCATGTGATAGCCGGGAAGGAGAACTCCCTATTGTGGTTGCACGAACAATGCGACATGATGTATATTAGTGGGTGTGTCAATTCGTATATCGTGTGGCCTACTCACCTCCTCACATTTACCCCAGACATGTAGTGACATTATTTTTAAGTTGGTACATTTGAATTATATTTGGATTATATTGTCATGCATATTGTTTCTATTGCAATATATATTTGCATTATCTTTAGTTTGTTTGGATATATGATGTTTGAACAGGTACAATATTGCTATAACAGGTACAAATATACTGCTGGACAGTGGCAGTGGCCATGCTGCCCAGCAGATTTTTTTTTAAATTCTGCCCAGAATTATCATGGTCATTGACCGTGACAAGTCCTTGATAAATAAGGTTGTCACGGACTTGTCACGGTCAATGACCGTGATAACTTTTATAAAAAGGGTCAAGGCTTTGTCACGGTTATTAACCGTGACTAAACTTGTCACGGTCATCGCTCGTGACATGACCGTGGCAATTTTAACAAACTGGTCACGGTCAATGACCGTGACACATCCGTGATAAAAAAAGTTATCTCGCCCCGAATTGTCACGGTCATTGACCTTGACAAGTTGAACTTGTCAAGGTCAATGACCGTGGAAATTAGGCAGATTTGGTGTAGTGTGACTCGTGATAGGGTAAGACTTTTTTCTTCTTCAGTCTAAAGACCTTTGGGTGCTCTGATTCCATATTTCCTTTGCTGGGGATTTTTCAGGTGACCTTTTACCCTTAGGGGATGACCGTTCAGGACACGAGGTTGACTTGAATAAATGCACAGATGATATGTTTTTTGGCGCATGAGTTTGGAAAATCTTGGTATCTGTGGGAGAGGGTGGTCCAACAGATTGCTGAGGAGGATGTGGTGGTGCCACCTGCGAGGCCCCATATGTCAATGAGGTGAGAGCGGCTGCTGCCGGAGGATGCGAGGATCGCGATGATGATTAGCGAGTCCTACCTGTTGTACATTGATACGACTGTGTCGTACAACTATATGGACTTTTTGATGAGCAGGATGATGGCGCCCAACATATATGATGCACTTCCCTTCCCTCCTGTGGGTTCAAGTCATCCAGTGGGGTCCTCCTATAGTAGTGGCGGTCCGTCAACATCTGCGGAGGCGACGACTTTGAAGGTCCCCTTTGCTAGGCTACATACCCCTTCATACAATATGTGACAGTCTGATGGAGGGATGGTGCCTATGATGCATCGTCCTCATGCGATGGACCCGAAGGAGTTGGGCCTGATAGAGGAGGTTCTTCGTCCTGAGGTATATCTTTTCTCCTTTTCTCCTTTAGTTTCTTTTAATCTTTTTTTCTTGATACTGATTCTGTCTTTTCTTGCAGCACATCCGGGTGTCCACCACTTGGCCGAGGGATATTAGGGACTGGATACCTTCGATGACTGCCCATATTTGGGATGCGATTCCTGTTCCTTCTTGCTTGGTGCCATATGCCTCATCCGACAAGTAATCTGGTTTGGATTGCGGTGGTACGTCATCTCGCCGCAGGGGAAAGAAAGGGTGTTGTAGGGGTGGAAGCTCTTAGGAGAGAGAGGTGAAGATTAGGTGAGAGAAGGAGAGAACGTGGGTTCGGGCTGAGTCTCATTGTTTTTGCTTTTCTTTATTTTCTTGAAAAAATGATGTAACACAAAAATATATCTATACAATGCAATGAAGTTTTTTGATTATCTTTTGTTAATGATGAATGAATGCATGCACATGTGCTTTTTACTTTGCTGCTGAGACCGTAAAATATTTTCGGAAGTTTGAAAGAAAGTTTTTTTACAATGAGGATTTATATAAAGATGAAAAAGGGGTTTTTGAAATTCTGTTTGATAACATCAATATATTTTGAGTTTTCTGAATTTTGATAAAAAAGGAAAAAGGAAAATTTCCAAAAGTAGGGGGTTGCCGATCGGCAAGCACGTTGTCCTGCCTATCGGCAGGTCAGTCCAGTCCTATTAATTCAAAGCTTTGATTGGTACCCTCTTCAGCCTTTGGTACCTTATGGGGTAGGATTTCCCCTGATTTTTGGAGGTATTATGTCTTTCGTGGGGGTTTTCAAGTATAAAAGAGGGGTAAGAGTGGAGTGTTTTCCTCACACCTTCACATTCCTGCTTTCTTGTTCTGTGAGATGGCTCTCACTAGTAGTGTTGAGTTGGCCAACTACCTCGAGACTTTGGAGGCAATGTGCTCCCATACCGTCGACTACGATGCTTACAACATGCGTCAAGTTTCTTTATGGCGTAATCGGCCCATAGAGTGGAACATGCTTATGGCGGAGGTACACTTATGGTACCCTGAAGACCATGTATTTCGCTTTGCCTTGGAAGAAGTCTACCAGACCTACGAGGAATTTTCTGCCATATTGGGGATAAATCCATGCGTTGCTGAGGCTCTGCTTGAGTTTTCCCATTCTCCCCGGGAGTTATTGGACGGTCTTCTTTGTGTTTCGTCCTCAATGGCCAGATCACTGGTGGATGGAGGTATGATTTCTCTTTCAACGGTGTTGCGGTTCGTTCATTTGCAGGAGATTGGTGATGCTAGATATATCGGAGCTGTCGTTCTGGGCTTGGTTTCAAAATTGCTGCTAGTGATCGGGGAACTGCTGGTTGACCCACAACTTACAGCTATTATTTTATAGATGTCCTACCGTCACAATCCTACGACGGTGATACTGGCGGAGACACTGAATGGCCTAGATGTCTAGCGAGAAAGTCGTCCCGACTTTCTGAGGGGTAGCCCTGTGATGTTGTTCATGTGGTTGTCTAAAAGATTCCGCCAGGTGACTCCTCCGGAATACCCTTTGTCGGCTGTACCCAACTTCTTTTCTCGCCATTTCATCAGTGTGGGTTTGGATATTAAGAGCTGGGAGAACTGGTTTGTGGAGCATGAGGCTCTAAATCTATACAGGTCAGTTCCTTGGTGGGGGTAGTTGCTTCCTATTCTAGAACTGGGAGAATATTCGTATGTTCGATTGGTTGGTCTCAGACAGGCCTCTTTTTATTTCCCTTGGCGGCTTCTGCGCCAATTTGACTGGTAGCAGATCGTGCCACCTCGGACACTAGACGTCTTTCCGATAGAAGATTTGACAGAGCGTCTGCACATGCAACTTGGCTCTTTGTGGGAGAGTCGGCGTGCATAGAACCGTCCCTGTCAATCTGCTGGGAGAGTTTGGCACATCCCTGGGTAATATATAAAGTGGTTGTGGAGAACGTAGTTAGCAAGATATTGGCAGTAGAGACTGGACAAAGGTGGCTTGTCTTATCTGATACCATGGAGGGAGGTGTGGTAGTTTTTTGAGACTGGTTCAAGTTTAACGGTCCATGGAGCGTCTGTAGCAATCCATTCAAGTAGGGGAATCTTGGGGACCCCATGATGTAGATGACGATGATGGAGAGGGCTCCTCTAGTAATTGTGGGTAGGACTCTTAGGAGGAGTTTATTTTGTACAGAGAAATAAGTTTGGGAATTTATTTGGCTTTTTAGGGACGTAGGGGGAAAGGGAGTTATCTGTTCCTTTTCTTCTGTATTTTCACTGTAATTTCTTATTAATGAAATAAACAAGTGTTAGATCATCTAGCTGTGCCTTTTGATGAATTTTGTATTTTGAATTATCTATACCGATCGCTAAGGCATGCATAATCCTTTTGTTCAAATATAAGTTAGAATGGACAGTCGTTCTTGGAGATAAGAAAAGAATAGTATTTTGTGAAAATGAAAGGGTCGTGCTCACGTAAGATGTATGAGTTGCCTACGTACCTCTGGGTTTTTTTTGAAAATTGTTAATTTTTCTGAGAATGATTTTTTGCAGAGGATTAGGCCCACGTAGTTCTGGGTAAAGGGAAATTAAGGGATTTTTTTTAGAAAAGAAGGGAGATGAGAAGAGTCGTAGCGCGCCGAGATTTCAGACTAGGGGTAAAATTTCTTGAGACATTCCAGGTTGACTGGACGAGCCATCTCTTCTCTGTCTAAGTCGGTGAGCATGGTGACACCGCCGGACAAGATCTTTTTGACAATTTATGGTCCTTTTTAATTGGGCTTGAATTTCCCTCTCTGGTCCCAGATGGGCTCTACTATTTCTTTGAGGGATAAATCCTCTTCTCAAACACCGCGGTCCTTAACTCTCTTATTAAATGAATGCGCTATACGGGGATGGTACCCTTTTATGTGATACAACGCCTTCAGTCTTCTTTCATCCAAGAGTGGCAGCTCGTCGAGGCGGCTTTAATGCCAGTACTCCTCACGGACCTTGCTTTCAAGCCTGACGCATAATGAGGGTATTTCTAGCTACACAGGTAGGACTGCTTCCATGCCGTATACTAGAGAGTAAGGGGTAGCCCTAATAGAGTTTTGGATTGAGCTTCGGTACCCCATAGGGCGTATAGGATTCGATCAGCCCAATCTCGACAACTTGTGGTCATCTTACTGATGATGGCTTTGAGGTTCTTGTTGGAGGCTATGACTGCACCATTGGTCTGAGGTCGGTAGGGAGAAGATTTGTGTCTCTGAATCGCATACTCGTTAACCACTTCTGTGACTTGTGCCTCGAAATTATACCCATTATCTAACACTATTTAGTGCGGGACCCCATATCGACAGATGATGTTTTTCTTGATGAACTTGACAACTTTCTTGGCATTCAGAACTGCGTATGACTTGACTTTGACCCATTTGGTAAAGTAATCAATGGCAACCAGGATGAACTCATGCCCGTTAGAGGCTTTGGGTGTAACCTTCCCTATAATATCAATGCCCCAGGTAGAGAATGGCCAGGGAGAAGTCATGTTGTACAATTCATGCAGAGGCAAGTGTTGAAAGTTGGAGAACTGTTGTCATTTAAGGCATCTCACGATATAGGCGGTTCAATCCTGAATCATGGTGGTCTAGTAGTAGACTTGTTAGATGATCTTCTTGGCAAGCATGTGACCGTTTATATGGGGTATGCATTCCCTGCTGCGGATTCTCTACATTACCTCTTCAATGTCAGCCCCTGCGATGCAGTGTAGATGGGTTCCATCGAAGTTTCTATTAAATAGTGCTTTTTGACAGATGATGTACTGGGCGGCCAGTCTTCGGAGGATTGACTGGTCTTTCTTGTTGGAACCCTCAGGAATCCTAACATGCTTGAGGAGGTGCCAGATATCATAATACCAATAATTGGCTAGCTTGGGGTCTTCTTTAGTGATGAGCTTAATGTGGTAGCAGTGGGTTGGTTTATCTTTCTTTGGGACCAGGAAAAGGGGCATTATTATTCCTTCGGGCATGTCGACCATGAAGGCTAGGGTAGCAAGGGCATCGGCTAGGTTATTTTTTTCTCGAGATAGGTAATTGAAGGTGATGCCTTGGAATTAGGAGGCTAGTCCTTCTAGGTGGGCATGAAAGGGTTGGAGTTTCTGGTCCTTGACTTTCCATTTTCTAATCACTTGACCAATGATGATGGAAGAATCCCCATAGACATCTAGGCATTGGATACCTTTCTTGAGAGAAACCTTGAGGCCTACCGTGCACGCCTCATATTCAGTCATGTTGTTGGTGATGGGGAAATCCAATTTAATGGAGATGGGAGTGTGGGAGTCATCTGGGGCGATTAAAAGTATCCCAATGCCACATCCCTTTTTGTTGGCAGCGCCGTCAAAGAACATTTGCCATCGGAGGTCGTCTTAAGTAGTGTAAAGGATGTTTTAATCTGGGAATTAGGAGATCCAGTCATCAGCCTCTTCCATGGGGTAATCAGCGAGGTAGTCAGAGATGGATATTCCTTTCATGGATTTCTATGTGATATACACGATATCGAACTCAACTAGGGGCATCAAACACCAAGATATTTGGCTGGATAAGGCAGGTTTCTCAAGTAGGTACTTGATGGGGTCCATTCGAGATACAAGTTTAATGGGGAAGGCGAGCACGTAATGTCATAACTTTTGGGTGACCCAAACAAGCACGATGCATGCTTTTTCCAAAGCAGTGTAGTTTACTTCGTACCTGGCCAGTTTGCGACTGACGTAATAGATGGCTCTTTCTTTGCGGTAATCCTCAAGGTATTGGGCTAGTAAAGCCCCAACTGGAGTGTCGGCTATAGTTAGGTATAGAAGCAAGGGGAGACCAGGTTGTGGTGGCATGAGTATCGAATGCTGAGATGGGTATTGTTTGATTTTGTCAAAAGCTTCTTGGCAGGCCTCATTCCAAACTTTGGTTAAATCCTTTCTAAGGAGTTTAAAAATTGGTTAATACATGGAGGTGAGCTGGCTTATAAATCGAATGATGTACTGTAATTTCTCAAGGAAACCACAGACTTCTTTCTCCATTCAGGGACTTGGCATTTCAGGTATGGCTTTTAGCTTGGCAGGGTTTGGTTTTATCCCATTCTCACAGACCATGAATCCCAAGAGTTTTCCCTTTATAATGCCGAAGACACATTTATGTGGATTGAGTCTCATCTGATATCGTCGCAGTCGTTTGAAGAACTTTTGAAGAGCGAGAATATGACCTTCTCTAGTTTTGGATTATATAATCATATCGTCCACATAGACCTCGACTTCTTTGTGAATCAGATCATGCAGGATGGTTGTGGAAACCCTCTGGTAGGTAGCCCCACCATTCTTGAGACCAAATGGCATAACAGTGTAGCAAAAGGTTCCCCATGGGGTGATGAATGCAGTTTTTTCTTGGTGATCTGGGTGCATTTTAATTTGGTTGTATCCAGCAAACCCGTCGATGAATGACTTAAGAGAATGACTGGCTATGTTGTCCACGATCATGTCGATATTGGGTAGCGGGTAATCATCCTTTGGAGAGGCTTTATTCCAATCCTGGTAGTCTACACACATCCGAACCTTCACTCCTGATTTGGGTACAAGCACTATGTTGGCTAGCCATGTGGGATATTAGATCATGCGAAAGAAGCCCACGCTCATTTGTTTGAGCACCTCTTCTTTGACTTTGAGCGACCATTCGATGCGAAGATTTCTCATCTTTTGTTTAACCAACTTGTAATCTGGAAGAGTAGGGATCTCATGCTGAGTAAATTCAGGATCAATGATGGGCATATCGTCATAGGACCACGCGAAGACATCCACAAATTCCTTTAATAATTCTTCGAGTTGTGCGCTCTCATGCTCATCGATGGTAGCCCCTATCCTAATCTCGCGCAGTTGGCTACTAAAACCGAGGTTAACAATAACAGTCTCTTCTTCATTAACTTGAACGCAGTTATGTTGTGTGTTATTAACCTTATTTAGATTAGTTAAGAATTGTTCATTTACAAAATCATCATCATCAAAAGTTTGATTAGAATCTAAACAATTAATGTAAGGCACAACAAGATACTCAAAATCTTTGTTTATTTGATTGATAGGAAAAATAACATTGAGAACCTCATCAAAGGAGCTCTCGATTACATTTGAGCAAATATAGACAACATAAGAAGAAATGGGGTAAACACTGGGGTTAGGTGGGATTTCAACAGGTATAACTGGCGCAACATGCCAGTTGAGGAGAGGTATATCAGCATCTTCAATCAGGTGGGATGGATCCAGTGATTTAGTGCCTGAATGAACCATGCAGAGTGTAAGCCCTAGTGTCTGCAAGTTAAACGAGTCCTCAGAGTCACTTTCCTCAGTCTCTTTAGTATCTTTGATGAGCGGTTATACATGGTGTTGGGAACTTTCGGCCCATGGGTAGCTATCTTGGAAAAATATCTCTATTCCAGGCTTCATCTTCTTGTCTGTATGGTCGTACCAGGGTTCCAGGAAGACACAAAAGGGGAAGTCTTTGCCCTCTTTGATGAATCGTCCATTCAAGGAGTCACCTAGGATAGTCTGGATATGGTCTAGTCTTCTCTTTTATCGAGACTGGTGGATCATTCTGAGCTCTTGTTATGATGGTTGATACCCCAAACCACAAGGGGGAAAGATTTCTTCAGTTCAATGGGCTCAAGTATCCCTTATTATCTTTGCCCTAGCCCCATTTTGGGCATGAAGTGCATGTTTCTGAACATCTGAATCACATTGACATTACCATGAGCGTCGTATTTCGAACAAACCCTTTCTTTGAAATCGTCCCCTGTCGGGAGTAAGAGTGGTTCAACTCGGAATCCTGATAGGAGCAGATCATTTGACCCGTGTTGTATCTCAAGGATTGGACTGCTGGTACTTGCACCCTATGTATTATCATCGTTACCTAAAATGGCGATGACTTGTCCATCGGCGAAGAATTTCAATTTCTAATGGTGGGAGGAAGACACACCCTTAATAATGTGGAGCCAAGGTCATTCGAGCAACAGGTTGAAACAAGCTGGGATGTCAATAACTTGGAATTCAACGACGAGATTTATAGGGCCATCCCCTATTATAAGTTTTATTGATCCCATTACCTCTCAACGGGTATTATCGTAGGCACGTACAGCAACGAAAGTTGGAGGTAGGTCGCCTTCCTTCAGTCCTAAGAATTCGAAGGTTCTTAATGGGTAGACATTCAAAGCGGATCCATTATCGACAAGAGAGAGTGGTACGATCTTTCCCATAACTTCGACGGAGATGTTGAGTGCATGATTATGACTTGGCCCAATTTTGGGGATTTCTTCTTCGGAAAAGGATAGCATTCGAGTAGAGGTCAAGGATCCGACTAAATTTATCGCTTCTTCTGGTATGGTAGAAGGAGGAACTGTTGGTTCAGTAAGCAATTTGATCAAAGCATTTTTATGTAGCTGGGAAGATATGAAAATCCCCCATAGAGTGATGTTAGCTTGAGTTTTCTTTAGTTGATCGAGGATCTTGATTCTCTCGAGGTTCATTTCTATCATAGGAAGGTCTTTAATGCCCTTCCCTTTATCAGTGGCTGGTAGTGGGCTTGGGATCTGGTAATGCCTTCCTGATCTGGTTATGTGATTTACTAAAGAAGGGAAGAACATGAACCATGTTCCTTCGTCAATCTCGGGTTGTTCTGCCACTTTGTCCATTTCTCCGAGAAGATCCTCAAATGATATCATCCCACACATGTCAGCTATTGGGCAAATTTTCTCTGAAGTTTGTCCTTTATTTGAATCTTTGAATTCTTCCCCCGATCCAGTGGCAACAATTATATCTTTCCATGTAAAGTTAATGCATTCCACAACTTCAATGGCTTCTTCATGCAGGTCTTCCCATTCTGTGGGGATATGTAAGGGTGAAGGGACCAAGCACCCTTATAATTTTAGAGTATCAAGTAACTCGGTCATATTACAAATATCATTGGTTTGCCTGAATAATTCTGCCATGATCTGGACGACGTCATCCAGGCTGGCTTCATCGGTTGGTACCACCTAACTGTCTGACTCTCGGGCCCATTTTCGTGCTTCCAAGAACAGTGTGGTGAACCTCTGATAATCAATAAACATCTATGAGGGCAATTTCAGCCCAAACTTTAGGAGTTGGTTAACACTTCTGATAATTCCATACATCCATTTTCAGAATGGGTACGGACAACGATGCATGCTCTGGTAAGGAGTAATAGTGCCTGATTAGTGAGGCTACATGGTGTAAGAGGAAATATGGGCAAGTTTGTAGAGATTTGGCAGAGTGTATGGGTATGATTTGAGTTGAAGGATCAAATTCTGGGTTCATTTATAGGAAGATATAATTTGTATGATTTAGGAGTGGGTTGTGAGTCGTGTTTGGCTTAGGATTGGCTAGTGGGGCAATGGTACCCCGGTCAATTAGACCTTGGAATACGTTTCAAAGGTGAAATCATTGGTCGGTGGTATGACCAGCGATTTAGTTAAATGCGCAATGGGCATATTCCTTGAAGTTCCTTGGAAGTGGATTGGGAAATGGACGGGGATCCAAGGGCTTGATGAAGTTTCAGCTTAACAGGGCTTGATAAACTTTGGAGAGGGGAGCATGGAGCTCGGTGTATTCCTTTCGGACTGGGACAGGGCGGCTTTCTAGTTCCCATGAAGTGGTTAGTTGAGAGATGTTATTGATGGTTGATACTGCAACACTAATAGGTTTGTCATATTTTTTGGGGATGAACTGTCCGGACACTTTCTTTGGTTCAACCTTTGTTTTAACAATACCTTCCTCGATTTCTACTCCTTCTTCTCTGAGAGCTCGGAAGTGGGGATAGTATTGTCCTCCCATGGCTGGTCGGACATGGGGCAAGAAGTTTTTCTTCACTATGTTAACCTGTTCTTCCTCGGATGGCTGATTGGTTATAGTGGCTGCTTTTTCCTTCCATCGGGCTATGAAGTTACTGACTGATTCCCTAAAGTTCTATTTGAGAAGTTCTAAATCACAGCCGGTGACCTCAAGCTCTTCATTGTATTTGTACTGCGATATGAATTCATGAGCTACATCCTCCCAGCTACGGATTCTGGACTCCTCGAGAGATAAAAACCATCGAAGAGCGCTATCCTTCAAAGTTTGTTGAAATAATTAGGCCATCACTTCTTTAGAATCCCCTATGAGAGTCATGGAACGGTGATAACTGCGAAGGTGAACAATCACTGGTCCACTTCCTTTGAATTTCTCGATATTCGGCATCTTGAACTTCTCGGGTAATCTCGCCTCAGGATAAGGAGACATGTAGGTGTAGTCCATGTAATTTCTAGAGATTTGGACTTGGTTGAACTTCTTAGTTAGCATCTTGAGATCTTCTTTGACCTTGTTCAACTCTTCCTCTTTTGGATCAATCATCATAGGTAATTTAGCCCCATGCTGGGCAAGGTTCGGCATGGAAAGCTGGGCAGGCAGTGGCCCATTAGCAGGAGGGGCACGTGGAGCGTGCTGATACTCTTAAGGAACCCACATAGGCTCGGGTGGACCCATAGCACAAGGGAATAGGGCCTCGGCTCTTGAGGAATAGGAACCTGGTTTCGTTGTATCTCTCGAACCTTAGTCTGAAGGTTGTTAATCTTGGACACGAGCTGAGCTAAGACAACTGTCAGATCTAGCTCCACAACTGGTACTTGATCTGTGTTCTCTATGAAAAGTGGGTGGATACCAGACTCGAAAGAGGTAGCAGGGGAACAGACAGGGCTTCGAGGTGATTTGACTGAAGACCGAATACAATAAGGAGCCAGGCCAAGGACATACGATCAACATGAGAAGGCGTAAAACGGGATTTATTTTTTGAAAAGAAAGAAGGAAAATATTTTTAACATTTTTTTCTTTTTGAGATTGAGGGACAAAATATTTTTGGATTTTTGATAAAGAAATGAGAAATATTTTTGGATTTTTTTTATGAAGAAGGGAGAAATATTTTTTGGGATTTTTATAAAGGAAGAACGTTTTGGAGCTGCTCTCAGCAAGATTATTATTATTATTATTATTATTATTATTATTATTATTATTATTATTATTATTATTATTATTATTATTATGTTCTCACTTGTATTAAATTCTCCTAAATGCAAAATGAAATGCCGGCGGAACTCGAGCTTGAAAAATTTGGGCTTCTAACATATGCAAACCTATGGCTCGACTTGTAATCAGGTTGACGGGAAGGGTCCGATTTTAAAAATGCACAAAAATTTGGGCGGCAGGCCGAACCGAAATTTCGCTAGAGTTTCGGGTTGAAACCAACAATCTAACATGTGTGTCCTAGGTTTGATACCTATATGCGAGTATGCAATTGGTTGGGTGAATCGGAAAGGGTTCCCCCCTTTGGCATGGCTTCCACGATATATGTCTTGCTTTTGAGGGAAAACGGTACATGTGGACAAGCCATTTGATATACCTAAGTGTATGTGAATTGGCTCACTATATACCTCATGGAGACAGTACGTGTGAGAGAGAATTCGATATACTCGGCGTACGTGAACAAGTTCCCTGCGATATACCTCCCGTCATGACTTCGGTCAAGCGGTATGATGTGGGGGAATCGTTCGATATACGTCGAAGGTACTTGGCAAATGGAAGGTGAGAGTCATATCGCTTAGGCTAACTGGGCCCTGCCGGACCAACGCCCATCACGAAGTGACCCTCCAGTTACGGGATGAAATTTGGTCAATCATAATGCTCTTTGGCGATATCATGTGAATCATGCATGATTATCTTATTAATATCTTATGAAAGTATCTTTCTTGATCATGTCCAACAGGGTGCAAAGTAAGAGTACCAATGGAATACCAAGTATAGGTGGGTGATGCGTGAAACATGGGGATATATGTGATCCTAGGTGCACGTGGTATGAAGTGTACATGGAGAGTTTTTTACAAGTGTGTGAATGGAAGCATAAGCACGAGGTACACATGAATAGTAAAGGGGGACATGCAAATAAGTGGATATGTAAGAAAATAAAACACCCATGTAAATAGAGTCTAACCCTCAAAATGAAGTGTCCCCAACGGAGTCGCCACTGTGGCCATCCCATTTTTCGATCCTCGCGGCGGGAGAGGTGAAGAAAAGGAGGGGGTGTCTCCCTTTCGTCTCGAGAGGATCTTGGTCCCGTGCGTCCCTCTGGGGAATGCTTCGGCCGGCATTGGTGATGAGGTGAAAATGTAGAGAGATAGAGTCACCAGTCTATTTTACTCAAAATAGACAAAATAAAAGAGGGATCCATCCCGAAGGACAACATCCAAAGACATACTGATACATACGAAACCAAAATGATTCGAAAAGGGTCCAGAGGTTATGTTACGAAATGGGAAGGTGTTAGGCACCCATTCTTCCCTTATGGTCTCTCATGGGTTATTGCTATTTTCCTTCATTTCTCCGCGATATGTGTGCATGTGTATATGTAGCGGAGATTGGAATCATCAACGTGTATCATGGAAGAGATAAAGCGAGTCATCCGTAGGAATGTTCTTAAAAGTGATATTACCAAAATAGGATTTACGTGATTATCCTAGTGTTGATCTTTATAACGAAACGATAACACATATGGAATAATATGTCACTAAGCAAAAATATACATATATGTAAATATATAGAATCTAAGAGAGTTAAGTTTATAGAAAAAATAGGAAAAATTAGGAAAAGGACTCGAGTCTCGAGTTTTACCCCGAGACGCCTACGTAGCCTATAGAGGCATCAAAGTCCACGTAGTTCGTATGCAAAACGAAGGGTGGGATTTATCCCATAAATCCAACTGGGGACTTCTTTTGTATGTGTGTGTGTGTAAAAAGTGTTTTAGTTGTGAGAAAAGTGTGAGAAAAATATAAGAATTCCCGTTTGGAATTTATGAGCAAATCCTGTTTTTCTTGTTTTTTTTTGGGTTTTATTTATAAGAAAATAAGAGATGTGCAATAATACTAAATAACAAGTATATTAGGATATGTGAGATGAGAGAATGAAAGTGCTAATTAATAAAACAAACTAATGCGAATTTAAGATAACTTAAGGAAAGAGTGGAGAAAGTTGTACCTTCTTGAAGATCTTAAGCTTGATATTGGGTGTTGGAGAGAAGACCTTGCACTTGGATGATGATGGAGGGTACTTAATTCACCAAGTTTGATGAAAAAGGTGATGAAAGGTGAAGGTTGGAAAGGGATTTGGATGTGGGAATCACGCTGACTTGGAGAGGGGTTTTCTGAGCCTGTTGAGAGTTATGGATCTCTGATCTTCCTACTTCTAAAATGCGGTTAGGACCTCCTTTTTATAGGCCCAGGGCATTTCCGATCGTCATAGCCCTGATCCTGCCAATCGACAGGTGTGTTTAGTCATACTGCCGATAACAGGGTTTAGAACCTGCCGTTTGACAGTCTCTTTCAGGTTCCTTCAGAAAATCGATCGTAGAGCGCAAATCGTTGATCCGAATCACACATGGGGTGAACCATTGGAAAGTTCCTTCAGAGTCCTTCAAAATTCTTTGAACTTCTCCCAGTTCTGGGAGTTGACTTTGGGTCAAATGTGGCTCAGAAACATTCATCGGTCCTTTAGACGGGGGATCGTTGAACGCAAATGGATCGTTTGTCTGCATGGTAAGTCAGAATCGCGCACAGGGAGGACCGTTGGAAAGGTGAGGAGATGTACTTTGACATTACAAAGAGCTTGACTCAGTTTGGGGAGTTTACCTTAGTTAACCGAGGCCTAGAAGAGCTCGGTGACATTTCGGAGTAAAACGGATCATTCGTCCGTACTATAAGTCAGAATCATGCAGGAGGCGGACCATTGGAAAGGAATTTTATTTCCCTTCAAAGATTCATTCAGTCTCAATCGAGGTTAAGAGTTTACTTTGGTCAAACGGAGCCAAGGAGTGTCCGGTGACCTCCTGATTGAGTTTTGGAGGAAAACGGGTCGTTCGTCCGCACCGTAAGTCAGAATTGTGCACGAGATGGACTGTTGGAAAGGGGTTTCAGTTCCCTTCAAATATTCATTCATTCTTGATCGAGCTGAAGAGTTTGATTTTTAGTCAATCGGAGCCTGGGAGCGCTCGATGGACTTTAGGTCAGTACCCGAGGTATGACTTAGGTTTGAAATGATGAAGGGAGGTGCTAGGGACCTTAGGAGAAGTTAGGGGGTATTAGAATGGGGTGTCTACACCCGCCTTGTCAATTTTATTTGCAACCACTAATGATAGTCGACCCGATAAATCCTGTTGATAAAACTCGATCTCCAAAATCAAATCTCTCGGTTTCTCCCATGGTGGTGTCCCTTTTCTACTATCTAATTTTGCAACCAAGTCTACCTAGTTCTTTCATGGATCACGATTGTAATAATCATGGTATCACGATTATTACAAGCACCAGAATCAATAATAATAGCACTAACATTAACAAAGGTTGCTCCATTTCCTGCCACTGAACGACCACAATATGATAGTTATTTATTTATCCTGGTTACTCACTTAGTGGGACATGACTCCTACTTAGTGGGGGATCAATTCCTCCATATAGGAAGAAGTTAATATGCCAACAAGTAATTTAATATGCAAATGTTTATTCCCTATCCATAGTCTACTTTATTTTTGTTAATAACTAATGAACAAAAGATATCATCCCCCCTCTTTCCAATTCAATAATTCAATGTTTGTTTATGAAATTATTACTAATTGGGCTTGTATCTAGTATCAGTTAACATTAATTACATCGTATTGGGGTTGACACACTTACATAGTTAATTAAAAATCAAATATTAATTAATTTCTTTATCAACAAGACTCCCATATGGGTTGGTTTACATTCAGGATGGGTTCTATAGAAGTCACGGGCTGCTTTACATTAGCTGATTTAATGATATTCTATTTGATAGAAGAAGATGAGGAAACATTGATTCCCACTTATTCAACCTTTTGTTGATAAGAATTAAATAGATCAGTATCAAGAGTACCATGAATATCCCATAGGTCCAAAGAGGGGCAGAGGAACTTTTTACAGCTATAAATGGAATTTCACCCTTTACGAGATAAATTATAGACAACCTTGTCTGAACCTTGGCTTTCGATCTTATTTTCAAAAGTTCATGCCCCCCACTCTTAGCATTAATGTGATCTTGGAGACTGCTCAAATCCCATAGTGTAGGAGAAGAGTCTAGTATCGCATCACTGGCCCTTCCACCATTACCACCATTAGGTCTACCATAACGATCATATCGGTTTCGCCGAAAGTTGTAATAGCCATTTCCACCATCACCATATTTTGCCTGTCTATCATTTTTCTCTCCTGTAGGGATGTAAGCTTTAACTTCTTGAAAGGGGCGTCTAAAAAAAATATTCTTTGAAGAAGCCATGGTGACTTTGAAAATTTTCCCAAAGCCTCCAAATACTAAAGTGGTTTTACACGGCACAACCACATCTCTGATAACCTTATGCTTTTATGAGATTAATAAACACATGGTTGCGAGAGATTTATGTCTCAAATTTAGATATCTAGCTCTTTTACATTCTCCATGAAATTGTGACCCACCAAAAGGAGGGGGGATACCCGCATTATTAGTTTCAGGCGAGTTTCAAGGAATTGAATGTTTAGTTCATTCCTTTAGTCTATAGAATTATTTACGCAGTGCAAGTCTTGAACCATTTGGAGAGAATTAAGTACTCATAGTTATGAAAAGAGATCAAATGATTGTGAAAACCCATAAAAGTTTTCTCTTTCCCTCTTTCTCGATTCATCTCTATTTATTCACTCTTTATCTTCATATTTTAATAAATCACTCCATCCTGATGGAGATAGACCATATTCAACCACCATTGTGGAGACAAAGACAATGTAGCAACACATAACCAACGACCACAACTAATGAATAGAAGAAAAATTATATAAACCTATAGTTGTCAATTCAGCTGATCTGGAATCCTAATACTTTTAGTTATGAACAAAATTGGGTTAGAAATAAAAATAATAATAAATTGAAAAAAAATAAGATGAAAAGTCATAATAACCCAATAAATAAAGTGAAAAAATGTCAAAAGTAAAATTTTTTGACTCTCACGTCTTAACACAAAATTATGTGACCATAATACTCTTGCCCTTAGGTTAAAACCAATGGAAACTATTGTTGGATATGGTATTTATTTATAAACTATTGTTATCGGATTGGACTGAGTGTAAAATCATATATTTTGTTGGTCATGTCATGTTTTAAATGGGTAATGTTCATATTGGGTAAAAATATACGATTTAAAGTAATATCGTGTCTGTATCTAAATGGTGTTTGTTGCGTTGCATTGGCCAAAATCTTTTCCTGCAACATGATTTACCAACCATTGGTTTACCGGGGAAATTAAGACAACCTATAATAATTTGAAACACTTTATTTTTGTTAAACGATTCATAAGTTAAGCCTTCAAGATAAATATATATGTTGCCAAGAAACAAACAAAGTCATGTATCTAAATCAACTAATAACGAACATTCCTATGATATTAAATCTGACCATTAGTACAAATTTCTCGAAAGAGGTAGTAAATTTTCAACACATATAGACGTACAAATAAAGGTACAATAAATGGACTTAGCCCTTCTCAACCCAATTTTTTTTTCAAGTTGCCTCTTTAGCTATATAGAGAGTCTCCTTTGACATCATCGTTGTCCCTCCCCTGTTTCGTGTTCCAATCTTTGTTGCCTTCGAACACATCATCTTCAAATAAATAGATCTTTGAGTATTCAATGGCGACCTTACTTTCTTTTCAACATTAAAATATCACCAACTTAATCCTTCAATTCATAAGGAAGTAAAGAGTTCTATTTTTGTTATGAACAATCTAGATCAAAACCTAAAATTGAGATAAAAATAATGAGAAGGAGGGGGGGGAGAGAATGAATATGGGTTAATTTGTCTCATTCTTCTTAATTTGGATCATTTTCCATGAAAGCTTTGGTTATACAATATCAAGATGTAAAGACAAACCGAGCAGGTTTTCAATCAATTATACATAAGCTACAATTTTAACTAAAGTAGAGTATTGTCACCCATGGTTACATAGGTTCGGTAATCAATAGATCTACTAATCAATTATTTAAAAGTAAAATAATATTTATGATGAAGGCTAAATTCCCATGATTAACCTGCTATGCAAATTAGAAAATATTAATTTTAGTCATATTTAATTTTTTCAATAAAATTTGATCCATGCAAACTAAACATCAAACATCTTTTGTCAATAAAAAACATTTCCCATATATTTAATTTTATACAACGTATATTCACTCAACACATGACAATTAGTGCTATTTCAATAAATAAATGATTAAAATTCGTTTACACATCATTAAGCAAAGGAACATCCTAGCATCATAGGGACCTTTAAGATTCACATCTACACTGTTAATAATGTGCACCACAACCACAACCACAAACAGAACATGAATTGCTTTAACAAATAAATTAATGTGACAGAATAGTAAATAAATGATCAATTACCAAAAAATCCCTCAAATATTTTTTAATACACATTTATTTCAAGCCTTTTTACTTTGTTACAAAAAGTCCCTCAAACACCCATTTAACCAATATTCTCTTATTTTTAAAGGTCCATGCTAGCAGCACACATTTAATGTTTTTATGTGGTGAGGGATTTTTTGGAACAAAATAAATAGGGTTGGACTAAATGTGTATTATAAAATGTTTGAGGGGCTATTCGATATATGCCCTATAAAAATATACTCATATGTTTACCCACATAGGCTTTCTTAGGCATATAGATTTAGAAAACCTTTAGTAAAGACCTTTGCAAAATGGGTCTAAATTTAAAAAAAAAACTTCAATGGACTAAAATTACTCATACTAGTTAAAACAAATGACTCTTAGGAAATAGTTAAATTGATGAACTTAGCTAAATGGTTTAGTTCATAAGTCAAAAATTTATCTTTGATCCAACTCCTTAATAAGGCTTTAATCCAGGTGACTCGATAAATCAACAAAAAAGGATTAACACTTTATTCAAGAAAAAGTGATATATAATTTATTAATAAAACAAAACATAAAGTTAAAATTTATTGTTTTTTGTAAGACAAAGACAATCCATGTAAAAATACCCCATTTGGGTATTTTGTCAAACATCTACCCTGCAAACTTCCACACCACACATTCAATGCGATAATCAATTATAAAGACGATAGTTTATATCTATCTTAAGGATGTACATATGTAAATAAAATTGAAATACACCAAAACACAACATCAACAACACACCTTGCATATCTGGGACTGGGAAAAAACTTAATCTTGTGTTGAAAAAAATTAAAATTTAAGCTAGATACCTTGATATGATTATTTTGAAGTCTACTGATCATTTGGTTCTTTGGGTAACCCTTTGACCTCAAGATGCGATCGAGAGAAAAGTTTAGTATAAAGAAA
This sequence comes from Sambucus nigra, assembly GCA_949130495.1. Classification (NCBI taxonomy): domain Eukaryota; kingdom Viridiplantae; phylum Streptophyta; class Magnoliopsida; order Dipsacales; family Adoxaceae; genus Sambucus; species Sambucus nigra. The sequence goes on along the minus strand of OX422210.1, from coordinate 581,238,841 downwards.
CAATCCCCAAAGTTTGTAAAGATTTAATTTACAACATTAACTATATGGTAATATAATGAATGAAAAATAAAAAAAATATCAATTGTCAATTTCTATTTATCATAATACTAATATTAATTAAAATCTCAAAACTCAACTTTCACTCGGTCGAATATCGTACCCTGCTTTTCAATCAGTTGATTTTATGATTACCTGACGAGATTACTGAAATGAGTCAAAATAAGGGTGAGTGGCAATGAAGCGGCAACTAGCTGCAATTAGGTCAGAGAGGGAATTATATATATATATATATATATATATATATATATATATATATATATATATATATATATATATATATATATATATATATGTAGAGAGAGAGAGAGATAAATAGATAGATATATAGATAGAGAGAGAGATGGGGTAATATATATAGACAACGAGAGATAGATGACTTATTAAAAGAACTCTAGAATAAAGAGAGACATGCGATCGAGGCCCAAAGTTGGATGTGGAAGAGTGGGCACAAAATTCGTGATGATATGGATACAGTTTTGGAATGGAGAAGTGGGATTGAGCGGGAGTCTAAATTAACGTATAGCGCATTTTCTCTTGGTTTTCTTAAACAGTTTTATTAATTACTAAAAAAATATTATTTCAGTCGGCTAATTATAAAATAGAAGTAATTGGTCCTGCTTTTACCAAAGTGATGTGGTACCAATAGTAAAAAAGATTTACAATGGCGCACTTATAAGGGATGTAAATGAATTTCTAAAAGCATTGTAAATATCCTTTTTTCTTGTAGTAATGGTTGGGGAACTCACGTTCTACTTAGGTTTGTAAGTGCATCAACTTGACAATGGGATATTAATATCTCAATATAAATATGCTCGGTACCTTATAAAGAGGTTTGGTTTAGACTCCTCTAATAACTCGAACACCCATGAGTTCCTTGACTTGACGTAGAGAAAATGTTTTTATAGGAGTATGATAGGTAGTCTCCTCCACTTGATCGCTAGTCGTATAGACATAACTTTTAGCATTAGAGTTTGTGCTCATTATCAAGCATCCCCAAAAGAGTATCACTTGATTGCACTGAAACATATCATAAAAAACATGAGTGACACTCTTTCTTATGATTTCAGCATTCCTTGATATCGATGACCGTTTGTTAACTTATTTGGATGATGATTGGGTCGGGGATGTTGATGTTTGTAAAAACGCCTCGGGTGGATTCTTTTACTTTAGGAGTGCTCTTGTCTCTTGGCTGAGAAAAAAGGAAAACTCCATTTCTTTATCCATGACAGAGGCCGAGTACATCACAGTCAAGAGTTGTTACACCTAACTCTTATGGATGAAAGAAATGTTGCGAGATTAAGGGATTACTTAAGACACACTGACTATGTCTTATGATAATACAAGTGCAATTAACATTTCCCCGTAATCCCATCCAACATTCATGTAAAAACCATATCAGGAATCATAAGCACTTTATTCATGATCTTAATGAGGAGAAGATCATTTCCTTGAGGTTTGTGAGTACCGAATGTCAATTGTGTGACTTTTTCACTAAACCTTTAGATGCAATTAGATTTGAGGATCTTAGGAAGTCTTTAGGTATTTGTGTCATTGATTGAGTTTAGGTATTGCATCTAGTATAGGGTGATTAACATATTAAAATATTTACATTTCTTTTAGAAAAAGTTTCAAAAAATTTCAAAAAGATTTTTTTTTGATAAAAAAAAAAAAAATTGTTGTTTGTTTAACACCATATATAGACGTGCATTTAAGATGTTTGAATTATAATAACGTTCCATCCCTTCATGTGACTTATTTATGGTGCTATGAGACTTGGCTTCACTCCCTTTTTGTGCTTAAAAATGCATGTTTAGCTTTTTATTTTTCTTTGATGATTACTTACATCATGTTAAACTCTTTATATTGCCTTTTTTGCACACATGCACGAACCTTTTGAACATTGTACTTGCTTGTCCTATGTCGAATATGGTGTTCTCATCTTAATCATGCTTAATAACGAACCAAATGTACTAAGAACAAATTTTTCTTGTAAGAACCATTGTACGAATTTCTTTTCCTAGATAGTTTGATTTTTGTTTAAGTAATGGAAAGAGTCTATGAAATAAGGCTACCATTGGCAAGAAACTAAAAGTTGATTTTGGCATAAAAAACCAAAAGTTCCAAGGCTAGTTTTTATTTCATTATGATTCACCATCATGACCATTATGATTCCTTCAAAATTTTGCGAGTGTATGCTTGAAATTTGAGATTTTGAGGGTCTTATAAGTTGAAGATCAATGGGTTTGAATAATGACCTCCCTTTAAAGCATTAAATAGTTTGACATTATTGACTTGAGAAGCATTAAAATTCATGTCATTTTGCATAAGTTGAGTCAATTTTACTTCGTTCAACAATTTTACACCTAAGGTTGAATTGAGTTCTTTCTTTAAGAGTATCTCTTTGACGTCGTGCACCTTTGCTTTGTATGCCTATGTTTATATTTCCATGATTTAAGTTCACATAATTTTATTCCATTTTCATGATTTAGTTATTTTCGTGCTATTTCATGGTGTCAATGTTTGTATTTGTACTTATATGTACTTATTATATTTATATACTCAAAATTTTGAAATTTTTCAAAAAAATAGTTTGTTGCTCCATTGAAGTTTCATCGCATTTGCTTAATTATTTTTTATTTATGATGATATTTTATATTTGGATTCTTGTGATGCTTGCATTTTTGGATTAGTTTTTAACCCTTTGTTTATTATGGACAAAAAGAGGAGAATGTATTGAGGGGGAGTCTTATTTTCTTTAAACACCATGCATCATGGTATTCCTTTTGCTTCATGTGTGTAGATCTTTTCATCCTTGATGATTTCATGGAATACATGATGAAGACTTTCATTTAAAGACAATGTCACAAGTTTCCTTTCCTTTTCGGATTTGGGAGGGCATTAGTTGTACTTATCTTTAGTTTGTTTTTGTTTTGGTTTGTGTTTTCTACTATAATAGCCAAAGGGGGAGATTTGTAAGAGAAACTTTTATAATTGATCATCATTTATTTTAGTTTGTCATATTCCGTTACATCTTCATCATCATGTACTTGTCAAGGGATTTAACTGTAGACAAGTTAGTGACCAAGAAACAATCAAAGATCGAATGAGTTAATCTCGGCAATATTATCATCGAGAAGGTATATGGTTTTGATTATGCCTAAAAAATTTATTCAGGGGTTGGTTTTATAAATTGTTTTAGGCATGAAAATCATTTTTCAAAAGATTTTTTTATTTTATTTTTTCAAGTTGTTCGAACGCATGTATGTCTTCATAGGAATGAGATTTAGACTTCGTTCAAACGGACATAAAATGGGTGTTTTATATTTACTGAACTAATATCATTTGAAGCTCGTTTGAAACTGGTTCGAACAATATTGTCACTTAGTTTGAACAAGATTTCTTTTAATTCGAACGAGTTGCTTCTTTAGTCGAACAACGTCTTATTTTCATTCGAACGAGACTTCTCAAAATTTGTTCCGCTTTGAAATTTGTGTTCTATTTAAAAGGGGGGGGGGTCTTCGGATAATATTTTCTTAAAACTTTTGGAGAAATTTGTTTCCCCATATATATCCAAAAAATCTCCAAACCCTAGTTTGTTAAAAACTCTTTTATTTCGTAAATCCAAATCATTGGATGATTTTTTGAGCATTTGTCAAACCCTAGAAGAAGACCATACATGTTCATACCCTTGTAGAGTTGATTCTCTACTGCTAAAGATAGGAATATTGCTTACTGAGGCTGATCGGTGGATACCGAGGTAAGTGATGCTTGTTGTGGGGCGGAGCTAGATCTCTCTCATTTGCGTAAATTAAGAATATGAGTGATCATAAGTCTCGTATTTTTCTCCTCAAAATCTCTCTAATAGTTGGCACTCTAAACAAATGGTACCTCCGTTTGAGTGAGGTGGTTAACTGGCCCAAAAATCTTTATGAATCCCTTAATGAACCTCATATAGTACCAATCCAATCCTAAAAAACTCCTAATCTTTGTAGGTGTCATGGCCTGTCCCCACTCCATCACAACCGACACCTTTCTAGGAACCAACGAAATCCCAACCTCGGATACAATGTTCTCCTTAAAATGAACTTAAAGAAGCCAAAATCCACACTTGAATAACTTAGTATACATATTTTGATACTTAAGTGTATGAAAGACTATACTAAGATGTTGTGTGTACTCCTCCTTTGACCTAGAATACTCCAATATGTCATCAATGAATACAATGACAAACTAATCTAGAAATAGACGAAATACCATGTTCCTCAAATCCATGAATAGTGCTGATGCGTTAGTCTACCCAAATGGAATGACGCAAAACTCATAAGATTCGTATTATGTCAGAAAGGACATCTACAGAATATCCTCCTCTCGAATCTATAGTTGATGATACCCTGATCACAAGTTGATCTTTAAAAATAATGATGCATCCCTCAACTGATTAAACGGGTCGTCGATACATAAAAATGGATAATCACTCCATATTGTAACCTTATTTATCTCTCGATAGTCCACACGAAGCCTCAATGAACTATCATTCTTCTTCACAAACAATAGAGAAGCCCCCCCAGAGACGTACTCCTCTGTATAAACCCCTGACGCAAGAGTTACTGAATTTTCTCCCTCGATCCCCTAATCTACAAAGAAGACATTAAGTAGGTGCCCTTGCTATGGGCCTAGTGCTTCGGGATAAATCTATAACAAAATCCATCTCTTGTGATGGTGGAAGCCCTAATACCTCATCAAACATGTATGAAAACTCCTGGACAACTGGCATTTACTACAATGATATAGTGAACTCCTTCAATATACTCACATCGATATAGAAAGTGAGTTTTATACCCTCCCTCGAGACTAGGCATAGCTATAAGGAACATTTCCTTCCTAGGATTAGAAACTGAGATAGCCTTCCCGTTGTAGTCGATTTGTGCATGATACTGTACTAACCAATCCATACTTAAAATGACATCATAAGTTGGCAGATCTAATATCAACAAATCATCCTGAAAACACTAACGACCAATATTAACTGTCATGTCTCTACAAACATGATATAAAGCAGCACCCATACCCACTTGGGTATCCACGTTCATAGAAATCTTAGAAGACATATATAACAACCCCAAAGTCATGGAAAAAGTGGTATTAACAATTGAGTGTGATGCTCCCATGTCAAACAAAACTTGTGCATAACTGTCATAAATATAAAATGCACCCTCTTTAGCCAATTGGGGGGGGGGGGGGGTTAGTGGTCCTATTAATAGACATTGAACACACATACATTATGCCTTTCACTAGGTCTCTAGGTAATTGTAATAGGAATGTCGGATACTATGGTGGGGGATACAATGCCTGAAATTAAGGTGGGGCTAGAAAAACCTATTGTGGTTCCTAAAGAAATTGTCCCTAACCGGCCTAGTTACCCCTAATTCATCTCCTGAAGGAGTGTCTCTGCTCGCCACTTGTTTAACATGCACCTCTGAATGGGCATCCCTATTGTCCCTGACCTTAGGGTCAGTCTTGCTAACCTTGCCCCTATAGACCCTGCTATTTCTACCACTGTCCCTAATGTCGATAGCCATGATAGTCATGTGAACTCTTCCCTTGACCTACCTATTGGAATTTATCCTCTAATTATCTTAAACTCTTAGGGGTCTTCTCCAACTGTGTTGGTCCCCTCTCATTCTATAAACCTCCCTATGCTTGGGATGATCACCGCTCTCCCCAGTCTCCGGCCCTTGGCAAGTCCTAGACTTCTCTTTCTTCAAAGCCTTATCTTTTAGAAGTCGTTGGTATCCTATCAATGGAGTAAATCGGCATCCACTACTTGAGTATAAGTAGTGAAGGTCGAGTTACCAATAAACACCTGTCTAACCCTCTAGATGAGGCCCCTGATAAAGCAATTCATCTTCTTTGCCTCTGTATTAACCTCATCAGGGGGTAAAGAAAGTTGTAAAGGGAGGTCCAAGATTAAAGTTGATTAAAATAACGTCAACATTTCATAAGAAGGATTAAGGATGGTTGCTCGCACACATATGAAGTTGTTCGAAAGATCTCTTATAAAGATGGTTGCTCGCACAAAGTTGGGGATGATTGAAAGACATCTCAAAAAGATCAAGCCCGAGAGGTAAATACTATAAAACACAAATTGTAATAGGAACTTTGATGTACTTATATTTAGATCTCTCTGTAAATATAAAGTTTACTCTATAAAAGTTTTGAGGTTTTTCGGTATCCTCGAGGGATCATGTCTGGCACTATACGAGAGAGCTTACATGCTCTATCGAACAACCTCATTCTGGGTATCTCGCAGGGATTTGGTTTGGAGGATTGGGTGAAAGGCAACGTTGGAAGAGACCAACCCCTTTAGGGCATTTAGGCAAAAAACTTGGTTTATACACAACTTGTCCCAGTAGTACCTCGAGATACCATCTCTCGGAACCCCCTCTAGGGTCTCCAGTCCTAAAAAGTTATCCAAGTGTTAGCTTGTAGTTCGAGCAACCTCCCATTTGAAATACCATCCATGAGAACCCATTCCAGGGTCCTCAATCCCAAACAGTCGCCCAAAAGATGAACATATAAAAGCCTACACACACCATAATTTGTTCGAAGAAGTCATTAGTCGAACAACCTTTGATTCGAGGAACCAACTTTTTGAGTGATGTGACAACGCATCCCTCACAGCTTATTGTTTACAAACTCTTTGATGTCACAATGTCTGACATTTAGGAACTCGATAAAATAGCACTCAAGTGAAGATATTCCTAGGATGGTAGGTCTATACCTGGCACATCACTTCTTATTTAATGCGCTCACAAATCTAAAGAGTCTAAATCGTGTTCCTGCCAAAATATCATGCACTACACCAAAAAGGCCAAATTGGCACCCTTTATCCGGCCAGACTTGTCACGGTCATTGACCGTGATAAAAAAAATACGTGTTTTTTTTCACGGTCAGTGACCGTGACAATTATTATAATATTGTCACGGTCATAGACCATGACATGTCCGTGACAAATTTAGCAGCAAAAAACTCTTTCCCCTCCTTTTTTTCTCACCGTTTTGTTTCCCTCCACTTTCTCTCTCTCTCTACGCGCTGCTCTCTCTCTCTCTCTCTCTCTCTCTCTCTCTCTCTTCCATTTATATATATATATATGTTTGTGTGTGTATATATATATATATATATATATATATATGTTTGTGTGTGTGTGTGTGTGTATATATCTGCATGTGTGTGTATGTGTGCGTGTGTGTGTGGTGGGTTGTGGCTGGGGAGGGGAGGTGGTGTATGTGGGTGTGCGTGTGTGTATGGTGGGATTAGGGAGGGGAGGGGGGTCGGGCTGTGTGTGTGTTATGGGGGAAGGGTGTGGGGTAGGGTGAGAGGGTGGGGCAGGGGGTAGGGGTGGGGGTGGGGCTACGCGCGCGTGTGTGTATGTGCATGTGTGTGTGTAGTGTGCATGTATGTGCATGTTTGTGAGTATATACGGGAGGTGAAAATGATGCGGGGGTGTGACGGGGGGTGGGTATGCATGCGTGTGTGTGGGGACGGGGGGATGGGAGTGGGGCAAGGGGAAATGGGGAGAGGGTGAGGCTTGTTAATTTTTTTTATTAAATTTTGATTGGTTTATTATATATTTTCCCTCATATGCAAGTAGTGTCCCTTGTAAACTAATTGATTGATTATTAATCTTTTTAGTAAATTAATATATGAAAGTAGGATTACCCCTCATTGTAATTTAGTAAATTAATAATTGTATACTTTAATTGTTAGTTTAATTAATAAAAAGAATTAATTGAGTAAATGAATTAGAATGAGTACGGGATACACATTTGTTGTTGCCATTGCGTTTGGATTATAGTGGATCGATGTTGGGTTGGTTAATTTTAAAAGTGGCATGACCACTGGATTATTGTCCATATGGGGGTGGGATTTTTCAACTTTTTTTGAAAATTACTTTGTATAACGAACAATATATATATACTTGAAATTACATATAGTGCGCATAGATACTAGACTTCTAGTTCTTATGCGTACGCATTTAATAGCCCTTAGACCCGTTTGAGAGTCATTAGCCATGTAATGATATCTCTCGAATTGTCCCGTTTGGAAAGTTTGGGACTGCATAATTTATGTATAATAATATTCTTAGTGGCTTAAAGTTGTTACTTTTGGAGGAAATTCTGCAGTCGTATCCTAATATTCTTTGGGTACATACTAGATTGAAAAGTGTGACTGTTATTTCAATTGATCAATTTAAATAACACTCACACTTGCCAATCTACATTGTGTACTTGGAGAACTATGGGGATATGCTACCGTAGTTTTCTCAAATCATAACAATGTGGATTTTAAGTATATTACAGAAACATGCGGTCTTGAATGGGATAGGACCACTCACCCTTTAGAGGAGATGGAGGAAATAGGAATTTCTATTATAAATTGAATTTAAATTTGAAATTTAAGAATCGAAGACATAATTAAATAAAACATACTATAAATCTAAGTTTTATTTACACTAATCCATGAATATATGCTTCTTACCTTTAATAGGTGATTAGTTGTGGTAGCTGTGATGGGATATCCTAAATACAAAGAGTGGATGGGTGAGACAAATAGAATGGGGGATGTGTTTCGCAGAGGTGATAATGAATTTATGAAATACGCAAAGGGATGTCATAATGATGACGAGTTTTCGTGTCCGTGTGCTAGGTGTAAGAATGGTAAGGTTTTTGAGTGGAAAATAGTTGAACTACATTTATTAAGATCAGGTATGCAAGATAGTTATCGATTTTGGAGTTTTCACGGTGAATTAAAAGTTCCTTTTGTTCCCGAACAACCTCCATAACAACCTTCAACAAGTAGGATAGATGTAGAAGGGGACATTATCCGGTTGTGTAGTACATGGTTATTTGGGGTGTCCTATTTGTGGAGGGGAGACTGAATCTCTTCGTTAATCCTTTAGCTAAAAAAATGTATACCATTGCCATAGGAGGTTTTTACCCCCGACTCATAGTTTCAAATTTGAGAAAGGTTCCAATTTTTTATTGGGCAGGGTTGAACAAAGGCTACTGCCGAGACAACTTTCAGGTTCAAAATTGAAAGTAAATCTTCTGAATGTGGCCCTGATATGTCAGGTAAGAATCCCAAATTTAAGAATGTCAAGCATAAGAAGACCCCAACTGGGAATCAAACCGAGACAAGAAAGGCATGGTCTAGGAGGTCAATTTTATTTGACTTGCCTTGTTAGAAGAATAACCCGATGCGCCATGTATTGGATGTGATGCATGCAGAGAAGAACTTCGCTAAACATGTTTTGGGCACTTGCTTTGGGGGGAGTCATTTGAAGCATGGAGAAAATGAATGAAAAGACCTTAAATCTTTGAAACTTAAGCCACAACTATGGTTGAAAGAAGATAGTAGGGGAAGGACAATAATCCCCCCTGGTGAGTTTACTTTGATGAGTGGGGAAAGGAAGGTGCTTTTAGACACAATATATAATTTGAAGGGCCCATCTAATTTTTCGTCCAACTTGCAAAGGATTGTGAATTATGCTACTCATGATTTACATAAGTGTAAGTCCCACGATTGGCATGTGATCATGCAATTGGTTCCTCTATTGTTTAAGCATTGTTTCTCCAAGCACAAGGATTTGTGGAGGGCTATTATGCATATTAGTATTACCTTCTCAATCTTGTGTGAGAAGGTAGTCAATCGAGAACACATTGTGGCTACAAATTTGGTGGTGACCGAAGCGATTTGTGTGTCGGAGAAGTTCTTTCCCCTAACATTATTTGACATACGGGTTCACTTGTTGGTACACCTATGTGACGAGGAACTTCTTTATGGTCCAGTTAGATATCAGTGGATGTATCCGTTTGAAATATTGATGAATGTTTATAAAGATTACGTCAAGAATACACGATACATTGCAAGATTAATTACAGAGGAATACATCACCGTGGAGTCATCAATATATACTCGGGAATATATGCCTGACTTGACTAGTGTTGATGACACTGATGATTTCGTCGATGATGGTGGTCATGTGATGGAAAAACGAGTGAAATTAACGAGTTTGCAACATGAACAAGTAGCTCGTTATCTATTTGACACACATGAAGATGTCGAAGAATGGAAAAAGTAAGTTTCAATTATTATAATGTTTAACATTATTTTAGTGTGCGTGTGTGTGGGCAGTAGGGGTGGGGGTGGGGATGTTTTGGATTTGTAGTAATTGTACATATTATGAGCTAGATGCTGTTATTTTTGAATTCAGAATTGAGGTGTTAAACAGTAACAATTCATTTGGATTTGCAGTAATTGTACATATTTGCATGTTTTCTTCTAATTCATTTTGATTTGTAGTACTAACAACATTTTTTTACAGCAAATGTCTCCTTTAGGTATTAAGACGGGGATGATGGTGCTGGTTATGATGATGTCGTCTGGGCTTGGTGGTAGCGGAGGCGATGAGGGCTCCTCGGCCCCTAGGCTCCCCATATATGGCAAATTGAGGTGGCCGTCGAAAACAAGACTGGGCAATTAGCGAGATCCCTCGAGCTGGTAAAGACGATAATCAGCCCGGGGTACACTAGTTGGAGGGAGGTGACAAATGAGCTCAAGTTAACTATTTGGGTGGCACTACATGTAATGTATTTATATTTATATTTATATGAATATTTCAATTTCAATTTCAATTTCAATTTCGATTTCGATTTCGATTTCGATTTCGATTTCGATTTCGATTTCGATTTCATTTTATATTTATATTTATATTTATATTTATATTTATATTTATATTTATATTTATATTTATATTTATATTTATATTTATATTTATATTTATATTTGTATTTATATTTATTCGCAACTAACATTGTATTTGTTGGACAAGAACAATTCAGCATGGATCTAAAGCGACGCGATTCCGTCCCTGAGCAGTTGAGAGAGCAACACAAGATGTGGAGGAAAAATATACGGACCTGGGCCCGAGAGTTCGTTATCCGAATGCGTGAATCCGTCATGCCGAAGGAGCCGATCTCATTGGCAAAATGGAAACATTTCATTGACAATGAGATTGGGGAGCGACAATTGGCATTCGCCAAACGGGGAGGGAAAATGGGGCAAAAAAGATGGACATGCACTACTCCGGCCGGACGTCTTAAGCCAAGGTGGAACATAGGATGATGGTAAGATTTAATTTTTCTATAACTATAAAAATATATTATTCTGCATTATTTTACTTTACGGGTCCAATACAAATTTTACTTTATTTTATTTCAGGGGACAGGGAGTGGCCCTGGGAGTAGGACACATAGGCTCGATACTTATGTGGCTATTTGGACAAAGAAGGGGAAGGATAAGGAGGTGTCCCCGAGCGTCGCGACCACTATTGTAAGTAATCCGACAATTTACTTTTTGTTAATAACGTTATAATTTTTTTATTTACTTATTTTACTAATCATGTGCTTTTTGTCGTTTCATGCAAAACTTAAGGAAGTGCATGAGTCGCAGTCTGATACCGACAAGGCATCTTTGTCCATAGACGCACTCAGTCAAGTGCTTGACGCAGATCACAAGGGGAGGACAAGGGGGTGAGATTGCGGGTGGCCAAATCTAGGATCATCAGATTGGAGACGAGCGACACTGGGTTGGTTCGAACAGTGGACTCGCATGATGCGAAGCTGTCCCATTTGGAGGCGACGTTCCAAGATATGTTCTCATTCATGAAGAGTTCATTGGGCGAAAACCGTAAGGGGAAAAGGAAGGAAAAGGTGGTGGAGGAGGACGATGTGCAGGATGACGAGGATGTGAATGTCGATGTTTCATCGCCGACACGTACGGACTTTGATGATCCACTCCCCTATTTAGTTCCCTTCAACCGACCGATGTCGACACAAGCTTGGCCGAACATGTTTATATTGGACATATTTGATTGCCAGCAGATAGGGCAGGGGTTGAGGGACCCGAATACCGTCCAAGGTATACCAGTTGATAAATGTTTGCTTCAAGACATTGAGTCCAAGGTGCTCGTCACGCATGTGATACCCGAGAAGGAGAACTCCCCCTTGTGGTTGCGCGAACAATGCGGAACGATGTATATTGCTGGGTGTGTCAATTCTTATATCGTGTGGCCTACTCACCTCCTCAGAGTTAATCTTACCCCAGACATTTAGTGACATTATTTGAATTAAATTGTTATTTTAAGTTGATATATTTGAATTTTATTCGGATTATATCGTGATGCATATTTTTTTGAATGTATATTTGCATTATCTCTATTTCATTTGGATATATAATGTTTGAACAGGTACAATGTTGCTATAACAGGTACAAATATACTTCTGGGTAGTGGCAGTGGCCATACTGCCCAACAGATTTTTTTTCAATTCAGCCCAGAGTTGTAACGGTCATTTATAGTGACAATTTTTTTTAAGATTGTCACGAGTTTGTCAAGGTCAAGGACCATGACATGACTGTGACAAGTCTAATGAACTTGTCATGGTCAATGACCGTTACAAGTCCGTGATAACAAAAGTTATCACCCCCGGAATTGTCACGGTCATTGAGCTTGACAAGTCCAATTTTTCAAGGTTAATGACCGTGACAATTCGACAGATTTGGTGTAGTGATGTCGGGCTTATTTAATCCAATATCTTTTGCATTAAATGCACAAGATTATTAACACTAAGAGGGGTCAAAACTCATTAATTACAGAATGGTCATTCAGATAATCTTCCCATCCTATAAATACCTCCAATATTACACTATTTAAGGATCACACCTTTTCTAGCCTAGAATTGCTGCAAAAATATTCCCATACAAGAGAGTTTATTATGAGAACACTTATTGAGAAACCAACCTCATTTATTCCATTTGTGTTTAAGGCTACTGCCTTGGCTTTATTTCCTCAAAGGTGTTTATGCCCACTCCGTTTAACCCAGTCAAGTGTGGGACCTCTCTCCCTGATTGTTTTGTTATAGCATTTATGTTGAAAGAACACATTTAATACAGGAGTTTTGTATATTGAATGTGTCGACTTGAGACTAGAATTTATTATTGTCATTGATTATTCTAAGGCCATAATTACCATCTTGATATGGAGTTACCCCTCCCTTCACATTAATATTATTTCAAAAACTCACCTCTTAGATTTGATGACTCCGCTGGGGAGGTATTCTCCTTTGAGAGATGGCTAACAATGACTTGGAGAGAAACATTGACTTTGATGATATACAACGTGAGGAGTGAGAGAACCTCACTAACTTGCCGAACAGAGAGCGAGTAGGGAGAATAAAGACTATTGTTCCTACTGATAGTGGGATGACCGATGCTGGAATTGTGCAAATAGAAGAACAAATGAGCCTGTTTGCAGAGTTCATCAAGACTCGGGCAACTTTGGCGGTGTTAGGGCCTAAAGCGGGGCCCAGTTCATTCATAACTCCACTGGTGACTTTACAAGCTCCCTTTATCTCAGGGGGAGTGTCTCAGACAACTACCAATAGTGCGACCCCACCAACACCACCTAGGAACGCTCCTTCCATTGTAGGAGGAGGAACACATAGCAACACTGTACCAACAATAGCTCATACAGGAAGTGGCACACAGATTGCCCCACCGATAGTGAACTTGGTGATGATAACCCCTGCATAACATAAATCTGCTCCACCCATGATGGTGGAGATGAAAAATGATTTTTTGAAGATGATGAAGGCCTTAAATGAGTGAGGAGAAGCTTCTTCGGTATACGGTGATTTTTGTACTCTGTATCCGGAGGAGTACAATAATGAACCCAACCCGGTGGGGTGTATTCCCCCTATTTTTTAGAAGTATACAGGAAAAAGGGGGAATCCTAAAGAACATATTAAAAGGCTTGTAGATAACCTTGGGTCCCACTGTAATAACAGGACGTTGAGGTTGAGTGAATTTTCTAAATCTCTAACTAAGAAATATTACATGTGGTACTCCCACTTTTCCCCAGGTAGTGTGGCTACATGGGAGGATCTTCATGTTCAATTCGTACAAAAATTCTTCTTGGCTGAGGATGAATTTACTCTTACAAAACTGGCTCGAGAGAAAAATAAGACCGACGAAGATGTGGTGGCATACATTAGGAGATTTTGCGAGCTCTCCATGAACGTGAGAGAGGAGATACGAGAAGCTAAGCTCTTGCAGGTCTGTGTAGAAGGCATGTTGCCCGAATATATATGACATTTGATAAATGAAACTCATGAGGGTACATTTTCTTCGTTCCTTAAATCTACGAGGAACATTGTATTGATTGTGAAGCCATAACCAACACCCTCGCCAGCCTTGTCAAGCTTGTTACTAAAGTCTTCAGCTAGCCCGGGCAGAGGGCTACAACCTAATGTGAACTATGACAATGATGAAGGTGGAAAGAACGAGGAAGGAAATCGTGTCCAAGGAGGAAGGGGAAGAAAGAGGAAGTTCAAAAAAGATGACCCCCAGATCTGCTTTGCTCAGTGGAGCAGGCTATTAAAACTTATGATCTCATAATTCTAGATAACATGTGTTGGCCTATTATGTTCGATACATCACCCATCACTCGAGAAGACAGATAGGGACTAAAGTTTTTCATGATGCACAATAGGGTGGTACATCCAATGTGCAAGTGTTTTTATCTAAGGAAAATAATAGACAAATATGTCAAGAAAGGAGATATCAAGCTACCACAAGAAAACGTTAACAACTATCCTCTGCCAACACACAAAGAAAACATAGCCAGTGCTTTCAATGAGGAGGAAGAATGACTGATGATGGAGAATAGATTCTAGGAGGAAGATTTTACTGATTCTCTCTAATAGTGTTTATCCCAAATGTTCTGTCAGACGATGGAAGAAGAAATAAAAGACGAGTGGAGTCCGATTGATGATTTGAGCAGACAATTGGAGGCTTGCTCCTTAGGAGGAGTGAATGTGGTGATAGCATACGACGAATCAACATATAGAGGCATTGAGGAGGTTTACGAGTTAGAAGAAGAGTAGTTTGACCCTTGGGTAGAATGTGATGCAGTAGCAAGATCGAAAAAGTTCAGTTGGTTTTTCGAGCAAGTTAGATTGTCGAAAGATTATTGACTGGAGGTCACGCGAGAAATCTTAGAAATAGTGAAGAAAGACATGGCCCCAAACCTGCGATGGAAAGGTCCAATGGACAAGATAATAAAGAAGTTCCTTTCAGAGGTTACTTTTTCGGAGGCATATCGATTGGTCAGATATCCCAATAACATGACATTTTATGTGATGCTGAGCGTGAATGGGTGCAACTTTAATCGTGTCTTGATGGATGGGGGAGCATCTATCAATATTATACCTATGGTATCATTCTATGCCTGCAATATTTATAAGATAAGGATTATGAAAAGTCCATTATCCATAGCACGATATGATAGCCAGTCGAGCAAGTCGATAGGCTATGTGAATGTGGGGATCATAATGGGGAACATCACTTCCTATATTAAATTCCACCTCATGGATTGTGAGCCATCCTATTAGTTGCTTGTGGGGATGTTATGGATGCATAACCATGGTCTGGTGCCTTCCATATAACACCAGTGCGTAAAGGCCAATATCAAAGCAGAGGAAGTAGTCGTTCGAGCGTCCAAGAAGCCTTTTGTGAGGGAAGAAGCCCACTTGGTGGATGTAGCCTTCTACATAGAGTTAGATACAAAATCTATTATTCTCTTGGTACACAGGGGGGATTAAGATTTTAAGTACTAGGGAAGGGTACGTGAACCTCCTCGCCCAATAGTGGCTTATGAGGAATAAGAAAAGGGTGCGTGAGATAGTCAGGCCTCCCAGGCTTTTGAGACAACTTCAAGATCGGATGACGCCACAAATTGATCTAATCGAACATCAAGTCCAGCAGCAAAGTGTGATTAGTAGATTTTCAGTAAGGAAGTTAGAAGAGAATGCATGGATAATACCTCGCTAGGAGGAAAAATCACGCCAATGCAAAAGAGTGGTTTTGCCCAATGGAAAGATTATTCACAAAATCTGAAGTTGTGATCGGGTAGCCGAAGGACTGGATGATGAGGCTGACCCGATCTATGAATGCTTTTTGGTGGACAGTCTGGGTCAATGCCTGGTTATTGAAAACTCTAACATCTTGGAATTTGTGGAGGAGGTTGAGGAATAATCGGAGTGCATGAAAGATAGGCCAAGATCTCAAATCCAAGAGCTAGAGACAATAAACTTAGTTGATGAAGGGGATACCCCGAGACTAATGTTTATCTCGAAAGACTTAAACGATGATGCAAGAGGAGCATTGATGTGGTTGATATGGGAATTCAAGTAAATGTTTGTGTGGAAATATATTGAGATGCCCGGAATATACTAGGAGGTGAGTTACCACATGTTGAATGTTATACCATTAGAAATAATGGTAAAGCATGCCACTCGAACATATAAATCAGATCTAGACTTAAAGATAAAGGAAGAATTCCAGAGGTTACTCGCGATAGGTTTTATCAGCCCCATCCAACATCCTATTTGGTTGTCCATCATTGTGCATATAGGGAAGAAGGATAATAACCAAATACGAATTTGTGTGGACTTTAGAGACTTAAATCGAGCATGTCCAAAAAATGACTTCCTTTTACCTTCCATTAATAGACTCATAAATGCAATAGCAGGGCACGAGATGTATTGCTTTATGGATGGCTACGTAGGATACAACCAACTTAAAATGGACCCATAAAATGCTGAGAAGTCGGCCTTTCGCACACCATTAGGTAACTTTATGTACACCGTTATACCTTTTGGTCTAAAGAATGCAGGAGTTACCTACCAAAGGACCATGATGGCCATATTCCATGATCTTTTGCATAAGATTGTAGAATTTTATGTGGATGATTTGGTGATAATGTTCAAAGAAGAGGCCACACACTTAGCAGATCCGAGGAGAGTGTTGCATAGGTGTAGAAAATATAAGTTAAAGATGAATCCCTTGAAATTTACGTTCGGGGTAACTAGTGGCAAGTTCCTGGGATTTGTAGTGAACAGACAAGGGGTGCAGATGGACCTAGACAAGCGAGAAGGTATCCTAAACATGCCAAACCAAAGACTGTGAAAGAGTTGAAGAGTTTTTTAGAGATTCGTGCCTAGGCTGGCCGAAGTCGCTCACCCACTCAAGGATCTTCTGCGAGCAAATGAAAAGTTTACATGGGAGCAGCCATACGAGGTAGTTTTTGACCAGTTAAAGAAGTAATTGACATATCCCCAAATGATGGTTCCCCCTCGAGCAGGTATTCCTTTACATCTCTACCTAACATCCACTAAAAGATCAATAGGGGCATTATTGGCTCAAGAAGTGGAGGGCGTGGAAAAACCTGTGTATTATCTAAGCAAGATCATACATGGGCCTGAGGCTAGATATACAAGCATTAAGAGCCATTGTTTAGCTCTATTATTTATTGCTCCAAAGCTTAGGCATTACATGTTAGCTTTCATTGTTAACAACATTACAAGATCTGACCCTATAAAAGTTTTTCTAGGTAAAACTATGTTAATAGGCAGGGTTGTGTGATGGTTCTTGATTATTTCAGAATATGATCTCAAGTGCGTGGTTCCTAGAGCAATCAGAAATTAAGCTTATGCAGATCTACTGGCCATATTCCCTTCGGTAACATTCAAGCCACCTATTGAGGAGATTCCTGGAGATAATTTCCAAGACAACTATCTAGAAGCAAATCTAGAAGAATGGAGCATGCAGTTTGATGGCTCTTCAGCTAAAAACACAGGAGGGGTATGAGTGATTTTACATCAAGGGGAAGAAGAAGTTGGATTGTCCTTCAAGCTAGATTTCAAATGTTCAAACAATGAAGCTGAGTATGAGGATTTAGTGTTGGGGTTGTTACAGTCTCTAAGAAGAGGCATACAAGTACTGACAATAAAAGGGGATTTAAATTTGGCGGTACAACATGTGAATGGCTAGTTTGCTCTCAAACACATGACTTTAGCACCTTATTGAATAATTATACAGAGGTCGCTCAGAAATTTATATAAACTAAAGATTAAGAGACATCCAAGAATAGTGAATAGACATGCATATGCTTATGCCATGATGGCCCAAAAAATCTCCTTCCATGAAGAATCGATGGTTACTCGAATAAGTAAGAGAACAGTACCCTCAATTATATTATAAATGTTGTGTTCTAATGATATCAATGATAGGAGGGGGAAATGCAAAAACAACTGGAGACAGGGAAAGGACCACTGAAATTGGTAGAACTAGAACAATACTTTACAACCTTAGGCATTTTGTACTTGTAAGGACATTATCTGTCACAATTATTTATGTCGTATACCGCCCCAAGTCAACAAAGAACCGAGGATGCTAACAACTACAAACTCTGGATCCGAATTACTAGTGAACTTCAACATTCAATCTCAGACAAATGATTTTGGTAAAAACATGTTTAATTTCCATTTGCTTGTTATATTTAAAGCATTGGGATATTTTTTTATAACAGTTATAATTTTTTCTAATTATAAAGAATGGTTTTTTTAAAACAAGTTTTTATAAATTTTGTGTTTGAAAAAGATTTATTTTACTTTAAATGGACTATTTCGTACAGATGGAATAAAATAAGCTTTTGTTTTTAAAAGGAATAAAAGGAGTTTTTGTTTTAAAAGAAAAAGGAGGTTTGCGTTAAACAAAAGGGAATAAAAAAGGCAAATCTTGGTTTGTTAAGGAGTTACATGCAACTGCCTCCTCATAATCATTGGCGCTAATGATTGACAATTGTGCCAATGTCTACATAGGTTGTTACCATGCTCATATGGCTTTATGATGTGCTAATGATTGGCATGTGGCAAAAAATTCAAGAAAGTTTTTTTGTTCATGCTAATGCGCCTTTGTTTACAATCTTATGTCTCTGTTTTAAAATTTAACTCGTACGCCAATGATTATCGCTAAAAATGTGCCAATAATTTTCCAATTGTTTCTATATAAAGGTCCAGCTCGTACAGTTTTCAAAGGTGAGAAGAAAAGTTATTTTTGGCAGAACACTTTCTGAAAAAGAAAACTCTTTTTGGTCGATATTTTTTTTTCAGTATGTCTTCTTCTCACAGTTAAGGGTCCAAAACCCTTTGTCCATTTAATTCATAATCCCATCTGCTTTTTATGAATTGTTTTGTGGAACCCAAGACATATTTGACTAAAATCTTTTGCTGTTGATTTTGGTATCATTTATGGTACTAACCGAAGTCTGAGGATTTTAAGGTCCACTGTGTATGGATCTTTGCTGAAACGGAACAGAGTGTTCTTGTGGAGCTATTGCGGTTGTTCAATTACTGACGACGCCAATCACCCCTGCGGGTATTCGTGTGTCAAATCATTTCACTGTAATCCGTGTAAGTTGTGATTTACAAATTATAGTGAAATAAATAGTTTTCCCCTTCGGGGATTTTTTCCTCATTTGTGATTGTCTTGCATACTTAGATTAATTTATAAATCACACGTTTGTTTGCAAGACTTAAAAATTTTGGGACTAGAATTGGAATTTAATTAAATAATTAATTCATTTGAACGCAAGCGCACTCGCAAATTGATATCAGAGCCAATTACACAATTATACCGTATAATTTTCTGCAAATTTTTTCAAAGATATCAATTTTTTGAAAAATTGTTTTTTTAAAAAAAGGAGGGCGTGTTCAAAATGGAAAACTTATATAATAAAATGCCAGTTTTTAACGGGACTAATTATGCTTATTGAAAATCCCGTATGAAATCATCTCTAAAAGCCATAGATGAAAGAGTTTGGATTTTGGTTGAAAGAAGGTGGACACCTCCCTCCATCACCATTGACAACGTGACCAATTTAAAAACTGTGACTGAATGGACTGAAGATGAATTTAAATGGTCAACTTTTAACTCAAAGGGTCTTAGTGCTTTTTCTAGATCCATCACACCGAAGAGTTTCGGAGGATAATGACGTGTACCACGTCAAAAGAGGCATGGGATGTTTTGCAACTTACCCATGAAGGAACTAATGCCGTGAAAGAATCAAAATTGCAAAACTTAACAACTCAATTTGAAACTATCACCATGCTCGAGTCTGAATGTTTTAATGAATTCTATGCTAGATTATCTGATATTGTAAACACTAGCTTTAATCTTGGTGAATACATTCCTAATGCATGAGTTGTTAAAAGGATTCTAATATCACTACCTAAGCGTTTTATCCCTAAAGTCACTGTGCTAAATTCAATGGGTAATTTAAACACGCTTAAATTAGATGAATTGGTTGGAGACTTACAAACCTATGAAATTGACATGTTTTCTAAGTCTGTTAAACCAAAAGATAAGGGAATTGCACTTAAAGCCCAGACAAGAAAGGGTGAGGTGTCCGCTAAAAGTAAAGATTCGTCTAAACAGAGAGAGGTAGAAACGTCTGATTGTGAGGGAAATTTGATTTAGACAACTTGGTTTTTTTTGCCAAAAATTTCAAAAAATTCTCAAATTAAAAAATGGAAATTTTAAAGATAAAAATAATTTTGAGAAAGATAAATATGGCAAGAAAGATGAAAAATATAAAAAGAAAACCCCCAAAAGAGGTGAAGAGAGATGCTATGAATGCGACGATAGAAGTCATAAAGCCTTTGAGTGTGGAACGAGGTTGAAACGTCAAGGCAAGGGCAAAGCTATCCTAAATGCCACACTGTGTGACGACAGCGAGGCTGAGTCGGTGGATTCTGGAGATGAGTCACCGCATGAATGCAAATTCACCGCATTAATGGCTAGTTGTGGAGGTTGTCCCACTTCATGTCATGACTTTGATGATGCGACCTCACATGGATACCTTGACAGTGATGAGAGTGCGGGAGAGGATGCTGGAAGTGAGAGCGAGAGTGATCTTAGACGCGCCTACACCGAGTTATATGACGAATCTTTCAAAACCAAAAAGCGTAACAAAGCATTAGTTCTTAGGATTATCGCTATTGAAAAGGAATTAGGAGAGACTAAAGAGAGAGAGTCGTCATTTAGCACTACCTTGAGAGAGAGAGAGAGAGTTAGTTTGTGATGACAGAGAAAAAGTTTGTTTGGAGAGAGAGAGAGAGAAGAGTTTTGAGAACGAAAAGGGGGAATTGACAAAACAAGTGGCTAATCTGACGAGAGTCCTCTGTGCATCCACAGAGGCTCGAAAGATTCTGGAAGCCCTTGTTACCCAGCTCACTCATGATCTTAATAGAGCACGGGAAGTCAAGGTTCAAATCGAGGATAGATCTGGTAAGATGGGAAGATGTTCCTCACCCCTGCCTTGGGATTTGGTGAAAGGTCAGGAATTGGTTTTGATGGTTCTTTCACCTCTCAGATTGCACCTGGACCAGTCCCTAAGTTTACGACTAATCCATATGGCCACCCATCAAAATCAAAGATAAGAATTTGACTGAGAAAAACAAACCATGGTCAGCCTAAAACTGTGTTCTTTTGTACGTACTGAAAAAGAAATGGCCACCTGAGAGAGTATTGATATAGTTTGGGTCGGACTTCACGTACATATGCTCCACCACATCGTACTGATGATTTTACCAGTCTGAGACAGCGTGTTGATTTTTTAACCACCACATCACAGAGTTTGATGGAGGAATTCTGATGGATGTCTTTACCGTCAGCGAATGGTTCCTGCATCCCGGCTAAAACCAACAACAACAAAGGTAAACAAAAGGTTTCTTCTTGGGTACCTAAGAAAGATGAAAAGTCCCTTGTTGTTCATGTCTCTCTCAAAGCACATAATACCTCCGAATGATATTTTGACAGTGGCTGCTCCAGGCACATGACTGGTGACGTATCCTTCTTTACCTCCCTTGAGGATCGAAAGGAAGGAAATGTCACATTTGGAGATGGGAGAAAATCTATCATAGTAGGACAAGGGACTATAAAGATACCTGGATTTCCTAAGCTAGAAAATGTTTTGTACGTGAAAGGTTTGAAAGCTAATTTTCTCAGCATTAGCTAGCTATGTGACGCTAACTTTGTAGTAAAGTTTGATCGGAATGCTTGTAATGTCTATGATCAATCTGGTAAACTATTATTACAAAGGGTGAGGACCGACGATAACAGCTATGGGATTATGCCTAAGTCCTCGTTTGTCGGCAACAACGCCACAATCACTCCTATGGATCTGTGGCATCAACATCTAGGTCACATGAACTTTAGAGATTCAGATTGTCTTATTAAAAAGGAACTAGTGCGTGTCGTGCCGTCCCTTAGAAAGCTAACTTCTGCGGATTTTGGACCTTTTCAGTTGGGTAAACAAGTCCGTAGTCCCCACGGGATGTTGCCTTCCATTACCACCTCTCGTGTGCTTCAGTTGATTCACATGGATCTTATGGGTCCTACTTGTACTGAGAGTCTGGGTGGTAAGAGGTATATCCTGGTGATGGTGGATGATTTCTCGAGATATTCAATTATAGGTTTTCTGAGAGAGAAATTCAACGCTGTAGAGTCTTTAACGACCAAGTGTCGTGTCCTGTAAAACCAACACGGAGTCACTATTAGCAGGATACATAGTGACCACGACACAGAAATTACGAAAGCAAAGGTAGATCTATACTGTGATAGCCTTAGAATTAAACATGAATTTTTGGCCATAAGGACTCCTCAACAAAATGATATTGTTGAGAGGAAGAATCGAATGATTCGAGAAATGATGAGATCTATGATTTTGGGTCGTAAGGTTGCTAGGAGATTTTGGGCAGAGGCAGTGTTTACTGCGTGCCACAAGGTGAATAGGGTTTACCTGCATCCACATACACTTAATACGCCTTATGAATTATGGATTGGAAAGAAACCCAACCTTGCATATTTCTGTGTGTTTGGGAGTAAATTCTACATCCTCTGGGATAGAGAGCAATTAGAAAAGTTTGACTCCTGGAGAAATGAGGGAATTTCATTTGGATATTCATCAAACATTGGAGCATACCGGGTTTACAACCTGAGAAGGTCTAAGGTTATGGAGTCAAAAAATGTCACAGTGCAAGATGACGAACCTCCGGCGTTTGTTAATCATATCTTTAAGTGTGAGGATGAGGAATTTTATGGCAGCAATTTACTTGTCCCTCACACACCCTGTGGACCCTACTCCTATTTTAAGGGACACACCTACTTGGGTTCGCAAGAGTTATGATCCTGCCACCATTTTAGGCTATCCCACCTTAGGGGTTAAGACTCGTGCTCAGCTAGAGAACATTGTTAGTCATTTTTACTACACGTCCACAGTCAAACCCAAGAATCACAAAGAAGTATTCAAGGATGAACACTGGATATCTGCTATGCAGGATGAGTTGCTTCAGTTTCAAAAGAACAATGTCTGGGAACTTTTCCCCCGACCTAGTGAGACGAATGTGATAGGTACCAGGTGTATTTCCAAGAATAAAATGTATGAAAATGGTACCATAATAACAAACAAGGCTAGGTTGGTCGCTCAAGGCTACACACAGATAGAGGGTGTATACTTTGGGAAGACATTTGCTCTTGTTGCGAGGCTTGAGTTCATTCGCTTACTACTCGCCATCACTATCATCTGTGCTTCAAGCTATATCAGATGGATGTCAATAGTGTCTTTCTAAATGTAATTCTACAATAGGAGGTATACGTGGAACAACCAAAAGGGTTTGAAGACCCTAAGCACCTGGAGCACGTCTACTATTTAAGGAAAGCCTTGTATGGTTTGAAGAAATCACCCCGTGCTTAGTACGAGAGGCTTACTTTGGCCCGTGGCTTCAAGAGAAAGAGAGTTGATATGACGTTATTCATCAGGAGAGATGACGGTGTTATTTTGGTTGCCCAGGTCTATGTGGAGAACATAGTCTTTGGATCCACGTGCTCCCAGCCTGCTCACTACTTTGAGGAGGAGATAAAAAGTGAGTTTGAGATGAGCATGGTATGTGAGCTTACTTTCTTCCTTGGTCTCCACGTTCATCAGCTAGAGGATGGGATGTTCATCTCCTAATCCAAGTATGCTAGAGACCTAGTGAAGAAATTTGGGTTAGACTCCACTAAGCATGCATGTACACCTATGAGTACTTCTACCAAGCTTAGTAAGGACACTTCAGGGAAGGACGTAGACCAAACCTTGTATCGGAGTATGATAGGTAGTCTCCTCTACTTGACTTCCAGTCATCCCGACATAGCCTTTAGTGTTGGAGTCTGTACGCGATATCAGGCATCCCCAAAATAGTCACACTTACTCTCTCTAAAATGTATTATCAAATACATTAGTGGAACTCTCTCCTACGGTATTTGGTATTCCTTTGATACTAATGATTGTCTCTCCTTCTATTCGAATGTCGATTGGACCGGGGATGTAGATGGTTATAGGATCACTTCTGGTGGGTGTTTCTACTTTGGTTCTTCTCTTGTCTCCTGGATGAGCAAAAATCAAAACTCCATCTCTTTGTCCACTGCGGAGGCTGAGTACATCGTTGCCGGGAGTTATTGCACTCAACTCTTATGGATGAAGCAAATGATGGAGGATTATGTAATTTCATAGGACATCATGACAATCTCCCGTGATAACACGAGCGCGATACACATATCTCGTAATTCGGTCCAACATTCGTGCACAAATCATATTAGGATATGCGAGCACTTTACACGTTAGTTAGTTGAGGAGAACGTCATATCCCTGGGTTTCGTACCCACTTACCTTCAGTTAGCCGATATTTTCATGAAACCTTTATATGCCCTTAGATTTGAGAGTCTTAGGAAGTCTTTAGGGATTTGCACAGTTGGCAGAGGGGATGGTCCATGTCCAGCATAGGATGCATTTTTTTCATGCTCACATCATTCTACTCCTATTTGTAGTTTGTATAATTTTTGTATTTATATACATTTGGTTCTTTTTTTTTATTTAAAAAAAATAAAATAATACAAAAAGATTTTTGGTTATTTTTTTAAAAAAAATTGAAAAATACAAAAATATTTTCTTTTATTTGAGAAAACCAACAAAACACAAATATATTTTTGATCATTTGTTTGCACCTTTTATGATTAGACACTTAGGATGTCCATAGTCACTATATCTTTTTCATATCCATTGTGACTGTTTGATAGTGTTTTGAGAGGCTACATCATTTCATCCTTGTGCTTTATTCTTCTATGGAGTCACTTAGATGCACTTTTGTGATATCCATCGTGACTGTTTGATAGTTTTTGGCTCCCTATCTCCTTTACTAGTAGACATGTTGGTTGGAGTGGTTTCATGTCAATTCTGTCTTTAAAACGAACCATATGTGATAAGACTTGACAATGGATGGTGTGCATGTAAAAATCATTAAGAAAGTTTGTGTGATTTATTTGAAAATACGGAAGGGCTAGGAAAGGTTCTCATTTATCCTTTCCGACTAAGCCACCATTTGGATTGGACCTAGAAAAGTGAGGATTTTAAAGTATCTGGGGTCCAAAGAGGTTAAAAGAGTCTGAAAAATTCTAAAGGCAATAAAAAGAAAAATACACCAAAAATGGGCCAATAGGATTTAGATTCATCACCTCTTAGTTAAAACACACTATTATTTAAAGAGGGAGTTTGAATGGAACATAAAACGGGATTGCACATTCTAACAGGGTCATGAAAAAGCATTACATAGTTTTAGACGTTACTGGTGTGAGAATCACTTTCGACTTTGATATATAGATAGATTGAGTCAATGTCATTTAAATTCAACTTATTTACACCTAAGTACGAGATTGAGTACATTCGTTAGGAGTATCCAAAACTCATCTTGCACATATATTATGATTGATAGCATTGATTTTCCTATCGAATTTGTTTACACCCCTACACTACCACCTTCATTGACTTGGCTTTCTTAGTGTTCTTTTCATGGTATGATTCTTTATGGTACATCTTTGTATGGAAAAATTTTGAAAAAATCAAAGTTAAATTTTGAAAAATTTTGAAAAAAACTTTTATAAATTTTGTGTTTGAAAAAGATTAGTTTTACATTAAAAGGATTGTTTCGTACAGATGGAATAAAAGAAGCTTTTGTTTTTAAAAGGAATAAAAGGAGTTTTGGTTTTAAAAGAAAAAGAAGGTTTGTGTTTAAAAAAAAGGGAATAAAAAAGGCAAACCTTGGTTTGTTAAGGAGTTACACGCAACTGCCTCCTCATAATCATTGGCGCTAATGATTGGCAATAATGCCAATGTCTACATATGCTGCTGCCATGTGCCTATGGCTTTATGATGTGCCAATGATTGGCATGTGGCAAAAAATTTGAAAGAGTTTTTTTGTTCACGCCACTACTCCGTTGTTTTCAATCTTACGTATGTGTTTTAAAATTTAACTGGTACGCCAATGATTATCTCTAAAAATGTGCCAAAAATTTTCCAATCATTTCTATATAAAGGGCAGCTCGTATAGTTTTAAAAGGTGCGAAGAAAAGTTATTTTTGGCAGAATACTTTCTGAAAAGGAAAACTCTTTTTGGTTGATATTTTTTTCCAGTATGTCTTCTTCTCACAGTTAAGGGTCCAAAACAGTTTGTCCATTTAATTCATAATCCCATCTGCTTTTTATGTATTGTTTTGTAGAACCCAAGACATATTTTACTAAAATTTTGAGCTGATGTGGCTGTGTTCTTGTGGCGCTCCTGCGGTTGTTCCATTGCTGACGACGTCGACCGACACCTGCGGGTATTCGTGTGTCAAATTATTTCATTGTAATCCGTGTAAGTTGTGATTTACAAATTATAGTGAAATAAATGGTTTTGCCCTTCGGGGATTTTTTTTCCTCATTTGTGATTGTCTTGCATACTTACATTAATTTATTAATCAATCACGTTTGTTTGCAAGACTTAAAAACTGTTGGGGCTGGAATTGGAATTTAATTAAGTAATCAATTCATTTGAATGCACGCCCACTCTTAATACTATAAAAATAAAGGGGGATGCCTATCTAGGTGCGTGGGACCTGAAGAAGCAAAGCGGAGGTTGATAGAAATACACGACAAAGGCTGTGAGATAACGAAAATCTATTTATATAGAAGAATTCAGAGGGAAGGGTATTTTTGGCCCACGATGAAACAAAATGCCCCGCAACTACAAAGAGGATGTGGGAAATGCCTACTGTATTACCATCCGACGGAGTGCAACTTCATAGATCATCCATTAGATTAGAGACAACCATATCTAGACATGTTGGTTGACGGGATTGTTCCCATGGATAAAGACGATGTCACAAGACTACGACGATGAGTGTCCAGGTATTACGTCCAGGAGGGGTAGCTTTACTAAAAATGTTACCACGATAGGCCCCTAAGATGCATTAGACTGGAGGAAGAAGGCGAGGTACTAAAGCAAGATCATGAGCCAGGTCACATTGGGGGAGAAAAACTCTACGTCCAACTAATAACGTTGGGGTATTTTTTCCTAATAATGGAGAATGATTCAGCGAATTTTTTTCGAAAGTGCAAGGCATGCTAGCTCCATGGGAATATGATTCATGCTCCCTTAGTGGACCTACATTCCCTTTCTACCCATTTTCCATTCCATAAATGGGTATTCCATCTAGTAGGGGCAATTAACCCATCCTCGAGATGCAAGATCTGGATAGTAGTGGCTACAGAGTGCTTCACCAAATGGGAAGAGGACATACTATTGAAGAAAGCTATGGAGGGGGTAATAGAACGCCTTATGAAGGAGTACATTATTTACAAATTTGGAATTCCAAAAGTATTCATGTCGAATAATAGGACCCCATTTGTTAATAGTGATGTGCAAATGATAATTGAAAAATACTCCATTATTCACCACAAGTCAACAATGGCCTACCCTAAATGCAATGGACAATCTGAAGCCACAAACAACACTCTGGTAAATACCCTCTCGAAGATGTTAGAAGATTTATCAGGAACATGGGATGATAAAATACCAGACATCTTGTGGGCATATTGAACCACAAAGAGGAAACCTACAAGGTACGCCCCCTTCTCGTTAGTATTTGGCACTAAAGTAATTATCCTAGTAGAACTCAAGGTACCTTCCACACGCTACAACCTTTGAAGTGTAGTGCTCCCTCACAATCGTCACGTGTAACTGGAAGCATTGGAAAAGCATATAGATAACGCAAAAAAGGCAATTTGAGGTGTACAAGAGGCAACTATCCAAATCCTATAACCAATGGTAAAGCCAAGAAAATTCTAGGAAGGAGACCTAGTTTTGAAGGCATGTACAAGGAACATACGGGTACTATTGGTGCCTAAGTTTGAGGTAAATTAGGAAGGACCTTATGTTGTTCGAAAAGCTCATGATTTAGGATATTGTGAAATCTTGAAGGTTGGGATGGATACTTTAAAACTCAACGACAAGTGGCTCAAAATTTAATATGTTTAAGTTGTAAACTTGTTGATTCGTATCTAATAATGCATTTAATTACCCTTGGGTAATTTTATGTCTATAATTATGCTCGTTAACCAGACAAACTCTGTTTTACATTCTAACATGTTATTTGAGGTATAATTGAGCTTGACGTGACCACAAATGTGTCTAGTGTGCGTGCTAAGTGGGCTCAAGTGAAAGACTGTCGCTCAAGTAATATCCCAAAAAGTCGAGTCTCGATCCTCAGGGAAAAAGGACAAACGAATTCATGACAACGTTGGAAAGATGAAGGAATCCTAGCTTTAACTCTAAAAGAAACGAAAAGATGGCTTGGGGGATGAAACAACTACGACTAGATGCAAATTTTAGAGCAATAACTAATGAAACTAAGAATTAAAAATATGCAACTACACTAATTAAACTAAATGCTGATGCTAAAGGGATTAAAAATTTAACTATGAGATGAGAACAAGAGGTTGGATTACAATCCCCCACACCCTAGTAATTCACTTCATAGGATACTAGATTCAAAAGTAAGATTTTAAATGAACCCGGTCTTTATTAATCCTAAGCATTCCATATATGAGGGATCGTAGCCCTCACCATATGAAATCAAAGGCAAGAATAAAGTGGTTTCGCATTAACCGATACACGCATCGTACTCTTAAGCATCCCGATTACCTAGGGCAAATGGGATCAAAAGTTCTACAACGGTTGCAATTGTTACGCAACACGACTCATCTAAGATTTTAACTCAAAATTCTATTTCCCATTATGGTGAATTACATCGGGTGGGGTTCATGCACCCCAACCCTTAGAAATTTAGCTGGAAACAATCAACTTAGAGAAAAACATGGTTTTTAAGAAATAGAACAATAAATTTAAAGAAACTAAATGAAAAGAGAATTGCAGATTTAAACCAAAAATTAAACTAATGAGAAATTAAAAACTTAAAGGAAAGAATGTTACTTGAATTAAAGAAATTAGATTCAAATCCTTACAGAAAAATCTTATGGAAAAACTAGGTTTTTTTTTTACTACAAAACCCCCCTACTCCTAATTAGCTAACCTAAAAAATCGAACCCCCATTATTGTGTACCTAATCTGAATAAATAGATCCAAAATTTACAAGAGTTTGACCCACATAAAACACTGAGAGAGACCAGAAAAATTCATGGAACTCCAATGCGGTCCGGACCCATTGAGGGAGGCGGTCCGGATCGCCACCTTATTTCTAACAGCGAACCTTAGGCAAGGGCAATCTAGATCCTTTTTGTAAAAAAGGTCCAAACTTCTTAGCCATGCGGTCCGGGTCCTTTTTGGGAAAAAGGTTCGGATCTCCTTCCTTTTTCATACATAACTCACTTAATACCCGGTCCGGATCCTTTTTCAGGGCGGTCCGAACCACATGCCAAATTTATGCAGGGACTTTTTTTTGCAGTTCTCTCAACTTCAAATGCTCGTAACGTTTTCACCGTAGCTCAGATTAACGTGCCATTTCTTCCAATGTTCTTGTAATTGAAATATCTTCAAGTCTCTAGTTGGCCTCAGTTTCGAAATAAAACAAATTTACAAAATTGCCCCTAGACTTTCCTTCTTTGATTTCTTTCTCTGCTTTTCCAATTTTTTTCTTCCTCAATGCTTTAAATATCTACAAAACTCATGAGAAATACATGAAACTAGATGTACTTGTTATAAGGGGTCGGTAGCAAGGAAATGCGATAATTCAACTCATTTTGCATTACTCAAGATGATAAAAGTCCCTAAATTAAGGGGATAAATTCGGAAGAATTTGAGCCTAATCAAAGCCCCCTAACTTAGAACTTTGTGCATCTCGAGAAATGTAAAAGAATTTAACTAGGGATCCACTCTCAAATATTTCAATTTGTTTGGATAGAATACCACTTTCATGGGAAAGTGATTGCATTTAGCGTATGCAACAAGCCTTTAAACCCCTAGGTCACCCTAGTAGGATGAGTTGTGTCTCGTGAGGGTTTGTAGCAAATATACCCACAAAATTCGACTCAAAGCAAGTTTAAAACACTCAAAAATTGTATAATTTAAAGTTTTCCAGAAAATAGTCATCATTAATTCATGTTCAAGAGTCTCAAATCATAGTGCGTGTGTGCGAAGCCCGAAATTTAACCGCGGATTTCCACCGATTGACCATTACGTTACTTTTCTGAAAATTCATTTTGATTCAAATTCTCATAGAATACTCTCACAAACGAATCTCTCGAACTTGTGGTTGTATTCTCTCGGTATGCATGATATAAGGAGTAAATGCAATCGAACATGACTTCACTCACCCAAGATTGAAAATATAGAAATTTATGGTGAATGGATCTCATCATAAGATTAAGGTTGTAAGGAAATGGAAACATCGCCTCTAATTCAAACATTTAATCTCTTTTGTTATCTTTTGTGTCTTAACTCTCCACGTAGTAACCAATTTTCAATTTGGCCTTAGTTAGGACTTTATCGGGTTATAAGGTGTAATGGGAAATGATTTGGGACATTTGGAATGGGAAAATATTCTTAAAGTGCTCATTGGTATTTTTTCGGGCCTTTGCTCATTTTCTCTACATTCTTTTTCTTGTTACTTTTGTTGAGTGTTTTCTACTATTCTAGCCCCTTTTTATCACACCATTGGGACTAAATTTCTAGATTTAAAATCTTCCAAATTCCAGGTCGTTTGGGTGTTTCGGGTTGTCAAACGAAAAAGGAAAAGAAATATTTCGGCTCAAATTGGGTTGAAAAAAGGGTAATTTTTTATGACTTTTTCTGGCTAATATTATTCGGTGACAAACGAGGGCCTGCTTCATTGCCCAAATTATTAATTTTGTTACCATATGCATCTCGAGGTGGATTAAATTTAGAGATTTATTACATGCGTTTTTTGAGACAAAACTTCACACGTTTCCATAACCGATCAAAACAAGGGTATTGAGATCACACGACTTACTTTTAAACGCTGAATGGAACGTTGAGTTAACCGTTAACTCAGATTGAATTAAAAAACTCAGAAAAAGTGATAGACTCGAATCTCACTGGATTGGTTAATCTCCACACTTATTCGTAAAGTCGTCAATTTTCTTTCAATTTCCATCTTTGGTCAATTTCGGCTTTGTGAAATTTATTTTACAATTTGAGATTTTAAGCCGAATTTTAATGATATTTTAGGAAATTTTAAATTCCAATTTTTAGTTTATTTTGAAGAAAAATATTTTTGGCTTTTCATAATTTTTCAATTTTTTTTTTGGAAATTTTGAAATTTTCTATTTGTTTTTGGCATTTTGAAAATTTGTGAAGTTTTAGAAATATTCACTCGTCACCCCCTAACTTAGACTTTTGCATTGTCCCCAATCAAAAGGACTAAAATCTAAATAAGGAAAAATAAGAAGTGTGATAAATAAACAAACAAATGGATAAAATGCGAATTTTTATATATGCTAACTGTGGTACATTAACAAGACAGGCAAATAACAACATGCATAATCAAACCACATAAAGAATAGAACAACCAACACAGCCAACTACAAAAAGCTTCACTCGGGTAGGGGGGTGGAGCTTCCGGGCGCGCTTGGGTTATAAGAATCATAAAAGTAGCTCAAAAGGGGTCCACCAAAATTGAGTTGATAAATATGAGCATGAATACGATGCATCATGCTCGTATCCCTTTGGTAAGCGCATTGGTTGGCCGCTTGATCCTTCGTGTATTGATTTATGAACCCATCACATTTTGTTTCAAGGGAGGTTAGGCGTGCATCAAAATCATTGTCGGGAAGCTCGAAATCACAATCCTCCTCATCCTCTCTAGAATCTCCCCCTTGCTCGCCCATTTCCACGTCTACCTCCTCGTCTTCCCTACTCTCCTCGTCAGCCGAGTCCTCAACATGAGCTGCTCGTGCTTGTAAGATGGACCTTTGGTGCTCACTCTTGGTCCTTTTTCCCTTCCCAAAAGGGTTTGGGAGGCGACTCAATAAAGTTTGGGTGCATTCCGATAAAGTTTCGTCGCGATTAGCACGTTCAGGGGCATTTTCATAATTTCACACTTCAGGATTTCCCCCAAAAGTATTCATGAAAGTTGTAGCCCTCGGTCTAGGCTTAGAGTGACCGTGAATGACGCTCGAATAAGAGTCCTAACAAAGGAAACACGGACCTTTAATCGGGGAAGAATTATAAGAATTTATTTAAATATTATTTTATTAATTTACTAACAATTCTATTAATGACCTCCATGTCCTTCTTCCTAAAATTACAACAAGCTTCCTTGGACGATTTTTCTTTGGATCGAGTTTTTGCTCGGGTTTTGGGTTCATCCCAAATTAAAGCCTTTCGTCCGAAATTGAAGCTTGGGTTGCGTACGGAACTTGTTGTGGTCCAGTTGGTTCGAGTTTTTGGAGTACCCACTTTGGTATTTTCTTGGTTTTGGAGATTTTTGGTGGAGATGGGTGTTAGCTTTTTCATGATTGGGTTTACACATATTGCTGCTCTCGGCTTGTCCGGATTGGTGGTTGGACATGGTCTTAGGTTATAATCCATGGCATGTCGCATATGTGGGTTTCGGCCATTAGAGTTGCAAAGTGGACCTTTTCCAGCAGTACCGGTCGACCGACCCAGCCGCTATGGACGACTGAGCTTTGTTTTATGTCGTGGGATTTTTCCAGTTGCCTCCTTTACTGTTCACCCAGTCGATCGACTTGATCGCGATCGACTGGTCCCCTATTTAGTGCGAGACCTGTTACTTCCTCTTTCCTTTTTTCTATTTCTTTTTCTTTTATTATAAATGTAACTTATCCACCCTTTTTCATTTCTTTTTCGTTGTCTTTTATTTCTTTATTGTAACTTAGTATAAATACACCCTTTGGTGTATGTTTGTAATACATAACATAATATCTAGTTTCTCTCTCTCTCTTAGTTTAGGTTAGGGTTTGTAATATTTGGGGATTTTGTGGAGGCCTCCCCTCTCCTTCATGTTTGTTGTGTAATTCCTCCATTAATGTAAGTTTACTATTCATTGTCACTTTTTCTTACCTTTCTTATCTTTATTTATTTTGTTTCCATGCTTTATTTATTACTTCTTGCATAGATTATAATTGTGTAGTTAATTTAATTAGCATGCTCTAATTAATTAGTTGCATTTTATTTAATGTCATTTAATATGTTTAGAGTCTAATTTAATTTAGGTTGTGCTGGATTGAACTCACATAGGGTTGGCTTGGTTGCTTTGCTTTGGTGATGGAGTTTTACGGGTTTATTTTGAGTGGGTTGTACTAGTTATTACACCTAGGAGATTTAACGGGGTATATCATATATGCTTCGTATTTACGACCTTGCGTGCGTAATTTTTAGGATATTTGTTGATGCTAAAATCTTATTAGACTTTTATGCGAATTTATGGGTGTGATAACTCTGAATTTAATTAACTGTCGAAACGAGACTCAATCTTAATAACTCATCAACCCATGTAACCATTTTATACTAATTAACTCGGGGGAGGGATATTCGACGCAACCTATAATTTTTATTCATTTTGTTAATTTAGTTTAAATACGCTCTTGCCTAGTATAATATTTTCCTTTATTTATCTTTTATTTTGTTAGCAAATATCTTTTTCACTTTTATTTTAGAAGTATTAAACCAATTAAATTCTAGCAACTTGTTTTTGTGGATTCGATACCTGGACTGGCCGCTATACTTCCTTAAAAGACTGTAGTCATAGTTTAGGTTTTTGTATAGAGTTTGTGAGCCGAATATAACAAACGACCGGCGTCAGTGAGGCGACACCGCAGTAAAACCCTGTCTATCAATTGTCCTAACATTTTTTTTTGGGGGGGGGGGGGTTGAAAAGTGTATGTACAAGTAAACTGGAAAAAGAGCATGTTCTCACAATATGTTAAAACATTTTTTTACGAATTATGTGGAGATTATAGGGGTAATGTTTATACAACCACAAGTTGCTTCTTCTTTTTAGACAATTTTCATGAAAGTAAAAGGCAATCAAATCTTATGTTTTCTAAAATCCAAAATTCCAAGTAAGATATAAAAAAGGGTCTACTTCCTCGAGATACATGAAAAAAATGGGGAATTACATGGTTTTATAACTAACATAAACTCACAAATCCCCTTAATAATCACTTGGGAAGTCTATAACAAACCACAAGTGAGAAGAGTCCAAATACGGTGGTGATGCTTAGGTAATAAAGAGGCTAAAGAAACCTCCTAGTTGGACAAGTTTTCCATCTACTGCTGATAACAATCCATCTCTTGCTGAAGCTCATTAACCTTCGCATCAGCCTTAGACAAAGAATCCATAACAACAACAACTTGTTCCTCATCTTTGGCAAGTTCATAATTTAAAGTGGCTATTCTCAGCTAAGGCACTCTGCGAACGGGTGGTGGCCTGGATTTTTGCAAAGTAAGAGGGCAACTTAACTTTCTTGAAGGACTTGAGAAGATCAATCATCCATTTCAGAGTAAAACCGTCGCCCACGAGAATATTGATTTGCCCCATCATTTATTAATCTTCTTAGTACTTAAAGAAGGCAGAGGGGCATGCATCACATAAGACAATACGGTGGAAAATCCTAACAATCTGCAATCCATCATAACATGGATGGCTTGAATACAACGAGTTGTAAAAGAGGATGGATGATGTTCCACCAGCCACTCAATCAGGTCGCTATAAGGTGGAGTTATAATATAGGAAAAATCTTTCAAAGAACACCGCACAATATTAACAGGAGCCAATTATGGAAGATGAACACTGAAGACATTGTAACTAGTAGAGGAAAATACAGAGTTTGAAGCCTTGTCATCTTCTTACAAAATGGGAGTTGTGTCTAGTTCCCCTCCCTCCACATTTAGGAAGTTTGAGTAACAGTGGTGGGCCTAGAAAAATTCCTAATAGACTCTGGAGGAACATTCTTGGGACGTGCTTGCTAAGTAGGGGCAACAACACCCCCTAAAGTCATGGGCTAGTTAGCTTTCACCTTATAGAATGAAGAATAAATTAAAGGAAGAGAAAATAGGGTATGGGCATAATAGGTATCCTTAAGCTGCAGTTTGCCTAAACACCCCTACGGTTGCTCGATTAGGTAAACTGTTGTCTCTTCAAAAGTCCAAGTTTTAATTAAAACACCTTTATAGTTGATCGACTAAATAATACTGGGCATCTTAAGCCTCAGTTTGCCTAAAGCACTTATATGGTTGCTAGACTAGGTAAACTGTTGTTGCTTTAAAAGTCCCAATTTTACTTAAAGAACCTTTATGGTTGCTCGACTAGGTAAGACTTGGCATCTTAAACCTCAGTTTGCCTAAAGAACCTATATGGATACTGGACTAGGTAAATTATTATCGCTTCGAAATTCCTAGTTTACTTAAAGCACCATTATGGTTGCTCGACTATGTAAAACTGGGTATCTTAAGCCTCAGTCTATCAAAAGTACCTATATGGTTGCTCCATTAAGTAAACTTTTATCTCTTCAAAAGTCCTAATTTCACTTGAAGAACCTTTATGGTTACTCGACTAGGTAAGACTGGCCATCTTAAGCCTTAGTTTTCTTAAATCACATATATAGTTGCTCAACTAGGTAAATTGTTGTCGCTTTAAAACTCCCAGTTTTACTTAAAGAACATTTATAGTTACTCGACTAAGTAAGACTAGGCATCTTCAAGCCTCAGTTTACCTAAATCACACATGGGGTATCTCGACTAAGTGAACTACGTGATGCTTACAAAAACCCAGATATTACTTACGGGAATAAAGTATGGTTTGACCAAAGAAAGAGGGAGTATGAATAATTCCTGAATAAAAAAAGGCTCACGCAAAACCTCAGCAGGGGAAATAACTATCTGCTCCAAAGACTTGACTTTTGCTTCATCTTGCCTCTCCTTAGGATTGGCTGCTTTGCCCTCCAATATAGAGGGCCAAAACAACCCCACCAATATTTTCTCACTGATGTTGACTTTAGGGGGAACAATCATAATATCCCTATAAGGGTTGGGATCAACTTCTTCAATAAGGTCCACCTGTGAAAGCCATTGTAAAAATGTAGGTGTAATGTACAACTGAATAAGACACACAAAGTGCATGAAATCAATAGACACTTACCATAGTTATAGGGCTAGCAACTGCTGTGAATGAAACTTTAACCACCTATTTGGCCTAAAAAGTAACTACTAAAGAGGGATTATGCTCTAAGATAAGGGGCACATTACCTTCAGGATGAGGGGAAGAGGAATGTGGATCATCACTAGGAGTATATTGATAAGAAAGGTCTTCAATACTAGGTGTTGCTTTGGATTTCTCTTGATCGATATAATCTCTATAATCATTAAGAATTTTATAGTCGAGGGTAATGGAACCAGCCTTCTTAGTTAAGTACATTTGGCATACTCTACGAGGTGGTCGAACCAAAGGGAAGTCCTCCTCTTCATCCAGTTCTATCTCTTCTTCCACCTTTTACTTTTTTGGGGAAGAAACTCATTTTCAATATCGTCAAGAGGAAGTTGGACTTTGGGGTTAGATCTCGTCCTCTTACAACTAACAATAGGGGCAGGAGGAGTAAATGAAATACCTCATTTATCCATCTTCTTGGCCGAGATAGATCGTGCATCTGCAGACCCTTTTTCAAATTGACTTAATAGATTATAAAGCAATCTA
This sequence comes from Sambucus nigra, assembly GCA_949130495.1. Classification (NCBI taxonomy): domain Eukaryota; kingdom Viridiplantae; phylum Streptophyta; class Magnoliopsida; order Dipsacales; family Adoxaceae; genus Sambucus; species Sambucus nigra. Next base: position 581,201,779 of record OX422210.1, on the reverse strand, counting down.
TGTACTGAGCGACCAACTGTGGGTTTGGAGAAGAGATATATTGAGATGCTTCAGAATAACTAGGAGTTGTAACTTTTTTTTTCTTGCTGGGGGTTATTTTCCTGGCCTTAGCCACTACGACACTGGATACATCAATAGGAGTATCCTCCTAAATAGCTGGTCGATAAGTAGAAGGGGGATCTATAGCCTACTCAACCTACAGAGAGCTGGAGGCCCCTTTTTTTTCTTCATAACAACTTTGTTGAGAGGTGATAAAGAAGGAAGTTCTTTGGGGGTAGTATTGTTGGTATCGCTCAGGGAAAAATGGGATTGATTGACTATACAAGTTTCCAATACCAACTCGGAAGGGGGAAAGCATTCAATAATGCAGTAACTAGGCTCTCTCTTAATAACCTTCAGGAAATGGATAAGGGTGTTAGGCCAGAATACGTTAAGGTGCTCAACATATCTACTGCCTCGTGTAAACCGGGAAGGGATAACAAGTCGTCCTTTTAACCAGAAAAATAGAGTGGATACTATCCCGGTTAAGACATAACTAGACGCCTTCAAAAAATTTGAAGGTCTTTCAATGGTATTATAGTAAAGAAGGGTCACCCTTTGATTAAAACCATACTGCAAAGCTACTCCATGGTCTAGGTAGGTTGTACAGTAGTTATACCATTCAGTGCATGAGGGAATGTATGAGGGAGTAGGAACTAACAGAACATTGGAAGAAGGAAAATTCATTGCAAAATATTGCTCGACTACCTAGACTGGGCAACAAACATCTTCAAAAATGGAATTGGTAAAGAATTGATTATTGACAGAGTAAGGGTGAAATTTAAAACGTTTGACGTTGCCAATATAAGAATGGAAAGACTTCCTGGATTGCTTATGGTTGCAGGAGAGGATTAGAGGGACTTTAACATCATGAGAGGTAGGAAGTAAGTGGTATGGGGCATACTCAAGAAATGGGGCATAAACGAAGGTTATCAGAAGTATGTGGTTGGCATAGTTGGACACATTACAATGGATAAGATACTGGGAAGAATCAGTTTGAACCCTATCCAACCAGGTGTATAGGGAACCAAGGGTAATGGAAGCTAAGGGGACTTTGACCCCGAAGGCAAGGCGAATAGCTAGATTTATGAGGTCCTTCTGGGGGCAGTCGTGGGGCTACCCAAACAAATATAACCTTGAGAGGATGATCCAAATATACCCAATAAGTTCAATATTGCTCTCATACCCTTCTCTAGTAGGGGCATTTCCATGACATTTTTGCCCTTGGGATCTTTTTTGGCCTGGTTATGAGCAAGGGCACTCTCCCTATCCTCCATGTAAAAGAAGTACCTTATAATCTCTGAACAAGTAAATTTATTATAGGTCGTGATACACCACTTCACCAAACCACTCAATTCCTTGCGTTTAGCTCGTTCTTCTTTAGTGATGGCTTCCACAAAATAAGTATCAGTTCCAGCCACTTTCAACCCTAAGAGCTCGCACACATCCTCTAAAGTGATGGTGAATTCACCCCAGGCAGCAACAAAAGTGTGGGTCTTATGACTCGAGTGACAAACTAAGGTTATTAGAGTATTGCTTTTCTTATCCAAAGGTACATTTCCAAACCATTTGGTACAAGATAAACCAACTGTCAGTAATTCCCTAGAGTACTTGCTATGGATGTAATCATCCCACGCACCTAGTCCCTCATAGGAGCCACCAGCTGACTCAAACTTAATATTTGAGTAGGGATAGCCCCCCTTTTAATCCTAAACTTAGTAATAGTAGAACTAGGGACATAGGGATAATTCCCGATCACATCGTCTTCACCAACCAACAACTTCAAATTCTCAGACTTAGACACAAGGGAAATAGGAAAAGCGTTGGCAAACTCCCAAAACTTATCTACAGTACTAAAGTAAGGTGCAGAATGATATTTTGTCTAGTGCAAACGATGCTCAGTAATGTTGAAGGAAGTTTCTTCGGTGGAAGAACCAATACGGAGGGAGTTATTTTCACAACGGGAGCCATGAAAGCAAGTAGAGAAGGAAAATAAAAGATTTAGGAATCGAGGAGTACTGTTTGCTCTCACAAATTAAGACAACGCGTCACTCAAAATAACCAAAGGTAAAAAAGATTTGTGAATAAAAGGAAACCCTTTTATAGGGGTCATGTTATTCTGAAAAGAATGTATGGCCGATACGAAAAGACGCGTGTGGGAAATATAATCATCACATTTTGCTTTTTGCAGGCTCAAGTGGCTCGCATGGATTACACACACTGACACTCAATCAACGAGTGTATGGTTGGGGAAAAGGCTATTAGATGCATTTAAAATGAAGAGACGTAGTAAAAATTATCTTTTGGGGGAAATTCCAGAGACATTTGGGGTCGAACCTCTATGCCCTTTCACACTTGGGGAAATAAATAGTTTGGGGGGAAATTCTATTTTAAAACCATTCTAATTCCCCAAGATAAAAAAAACCCTGATAAACAGAAGTCACTAAAGGCATATTTCCATGCGAGAACGAAGAATCTCCAATTAAATCGAGCATAGACCAGAGTTACCCATGGTTTCATTTTTTTAATATATATACTGAGTGTAAATATACTAACATGTGAATTCTTTTCCTCTAATAGATACGTGTAAAGATCAATCGAGATAGGACATGAATTCATTTTTCGTACAAATATATCGTCAAACAAACAAACATCTCTACGAATGGGAAAATGTAGAGGGAGGTCCAGACTTAAAGTAGATTAAAAAATGTCAACACTTCACAAGAAGGATTAGGTATGTTTTTTCACACAAAGATGAATATTCTCAAAAGATCTCCTATAAAGATAGTTGCTCCCACAAAGCTAAAGATGCTCCAAAGATATATCATAAAGATCAAGCCCATAAGATAAATACTATAAAACACAAATTGTAATTGGAACTTTGATGTACTTATATTTAGCCCTCTCTATAACTATAAAGTTTACTTTGTAAAAGCTTTAAGGTTGTTCGGTACTATCGAGGGACCATGTCTGGCAGTACATGGGAGAGCTTACATGCTCATCCAACAACCTCATTCTAAGTATCTCGCTCGGATTTGGTTTGGAGGATTGGGTGCAAGTCAAAGTTTGAAGAAACCAACCCCTTTAGGGAATTTAGGCAAAACCTTGGTTTATACATAACTTTTCCCAGTAGTAGCTCGAGATACCATCTATAGGAACCCCCTCGAGGGTCCCTAGTCCTAAACAGTTATCCAAATGTTAGCTTGTTGTTCGAGCAACCTCCCATTAAAAATACCATCTCTAGGAACCCAGTAAAGGGTCCTCAATCCTGAACAGTCGCTCAAAAGATGAACTTCTAAAAGTCTACAAACACCATAAGTTGTTCGAAGAAGTCATTAGTCAAACAACCTTCAAATTGAGGAATTAATTTTTAATTGATGTGACAGCACATCCCTCTCAGGTTATTGTTTACCAACTTTTTAACGTCAGGATGTTTGACATTCCGGAACTCGATAAAACAACACTCAAGTAAAGATATTCCAAGGATGGTAGGTCCATAGCTGGCACATCACGTCTTATGTAATGCGTTCACAACTCTAAATAGTCTAAACAGTGTTCCCGCCAAAGTATCATGTCCGGATCATTTAATGCAATATATTTGGAATTCAACGCACAAGATTATTATCATCAAGAGGGGTAAAAATGCATAAATATAGGAAGTTCATTGGGATAATCTTCCTGTCCTATAAATACCTCCAACATAACACTATTTAAGGATCGCACTTTTTCGGGCTTAGAATTACTGCAGATATATTCCCATACAAGAGAGTTTATTGTGAGAACACTTATTAGGAGACTAATATTATTTATTCCATCTGTGTTTAAGGTTACTGCATTGCCTTTATTGCCTCAAAGGTTCTTGTACCCAATCCCTCCGTCCAAGTCAACTGTGGGATCTCTCTCACTGATTGTTTTGATATAGCATTTATGTTGAAAGAAAACATTTAATACATGAGTTTTGTATATTGAATGTGACGACTTGAGACTAGAATTTATTATTATCATGGATTGTTCTAAGGCTATAATTACTATCTTGATAAGGGGTTAATTAGGGGTTATGACTCCCTTCACATTAATATGATTTCAAGAACTCGCCTCTTACAAAATAAATGCGGGTAAAATCCCACTCATACTCGTATACCATACGATTCTCCTGTAGTAGCCTCAGAAACACTATCCTCATACTCCCTTATAATGATGTTGGGACGTACTTTACCTCAAACTTGACCCAAAATTGTTTTATGGTCATCCTCCTCCTCTCCTTATCAATGGTGGTTAACTCCCACAACTAAAGTTCATACCCAACTATCTTAAAAATAGATAACAGGTTATTATGAACCTCTGAGCACTCTACTAGATGTAGGTGCGTCTTGATGTCTTTCCTCCACTGTAGGAAAATAATAGGGTCTGTAGATCCTACAAATAATTTATTTTATTAGCCGATACAAGTTGATTAAGAGAAAAATTAATTAGTAATTAGTTAAGTGTGTCTCTGCACTACAAGAAACTACTTTACGATCAGTGGGACCCAATTTTAAGGGAGTAATCCAAAAAATGAAATCCCCAGAACCTAGTCCCTGACCATTCTATAGAAGCCCGTAGTAACAAGTCACTTAAAATATTTAATTAGTGCATTATCGTGTATTATATCAATTTTTCAAAAGTGATAATTCACGTAGCACATATACAAATCACATAACAATATATATAAATATTCAAAGTGACATATCACATGTCACGAGAAACAAATAAATAACTAACAACACAATTTAAATAAATGCACAGAAAATGATATGAAAAAATATGAGGAAAAAAAAGAAAAATGAAAGCAATAAAAAAGTAGTTTTCTAAACCAAGTATCGAAAATGGGGAGGACTTTCAAATATTTTCTCAAAGCTATATCAATTGTATTTCCATCATAAAAATGGCGAGATTATTAAAACAAAAGTATTTTCAAGTATAAAAATTTTGTATGACAACAATCCAATTAATATATGACACAACTTCATTATCATTTATGGAATGCCTTTTAGATGAAAATTTTCACTCAAGACATGATGATTCCTATCTCCAGGATTGTATCAACCAAGGAACGATGATCACAATATAATAATCACCCAACAAAGATACATGTGATCAAGCAATCCTTATGATAAAACAAGCAATATCCCAGTTATTAAAATAAATCAGTAGACCTCTTGACATAAAATAAAGATCATGATTCACAATCATGTCATGAAAAGAAATAATCATAAACCATAGCAAAAGTCAATATCATCATATCCACAAAAACATTAACCAAAGAATGAAAACACCAAGTCTTGATCATCATCCATACTCAAGCCATTATCCATTCTAAGATATTCATATCCAAAGAAATAATAGTAATATCCATGCATACTCAATAATTAGATGTTCACTTCATTGATGGAAACATCGACTTATTAGTATAGTTCAATTCAATCATCTCACCGTCAAGGATCAATGCAATTCATTTCATAAAGCTCATGGTCATCGTAATCAACTTGAAGAAGAATCATATGTTCCATACAATCAAGAGTAGTGATCATCTCCAGAACACCTCCTAGAGATTTGACAAATTAGGGAATGATTGTAATAGTGTAAATGAACTTATATGATATTGTACTTTCTCAAACTAACTACAAAAACCTTCCCCAAATAAAAAACAAAGACAAAATTGCCTAGAAATTAAGTCAGGCACTTTAAGTCGACTCAAAGTGAGTTCAAGTCAACTTAAATTGTCGAGGAGGATCTGCCTCGGAATTGGTTTCTAGAAAAATGGTTTTGGAAAATTTTAAAAGTCTACTTGGGACTTTATGTCGACTCAAAGTAATTTGAGTCAAGTTAAAGTTCCTAGGTGACCAAAATTTCGACGGCTAGTTTACAACCAAGCCATGTATGGATACAAAAAATCCTTTGATGCTGTCATTGCTTTGAAAAAAAGAGGTCTTTTTATTTCTAAAGATAACTCATAGTATTCAAAGAATAACTATTCCTTTTGAAAAACAGAAAAAAAGGACCTAATAAAGAGTGTCTGTGATATCAGAAAGATCATTTCACATCTTGTAAAGAGGAAAACTAAACTTTTGAAAAATGTCATAATCATCTAAAAATGAAAAAAAATAACTTTTGCATGATTTGTAAACAGAATGATCACACATATATTGATTATAAATTTCAGTCATCGAATGTTCATTACACATATTATGCTAAAAATAATTATACTTTTGAGTTTTGTATAATAAGGAAAAGAAATTTTATGAGTATAAATAATGGAGATCGTCATACTCATTCACTAACAAACAAAGACCCAAACTCAAAGGATACCGAAAAGGAGTGTTTGTTCGTCATATTGTGTAGGTACTCTAAGAATGCCAAAAAGAACTTATGCCCAAGAAAGGAAAGAAAGAGCTTGAACAAGTAATAAATGGTATGTAAGGATAAGAGACGCACATGATGAAAAAGAAATAAGACAAATAGTGATGAGAGATAAAAGGTTTGATGAGGTCCTAAGGATATGAAGGAATCTCAAAAGGGGTAAAAATTAACCTCTATTATCAAATTTCTATTTATTTAACCATACAAGTAAAACTAAAACACATGATGCATATAACCTTTAGGAAACTCTAAACATCAATCTCAATTCAACCATCATAATAACACTTATAAAATATAATCAAGTTTGACGAAATTGGTTATTGAAATATTCATCACATCTCAACTAATAACAACACGTTTGGAAAATGTCAACAAAGTGAAAATTTGTGAAAATGCATGACCAAAATCAAATTGAGAAAGTTACACCATATATATTACCAACAACTTGAAAATTAAAATATACAAAAGTTAAGTGACACATATTTTGGAAACATGGTTTAAGGGTGAAATTTTTTGGGAGAGTATATTTAAAAAAAAATATTGATATATATATATATATATATATATATATATATATATATATATATATATATATATATATTAAAGTAATTGGATGTAAAATGGATGTTGAAAATGATTATTGAGAAAATTTCCAAATCGAGGAAATTTGTATGCATTGAATTTATTCTGTTTTTAAGCAAATTTGTTTGAGTCATATGTTAGGTCTTGAGTTGTGTGACTTTAAGCCTATGATGTGTGATTGATGACAATGAAGAAAAGTTAAAGTGCCATCGAGGATACATTGGGTTATATATGGAGTTTTCAACTTCAAGATCTGGGGGATCTTAATGAAGGTATGAATACACACACACACACACACACACACACACACACACACACACACATACATACACACACACACACACACACACACACACACACACATATATATATATATATATATATATATATATATATATATATATTTGAGCCCTGCATACGCTTGAGTGTTATTTTATAAAATGTTTTTGAGGCAGTTTCCATAAAAGAAAAAATGTTTTTTATTTAATTCGTTCAAACGAGTTTCCTATGTTCATTCGAATGAGTTTATAGTGTCATTCAAATGAGATATATGGTTATGTTCAAATGAGCTTCAAATAAGGTCTCACTATTTACATAGAAAAGTTTGTCTGAAGGTCGTTCGATACTCATTCAAACGAGTTTGCTATTGTCGTTCGAATGAGGTTAAGTTTTGTTCAAACGAGAATGCATACTTCATTCAAACGAACCGAATGAGTTTTATCAAAAAATGTGTCACCTCAAAAAACATGTTTTTTGTAATTTCTTAGGTCTAGAAATTGTTTTCAAAGAGGGTTTTTGCGAAAAATATTTCAAACTTATATCTTGTTCCTCCCAAACCCTGGTTTACATCCAAGTTTGAGATCCGAGAAATCAACATCTATATGTATGTTTGTGATCTCTTCTATGTTGCACCATACTATTTTTCTCTTCATACTGTGAGCATTTCGAGTGGTGGAGACCGTTTTTGTGTTAAGTGGGAGCTGGACTGGTCACGAGATTAAAGATTGATGGGATACCGAGACGTAGAAATGTGACTGCATTGTGTGGCTATCAAAACGTGTCTCATGATGCAAGATATCATCCATAGATATATTCAGTCTAGTTTCTATATTTTCATAACAATGGTGAGATAAAACAACATAATAGATAGCAGAAGAGATTAGAGGTAAAGATAAGACACAGTTATAAATGGTTCGGCCTGGGCCTACGTTCATTCTGAAAAGAGTAAATAATTTCACTAAGTATTATGGTTGGAAGACATTTATATTGTTTACAAGCTCTCTGTGCTTTCTCTCTCTATATAGAGTAGGGTTTTAAGAGTTTGATCCTTGTAGAAAGATCTAATAAGATCCTTTTATCTCCTCAAGGGTGCGCAGTATCACCACATGAATGCGATCCGTGTGTAGTGAGATCAAGTAGCTAGTAAGAGTGTGACACCTATAGAATGAGGTGTGCAATTCATGATGACCAAATATTCCCTTCATGTCATGGTTGATAAATTATAACGATACTGGTCATGTGTGCCAATAATACTGTTGTCACATTTTCCATGTGCATATGCTGTGTTTGAGGCTAAGAGTCTCGACTGGCCGAGACTAGTGAAGCATTGAACGTCGAGGATGGAGTCGAAACAAGACTGACTCCATTTCTGGCGTGTATGGATGATGGCGAGGTCTTGGCCTTCTGAAGCTATCCGAGGATGACACTATTGGTTCGAGACTACGCTTATTTTATTGCAAGGCCGAAAATATGCATAGTCGTTAATGAAGGTAGTAAAATAATGAGATATTCTCGGAGGTTGAGATTATCCAGTACAACATAGTGGATGAGGATTCCAGTACCATGATGAGTCTAAGGTAGTCTATGGGGGGACATTCTATCACAGAGGGTCTCGTCTAGATGAGACTAAACTTATGTTTATCAATCATACCTAGACCTTAGTCTTCAATTTTAATGGGAGGCTAAGGTCTAAATTCCCCTTGCTTCATGAGTGGTTGGATGTGATATCAATATCAGCGCAATCATATGATAGTAGTGGGAAAACCTATTTGCAGGGACATCATTTCAGTTCTTGGAGTGGATACGTGTCAGTTGGTGTGTGTCTTTGCATGTGGCCTAAGTGGCTATGTAGTAAAACATCACTTCAAGTGACGCATCACAATGATGAGTTCTTTGGATTTTGTGCACACACCAGGCGGTTCAAATCAGCCTAAAACCCCCCATTTCTATTTCTTCTCTCATTTTCCTTTGGCGTTTCCTAGAACTCCAACCTCTATTTTCTCTCTCTAAGCTTTTTCCCTTCTGGCGGTCATTTCGTCCAGTTACAAAGTTCTTTTCCTCCTCCGGTCTTCTTCCTCTTTCTAGGAACCCCTCTTCCTAGTAAATTTCTATTTTCCAGTTTGCATTCTCGAGATTTCTCTGTTTCTTCATTTTTTTGGTGAAAAAGGTTTTTTCGACCACCATTCCAGGTGGTTTATAGATTAAATTGTAGTGGTTTTGGGGAAAAAATAGAGTTTAGGCCTTGTTTTTAGATTGAGATTCACTGATTTTGGGGCTTTCTGGGTTTAGGATTAGTTTCTCAGTGAGCTTTTTTATTGAAGCTTGATGGAGTTGTTCTTGGTGTTCTTAACCGATTCATTTAAAAAAAATTAAGTTCCCCTGTTTGATCTTTAGTTAAAACAATAAAAAACCTTATTTATGTTTTTTTCATATATGTAGACTTATCGAGTTAGGAGAAGAGTTACCTCACCTCCGTGAGCGCATTAGACAAGAGATCAATAGGGACGAGGCTCAGGCTAAATGAAAAGTTGAAGCCAAGACTCAACTTCCTCTCACCCCTGTCCCATTTGATATAGTACGTCCACTACCACTTCTGACTTATCCAAGTTTAGGTGAGCCTAGAGTTGTCATTTCCATCAGTGACACTCTATCTCATTCGTTCTCTGAAGACTCTTTATCCTTTTCATCCTCCAAGGGATACAACCCTTCTCATATTGCGAACTATCGTGTGAGATGAGAGAAATCTTAGGCTAACTCCTTTGAGGAATATGGAGAGTCCCCATCGATCGTCGGGATAAGGGTGGTATAGTCGAGTCCAGTCATCATGGCCATATCATGACTTTTGCTCGTTAATTGGGGGACTCTAAGCCTTAGATGCATGAATTTTTTTTACGACGATCCATAATTTGAAGTAGCTGTCAATATGCCCCTAATGGCAGTGCCCATATCGAACATGAGTGAGGTCAAGTTTAGTAATAGTTATCCTTGTGGCAAAGCTCTTGTCATTGAATAGGATGAAGAATAATATGAATACACCTTGGACACAAGTGTATCCTCGATATTCCACTATAACGTCAGTGAGACTAACGTGATAATTTGAAGACACATCTATGATGACAAATCTTCTATTTACATCAGGGTTCCCTCAGAGACTGAGCGTGTATTTGAAGGTAAGGTTGAGGGGGAGGTTTTTGTTTATGAACAGATGTTCAAGGTTTATTTCCATCCTATCATTCATTCATCTATCCGATCCATCCTTACATCCATCGGTTGGGATCTTTCCCAACTTACTCCAAATGCCTAGAGGATCCTTATTAGAGTTTCTCAATTTTAGAGGATTGCCTTCAAGGAGGGCATCCCAATTCATGCATTTTAGGATTATTATACTTTGGTCAGGAATGAAAGCTTCCCCTTGATATTATCACTTTGTATCTCATCATTCAGACTAAAAACTCGTCCATATCGACTAGACTTCCAACCATGATGAAAAGTACTAATATTTCTTCATCTCGAGAGACTAGTAATTTGGATGAGAACATACATATACCAAGTGCGTGTTTAAGGAGGTCTCATAGTTTTTGAGGATTTGATGGCTCGAATTTTTCGTACACTAGAATGGGGTGGACCCCCTAAATGGACTTGGTAAGGATTTTTCTTTAATTTTTAAAGTTTACTATTGTCTAATTTTTCTTTGACTTTAGTCAGGACAATACTAACTCATGTATTATTTTTTGCAGATCATCCAAAAGTAGTACCGGACTTTGTGTGGGAGATGGTATCCCCTACGACCAACAATATCTTACCCCATCTTTAGGGAATTTTTTTTGCGTCGACCTAGACTTGGCAAAAGTCTTCAACTACTGGACCCCCTATTGTTGAGGGGTAAAAAAAGAGGAAGGACGTCCCTGAAGGTACCTCTGCTAACTCCCCTCCCCATAAGAAGAATAATGATGCCCATCTAAGGCAGGCAAATGACACCCTTTGCCAAAAAGGGATGATACTTCAACAGTCGTGCATCTAGCCCAGCTAGAGATAAATGTTGACTCTTTTCTAGGAACCAGTTGAGGGGCGGAGAGGCATAACTTCCATTGTCCGTGAGTGCCATAATCGTTATTTTAATGCTCAAAACCCCTCTCGACTCTTCAATTTTGCGCACCATGGGGCCACCCAGGTAAAGGTTTTTTTCTTCTTGATATCTCATTTGATTCTTAAGTCTTGTATTGTCATATGTTAACTCATCCTCTAATGTTGCAATTTGTCATAGCCCTCCAAAACATTCAACTCTGGGCAGTCGAGGTTGATAAAAAGGTGAAAGCAATTGAAAATGCTCAATTAGAGGCTAATAACCTGAAATGACAACTTACCAATCTGAAGGTCGAATACGACACGAAGGCCTGGGAGAAGAGAGCCCACCACAAAAAGAGAATGTAAAACATAAAGTGGAACTCCTTGCAAATATTAAGAATTTGGAGAAAAAGATCAAAGGCCAGGCAGATGGTGAAGCTGAGAAGCTCGGAGCGGTGATTGAGAAATCTGCGGTCGACTATAAAGAATCGAAGGAATTTTTTGGTTTATCTATCCAATTCAAGGAGGAAGGAGCCAAAATTGTCTTCCATCGAGTATCCAACCAGCATTCTAAGCTGGTGGCCAATGGCCATCAATTGGCCGAGATAATAAAATCTTTCAACTCTGCAGACCCAGAGAGTGTCGAAGCTTTTCAACAAATCCATGTCGAGGTTGAGACTATGGATGTTGGTGCTGGAGAGGCTTAGACAACAGTTATGGAGCATGAGGCTATTAAAAGGATGGCAACACAACTGCTCAGGACTAGAATTCAGTTGGGCCTACTATAATGGAGCCCACGATCATCGACACTTAAACGAGATTTCTTTATAGGTGACCGTATGTGGTCCTTCAAGCCCTTCTTTTGTATTTCATCAACTTTGAACTCCGAAAAATCTAGAATTTCTATCTATAATAACTTGTTTAACTTTTTCACCATTTTTTTCCCGTGGTATGATGCCAATTTTTTCAAGTGTAGTGTCTGAATTGAACATCCAGTGTTCTATTAACACTTTGCACTACAAGCTTCCATATTTGATGCCTAATGTCATCTCACCAAATTAATGATGTTTAGCAAACTATTTTCAAGAAATTTAGCTCCTCTCAGTGTTTTTGTAGTGACTTCTCAGAGCCAAGACTCCTTAGTCACTCTCGTACCGTCTAGAGAGATTTTTATTTATTCACCTGTGATACCCTGCCTTCTAAAATAACGGGTGACCAACCCTCTACTAAAATAAAATAGAATTTTCAGATTGGCTCGTTGTTAGCATCACTATTGAAAATAAAATTAATTACTAATACCCTATTAAAATCGGTGTCAAATTTTAAAACTTATTAACTTACCAAAATAAAACTTCCATTCGTACAACAAATCATTCTAATAAATAAAATAACCATTCACCACGATAATCAACTGAATGCTGAATAAATGTAATAATCCAAAATAATCGAATAACACTCGATAAAAATCGAATACAACAATCCATCTGAAATGAAATGAAATAAGTCTAAATAAATAAACAATGTATAATAGTGGGCGACATGCCCAAATAAACTGAATTGAGAATCCTATCTAGAATTCCAAGATAGATGCGTTTAAGAAATTCTTGCAAGCATCCGCAATTGCTGTAGCTCAATAAGACTGGAAGGAATGATAATGCCCAGTGTCCTTGTGGTTGGGTACCTAAAAGGTTTTTGAAAATATTTTGATACGAGTCAGAGCCCAAAAACCATTTGAAAATATTTTGCAAGTGTTTAAAATATAAAAATAAATATGCATTATAAGTGTTCATATTTAAATCGGTGTCACACTCCCATAAGATAATCCTCAACCCTCATAAATGAGGTTAGAGATTCTGAATTCCTTCTTGGTGATCCTTCTTGCACAAGAATCCTAGCCCGAAATTCTCCCAATCTCTCCCCGGAATGACCTTCTTGAGTTTCTCTTGAGTTCTCACTTCTCTTTCTCCTCTCTCTCAAGCGTAGGTATTTTAGAATGATGGAATGGTTGTTCCCATATCTCCCTAATCCCGAAATTATCCTTAGGGTTCAGTATAAAATGACCAGAACGCCTCTATACGGGTCCTAATTATTCTAAAAAAAATTGAAACCTAATTACCACCCCGAGTACCTAATTTTGACCATCAGACCCATCCCGGATCATCCGTGCACTTGAAATCATCATTCGAGTCACCTAACATCAATTTAACATCTCATTTACACAACCCCACACGCACGTCTCAAATGAGCTACCGTCAAAACTCGTCTCTTTTTACTCACTTATGACGTAATAACATTTGACATACTTTTATTTACCTATCATATTAGTAAATGTATTTGGACATAAATATTAATCCTTTTTCTCGCTAATTAATATTTATTTAATAATCATTATTTCATATTTTTCTTAAATTACGTGCACATATGTTATTTAAATGATCAAAAAAATAAATCCTTAGAAATACGGGGTGTTACATACTTACCATTACAAAGAAATTTTGTCCCCAAAATTTGGGCATACCTGGCATAAAGAGCTTGGTATATTTCTCTCGCATGTCATTCTCCTGCTCCCATGTCGACTCGTTGACATTATGGTGCCCCCACTAAACACAAACCAATGGCACCACCTTAGAATGAACGTTATGCTCACTATGATCCAGAATAGCAACCGATCTATCCTACTATGTGATATTAGGCTGCAAATCAATCTCCTCCAGCGGGATGTGCCAATATGCCATCTTACTCCTTTAATATGTTTTCAATAGACACATGAAACACGTCGTGAATCATCCGCAGATGCCCTGGGAGGGCGAGCCTATGCACAACTGGCCCTATCCTCTCAATGATCGCGAATGGGACCACATAACTCGGGGCTAGATATCCCTTCTTCCCAAATTGAATAACTCCTTTCATAGCTGACATCCGCAAAAATACCTAGTCACCCACATCTACCTCCACGTGCCTCCTATCAGCATTTGCGTAACTCTTTTGCCTATCCTGAGTTATCTGTATACGACCCCAAATGAGCTTGATATTGGTTAAAGTATCCTATATCATCTCAGGTTCAAGAAGATTCTTATCCCCCACATCTAATAACAAGCGGGAGAATGAAAAGGTTGGCTATACAATGCCTCAAAAGGCACCATGCCGATAGTGAATTGGTAAGAATTATTATAGATGAACTCTACTAGTGGAAGGTACTGCTCCTAGCCTCACCTAAAATCCAGTATACACATCCTGAGCATATCCTCGAGCATCTGATTTACCCTCTTAGTCTGCCCACCAGTTTGAAGATTGTTAGTTGTACTCAACTGCAATTCAGTCCCCATCGATTCCAGAAAATTATGCCAAAAATGGTACACAAAGTTCTTGTCTTGTTCAGACACAATATTAATTGGTACACAATGTAATCGCACTATCTCAGCTATAAAGAGCTGGGCATACTATCCCGTCGTATAATTAGTCTGAACTGGCAAAAAGTGGGACACCTTGGTCAGACGATCCACAATGGCCCATATGGAATTGTGACTCCTATTTGACATTGGTAGCCTTGTAATGAAGTCTATCGGTATACTATCCCACTTATAAACTTGATGTGGCCATCCCCGGATATATCCCCCCTCGCGGTGTAGGGGGAGAGGGTCCCTCTAGGCCTCGCGCATCCCTCTCGGGAGCGCTTTAGTCGACGTCGATGAATGAGGTGAAAAATGTAGAGAGATAGAGTTGCCAGTCTATTTTACTCAAAACAGACAAAAGAAAAGGGAGCCATCTCAAAGGATAGCATCCAAAGACATACTGATACATACGAAACCAAAATGATTCGAAAAGGGTCTGGAGGCTACGTTACAAAATGGGAAGGTGTTAGGCACCCATTCTGCCCTTAAGGTCTGTCATGGGTTGTTGTTGTTTTCCTTTATTTTCCTCTTGATATGTGTGCATGTGTATACGTAGCGGAGATAGGAATCATCTACTTGCATCATGGAAGAGATAAAGCGAGTCATCCATAGGAATGTTTTCAAAAAATAATATTAGAAAATAGATTTATGCCATTATCCTAGCATCGATCATTATAAAGGAATGATAACGCATGTGGAATAATACGCCACTAAGAACAAATATGTGTATATGTAAATATATAGAATCTAAGAGAGTTAAGTGTAAAGAACATGGAAAAGTAGGGAAAAAAATAGGATAATGACTCAAGTCTCAAGTTTTACCCCGAGAGGCTTACGTAGCCTATAGAGGCATCAAAGTCCATGTAGTTTGTATGAAAAATGAGGGGCGGGGTTTATCCCATAAATCCAACGGGGGGACGTCTCTTGGAATTTATGAGCAAATCCTCTTTTTCTTATTTTTTTTGAGTTTTTATTTATATGAAAATAAGAGATGTGAAATAATACTAGATAAAAATTATATTATGATATGTGATGAGAGAATAAAATTCTAAGTAATAAAACAAGTTAATGCAAATTTATGAGAATTTAAGGAGAGAGTTGAAAGAGTTCGACCTTCTTTGAGATCTTAAGCTTGATCTTGGATGTTGGAGAGCAGCCCTTGCACTTGGATGATGATGGAGGGTACTTAATTCACAAATTTAATGAAAAGGATGATGAAAAGTGAAGGTTGGAAAGGGATTTGGATGTGGAAATCACACTGACTTCGAGAGAGGTTTTCTGGATTCATTGAGAGTGATGTATTTCAGATCTGAGCTCCCTTTCCAATGAGCTCAAGCCCTCCTTTTTATAGGCCCAGGTCATTATTGATCAGCATAGTCCGGGTCCTATCAATTGGCAGGTGCGTTTAGGCACATTGTCGTAGGCAGGGTCTGAGACCTGCCCTTTGGCAGTCTCTTTCAGGCTCCTTAGGAAAATCGGTCGTAGAGCGCAAATCGTTGTTCAGAATCATACACGGGGAAAACCATTGGAAAGATAATTCAGAGAACTTCAAAATCCCTTTGGACCGCTCTCGGGTTTGAGAGTTGGCTTTATGTCAAATGTGGCTCTAAAGTGATCATCAGTCCTTTAGACGGGGAAACTTCAGACGCAAACGGATCGTTCATTCGTATGGTAAGTCATAATCGTGCACGGGGTGGATTGTTGGAAAAGTTAGGATATGTACTTCGACATTCCAAAGAGTTTGACCCAGTTTGGGGAGTTGACTTTGGTCAATCGGGCCCTGGAAGCATTTGATGACCTCTTGGAATAAAACGGATCATTCGTCCGTACCGTAAGTTAGAATCATGCACGGGGTGGATCGTTGGAAAGGGGTTTCAGTTCACTTTGAAGATTTATTCACTCTCAGTCGATATGAAGAGTTGTCTTTGGTCAAACGGAGCTCGGGAGCCCCTGGTGGCCTCCTGATCGAGTTTCGGGGGAAATGAGTCATTCATCCGCATGGTAAGTCAGAATCGCGCACGGAATGGACCGTTGGAAAGGGTATTTTGTGACCTTCAAAAATTCATTTAGTCTCAATCAATTGAAAAGTTTGACTTTTTGGTGAAATGGAGCCTGGGAGTGTCCGATGACCTCTAGGTCAGTATTCGGGGTATGACTTGGGTTTACAATGATGAAGGGAGGTGCTAGGGACGTAAGGAGAGGTTAGGGGGTATTAGAATGGGGTGTATATACTTGAATATCCAATGGTTGTAACATATCGATTGGACTCTGATGGTCTATCTTCACTAATTGACAAGTGGCACACTGCGAAACAAACTCAGTTATGTCTTACTTTATTCCATCCCACCAATACTGTCTGCACATGTCCTAGTACATATTATCCCCACCATAATGTACGCAAAATAGTGACGCATGAGACTCTGTCCTAACATTATGTCACAAGTCCCCAACTTCTAGGACTATAAGCCTCCCATTGAAGTGTAAGACTTACTCAGAACTGATCGAGTAAGACTCTGCCCCTTTCCTAATAACTGACTTAACCATTCCTTGAAAAATTGATCCATGGCATGTGCCTTCACAGCCCGTATAATGATCTCAGGTGTTATAGTCAACACTTCCATACATGCCTTGGAAACTATGTCATCCTGTCGAAGCTCACTCAACTTTGCTTTCCAGACCGCCACTAACTCCCCCACAGGCCTTTGTCTCAACACGTTTGCCACCACATTAGCCTTCCCCAGGTGGTACTCAATGTCAAACTTAAAGTCCTTCACTAACTCCAACCATCTACGATGTCGCATATTGAGACCCTTTTAAGTGAACAGATGCTGCAGTGACTTATGATCCATGAACAGACTAAATTTCTCCCCCAGGATATAGTGCCTCCAAATCATCAATGTAAAAACTACCACTGCTAGATCCAAATCTTGCGTCGAGTAGTTACTCTCATAGGGCTTAATCTTGCGATAATCATAAGCTATATCCTGATCCTCCTGCTATAGCATACCCCTAAATCCATGCAAGAAAGCATATGTAAATAAAAAGTACTCCACTCCTCCCCGAGGTAGTGCAAGCATAGGTGCTGAAGTCAGTTTGTCCTATAGCTCATCAAGAGGTATCTGACCGTAATCATTCCACACAAACAACACCCCCTTGCGAGTCAGATTGGTCAATGGACCCGTAATCTTTGAAGGCCCTTTAATAAAATGGCAATAATGCCATGCCATTCTGAAGAAGCTATGGATCTCTGTAGGTGTTCTGGGCTGACCCCACTCCCTCACCACTGCAGCCTTACTTGGGTCCACTGAAATGAATTTCTCAAACATAATATGACCCAAGAAATTCACCTCATGCAACTAAAACGCACACTTCTCAAACTTAGCATACAAATGATGTTCTTGTAACGTTTGTAGAACCATACGCAAATGCATTGCATGATCGCCATAAGTCCAAGAATAAACCAGAATATCATATATGAACACAATTATGAATTGGTTTAAAAAGTATCTGAACACCATGTTCATGAGATCCATGAATATTGATAGAGCATTGATTAGCCCAAATGACATAACCCTAAACTCATATAACTCATACCGCATTAGGAATGTTGTCTTAGGGACATCTTTCTCCCTAATACGTAACCAATGATATCCTGATCTCAAGCCTATCTTTGAAAAGTAGGATGCTACTCTCAATTGGCCTAACAAGTCATCATTATAGGGAAAAGGATATTTATTTTGGATTGTTACATTATTTTAACTCTCTGTAGTCAACACACAACCTCAATGATCCATATCTTTTCTTCACAAATAATACTGGAGTACTCCACGATGATGTACTCTAATGGATGAAACCCAACCCTACGAGCTACTGAATCTGTTCTCTCAACTCGTGCATCTCCAAAGGAGCCATGCGATAGGGTGCACGAGATTTAGGTCTAACATAACCAAATATGACAAACTCCATCTCTCTGCTTGGCGGTAAACCCGGTATCTCTTGAAAGACATCCACAAACTCCCTAACCATTGGAATTGAGTCCAATGAGATAAACACCTCCTCTAAGGTCTCCTCCTCAATATAGTAAAGGTGAATTTTCGACCCTCTCTTAGTAAGAGGCATGGCCACTAAAAATATCTACTATCCCGGAGTAGTAAACACAATAATCCAACTAAAATTATCCACCATCGCCCTAAACCCTACCAACTAGTCTATTCCAAGAATGACATCATATCCAGTCATATCTAATAGTAGTAAGTCAGCTTCCAAGAACAATATCCTAACATCTATCCCCAATCCCTTATAGATAGAGTGAATAAGGGCCGCACTACCCAAAGGTGAATCGACACACATAATAATATTGTTCGCAGTCTCTAATAAGCTGATCGCACATGTAAATCTAGTAGAAATGAAAGAATACGATGCCCCGTATCAAATAATACCCAAACCATATTCCCATGGATAGGAAATGTACCCTCAATAGCTGGTGGCACTTGCAACACCTATGGAATCATCGCATTCTGGATATTTTAGACATGCCCATACTGTAATTGTCCTAGCTGCGGTGGCACTGCTGGATCTATTAGTGCTGTAGGTGGTAGATGGGCCTACTACCCCTACTAGGAACCCAGATACTACCCCTTGGCCTGCTGTGCAAAAGCTCTTCTCATACGGCTAGGCTCCCCAGAATTAAAGCATCGACCGGTGAAATCCCTCTACCACTGACCCTGCTCTCACTGTCGAGGCTGCCCTGGTCTTAGACCCTGATGGCCACCTTCGTTGTTCCCTTGGCCCTACTGGCCCGGAGGAAAATGTTATTATTGGCCCTGCCTAATCCTACTATAACCTGGTCTGAACCCCCTGCTCGAAATCACTAAACCGGATCCCCCTTCTAGGTATCCCCATCATGTTATCTACTAAACTATTATTGCGTTTCCCCACTGGCACCATTACCTCCCGTCTTTCCCTAATGGTTAGACTCTCCAACTTTTTTGCCTCCTTTCACATGGAAGTAGTGATCTTGATAGTGAAGAAGTGCGGCGTTGACGACCTTAGCATAAGTCTTCAATGCCGAATTACCCAGAAAATGTTGTTCATTCCTCCAATTGAGTTCATTCATAAACTTCAACATCTTTTTCTCCTCAGTGTTCACCTCGTCAGGCACAAAGTTTGCCAGATGGGCGAACCTCCTAATACTCAATCACAGTCCATACATTCTGTGCTACATCAATAAATCTCCTCCTTATCTCAATCTAAATATCGAATGGGAAAAACTTGCGATCAAACCATACCCAAAACTCTGCTATCATCATCATGTCCCTCTCCTCAGATGTGGTGATGGAATTCCACCACTATAGTGTTTCTCCCACTAACTTGAACGTATCTAGAATTTTCTTCTGAGTATCATTACACTCTACCATGTGAACATGATGCTGTATATCCTTCTTCCACTGACTGGTAGTAACCACGTCTATACTACCCATGTAGCTCTGGTGGAAGCCATTTCTAGAAGGCCTGCCAAACCCTCTACCACATCAATGTCCTCGAGTGGATATGGACGACCAGTGCCATCGGTTGTTGTAGCTGAGTATGCGGGAACTGTTGTTCCATGGTGGTCATGGCGGCACTAATAGCCTAAGAAACTATAGTGGCCACCTCTATGGTCGTCACTATCCTTTGTGGCACCTGTGGCACCTGTTGAGCCTCTCCCTCATTGACTGTCCTGGTGGCCTTAGCTGGCCATCCTCTTTTGTTGGAATCTGAAACCAAACTGAATTTGTATAAGTCAACAATTAATATAATTCATAACAGAAGAAGAACATAAATGCATAAGTATGAATGCAGAGTCCTAATAATAGGGCTTTATATTAAAGGACACTACGCTAAGATCATAAAAGGCACACAGATCTTACAGACACTAGAATCTAATGCTCTGATACCATCTCTGACACCCCGCCTATTAACATAACAGGTGGCAACCCTCAACTAAATTAAATAGATAGCTCATTCTTAGCATCACCATCAAAAATCAAATTAAGTACAAAAACCCTATTAAGCCCTATGTCAAATTTGTAATTCTTATTAACTTACTAAAATAAAACTTCCATTAATATACCAAACCATTCTAATAAATGAAATAACCAATCACCGCAATAATGAACGAATGCTGAATAAATGTAAAAATATAAAATAACCGAATAACACTCGGTAAAAATCCAATACAGTAATCCATTTGAACTGAATGAAATAATTCTAAATAAATAAATAATGTCTGATAGTGGGTGACATGCCCAAATAAATTGAACTGAGAATCCTATCTAGAACTACAAGATAGATGCATCAAAGAAATCCCTGAAGCAAAAACAACTACTACTGCACCGTCTCAATGGAATGAATGATCATGCCTAATGTCACTATGGATGGGCACTTAAAAGGTTTTGGAAAACATTTTGATATGGGTCGAAGCCCGAAAACTATTAATATTTTGCAAGAGTTTAAAATATAAAAATAAATATGTAATGTAAGCATTCATATTTAAACTGGTGTCACACTCCCATGAGATAAGCATCACCCCTCATCTATAGTACACACCTAAGACATGTATTTTAGAACCCTAGTTATGCTACCCTGCCTAAATAGTACCAACACTTATCTTAGCCCCATAGGCTAACCTTCTAAACAAACTGTGTTACCTTCATTTACTCTTTTCTTAAATTCTTATTTAGCTAACACATATACTAAATCGTTTTAATTCTCATCATTAACCGATGCATATAACTTCACACCAATTATTAATTCAACATTCACAGATTCATGTTATTCATCCATATATATATATATATATATATATATATATATATATATATATATATATATATATTATTTATCACGCTTATATATGTATATTCATATCACATCGCGTACACATAGATATACATCACTAATTAAATACGTATAATCGTATCCCCAGAGCTGAGACCTCATGGATGCATTCTGTAGCATGTTATTGGCTCCAGGTACATCACATACCATTTCTGGGCCAACGGGTCGAAATCTTGCCACCAAATGCAAATCGTAAACACATAATCAGAGGCGGTCATAGTCTTACATCCGTGGGTCATAACCATACCACATTATCCCACTAGAATCTAAACTCACGTGCAGTGGTTATGCGACAGACCTAAGACCTAGAAATCGATCCAACAATTGTTAGTCAATGCTAGGGTGGACCATCCGCGATGTGCAACCTCTAATGTTAGCATCCGTAGAGTAGGTATGTTTCACATATATCAATCACACACACACACACACACACACACACACACACACATATATATGATGCATTCTGTAGCATGTTATTGGCTCCAGGTACATCACATACCATTTCTGGGCCAACGGGTCGAAATCTTGCCACCAAATCCAAATCGTAAACACATAATCAGAGGCGGTCATAGTCTTACATCCGTGGGTCATAACCATACCACATTATCCCACTAGAATCTAAACTCACGTGCAGTGGTTATGCGACAGACCTAAGACCTAGAAATCGATCCAACAATTGTTAGTCAATGCTAGGGTGGACCATCCGCGATGTGCAACCTCTAATGTTAGCATCCGTAGAGTAGGTATGTTTCACATATATCAATCACACACACACACACACACACACACACACACACACACACACACATATATATATATATATATATATATATATATATATATATATATATATAATGTCTCTCTACCCTTATATATATGACTGGCTAAACATGCGTATGTCACTCGTAGCAGTAGCCCATGATCCCTGAGTCTAACCCGACTCCTGAATACATAAGTAGTCACTTACTTATAAGGTATTAACAATGTTATTATTATTCTGTATACTAAGCTATTCTTCTCTAGTCCGTATCCCAATTTTATCCGATTTTATTAATTAATTTTCGAGTATCGTTCATCCTTAACACCCATATTTCCATACCCAGAAATTTTTATTCCCAACTAACCCATAGTAATATAATGTTCTACATATTTCAATAAATCCTATGTTATGTCACATTACGAACTCCCTAAATTAATCTAGACTTAAAATAATCCACATAAAAATCCAAACAAACAAAGTAGGCCCAAACAGTAGCTTCGTATCGATTCGGCTTCCAAGCCCGAATCGATTCTCTTGTTGAATCGATTCGACCCCCAATGGTGAATCAATTAGATTCTAGGCAGAGTTTTGACCAACCTAAACGGGATTCATCATCTATCCATTAACCTAAACAATATACATAACCAATTTAACCCAAAGTTTATACTATCTATCATTTCTAAACATGATTATACTCATTTTCACATTTGAATTCATCTGATAACAATCTAATTCATGGGAATCAACACCGGTATTGAATAATTATGCACTTTCTTAATTCGACTTATAGATTCAAACAATTCTAAAACTAAATATTCAAAATCACACTTTTCTACCTGAATAAATCTCAAATTCTATATGGGCTCGTAAACCAATTATTCTTTTATAATTTTATTCATAATATCCCATTTTTACACATAAATCCCACCTCAAAAATCCATCTTTTTCACCAACTCTAATCTGAATTCAAACCGTAGCATAAATTATCAAATCAAGTTTAAACACTTTCCTTATGAGGTTAGAGATTCTGAATTCCTTCTTGGTGATCCTTCTTGCACAAGAATCCTAGCCTGAAATTGTCCCAATCTCTCTTCGGAATGACCTTCTTGAGTTTGTCTTGAGTTACCCCTTCTCTTTGCTCCTCTCTCTAGCCTAGGTATTCTAGAATGATGGAAATCACCCAACATATCTTATTATCCCCCTAATCCCTAAATTATGCTTAGGGTTCAGTATAAAATGACCCAAACGCCCCTACACGGGTCCTAATTAGTCTAAAAAAAACAAAAATTCGATTACCACGCTTGAGTACCTAATATTGACTATTCGACCCATCTTGGATCATTTATGCACTCTAAATCATCATCAAAGTTGCCTAACATCAATTTACTCTCTCATTCCCTAAACGACACCACACGCGCGTCTCGAATGAGATACCGTCAAATCTCGTCACTTTTTACTCACTTACGACATAATAACATTTGACAAATTTTTATTTACTTATCACATTATTAAATATATTTGCACATAAATTAATCCTTTTTCTCGCTAATTAATATTTATTTAATAATCATTATTTCTCATTTTTCCTAAATTATGTGCACACGTGTAATTTAAATGCTAAAAAATAAATACTCAAAAATACGGGGTGTTACATCAACATAATTTAATGATGTTCTAAATTTACCATATTCAAATGATTTCATTTGGTCTTTGGTACTAAAATGATGTTAAAGTACCTCCCTCCTCTAAGTGTTTATGGAGTGACTTCTCGGAGCCAAGACCTCTTAGTCACTCTTGTACCGTCGATAGAGAGTTTTAGTTATTCGCCATAATTGAATGATGTTATAAGTTTATCATATTCAAATGATTTTATTTGTTCTTTACCACTTAAATGATATTATAGGACCTCCTTCCTCTCAGTGTTTCTAGAGTGACTTCTCGGGCCCGAGACTTCCCAGTCATTCTCGTACGACCAAGAAAGAGTTTTAGTTATTCACCATAAGTGATTGATGTTCTTAGTTTCCCATATTCAAATTATTTTATGTGGTCTTAACCAATAAAATAATGTTAAAGGACCTCCCACCTCTCTGTTTTTCTCAAGTGACTTCTCAGAGCCGAGACTCCCCAGTCACTCTCATATCGTCAAGAGATATTTTTAGCTATTCACCATAATTAAATGATGTTTTAGCAACTATTAGAAACATAAACTAAACGAAAGGAAAAGATGAGACAACACTTGTATAATTCACATTAAACTTCATTCCCTTTTAGATACAACTTGTATGGTTGCCTCTTAGCTATGGAATTAAAATAAACACAAAGTAGAATTTAATTGAACATAAAATCGATAGACTACTGATGATATACTTTTAAGTGGTTCGCATTCCAAGGATTAGAATTGGTTCACCCTCAAGATTCTCCAGCCGATACGTGCTCGTGATGACCTCCTCTGTAACCCTATAAGGCCCGTGCCAATTAGGGTGAAGTTGGTTGCCCTTTTTATGACATTTTTAAGTATAAGTTCTCCCACTACAATAGGTCAGGACTTTACTCTCTTATTATAAAACTTGGCAGCTCTTTGCTGGTAGGTCGATTCTCTAACAAAATCATTTTCTCGTATCTCTTTTATAACATCCAAGTCAAGACTTATTTATTCAAGGTTAGCCTATGGGTCATAAATTTAAACCCTATGGCTCTGTAACCCAATATACATTGGGATTACATCTTCGAACTCATAGGCTAACATGAAAGGCATTTACCTTGTCGGATTCCTCTCTCTTGTTTTGTACACCCATAAGACACCATATAACTCATCAAACCATATCCCCTTAGCATATTTTATCTTCTTCTTTATACCATACAATATATTCCTATTTGTTACCTATATTTTCCCAATGGGTGGAGGTCAACCGGGTGAAGAATTGAATTACTTAATGTTGACTACAATACGCCTCCAGAGATTTATTCTTGAACTGATTTCCATTATCTGATATTAGGAGATTGGAGAGGCCTTATAGACATATGGTGTAACTCTAAATAAATTTGAAGGACTTTTCCTTAGTGATTGTTATCATTTCATCGGCTTCCACCCATTTGGAAAAATAGTCAATCGCAATAATTATAAATATGAAATTTCTCTTTTCCCTAGGCAGAGAGACATATAGGTATATTACCCACATCGTAAAGGGATAAGTAGATGATATTGGGGAGAGTGGTTGGTGTGGTTGATGAGTGATGCTTGAAAATTGCTGACATTTATCACACTTCTGAACGTATTCTGTCGAGTCTTTGGCGTGACTCGGCCAAAAAATAGTCATGGGTGGCGATCCTTTTGGCCAAGGATCATCTACCTATATGACTTACGCATGATCCTTTGTGTATATCTCAAAGAACATAACTTACCTCGTTGGGGTGCACACATCGAAGAAGTGGAAGCAAGAATCCCCTTTTATAGAGCACATTGCCTATAATGGTTAATTTCACCGCGCGATATCGTATTTTTCTCCTTTCGTATTTAGTCTCTAATAACTTTTTATCCCTGATATAATCAATAATCGAGTCCATCCAAGATCCTCCCAGATTCAATTTAAACAAATATCCATTCCAATCTCTTTTAATTTAATACTCGGCTTGAATAGAATCTCATCCGGGCCAGATCGTCTAATCTCCATTCTAGTGGCCGACACTTGTCTTGATAATGCATTTTCTCTTCCATTTTAAGTCTTGGAATTCTATTCATATTGATCTCATCAAAATTCAGTAACATCTTCTTCACTCTGGCTAAGTACTTAGCCATTTTTTCATCGTTGGCCTCATAATTTCCCAGTACTTTATTAACAATTAGATGATAATCATTATCATTAATCATTTGGTCAACATTAAGGCTTTTGCCAGGGAGAGCTCTATAAGTAAAAATTCATATTCTGACTCATTATTTGATGCTTTAATATTATTTTATAAGTCAAACTCAATGTCGGTATCATCCTGGGCCAACAACATTAGCCCTGCACCGCTACCACTTTTGTATGACGAGCCAGCCACGAATAACTTCCAAAAAGGCCCCTCTTTGGGGAAAGTGCCTTAGTCTAAAATTCCTTTCTTAATCAAGAAGTTTTTTTTGTTACATATTCTATCTTTTCGGCTAGTGTTTCCTTGGCTATAGCATGTTTCTGGATGACGGTGTCATCTCAACCACTTCTACAACCTCTGAATCATTCTCAATATTCCATATAAAATCGTCTACAAAGTTTGCCAATACATGCCCTTTTATTTCACTTCTTGACTGATATACGATATCAAACTCACATAACTCGACCGACCAGGACATTGACTTGCCCAAGTTCTCAAGTTTATAAATGATCTACTAGAGTGTAGTATCGGTCAACACTACCATCGCATGGGTTTGGAAGTAGGGCTTCATCTTTCTTGATGTATGGATTAAGGCATATGTAATCTTTTATATCTTCAAATAGATAACCTCT
Organism: Sambucus nigra; assembly: GCA_949130495.1. Taxonomy (NCBI): domain Eukaryota; kingdom Viridiplantae; phylum Streptophyta; class Magnoliopsida; order Dipsacales; family Adoxaceae; genus Sambucus; species Sambucus nigra. Next base: position 581,174,903 of record OX422210.1, on the reverse strand, counting down.
ACCCCCTCAAGAGCTTTGTTGTTGAACTAGACAGGTTTCTGAACCCCATTATCATCTCGAACAAGGGTTGTGATAATGGCCGATTTAGAGACAACTAGATACAAATACGATTTTTCACCTTGAATCGGGTGAGCGAGGAGAATAAGAGAGATGAAATAGGCTTTTAAATCTTGAAATGACCTTTCACACTCTTCAACCCAAGTAAAAGCTTTCCTTAGGATTTTAAAAATGGCAAGAATTTATTCGTTGCTCTGGAAAAAAAATTATCCAAGGCAACTCCTCAGCCTATCAACCTTTGAATATCTTTTATCGCCTTCAGAGTTTTCATATCAATCAATGCTATAATTTTGGAGAGATTTTCTTCGATCCCACTTTAGTTGACGGTCAAGCCCAAGAAAATTCAAGCTCCGACACCGAACACACACTTTGCCTAATTTAACTTCATTTTGTATCTATCCATCGTGTAAAAAGTTTTTTCCATGTCATCCATGTGCTTTTTGTCCTTCAGGATTTTTATTAGCATGTCGTCTACATACCCCTTTATCATCTTTCCAATTTTATCTTCACACAATTTGTTGACCAACCTCTTATAGGTTTCCCCTACATTCTTCGGGTCGAACAACATCACCTCATAATAGTAGGTTCCTTTCTCTATAATAAAGGAAGTCTTCTCGGCATCATCATTGTGCATAAAAAATTGGTTGTATTCGGAATAAGCATCCATGAAGCTCATGAGCTCGTGAACTACTGCCACATCTACCATATGATCAATATGGGGTAGTGAGAAACTATCTTTCAGATAGGCCTTGTTGAGGTATATGAAGTCAACACACATTCTCCACTTCTCATTTTGTTTTAGCACATTAACAACATTAGACATCCATTCTAGGTATTAAACTTCTCTAATGAAGTTCACGGTCTATAATTTCCTGACTTCATCCTGAATGACATCATATCTATCCTTGGCAAACGGTGCACTGTCTTTGCTTCACTGGGTTGGACTTCTCATTTATATTTAGTTGATTACAAATGATATTAGGGTCAATCCTCGGCATATCATCATTAATCCAAGAAAATATGCTCTGCTAGCAACTTAATCAGCTCTTTTATTATTTCTGTCTTAAATGATGAGCTAATTTGGAGGATTTTTTAGGTTCGCCCTCATCAAGGATGATGGATTCTACCTCATCGGTGGGCTATCCCCTCTTAAGTTTTCTTTCATCCCTTAGGTCAAGGTTATCAATGTTGTAGGATATTGTATTCCTTTTATGAGCTTCCTTCTCTTCGACCGAGGTGATGTAACACTCGTTTTCCTCCACTTAATCACCTTACACTTGACCTACTTTATAAGGAGTCAGGAAATTCATCGTCTGGTGTACGGTGGAAGTCACAGCTTTAAATTCTTTAACTATTATTCTCCCTGAAATTGTGTTGTAAGCAAAAAAGATATGTTCGTCCATCATGAAGAAACTGATTTTCCTAGTTTGAAATTTCAGTCAGGTTCCCATGCACACATCCATCTCATAAACTCTGAGTGGGTTTAATTTCTCTCCACTAAATCTGATCAAGGGTTGATGATAAAGGAATAGTCTCTTTTTGCTCAGCTTCAGGCCCTTGAAATAGACCCAAAACATGACGTCTACCGAGCTTCCTTCGTCGACCAATATACGAGCCACGTTACAGACATGAACCCATATTGTAGGATCATCATTTGGGTCCAAAATCCCCTTGAAGTCTTGCCTTGAAAATCCCATTATGATATTTTCCATGTCAACTTTCTTGAGCTTGTCAGGCTTAGCTTCAATCTCAATCGAGTTAACCTCGACCCTCCTTCGTGTTATTTTGGCTTCGATCACATGAGACTTCTTATCGGTTGTCTCAGTACCTCCATTTTCCAATCCCATGCAGATCATTTTAACACCAAGAAAAATCACACATAAATTACTTTTGAGCGCGGGAAGTTTACTTGGAATATTAGGATCGTCCTCGCCATTGTCATCTGACACTTACTCGTTTTTTTTGTCCGTACTTCCTCTTTTAGTTTAGTATCATTTCTTCTATTGAACATCTTTCTACCCATGTCTTGAACCCACTCTTATCTATGTATTTTCAGACCCTCCCTATTTTAGCAACTTCTCTATCTCTTCTTTTAGGGCAAAGCAACGATTAATTATACGATCAAGGTCTTGGTGAAACTCACACCATTTACTCTTGTCCATGTTATAAGGTGGGGACTTCAACTTTTGAGACAACTTGAGCTCCCTATCATTTGTTATTTCATTTAATATAAAATCAAGACTCATAGTCAGCAAGGTGTATGTGGAAAACTTGTCATCGTTTGACCTTTTCTTTCCTTCCTTATATTTGTCTCGGCCTTGGCTGGAATTTCCACTCTTAGCTTCCTTCATGTCACCTCTCTTGGCCGATATCGACTCCAATGCGTTCATGATTCTCCCGAATATTATAAGAAGTTCTATCATTGACTTTAGAGTATCATCAGAAAGGTTCCATAGAATTTTTCCTGATTGAAGCCCGCTAATGAGGGTTGTTATTGTGATACTCTCCTCATAGTTGATTAGGCATAAATTCTTTCGATTTATCCCTTAATTTAGAGGCTTTTATCACCTCATAACATGAAAAATGCATTGATTTATCACATATCCTCGCTACTGACATTTCCTATATAGTGCATCGAGTTTCGTGTATTCTTTGTGCTTTTTACAGGTATTTTATACAAGTGAAGAGAAGAGGAAACTCAGAACTGAGAAACTAAGGAAGAAAAGAAGGAAGAAAAGTTAGATGAAAAAAAAATAAGTTTATATCTGGAGTTCGGATGAGGAACCAAAATGAAAGTTGAAGACCTCGAGTCTACAATCATGTAGGAAGAAACGACATCCAAATTCAAGTCTTGGATCAAAAGTTATGAAGCCTCAAAGATGAGAGAAAATAACAACAAAGATAAGAAAGAAAAAGAACTGCAAATTGATCCGGTGTGAGCCAAGAGAGAATCGGTATAGTGAAGGCAAAGTTTTTGTCAATCCGATATCAACATAAAACAAATCGATCAGGAATCATAAAAGTTCCTTAATAAAGTAAACAACCGGACCGATTCGATTATTCTATAAAACGAATCGATCCGGTATACACCGAACCGAATCGATAGACCAAGCCGAACCGATCTGGGTGATGAATTTCTGATATATCTTTTTCAAATGTAGAGTTGTATGTAACTCAAACTCTTGTAATTTCATAGGATATTTATTCCAACTAATTGCTAGATTTTTAGGAGTTCTCTTTTGGATAGTATAGAGGACTTTTGCAACTAAGAACCCTAGGTTTTAATTTCTACAATATTCATTCAAGTTTTAAGCATTAATTCCAGAATTTTCTTCATTCCCACTATTGTTTCCTTTCTGATTTCTATTGCTTTTACATATGTGTAGGATTATTCATAGAAATTAGGTTGCAATTTTTATTTAGAACTTTCATCCCAATTTTTCTTGTAGTTATGAATTCATGAAAAATAGATTTTGTGTTCATGCTTAGTTTAATTATGTCCAGCTAAATTTTCAAGGGTTGGGTGCATGAACCCGACCAGATGTAGTTTACATGAATAAAAAATAGGTTTTGAATTAAATTTTGATCAAATCGTATTGTGTAGTGATCACAAACATTGTAGGCCTTTTAACCTCGTTTGCCCTAACTAACCGGGGTGTTTAAGGATGCGATGTGCATGTTGGCTATGTAGCTCCGCTTTATTCTTGCCTTTGATTACGTATGATGCGGCCTAGTACCTTCATATATTTAATGCTTAGGATTATTAAAGATTGGGTTTGATCGACTCTCTAATTCAAAAGCTAGTATTTTATCCAGTAAATCTACTAGGGCTTGGGGAATTGTACCCTAACCTGCTTTTCCCTCATTTATATTTACATACTTACAATAGTGTTATTTATGTGCACGTAGCATAGTAGTAATTTAAATTTTAATTGCATTTAGATAGTATAATTTAGTTCCACAATTAATCATCTTTTAGTTTCTTTTCTCGAATCAATTTAGGGTTAGTCTTCTATTCCTTCGTCGTTATGAGCATCTATCCTAGTTCCTTGTGGATACGATCCCATCTTACCGGGTTATTACTTACGTGATAGGCTTGCACTTGAGACTATATAAGCACGCACTTTAGAGACACTTTTGTGGACGCGACCAGTCTTTGGCGCCGTTGCCGGGGACCTTAGGTAGACTTTTAGGTGAGTATATTTAATCCCAAATTTGATTCCAAAATTAAAAAAAAAAGCCAAAAAAATAAAAATAAAATCATATAAAAATTCAGATAAATAAAAAGACAAAGAAATCATCTCTCAAAATCCCTTTCATGCAAAATCCAGAACACTCCAATAATAATCCACGAAAATCACATCGTTGAGTATAATTTAGATAGCCCCCATACCCCTCGTGTTCCAAAATTCTGGGTTCCACCTTCTACACCTCCAAACTCCATCACAAGTCACACGCTGAGTCACACTTCTAGAACACTGAGTGAGGATTCTGAGTCAATCGGAGAGAGAGCAATGTCAGATATCGCCAGTTTTGGTATAGGTGAGGGAAATTTACCGTAACTTCCCATGAAAGAACTCTTATTTCCCTAGCAAACTGTCACACCTGGATGCATTCTACTTCCATACAATGCGGGACATTTCCACTTCCATAATGGGATGATACAGATTTGTCCAACATTTCACGGCATGGATTCGGAGAAACCATACCTCCATATTCGCGAGTTTGAGGAGTCATGCGAATCCTTTAGTCATCAAGCTTGAATGAAAGATGTCATTCTCCTAAAGCTTTTTACTTTCTCCTTAAAAGATAAAGCTAAGACCTAGCTTTGGTCTTTACTAACGAACTCTATTCTATTATGGAAGGATATGGAATCCAAGTTTCTTTCGAAGTTCTTTCCACAACATAAAACCAGCTTCATCAAGGCTCAAATTCAAGCTTTACGACAACAAGATAATGAATCATTTGATAAGTGGTGGGAACGCGTCCAAGAGTTGGTTAATGCTTGCCCACATTATGGATTTGAGAAACATCACCTTATCTCTTTCTTAAATCATGGGCTTAGTATAGCATCTAAACAACTTGCTCAAACAATGTGTGAAAGATCCCTTTGGGAATTAGATGCGAGTGATACTTAGGCTCATATTAAGTATATCGCCGAGACTACTCAAGCATGGGACACATTCAATCCTGATGCCGAAAACCGACCTCGACAAGTGTCCATGTCTCCGACTGCGTCTGATCTATACCAATTGGATAAATATACTATTCTAGATCGTCGACTTTATCAATTTTGAGAAAAATATAAGAGACATACTCGAGGTATGACAAAGAGAAACTACTGGATCCACCCGTGCAGTGAAAGAAAAGGTGTGCGCCATTTGTGAGGCGGGTCATTCAACAAATAAATATCTGACGATACCCGTTTACAAAGACATGCTTATCTAGAAAGTGGAAGCAATAGGAGGGTTTAAAGGAAATTTTAACACCCCTCATGGGAACGCATATAACCCTTCGTGGAGGGACCACCCTAGTTTTAGCTATGGAAACAAAAAGCTATATTGAATCCAAGTGTACATGTTGCCCTACCTCCACCCCCTCTTAAATTTCAACAAGATCCACACATGCAAGCCCAACCTCCAGGCCCATACATTACCCCACTATGGAGGACTCTTGATGACAACTTGAACTAGTTCATCCAATCTCAAAATGCAACCAATGCCAAGTTTGAGCACATGTTCACTGAGATGAATATCAGCATATCTAAGTTGCAATCCTCATTAGGTGTACAAGAGAAGGGCAAGTTTCTGTCCCAAGGCCAAAGACCTCCTCTAGTTCAAGCCAATGTTATCTCTATATCTTCCGATCATCAAGAGCAATGCCAAGTCATAACCACACTACATAGTGGGATAGTTATTCATTTATCACCTCCCCCACACGAGGAGTGAAAAGACAAGGAGGTTTTTCTCAGCACGAAATAGGCCAAAGATTCCCCCTTGAATGAGAGTGATAAGGGCGATGCTAACAAGCCTGAAGTTGTCATGAAACCTCCCACCGCTGCTCCGTTCCCTCAATGGTTGGCCCCACCTCAAAAGGGAGCCTCCCATGCAGATGTGTTAGATGTTCTTAAGAAAATTAAGCTGATTTTGCCATTTTTTGATGCCATCCAGCAAATTCCTGCCTATGATAAGGTCATTAAATATCTTTTGACTATGAAAAGACGGCTAAAGGTTAAGAAGAGTGTATTCTTAGCACATAATGTGAGTTATGTTCTACTTAACAACCTCCACTCCAAGTTTAAAGATCTAGTCGCACCCATGATTTCATGTGTTTTTAGAGAGCGTTGAATTGAGAAAGCCTTGTTGGACTTAGGTGCGAGTGTTAATATCCATCCCTATTCCATTTATAGACAGCTTGAGTTGGTTGACCTTAAGCCCACACAAATCACTCTCCAATTATCAGATCACATAATGATGGTGCCTCGAGGGATTATTGAGGACGTGATAATCGAAGTGGAAACTTTTTACTTCTCGGTAGACTTTGTCATTTGGGATACGGAGCCCTCCATCCATTCTAGCAACCATGTTCCAATCATTCTAGGCCGCCCATTCTTATCTAAACCACATGCTTTAATCAATACATGAAATGGGAAAATGCATATCACTTTTGAGAACATGACCCTCCAGACGAACATCTTCAATGTTGTTAACCAAGTGGGTGATAAAGATGAAATCCATACGGTCGACCTCATAGAGGAGGTAGTAGAACAGCACATCGAGAGAACCATGGATGGGGACACTTTAGAAGCGTGCCTAGTGATAGGTGATGAGAGTGAGATTCCATATACTGAGTTTGAGTGAGAGGTGGAGGGGTTGAAAGTGATATTAGATGAGGGAGCATCGATAGAGGAGTTGAGGGATGTTCATTGGGTTTCTAGATTAGAGGATATACCCCTGAGGGAGTCATGCTTGATCCCCTACGAAGAGAAATTTCCTACTCTCGAGTTGAAAAAACTACCCTCTAATGTGAAATATGCTTTTTTAGGAGGGGATGAGACATTTCCTATTGTTGTCTCCTCTACCCTAGATAAAGAGCAAGAGGGTAAACTGCTAGAAATTTTGAGGAAGCATAGAGGTGACTTTGGTTGGTCTATAGCTGATTTGAAGGGTATAAGTCCCCTGATTTGAACAAAATCCACCTTAAGGAGGACGTGAAGCCCTCGAAGGAAATGCAAAGTCAACTAAACCCAACCATGAAAGTAGTTGTTGGAGCGAAAATTATCAAGTTACTTGATGATGGGATTATCTACCCTATCTCAAACAATAAATGGGTAAGACCAATTCAAGTCATCCCGTAGAAGTCGGGCATGACTGTGGTTGAAAATGCTAAGGGAGAATTAATTCCTCAATGTACCACCACCGGGTGGTGTGTTTGCATTGATTATCGTAAACTCAATGCCAGAATAATCAATTGTCATTTTCCCTTGCCATTCATCGACTAAATGCCTGAACACATAGCTGGTCACCCGTATTATTTCTTTCTTAATGGTTATTCTGGATATAACCAAATTGAGGTAGACATACTAGATCAAGAAAAGACGAATTATACATGTTCATTTGGAACATTTGCTACAAACGTATGCCTTTTGGATTGGGCAATGTACCCGCGACCTTTCAACGGTGCATGCTGAGTCTCTTTAGCGATATGGTAGAGAGAGGAGTTGAGGTTTTCATGGAAAATTTTAGCATTTTTGGCCCCTCTTTTCACCAATGTTTAGAGAATCTTGAGAAAGTATTATCCCGGTGTGTGGAAAAGAACCTAATCCTCAATTGGGAAAAATGCCACTTCATGGTTACCGAGGGCATAGTTCTTGGCCACATAGTCTCATCTAAAGGCATTGAAGTTGATCGCTAAAAAATAGATGTCATGACCAAGCTTCCCCTACATAAATAACTAAAGGATGCCCGCTTCTTCTTAGACCACGTAGGATTTTATAGAAGGTTTATCAAGGATTTTAGCGCCATCGCTAGACCCCTGAGTAACCTCTTTATAAAGGACACCCCCTTTGAGTGGAATGACGCATGCTAAAAAGCTTTCGATAAATTGAAAAGCATGTTAATTTCTGCCCCCATCATGCAAGCTCGGAATTGGTCCCTTCCATTCGAGCTCATTGTGTGATGTTAGTGATTACGCTATTGGGGTTATTTTGCGTCAAATAAAGGATAAGAAAGCTCATGTCATCTATTACACTAGCCGAACATTGACCGAGAAACAACTTAACTACTCCACCATGAAGAAAGAGTTGCTAGCGATTGTTTTTGCTTTGGATAAATTCCAATCATACCTTATTGGGTCACCCATTACATGCTTTACCAGCCACGCGGCACTTAAATATATCCTTACTAAAAAAGATGTAAAGACACTCCTCATAAGGTGGATCCTACTCCTACAAGAGTTCATTCTCTCTATAAAAGATAAGAAAGGGGTAGAAAATGTTGTCACCGACCATTTGTCACAGCTCTCGTCTAACGTACCTAGTGATCCAATACCCATAAATGAGTACTTTTCAGATGAGCAAATATTCGCTACTTCTTCTCTACCTTGGTTTGCAGACATTGTTAACTATCTTTTCACAGGAGTCGTTCCTCCTAGATGGTCACCGCAAGAGAAGAAGAAATTCATCACTTGGTCATGCATGTTTTTCTATGACGATCCATTCTTATTCAAATATTGTGCAGACCAACTCATCTGAAGATGTGTTCCAGATGAAGAAATTTAAAGTGTAATTCGGTTTTATCATACAGAAGCTTGTGGAGGCCACTTCTCCATAAATAAGACGACCGCTAAAATCCTTCAAAGCTGTCTCTATTGGCCCATAATGTTTCGGGATGTGAATGCCTATTGCAAATCATGTGATCGAGGCCAAAGGATGGGAGCTATTACTCGCCGCGACATGATTCCACTAACCCCTATACTCGTCATTGAGTTATTTGATTGTTAGGGTATTGACTTCATGGGACCATTCCCTCCTTCCTTCGTCTTCTTATACATCCTCATTATAGTAAACTACATTTCCAAATGGGTGGAGGCAATAGCTACCAAGACGAATGACAACAAAGTTGTGATAATGTTCTTACAAGAACATATACTCTCTCGCTTCGGTGCTCGGAAGGAAATTATAAGTGATAATGGCATACATTTTTGCAATAATTCGTTTGAAAAATTAATAAGAAATTATGGGGTCATTCTCAAGGTTGGGACGACTTATCCCCCCAAACAAGTGGGAAAGACTAGTTAGCAATCGTGAGATCAAGACTATCCTTGGAAAGATCATCGATCCTACCTGGAAAGATAGGTCCCTTCGATTAAACGAGGCACTATGGGCCTACCGTACCACCTACAAGAACCCCCTCGGGATGTCACCTTTTTGTTTTGTCTATGGCAAGACTTACCATCTCCTCGTGGAGATAGAGCACAAAGCCTATTGGGAAATCAAGAGGTTAAACTACAATCTGGATAAAGACAGTGAAGCTCCCAAGCTTCAATTGAATTAGTTGGAAAAGATGCGCAGTGACACATATGAGAGTGATAAAATTTCAAAGGAACGAATGAAACTCGCGCATGATAAGATAATTCGACGTAAAGAGTTTTATGCTGGAAAAAAGTGATTCTCTACAACTCTCGATTACACTTCACTACACCAAAATGGTCAAAATTGGTACCCTTCAATTGGCCATCCTTATCATGGTCATTGACCGTGACAAAAAAACATGCCTTTTTTATCACGATCATTGACCGTGATAAGGTCGCGACAAAGGCTTCTCACGATCAATGACCGTGACAATCCTATAAAGTTATCACGGTCAAGGACTATGACATGTCCGTGACAATTCTGTCAGTAAAAAAACTCTCCCTCTTCTTTTTTCCCACCGATTCTAATTCCCACCATTTCTCTCTCTCTAGCGACTGCACTCTCACTCTCTACGATTTTGATACGTTTTCTCTCTCTATTTCTACTCCATTTATGTATATGTGTATGTATATGTGTATGTATATGTGTGTGTGTGTGTGTGTGTATGCTGTGTATATGCGGGGGGGAAGGGAGGGGGTGTATATGTGCGTGTGTGTATATGTGTGTGTGTGTGTGTGTATATACGTGTGTGTGTGTGTATGTGTTTTTTTTGTATGTATATGTGTGTGTGTGTGTGTGTGTGTGCGCGCGCGCGCGCATGTGTGGTGGGCATTGGAAGTGGGGGGGAGGGGGTAGGGTTGGGGGTGGGCAGGGGGTAGGGGATGTGGGGTTGTGTGTGTGTATATGTGTGTGTGTGTATTTTTTTTAATTAAATTTGTATTGGTTTATTATATAGTGCCCCTCATATTGTAGTTCCCCTTGTAAAAGAATTGATTGATTAAATATTGATTGGTTATTAATTTTTTTAGTAAATTAATAATTAGTGCCCCTTTCATATGCAAGTAGGATTGCCCCTCATTGTAAATTAGTAAAATTAATAATTCTATACTTTAATTGTTAGTTTAATTTATGAAAAGAATTAATTGAGTAGATGAATTAGAAGGAGTACGAGATACACATTTGGTGTTGCCATTGCGGTTAGATTATAGTGGATCGATGTTGGGTTGGTTAATTTTAAAAGTGGTATGACCACTGGATTATTGTCCACGTGGGTGGGATTTTTCAACTTTTTAAAAAAAAATTACTTCGTATAATGAACAATATATATATAGTTAAATGAAACATACTTGAAATTACATATAGTGCGCACAGATACTAGCCTTCTAGTTTTTATGTGTACGCATTCAATAGCCCGTAGACCCGTTCGAGAGTCATTACCCCTGTAATGAGATCTCTCAAATTGTCCCGTTTGGACAGTTTGGGACTGTATAATTTTTGTATAATAATATTCTTAGTGTCTTAAAGTTGTTACTTTTGGAGGAAGTTGTACAGTCGTATCCTAATATTCTTTGGGTACATAGTAGATTGACAAGTGTGACTGTTATTTGATTGACCAATTGAAATAACACTCACACTTTCCAATCTACGTCGTGTACTTGGAGAACTACGGGGATATATTGCCGAATGTTTCTCAAATTATAACATTGTGCATGACCTGTTAAGTATATTATAGAAATATGCGGTCTTGAATGGGATAGGACCACTCACCCTTTAGAGGATATGGAGGAAATAGGAATTTCTATTATAAATTAAATTTGAATTTGAAATTTAAAAATCGAATATAAATAAGACATAATTAAATGAAGCATACTATAAATCTAAGTTTTGTTTATACTTATCCATGAATATACGCTTCTTAACTTTTATAGGTGATTAGTTGTGGTAGTTGTGATGGGATATCCGAAATACAAAGAGTGGATGGATAAGACAAATATAATGGGGGATGTGTTTTGCAGAGGTGCTAATTAATTTTTGAAATACGTAAAGAGATATCATAATGATGAAGAGTTTTCATGTCCGTGTGCTAGGTGTAAGAATGCTAAGGTGTTTGAGTGGAAAACAGTTGAACTACATTCGTTAAAATGGGGTATGCAAGATATTTATCGATTTTGGAGTTTTCACGGTGAATTGAAAGTTCCTTTTATCCCCGAACAACCTTCACAACAACCTTCAAAAAATAGGATAGATGTAGAAAGGGACGACGTAGATCATAATATGTTAGATGATTTAGTTGATGATGCGTATGGAGTTTATGAACGGAGGAGAATGAGGTTACTAATGATGTGCAAGGTTCAAGTGGTCGTGAAGATATCACGATAAACCTTCACAATGACTACTAAAGTTTAAAATTTAAGGCGACCCAACCGTTATACTCTGGTTGTGAGAAAGATCAAACAACTTTACATGCCATGGTTAGTTTGCACAGTTTGAAGATGTACTACGATTTTTCTGGCAATAGCATGACAGGAATTTTGAATTGGGGGGCTTACTACCCAAGGAGAATACGCTTCTAAATAGCTATCCTATTATGATGAACAGTTTGAAAGGTTTGGGAATGAAGTATAAATCGATTCATGCTTGTGTGTATGACTGCATAATATACCAAAAGGAGTATGAAAATCTCGATCGTTGTCCGGTATGCGATGAACCTAGATATGTCCAATCTACTGGTTAGGAAGGCACAGGCTCAAAAGTGCCTCAAAAAGTGTTGAAATATTTTCTCGTTGGGACTATATTAAAGTAATTTTTCACAGTACCTTGGATAGAGGAGGAAATGACATGGCATGCTAGGAAAGAAGTAGGGGTAATCTCATGCATCATCCTATTGATTCTATAGCTTGGAGCAGGATGAATTTTGAGTAACCTGATTTTTCTCGAGAATAGCGCAACATTCGTTTGGATATGTCAACAGATGGTTTCAATCCGTTTAGAAATCTAAGCACTAATCAGAGTGTATCGCCAGTGATCCTAGCCCCACTCAACATCCCTCCTTCACAGTGTAGGGGACCTGAATTTTCGATGATGTCTTTGTTGATACCTGGGCCAAAGGCACCAAGTGATGACATCGACGTTTACCTGGCTCCTTTGGTAGAAGAATTAAATGAGTTGTGGGAAGACGTTGTGCAATTATTTTACTCTTTTAGAAAAGAAGATTTTACACTGAAAGCTATGTTGATATGGGCAATTCATGATTTTTTTAGCTTATGGGACATTATCTGGTTGTGTAGTACATGGTTATTTGGGGTGTCCTATTTGTAGAGAGGAGACTGAATCTCTTCGGCTATCCGCTAGCTCAAAAAATGTATACCATTGCCATAAGAGGTTTTTACCATCGGCTCATAGTTTCATATTAGAGAAAGTTTCCAATTTTTTATTGGGAGGGGTTGAACATAGGCTACCGCCGAGACAACTTTTAGGTTCAAAAGTTTAAAGTAAATCTTATAAATGTGTCCCTAATATGCCAGGTTAGAATCCCAAATTTAAGAATGACAAGCATAAGAAGACCCGAACTGGGAATGAAATTGAGACAAGAAAGTTATGGTCTAGGCGATCAATTTTATTTTACTTGTCTTATTGAAAGAATAACCCGGTGCGCTATGTATTGGATGTGATGTATGCAGAGAAGAACATCGTTGAACATATTATGGGCACTTTCCTTGGGGGGGAGTAATTCGAACGATGGAGAAAATGCACGAAAAGACCTTAAATCGTTAAAACTTAAGCCACAACTGTGGTTGAAAAAAGATAGTAGGGGAAGGAAAATAATTCCCCCTGGTGCGATTACTTTGACGAGTGGGGAAAGAAAGGTTCTTTTAGACATAATATATAATTTGAAGAGCCCATATAATTTTTCATCCAACTTGCAAAGGATTGTGAATTGTGCTACTCATGATTTACACAAGTGTAAGTCCCACGATTGGCATGTGATTGTGCAACTAGTTCCTCTATTGTTTAAGCATTGTTTTCCAAGCACAAGGATTTGCGTAGGGATATTATGCAAATTACTATTACCTTCTCACTCTTGTGTGATCAGGTAGTCAATCGAGAACACATAGTGGCCACAAAACTGGCGGTGATCGAAGCGATTTGTGTGTTGGAGAAGTACTTTCCCCCAGCATTCGTTGACATAAGTGTTCACTTGTTGGTACACCTATGCAATGAGGCACTTCTTTGTGGTCCAGTTAGATATCGGTGGATGTATCTGTTTGAAAGATTGATGAAATTTTTTAAAGATTACGTCAATAATACGTGATACATTGCAGGATCAATTGCAGAGGAATACATCACTGTGGAGTCATTAATATATACTCGAGAATATATGCCTGACTCGACCAGAGTTGATGACACTGTTGAGTTCGTCAATGATGGTGGTCATGTGATGGGAAAACGAGTGAAATTAACGAGTTTGCAACATGAACAAGTAGCTCGTTATCTATTTGACACGCATGAAGATGCCGAAGAATGGTAAAGGTAAGTTTAAATTATTTTAAGTTTTACATTATTTTAGAACATTTTAGATTATTTCATATATGATTAATTTTGTAATATGCAGAAAATATGAATCCTGTGAGAACAATAAAAGACGAAAAACAATGGTACAATCAGACAGCGAATTTAGGTTGTGGTTGTCACAAGAGGTAGTTATATTGAAAATGGACGTTATGTAACGATAAATTACACTCAAACTTTACAAATAATCTAATTAATTTATCTATATTCTCATATCTTAAAGACGGGTGATGCGACATCAAGGCTTGCTCGTCTAGCCACTGGACCCTTGTTTGTGGCACAATAGTACAAAAAGTATCGATTAAATGGTTACGTATTCGGCGCAAAAGTGTACGAGGAAAGTACAAATGTACAGAACTCGGGCATTTCATACAAGGCTCTTACTTTCTTTCGAGCGAGCGCAAAAGATAAAAACCTCGTTGAAGCTGAAATGACTTACTATGGTGTAATTCGAAATATATTTGAATTGGATTATATAAGCTTCAAAGAGATTGTATTTTACTGTGAATGGGTAAGAGTTGAGGATAAAAATGCTTGTAAAGTTGATCATATCACCAATTTGATCATGGTTAACTTGTCCAAGTTGAAGAGCAATGACAACGTGAGTGTTGAGTCATTTGTTTGTGCATTTCAAAGGGACAACCAAGTGTTTTACTCGGAGTATATCAACAACGAGCCATGGTCAATTGTCCTACATGAGCCAAAGCGTCTATATAATAGTGTAGATGACTTGGCTGCTCTTACCGAATATCAATACATTTTTTATGATAACCCGAATTTGAAACAATTTTTCAATTTGTAATAAATATTCCAATTTGTACTTTATTAATCCCTTTCTATTTCTTTTAATTGATTTTCACTTTATCATTTTCACTCTTGCGTAGTGTGCGTGTGTGTTGGCAGTAGGGGTAGGGGTGGGGATGTTTCGTATTTTTAGTAAGTGTACATATTACGAGTTAGATGGTGTTGTTTTGGAATTTATAATTGAGGTGTTAAACCGTAACAATTCATTTGGATTTGTAGTAATTGTACATTTTTGCATGTCTTCTTCTAATTCATTTTGATTTTTACTAATGACAACATTTTTTTACAGAAAATGTCTCCTTCGATTATTAAGGCGAGGATGATGATGTTGATTATGATGATGTCGTCTGGGCTCGATGGTAGCGGAGGCGACGAGGGCTCTTTGGCCCCTAGGCTCCCCAAATATGGAAAATTGGGGATGGCCATCGAGAACAAGACATGGCTATTAGCGAGATCCCTCAAGATGGTAAAGTTGATCATTGGCTCGGGGTACACTAGTTGGTTGGAAGTGCCAAATAAGCTCAAGTTAGCTATTTGGGAGGCACTACAGGTAATGTATTTATATTTATATTTATATTTATATTTATATTTATATTTATATGAATATTTCAATTTCAATTTCGATTTTGATTTCAATTTCGATTTCAATTTCATTTTATATTTATATTTATTCGCATCTAACATTGTATTTGTTGGACACGAACAATTCAGCTTGGATCTAAAGCTACGCGATTCCATCTTGGAGCAGTTGAGGGAGCAAAACAAGACATGGAAGAAAAATATGCGGACCCGGGCCCGAGAGTCCATTATCCGAATGCGTGAATCCGTCCCGCCAAAGGAGCCGATCTCATTGGAACAATGGCAAAAGTTCATTGACAATGAGATCGGCTAGTGAAAATTGGCATCTGGCCAATCGAGGAGGGAAATTCGGGCAAAAAGGACGGACGTGCACTACTCTGGCCGGATGTATTATGCCGAACTGGAGCATAGGATGATGGTAAAATTTAATTTTCCTATAATTATAAAAATATATTATTCTGCATTAATTTACTTTGCGGGGCCGATACAAATTTTGCATTATTTTATTTTAGGGGACAGGGAGTGGCCCTGGGGGTAGGCCGCATAGGCTCGATACTTATGTGGCTATTCGGACGGAGAAAGGGAAGTATAAGGAGGTGTCCCAGAGCATCGAGGCCACAATTGTAAGTAATCCGACATTTTACTTTTTGTTATTTATGTTATAATTTTTTTATTTACTTATTTAACTAATCATGTGTTTTTTGTCGTTACAGGCAAAGCTTAGGGAAGTGCATGAGTCGCAGTCTGATGCCGACAAGGCATCTTTGTCCACAGACCCACTCTGCCAAGTTCTTGGCAATGATCGCAAGGGGAGGACAAGGTGGTGAACTCGCGGGTGGCCAAATCTAGGATCATCGGATTGGTGACGAGCGACACCGAGTTGGCTCGAACAGTGGACTCGCATGACACGCAGCTTTCCCGTTTGGAGGCGACGGTCCAAGATATGTTCTCATTTATGAAGCGTTCGTTGGGCAGAAAATGTAAGGGGAAAGGGAAGGATAAGGTGGTGGTGGAGGAGGTGCAGGAGGATGAGGATGTGGACCTCACTGCTTCATCGCCGACACGTGCGGACTTTGACGATCCAGTCCCCTATTTAGCTCCCTTCGATCGGTCGATGTCGATACTTGGTTGGCCGAGTGTGTTAATAATGGACATATTTGATGGACATCGAATAGGGTGGGGTTGAGGGACCCGAATACCATCCAGGGTATGCCAGTTCGTGGACTTTTTTCTTCAAGACATCGAGTCCAAGGTGCTCGTCATACATGTGATACCCGGGAAGGAGAACTCCCCATTGTGGTTGCACGAACAATGCAGCACGATTTATATTATTGGGTGTGTTAATTCGTATATCGTGTGGTCTATTCACCTCCTCGGAGCTACCCCAAACATGTAGTGACATTATTTGAATTAGATTGTTTTAAGTTGTTACATTTGAATTATATTTGGATTATATCGTGATGCATATTGTTTTGAATGTAGATTTGCATTATCTCTATTTTATTTGGATATATGATGTTTGAACAGGTACAACGTTACTATAACAGGTACAAATATACTGCTGGGCAGTGAAAGTATCCATACTGTCCAGCATATTTTTTTCAATTCTACCCAGAGTCGCCATGGTTATTGATCGTGATAATTTTTTTAATATTGTCACGGGTTTGTCATGGTCCTTAACAGTGACAAAATTTGTCAAGGTCAAAGACCATGACAAGTCTAATGAACTTATCACGGTCAATGACCGTGACAAGTTCCTGACAACAAACGTTGTCACCCTCAGAATTGTCAAGGTCAATGACCGTGACAATCCAACAGATTTGGTGTAGTGCTTGTTTCTCGGTAAGTTGCGTTCAAGATGGACGGGGCCATTTATGGTAAGAGAAGTATTACCCCATGGAGCTATAGAGTTGGAAGATTAAAAAGGGGGAAATACTTTCAAGGTTAAAGGCCAATGCTTTAAATCGTACTTTGAGGCATGCGTCGAAGAAGCCGACACCATTTAGTTATCGAACCCCATCTATGGGGATTGATTGAGAAGTAAGAGAAGATCGTCGCACCCTCGACGCGTATGGGGTAACTCTTGTGTATAGTAGTTATGAGTAGGTTAGGGTAGTTAGGAGTCGGTTGGTATAAGTCACGATAGGATAAGAGTGGGAGCACACACGTCAAGAGAGCGTATAGGGTTTTGAAGTAAGTGTTAGGAGGTCCTAGGTCACTCTTGCATAGGAATAATTGTGGGAACACTCTGGAAATTGGGAGAAGGAGAAAGTTCTATGGAACCGGACCGGTCTGCCCCTGGGACTTGAATCTAGACAACTATGCAAAAAATAAAAAAAAATAAAAAATAAGGATCGAACCGGTCCGGTCATGGGACCTCTGTATTTTTTCCCCTTCCCAAGATGCATCCCCCATTCACCCAAGCCTTCATCTTCCCTCCATATTCGTCTTCACCCTCTTACCCATACATTTTCCCTCTCAAATCCACCCCCCTCTCTCCAAAAGACACCCTTCCCTTCACCCACCACCTATAAATACACCTCCTTCTCCCCTATTTCACCACCACTCCACTCACCTAACTCTCTTATTATCTCTTCCGAATTCTCCCATAAACCCACTTCATTCCCACATGAAAAATAGGGCCCTCCTAGAAAAATACGCCTCCGTCGAGGTTCTCACCGGCGAAAATGGGGCGTTCCGATCACACCAAGAGAAAATATGACAAGACCGCTTATTCAGTCATACACGCAAACTACACATGGAGCACCAAGTGCGCTGGAACGAGCTTCCCCAATCCATCACTAACCTCTTCCCTTCGAGTGGTTGGTGTTATTTTCTCAACGATCCCCACGAGGTAGTGTGGAGGCCGACGTGCGTGCCTTTTACGGATCTCTTGTTCGCACCTCCAAATTCACTTCCCAAGTATATGTCGACGGCACTCCCGTCCAATTCTTTTTAAAAATTCTGACCCGGAAGTTAGAAAAAAAGGGTCTAGATCCCAACCCAATTTACGTACCCTAATAATCTCACCCCCTTATAAAATCCACATGCATGTATTGCATCGCACCCGACGAACAATGGGGTATCGAGACATTCTTGGTGGGTAGTATGAATGACAAGGCCCACATAACCTTCCAAATTGTATGGGACAATATCCTACAAACCTCAAATGACTCCGCTATGCGCCCCTATCAAGATACCCTCATTTATCACCTTTTCTACCCCACTAACCGTATCCACCTAGCTCGTATTCTCTAAAAGGACATTTTCCTTATGGCCTTGGATAAGAAGGCCACAACCCAATCCCATATGTCCGGCTCATCGGTTCTATTTTAGCTGATGCCGGCATTGTTCCTCCCCAAGTGTTTACTCACCTTCCAAATCCTTATGGGCAGGGCACCTGCACCAAAAGTGAGAGGCAAAGGGAGATCATTCGAGAATTGAGGGAGGAAGATGATGGGGATGATGATGAGATGGATGAGGATGATGATGATGAGGAAGAGGAGGTTGGGGCTGCAGATGTTGAAATGGGCAAAAGAGGAGAAGAAGAGTATGATGAAGATGTAGATTCTGATTTTGAGCCACAGGGAGGAGATGTTGATCGACACATCACCGCGCTAGAATCATTCTTTGATGGTATCATCAATGAATACCACGTTGATCATGAAAGGAATTTTTGAGCCTATCGGCACGACACTAGCACGATGCATCGCCTTCAAGTGGATCTTTATCGCATGAATATGGGTGCACAACTTCCGAGTTACTTTTATGACCCATACGACCCGAATGCTCCCAGCGCATCTCACCCTCCCCCCCCCCCCCAGTAGCATGTTCGAGTTGTTGTTTTGTGTATTTTCTTCCATTTTGTTGTTTATACATCCCTGCACTTTGAATATATAATGGAAGATTAGCTAACCTATCTTTGTGTTCATTTGGATTTTGTACCTTGTTCATTTTCTATGCCTTCTCTCTTAAGTTTATATTTTAGTCCTTTTGCATCGCGACTTTGCTAAATTCTATGTTAGGGGGTACGCATGCACTTCAAAAATTTCACAAAGTTCAAAATGCCCAAAACAAAAAAAAATTCAAAATTTCCAAAAAAATCTAAAATTTTGAGAAAAGCAAAAAAATATTTTTCTTCGAAATAAATAAAAATTGGGATTTAAAGTTTTCAAAAATATCCCAAAGTTTTGTTTAAAGTCTCAAATTTGTAAAATCCAATTGCACAGAGCCAAAATTGACCAAAGATGGAAATTGTACAAAAATTGACGAGTTAACGAATAAGTGTGGAGATTAACCAACTCGGTGAGATTTCGAGCCAATAAATTTTTCTAAGTTTTTAAATCAATTCAAGTTAACGGTTAACTCAAAGTTGAATTAAGCGTTTAATAAGTCGTTGAAGATCTCAATATTTCGTTTTGACCGGTTACAAAAAAAAGTGTGTGATGTTGCCTCGAAAAGAGCACTAACATATCTCTAAACTTGATTAATCTCAAGACGCATATGGTAATATGATTAGTAATTCAGATAAATGTAGTTAGGCCATCATTTGCTACCCAAAATATTAGTCATAAAAAGTTGTGAAAAATTATACCTTTGCAACCCAAATTGAGCCTAATAAAATTTTCCTTTCGTTGGTAACCTAAAAAAATTAAATAGCTCGGAATTGTGAAAATTACAAATTTTATGAATTATGTCAAATTTGTGCAATAAAAAGGGGCAGGAAAATAAAAATGGAAAAATAAGAGAAATTGAGCAAAAGCCCGAAAAAGCACTAACGAACAACATAACAAGTTTTTCTAATTCCTAATTTCCCAACCATTTTCTATTTTACCCAATACTCCTTAAACCCGAAAAAGTCCTAACCAATTTCGGATTGCAAAATTAATTACCGCGTGGAGAGATAAAACACAAAAGATAACAAGAGAGATTGATTGGTGTGTATAATAGGCGATGTTCCGATTTCCCAATGATCGTATTCTGATGAAGAGATGTTTTCACCATAAAATTTCCGTCTTTCAATTTTTTGTGTGTGAAGTCGTGTTCCAATGCATTTACTCCTTATATCATGCATACAGAGAGAAGTATCCACAATCCGAGTTATTCATTTGTGAGAGCATCCCATGATCATTTGAATCAAAACTAATTTTCAAAAAGTAACGTAATGATCAATTGATGGAAATTTGCGATTAACTTTTTGGCTTCGTGCACACACACGACAAATAGAGACTATGGAATACAAATCTGTGGTGATTATTTCTAGAAACTTTTGAATTATACAATTTTTAGGTATTTTGAATTTTGTTTGAGTCAAAAAAGAATTTTGTGGGTATATTCACTGCAAACCCTCACGAGACAAAACTCGTCCTACTAGGGTGACATAGGGGTTTAAAGGATTGTTTTATACTCTAACTGCAATCGCTTTCCTGCGAAAGAGGTATCAAATCCTAATAAATTGTTTTCCTAGAGTTGAGCCTTATTTTGATTCTTTTACATTGTTTGGGACGATCAAAGATCTAAGTTAGGGGGTTTGATTAGGCATAAATTCTTTCGATTTATCCCCATAATTTAGAGGCTTTTATCACCTCGTAACATGTAAAATGCGTTAATTTATCTCATATCCTTTCTATTGACATTTCCTATATAGTGCATCGACTTTCGAGTATTCTTTGTGCTTTTTACAAGTATTTTATACAAGTGAAGAGAATAGAAACATCAAAATCGAGAAATAAAGAAGAAAGGAAAAAAGGAAAAAAGTTCAGAGGGAAAAAGAGTAACTTTAGATCTGGAGTTCGGACGAGCAACCAATATGAAAGTTGAATAACTCGAGTCTATAAGCACGTAGGAAGAAATAACATCCAAATTCGAGTATCGGATCAAAAGTTAGGGAGCCTCAAAGATGAGAGAAAATCACAACAAAGAGCATAAAGAAAAAGACCTCCGGACCGATCCGGGGTGAGCCAAGAGTGAAATGATCAGATGAAGGAAAAGTTTTTGTCAATGGCATACCAATCTGATATCAACATAATGTGAATCGGTCTGGAATTATAAAAGTTCCTGAATAAAGTAAACTACCGGACCGATTCGATTATTCCCCAAAACAAATTGATTCGGTATACACCGGACCAAAATAATAGACCAAGCAAGACCGGTCTGGGTCATGAATTTCTTATTTATCTTTTTCAAATGTAGAGTTGTATCTAGCTCAAACTCTTGTAATTTTGTAGGGTATTTATTCTAACTAATTCCCAGATTTTTGGGAGTTATCTTTTTGATAGTTTAAAGGACTTTTTCAACGAAGAACCGCAGGTTTTAATTTGTGCAATATTCATTCAAGTTTTAAGCATTAATTCCATAATTTTATTCATTCCAATTATTGTTTCCTTTCTGATTTCAATTTCTTTTACATTTATGTTGGATTATGCATAGAAATTAGGTTGCAATTTTTATTTACAACTTTTATCCCAATTTTTCATGTAGTTATGAATTCATGAAAAATAGATTATGTCCATGCTTAGTTTAATTATGTCCAGCTAATTTTCCAAGGGTTGGGGTTCATGAACCCGACCCGATGTAGTTTACATGAATAGAAAATATGTTCTGAATTAAATTTTGATCTAATCGTGTTGTGTAGTGATAACAACCATCGTAGGCCTTTTAACCTCATTTGCCCTTTTTAACCGGGGTGTTTGAGGATGCGATGTGCATGTTGGCTATGCAGTGCCGCTTTATTCTTGCCTTTGATTACGAATGATGAGGGCCAGTACCTTCATATATGTAATGCTTAGGATTGCTAAAGAGTGGGTATGATCAACTCTCAAATTCAAAAGCTAGTATTATATCCGGTAAATCTACTAGGGTTTGGGGAATTGTACCCTAACCTTCTTTTCCCTCATTCATATTTACTTAGTTTCCATAGTTTTATTTTTGTGCATGGAGCATTGTAGTAATTTAAATTTTAATTGCATTTAGACAGTAGAATTTCGTTCCACAATTAATCATCTTTTAGTTTCTTTTCTCAAATCAATTTAGGGTCAGTGTTCTATTCCTTCATCGTTACGAGCATTCATCCTAGTTCCCTCTAGATATAATCCCGTCTTACTGAGTTATTACTTACGCAAAAGGCTTGCACTTGAGCCTATATAAGCACCACTTTGGACACACTTTTGTGATCACGTTAATAGTCCTTCGCCTCTTGCTTTTCTTTATTAAAGTAAGAGATGTAATCTCTCATAGGTCCGTTCTTCCCTTGCCTGACATTCAACAGATGGGTTACATGTTTAGGCGGATGTCTATTAAAATTCAAATTCTGAATGAACTTTTCTATGAGATGTTTAGAGTTCTCTCTAGATCCTCTCGACGGGCCGGTATACCAGACATGAGTCGCGCCTTTAGGGGTGATGAAAAAAGCTCTGCATCTCATTTCATCAGGTGTTGAATATATGTTAGTACTTAATTGATACATCTCTATATGGTGAACAGGGTTGTACTCCCATCATACCTAGGCGTCACACTTGGCGGTTTGGACTTTTCAAGAGTTGGGTAACTGACAATCCTTGACACGAATGGAGATCCCCCAATGTATCCTCTATGGGTGAGATCTCATCTTTTAATGGGAGAGATGATCTTATCCTTTAGTCTCAGAATCAATTTACTCAAGTGTTTTTCCTCTTGTACAACACTATATCCATCCCCTTCCACTGCCACAACTAACTCAGGAGGTAAGTTTTTTCCAATAGTTCTTTGCCTATTATTGACCTCTCGGTGCTCCTTCCTTTCTCATTCTCGTCTTGGACTTTATTCACCATGATACCCAATTGCATGTGTGTCATTTGCGCTATAGGAATGTTGGTTTTGGATACCATTACTCCTTGAGCCAAGACGATCAAAAGTGGATCCCCTACTTAGTCAGTCAAATACAGAGCCTTTCTGGCAACTTTGGGGGTATACTGCACACTTTTTCCTTGGTATGTTAGGGATGGAGTGATCTAAAAAGATATGAAGTATTTGAGGTTTCATACCTTTCCCAACACCCCTTAGCATCGTAATACAAATCTCCTAACCACTTTGGGAGCTGCTTTCCAAGGCAGAGACATCACGGATCAGCGACATCCCTCCACCTAAGGTAATGTTGAACCTCCTTTGCCAGAGTTGTGGGTGGTCCCCTGATTAACGGATGTGTTTCCTCCTTGGCTATCAGAGTTATCAAATTTATGTTGGGATCATCAGGGATCCTGTATATAATGTCATGGATAAAGGAAAAAAGTTAAAGTTGCATCTGTTGCTCACTGGCCATAAGGTCCATATCAGCCATTTCTAACTTTTGAGACGGTTAGATAGAGTTAGACCCAATGTTATAAGGCGGATTAGTTCACATCTTCGGTGAGATTTAACAAAATAATAAATAAATCTAGGATAAAGAAAGTGAGAAACCCAAAAATAGGATGAACTGATGAAGCTCAAGAAACACCCAACTCTAGCTCTTTCAATGGTGATTCATCCCCAGCAGTGGTGGAATTAGATCACCACCAGAGATAAGGAGAAAACCATTCAAGCAAAAATGAATAATATAACTAAGTCTCTTCCCACAGATAGTGCCAAAATGATGATGCAAGATATCATATAGAAATAGATTCAGGCTCGTTAAAATGATGATTCAAGATATCATGCAGAGATAGATTCAGCCTTGTTTCTAGGTTCGCATAATAATGGTGAGATAAGACATCATTATAGAATGTAGAAGATATGAGAGATAAAGAAAAGACATAGGTATAAGTGGTTTCGATTTGGCCTACATCCACTGTGCAAAGAGTAAATCAATTCCAATAAGTATAATGAATGAAAGCCATTGATAATGTTTACAAGCTCTCTATACTTTCTCTCTCTATACACAGTATTACCAGTAGGGTCTTACGCGTTATATACTTGTATAAGGAGGTAGTGAGATCCTTTTATATCCTCAAGGGTGTTCAGTATCACCCCAGGCATGCAGCCCGTATGTAGTGAGATCAAGTAGATAATAGGAGTGTGACACCCATAGAGTGAGGTATGAAATTCATGATGACCAAATATTACCTTCACGTGTTGGTTGATACGTTATAATGGCATTGGTCAAGGGTTCTAATAATACCCTTGTCACATTTTCCACACGCCTATGTTGTGTATGAGGCTAAGAGTCTCGACTGGCCAAGACGGGTGAAGCATTGATACTTGATGATGGAGTCGACACAAAATTGACTCTATTTTTTGTATGTGTGGATGATTGCGACGTCTCATCCTTATAAAGTTATCTGAGGCCGACACTGTTGGGTCAAAACTATTCTTATGTTATTTCAAGGATGATACTATGTTTAGTCGTTGATGAAGGTAGTCACGTGAGTGATAATCTCAAAGGTTGGGATTAACATGTACGATATAGTGGATGAGAATTTCAGTACCATGATGAGTATGAGGTAGTATATGGGGGACATGCTGTCGTAGAGGGTCTCATCCAAACAAGACTAGACTTATATATATATATATATATATATATATATATATATATATATATCAATGTCCAATAGTGGTTGCAAAGAAGGTAACAAGGGAGAAATAATCACATCAAGTCTTGAAGGCATCAAGTTTGTGAGTACGTCCAACATGTCCTTGTAACTAGACCTATATCGTAATGGACTTCTGTGGCTGGGCCATATGAGGTTTTTGCCATTGTGGATTTTCCTTGTATATATCCATATTATGGTTTGCTTATATTATTCTTGCTTTTACTCACATAAATGCATGCTTAGTTCAAGATTAAAATTGTTTAACATGACACTTGTGGTTTTATTTCAATGCAAAGTTTATGAAACTGTGAAAATTAAATTTTTTTGGTGTTTATCTATAAAGCCTAGGGAACATTTGGTTTCATAAATTAATCAGAGTGTTGTGTTAGATCCCTATTTTATACTTATTTAGAGTATATATGGAGTTTAACCGAGAGGATAGTTCTGTTGGATAGCATCCATTATTTGATGGGTCAAACTATCCCTATTAGAAAGAACGGATGTGGTTTTTCCTTTAATCGTTCGATAAGTAACTCGGTTGAGTATGGTTAAACTCCTCCCACTGAAGGTGGTGCTCCTAAAGCATATGTCTCTTGTGCAATGGCTTAAAATAATTCTTCAGCCTTTAATTCCAGGGGTGTGAACACTATTTTTTATGTTGTGATTGTTGAAGAGTTCAGACGCCTTATTACTTATGAGAGTGCGAAGAATGCTTAGGATATTTTACGATTCACACACAAGAGAAAGATAGTGGTATGGTTTCCAAGTTAAAAAATCTGATTACTAAGTTTAAGGTAATTAAGATGTTAGAGAATGAGTCTTTTGATGAGTTTTATGCCAAGTTTTCGGATATTGTCAATTCTTCATTTAACTTAGGTGAGCCGATCCCTGAGTCTAGAGTTGTGCATATAATCTTAAGGCTATTGCCTAGAAGATTTAATGCCAAAGTCATGATCCTAGAGTCCTTAGGTGGTGTCAAAGCTATAAGAGTTCAAGAACTTATAGGCGACCTTTAAACCTATGAGATAGACATGTGTTCTCCAAAGAAAGATAAGGGTATTGCCATTAAATCTCAAAAATATGATGTGTTGAATTCTGATAGTGATGGTGAGATTTATGTTGAAGACATATCTAGGGCTTCTAGGAAGTTCAAGAAGTTTCTTAAGATTATAGATGAAAAGAGTTTTGAGAAGAAACCTAAGAACTTTGTCAGCCATGATAGGAAGAATAAGGATGGTCCTAAGAAAGTGAATGATTGAGACAAGTGCTTTCCATGCCTAGGGTTTGGACATTATTCTTGTGAGTGCCCCACTAGATTAAGGAAGGAGGTCAAGAAATCAAAGGTATATAATATAAGCCTTGGTGTTAGTGAGTCGAAAAAGGAAGTTAATTCCCCCCATTTACCGCGACTACACTGTAAGCATGCCTAGTCATGTGATATTGAATGAAGTATCTTCCCCTAGTAAAGATAATTATGAGTATGATGGTGGAGTACAAGTTGCGTATGTGCATCATAAACTTTGGGGGTGGATGGGAGAAGTACCTTCCACTGGTGGAGTTCGCTTAAAACAACTCCTATCAGCTCACCATTGGTATGGCTCCATTTGAGGCGTTGTATGGTAGACCTTTTCGTTCCCCAGCATGTTGGTTAGAAGTGGGGGAAAATAAACTCCTTGGGATGGAAGTGATTCAGGATACTTCGGCAAGGATAGAGATGATACGGAGTCGCATTTGGGTAGCTCAGGACAGGCAGAAGAGCTATGCCGATGCCAAGAGGTTCTTCAGAGAATTCAAAGTGGGGGACCAGGTTTTACTCAGAGTATCTCCTATGAAGGGGATTATGTATTTTGGGAAGAAGGGAAAACTGGCACTAAGATACGTGGGGCCATTCCCTATCATCGAGCGGATTGGGCTAGTTGCATATAGACTGGGGTTACCAGAGCACTAGCATAGGATTCATGATGTGTTCCATATTTCCTCGCTAAGGAAATATCTTAGGGATGATTTCGCCCATACTCACATTGCTTTGGAGGACATCGATCTTCAGCACAATAGTTCCTACGAGGAGGGACCGATTGCTATTCTGGACCACAGCGAGCGGAAACTGAGGTCGAAGATAGTACCGTTAGTACGTGTTTAGTGGCGACAACATAATGCCGAGGAGTCCACATGGGAGCGCGAGAATGAGATGCGCGAACGTTATCCAGAGTTATTTTTACCAGGTACTCTTTAGTTCTGAATTTCGGAACGAAATTCTGTTATTAGGGGGGAAGTATGTAATACCCTGTTTATTTATTGATTTTTAATTATGGGATTAATTAAATTAAATGAGAATTAATTGGAAATTAATCCGGATATGAATACTAACGAGATGTGAGTTGGTATTTGATTATGATACGTACATATGGTAATATATGAATATTGAAAATATTAAAATTATCGCGAGACTGAAATACGATAATTTGGAAAATTTAGTAGGGACGCGCGTGGCAGTCGCGTCAGGTATGAAATTATTTGAATTAAAAAGTAAATTTTATTTTTATCAACCGAATGGTCATTTTAAGTGCGCTAACTAGTCCGAAAGGGTCAAAATAGTCAAATAACACTAGCCGGGGGTTTAGTTTGGGTCCTGGTGCATTTTTGGGCCATGCCGGCAACTTAAAAGGGTATTTTGGTAATTTTAAAAATTAGGGAATTAAAACCCACGAAAATTGGAGTTTATATTTATAATTTTAAAGGGGCCTTTAAGGCCATTACCAGCAAAAGTTTAGAGAGTGAGCTACGGGAGTTTTGAGAGAAGTTGGAGAGAAGTTACAAGAACCAAAATCAAGCCATCTTCAACCTTGGTAGAAAATCTGTAGAGAAAGGAGAGAATCAACCTTCATTCACCAACATCAATTCAGAAGAACAATCTAAGCCAAGTGATTTGATATTTTTAGTGCATTGAATATGTCTTCCATGTTTAGTGTAGGAATTATCTTATATTGAAATCTTTGAAGAAAACCCACGAAATTGATGGAGAAACTTTAAAGTTGGGTTAGGATTTGCATGTAGAATGATGATGGATTGATTTAATATTCATAGAGTTATTTATGATGATTTAAAAACGGATTTATGATGAGTAATTGGGCATAAAAAAATTATGGTTTCATGTTCATAGGGTTTGGGGAAATATTTGAAGATTCATAACAATTTCATGATGATTTGTAAGATTTGACCACTAAAATATGTCAAGGGATGATCTAGAATGATTAGAAATGGTTTAAAAACGTTAGAGCATAACTTGGATGGTCTTAGGGTGGATTTAGATAAGAGAGGAATTGAGAAAATCGGACTTGGAAAAATCTGGGCTGAAACTGCCATCTCGTTAAAAGACCTGCCCAGGTCGTTCGAACGACCTCGTTCGAATGAACTTCTAACGA
Organism: Sambucus nigra; assembly: GCA_949130495.1. Taxonomy (NCBI): domain Eukaryota; kingdom Viridiplantae; phylum Streptophyta; class Magnoliopsida; order Dipsacales; family Adoxaceae; genus Sambucus; species Sambucus nigra. The sequence continues at coordinate 581,146,518 of OX422210.1, read as the reverse complement.
GATGACAGTATAACTTCTAACGAGTTTGTAGTTCGTTCAAAGCCTTTCATTCGAACGAAACTCGTTCGAACGTCCTCGTTCGACCGAGATTTCTAACAAGTTGACATAATGGCCTTTTAGGCCTGAATTTATTTCTAGTATCCCGTAGACTCATTTAAATGGTGAGATAACCTTCCCTTATTAACTAATGGGTATAGTTGGGAGATTGGGGTACATTGAGGAGTAAAACTTAGAATCATGTAGTAAACTGGATGACATTTGTGGATTGGGAAGCGAGTAACTAATCACGAAGTGAGAAATTGATAACTTAAATGCATATAAATCGGGGACTTGTGACTTGTATAACACTAAGTGTTTGTATAAGAACGAGAAGTACAACACTAATAAAATATTGAAATATCTAAGATGTGTGAATGCTTAGTATATGTAGTTATCTGTGTGTAACATACCTACCGTACTTGCTATCATGGGAGGTTGGCGTTCGTTTAGGGCCATCAAATGTTGTGTGCCTACCGGGGGATCTAGATTGGTAGCTCAAGGACATAGGTCAGAGAAGGGCTTATTGAGAAGTAAATAAGTCTGCTGATCATGACAGCGTAGGTATGTGCGTGACCCATGTGATGTGTACTATGTTCGCCTCCATTGTTTGTGATTGTTGTTTAATGAAACGTTTCCTGAGATATTCGGAATACGTGGTCCTCATGTACGTGATGTACCGGGATTTGATAGCATAGTATGTGAGCAGCGCAGCTTAGCCTCGGGGTGCTAGTATTGTATATTTATTATGTGAATAATATACGGTCAATTGAAATGAATTGTCATGCATAAATGTGAGTATAAATAATAGCAACAGTTTGTAAAGTAAAAATGGAAGATCTTTAGTAATTAGTAGTACTAACATGGGAAACTGCGTAGCAAGTTATGGCACTCTGGTAACTAAAAGTTGTTGAGAATTGAATTAGATATCGTATAGAAATGTAGATTTTAGTATCAGACTAGTTAGATATGGGAACAACTAGAATGGGTATGGGTACGATAGGAGTGCATAATTAGTTGAGAGGTGAGGAACTCGTGTGAGTGCACACATTATCATGTAATTTATATTCATTGTTTAATGATATTAATCACTTGCAAAAAATTTAAATTATTTTCACAATCGGGCTCTCACCCATTTGCTTTTAAATCTATTTTTGTAAAAACCTTTTAGGTGGCCAGCCACAAGGACACCATGCATAGGAGTTCTATTCAGGTGACGTGTTGTAGCTGTTGTGGAAGTTACAGGACCTTGACAGTAGACGCCTTCATTTTTTATCTTGACTCCATTATCATATTTTCTCATTGGTTGGGAATGTCGCACCATTTCTTTTAGAGGCATTTTACTTATCATTTATTTCAGACTTTGGGTTGTAATTAATTTAGTGATGCAGACTTGGTATTTATTTATTTCAGTATTCGGATTGTTGTGAGGAGTATTCCTCCAGACTCATTATTATTTGATGGTTATTCTATTGTGACTATGTTGTGGTGGTTATGTTAGCATTTCATACTTTACTTATTGTATGTTAATCGGATTTAATTAAAATTGGCAACTCCCATTTTAAATATTAGGTGGCTAGTATTTGTTAAAAACATTTTCGACAGTGATGCTACGAACTGAACCAACTTGGTATTTTGTATTAAGTTAATAAAGGAGTAGCTACCCGGTATCTAATTAGTCGGGGTGTCATAGGTGGTATCAGAGCATCATGTTCTAGTGTCTTTAGGATCTGTACGGCTTGTTATGTTTCCGTTGAGCTTTCTTTGATATAGAGCCCTATATTTTAGGACTGTTGTATTCTTTTGTGTATGCTTCGCTCTTCAGCTATTTTGAGATAATAACTGCGAACTTATAAGACTTTACTCTCATTTCATATGCCTCCAAGATGTGTGCAGCGAGTTCCTAGGGATGCACAACCAAAGCCACAGCCTGCACCAGTTCAGGGCACTATGAATGCCGTCGAGGTTGCAGGTATTTTAGCCCAAGCGATAAATGTCGCCCTAGCAGTGGTACAGCAGGCACCACCCCAGGCGCCGGTAGTCGCGCCAGTTCTGGCTCATTCATTCCCGTCTTCTTGGGAAGGCGTTTGTGATGCTTTTCTGAAAGCACACCCTCCGGAGTTTGCAGGTAGATCCGATGTTGTGGTATCCAGTCAGTGGAGGAAGGACATTCAGAGGAACTTAAGGATATACGAGTGCACAGATGTTCAGAAGAAGATACTGGCTACTTTCAAGATAGTAGGATCTGCATTGTAGTGGTGGGAGTCCATTACCACCGCGGAGGAGAGGGACGCCCTCACTATTCAGGAGTTCTGGGTGCGGTTCGATCGCAAATATTTTTCGTCAACTGTTCACACTGAAATGAGGAGGAAATTAATGAACCTCAAGTAGGAGGGAAGGACCGTAGCCGAGTATGAGGCTGAGTTTACCAATCTCTTGAACATTGTTTCGAATGAGATTTTGACTGAGGTGAACAAGATTCAGAAGTTTATGGATGGATTGACTTGGAGGATCCGTCGGCACTTATTGAGTAATCTCTCGTTGGCCACTTATTCTGATATGGTTAACGCGGCACTACTTCACTGCTAGGATCACCGCTTTCACATGACTGAGAGTAAGAGATCAGGAAAGTCCATCCATCAGGGCAGGACAGGGGAAATGGTGCCAGCGGGGCACAATCTACTCAGGGTCAGCATAGGTAGAGTGATCAGGGTCCCCAACAGAGGGATCCTAAGAGATTCAGATCTGGGGGTTTCAGAAATGGACAGGTAGGTTTTAAGCATGGCCATCAGGGTCAGAACGGCCATCAAGGCCTGCAGGGCCAGAATGGTCAGCAACAGCTATTTCAGCAGGGCCAGTACGGCCAGGGGAGAAATGGTAACAGCCATCAGGGTCGTGGACAGCAGGGACAGCGAGGGGGAAATTTATCAGGGAAATGCTTCACTTGTGGAAAGATTGGCTACAAACGTCGGGATTGTCCCGATAGGGGCAGGGCCCCACAGCAACAGCAGCAGGGTGCGCGACACAAGCCACAGAGGCCTATGCTTCCCACCGCCCTCCTAGCACCACCACAGATGGCAGCATTACCACCCATTCCAGCGGTCCCAGTTCAGTAGGGACAGCTTCAGTATGGGAGAGTGTATTAGCTCCAGCATGCCGAAGCCCCATAGGATCCACCGGCCATTGAGGGTATGTTCTCTATTCAGGAGACTATGGGGCATATTTTATTTGACACGGGGGCCACACATTATTTCATTGCCATGAGATTTTCACGCACTATTGGGTTATTAGACACCGCAGAGAGCACGGTTACTTGTTTAGACTCACCGTTGAGTAGGGGGTCTATGATTTCTCTTATTTGTAGAGGTGTGGGTATAGAGATCGAGAGGTTTACTTTACCCGTTGATATGTTAGTGTTAGAGATGACTGAGTATCATGAGATTGTTGGTATGGATTGGATAGTTACGTATCGAGCCATGATTTACTGCTTTAGCAGGAGTATTATCTTTGCCATCCCCGGGCCTAACATGTTTTTAGTGGCGATGCCTCGCTCCGAAGGAGGATCGTCCACTCATTTGTACTATATAGAGGAGGAGACCTCTAAGGAAGTGGTGATACCACTCGATGCGATACCCGTTGTTAGTAAGTTCGCTGATGTATTTCAGGATATACCTGGACTACCTCCGAGTAGAGAGATAAATTTTGTGATCGATTTGACGCTGGGCACTCGGCCTATTGCCCGCGCACCTTACCGTATGGCTCCAGTAGAGATGAGATAGTTACGGGATCAGATTGAGCAATTATTGGGTCATGGGTTTATCCGAAGGAGTACTTCGCCGTGGGATGCCCCTGTGTTGTTCGTAAATAAGAGGGATGGATCGTTAAGGTTGTGTGTAGATTACCGAGAGTTGAATAAGGTCACGATATAGAATAAGTATCCGTTGCCTCGAATCGATGACTTATTCGACCAGCTGAGAGGAGCTTCCTTCTTCTCAAAGATTGATTTATGATCTGGATACCATCAGTTGCGTATCAGGGAGCAGGACATCTCAAAGACTGCTTTCTTGATGAGATATGGTTCCTACGAGTTTCGGGTTATGCCTTTTGGCTTGACCAACGCTCCAGTCGTGTTTATGAACTTGATGAATAGGGTGTTCAGAGAGTTCTTAGACCAGTTCATCATCGTCTTTATTGATGACATCCTGTTTACTCCTAGACAGAAAAGGAGCACGCCGAGCATTTGAAGCAGGTTTTGTAGACGCTGCGTCAGAACGAGCTTTATGCAAAGTACGAGAAGTTTGGGTTTTAGCTGAAGGAGGTTCAGTTTTTGGGGCATATAATTTCAGACCGGGGGATATCTGTTGATCCGGGGAAGGTATCCGCGGTGAGGGAGTGGGGACAACCCACGACACCGACTAAAATCCGTAGTTTCTTAGGCCTAGCAGGATACTACAGGAGGTTTATTCGAGGTTTCTCAAAGATAGCGGGTCCTTTGACACATTTGACTCGTAAGGGTGTGCCATTCATCTGGAGCGATGTCTGTCAGTTGGCATTCGATGAGTTGAAGGACAAGTTGACCTTAGCACCTGTGTTAGCATTGCCGAGACCGGGAGTTGAGTATCTAGTCTACACCGATGCGTCCTTACAAGGACTTGGAGGTGTACTACAGCAGGAGAGTCAGGACATAGCTTACGCTTCCCGTAAGCTTAAGCCTCATCAGAAGAATTACCCCACCCATGACTTGGAGTTAGCGGCAGTTGTATTTGACCTTCGAATTTGGAGACATTATCTCCTAGGGGAGAAGTTTCGGCAGTTCATGGACCACAAGTCTCTACAGTACCTCTTCACACAGAAGGAGTTGAATATGCGTCAAAGACGGTGGCTTGACTTTGTGAAGGATTATCAGTTTGATATCCAATATCACCCGAGAAAGGCTAACGTGGTAGCAGACACGTTGAGCCGTAGGCTAGTAGATGAGGTGGCAGAGGTGTGGAAAGATAAATGGAAGGAATTGGGACACCAGGATGCAGTAGCCCGATCGTTCATGTCTGTGATGACTATTACACCGCAGATTGTTACAAGAGTGGTAAAGGCCCAGGAAAATGGCTCGTTCTGTCAGAAGCAGATAGTTCGATTACTAGCAAAGGGAGCTGAGTCCTGTACCGTTAGCTCAGATGGGGGATTATGCTTAAATGGGAGACTAGTCATTCTAGAAGGGGAAGACTTGTGACACGAGGTGATGGCAGAGTCGCACGACTCACAGTTCGCGGTACACCCTGGTGGGATAAAATGTACCAAGACATGAGACGATAGTATTGGCGGAGTGGGATGAAGAGGGATATTACCGTGTTTGTTTCTAAAAGCACCACTTGTCAGCTAGTAAAGGTGGATCATTAGAGACCGACAGGACTTCTATAGCCATTAGAGGTTCCGACGTGGATATGGGAGAGCATATCCATGGATTTTATCACGGGGTTACCAACGTCACAGAGGGGTCACGACTCCATATAGATAATTGTGGACCGTTTGACAAAAGTTTCTCATTTTTTACCCGTAAGGACAGACTACACTACGGGACAGTATGCCCATATTTTCATTTCGAAAATAGTGAGACTTCACGATGTGCCTTTAAATATCGAGTCTGATCGAGACAAGATATTTGTTTCACGATTTTGGGAGAGTTTCCAGGAGGCCATGGGCACTTAATTGCGGTTGAGTACGGCTTATCACCCGCAGACCGATGGGCAGATCGAGCGAACAAATCAGATGTTGGACGACATGTTGCGTATGTGCATCATAGACTTTGGGGGTGGATGGGAGCAGTACCTTCCACTGGTGGAGTTTGCTTATAACAACTCCTATCAGTTCACCATTGGTATGGCTCTATTTGAGGCGTTGTATGGTAGACCTTGTCGTTCCCCAGCATGTTGGTTAGAAGTGGGGGACAACAAACTCCTTGGGTCGGAAGTGATTCAGGATACTTCAGTAAGGATAGAGATGATACGAAGTCGCATTTGGTACCTCAGGACTGGCAGAAGAGCTATGCCGATGCCAAGAGGTTCTTCAGAGAATTCAAAGTGGGGGACCAGGTTTTACTCAGAGTATCTCCTATGAAGGGGATTCTGCATTTTGGAAAGAAGGGGAAATTTGCACGAAGATACGTGGGGCCATTCCCTATCATCGAGCGGATTGGGCTAGTTGCTTATAGACTGGGGTTACCGGAGCACTTGCATAGGATTCATGATGTGTTCCATATTTCCTCGCTAAGGAAATATCTTAGGGATGATTTGGCCCATACTCACATTGCTTTGGAGGACATCGATCTTCAGCCCGATAGTTCCTACGAGGAGGGGCCAATTGCTATTCTGGACCACAGCGAGCGGAAACTGAGGTCGAAGATGGTACCGTTAGTACGTGTTCAGTGGCGGCATCATAATGCTGAGGAGTCCACATGGGAGCGTGAGGATGAGATGCGCGAACGTTATCCAGAGTTATTTTTACCAGGTACTCTTTAGTTCTGAATTTCGGAATGAAATTCTGTTATTAGGGGGGAAGTATGTAATACCCCGTATATTTATTGATTTTTAATTATGGGATTAATTAAATTAAATGAGAATTAATTGGAAATTAATCCGGATATGAATACTAACGAGATGTGAGTTGGTATTTTATTATGATCCATACATATGGTAATATATGAATATTGAAAATATTAAAATTATCGCGAGCCTGAAATACAATAATTTGGGAAATTTAGTTGGGACGCGCGTGGCAGTCGCGTCAGGTATGAAATTATTTGAATTAAAAAGTAAATTTTATTTTTATCAACCGAATGGTCATTTTGAGTGCGCCAACGAGTCCGGAAGGGTCGAAATAGTCATAAAACACTAGCCAAGGGTTTAATTTGGGTCCCGGGGCATTTTTGGGCCATGCCGGCAACTTAAAGGGTATTTTGGTAATTTTAAAAATTAGGGAATTAATACCCAAGAAAATTGGAGTTTATATTTATAATTTTAAAGGGGGCACTAAGGCCATTACCAGCAAAAGTTTAGAGAGTGAGCTACGGGAGTTTTGAGAGAAGTTGGAGAGAAGTTACAAGAACCAAAACCAAGCCATCTTCAACCTTGGGAGAAAATCTGTAAAGAAAGGAGAGAATCAACCTTCATTCACAACATCAATTCTGAAGAACAATCTAAGCCAAGTGATTTGATATTTTTAGTGCATTGAATATGTCTTCCATGTTTAGTGTAGGAATTATCTTATATTGAAATCTTTGAAGAAAACCCACGAAATTGATGGAGAAACTTTGAATTTGGGTTAGGATTTGGATGTAGAATGATTATGGATTGATTTAATATTCGTAGAGTTATTTATGATGATTTAAAAACGGATTTATGATGAGTAATTGGGCATAACAAAATTATGGGTTCATGTTCATAGGGTTTGGAGAAATATTTGGAGATTCATAATAATTTCATGATGATTTGTAACATTTGACCTCTAAAATATGTCAAGAGATGATCTAGTATGATTAGAAATGGTTTAAAAATGTTAGAACATAACTTCGATGGTCTTAGGGTGGATTTAGAGAAGAGAGGAACTGAGAAAATCGGACTTGGAAATTTCTGAGTTGAAACTGCCATCTCGTTAGAAGACCTGCCAAGGTCGTTCGAATGACCTCGTTCGAACGAACTTCTAACGAGATAACAGTATAACTTCTAACGAGTTGGTAGTTCGTTCGAAGCCTTTCGTTCGAACGAGATTTCTAACAAGTTGACAGAATGGCCTTTTAGGCCTGAATTTATTTCTAGTATCCCGTAGACTCATTTAAAAGGTGAGATAACCTTCCTTTATTAACCAATGGGTATAGTTGGGAGATTTGGGTACATTGAGGAGTAAAACTTAGAATCGTGTAGTAAACCGGATGACATTTGTGGATTGGGAAGCGAGTAACTAATCACGAAGTGAGAAATTAATAACTTAAATGCATATAAACCGGGGACTTGTGACTTGTATAACACTAAGTATTGGTATAAGAATGAGAAGTATACCACTAATAAAATATTAAAATATCTAAGATGTGTGAATGCTTAGTATATGTAGTTATCTGTGTATAGCATACCTATCGTACTTGCTATCATGGGAGGTTGGCATTCGTTTAGGACCATCTAATCTTTGTGTGCCTACGGGGGGATCTAGATTGGTACCTCGAGGACATAGGTCAGAGAAGGACTTATTGAGAAGTAAATAAGTCTTCTTATCATGGGAGCGTAGGTATGTGCGTGACCCATGTGATGTGTACTATGTTTGCCTACATTGTTTGTGATTGTTGTTTAATGAAACGTTTTTTGAGAGATTCGGAATACGTGGTCCTCATGTATATGATGTACCGGGATTTGATAGCAGAGAATGTGAACACCGCAGCTTAGCCTCGGTGTGCTAGTATTGTATATTTATGATGAGAATAATATACGGTTAATTGAAATGAATTGTCATGCATAAATGTAAGTATAAATAATAGCAACAGTTTGTAAAGTAAAAATGGAAGATCTCTAGTAATTAGTAGTACTAACATGGGAAACTGCGTAGCAAGTTATGGCACTCTGGTAAATAAAATTTGTTGGGAATTGAATTACATATCGCATAGAAATGTTAGGTTTTAGTATCGGACTAGTTAGATATGGGAACATCAATAATGGGTACGGGTACGATAGTAGTGCACAATTAGTTGAGAGGTGAGGAACTCATGTGAGTGCACACACTATCATGTACTTTATATTCATTGTTTAATGATATTAATCACTTGCAAAAATTTTAAATTATTTTCACAATCGGGCTCTGACCCATTTTCTTTCAAATCTATTTCTGTAAAAACCTTTTAGGTGCCCAGCCACAAGGACACCATGCATAGGAGTTCTATTCAGGTGACGTGCTGTAGCTACTGTGGAAGTTACAGGACCTTGACAGTAGACGCCTCCATTTTCGATCTTGACTCCATTATCATAATTTCTCATTGGTTGGGCATGTTGCCCCATTTCTTTTAGAGACATTTTACTTATCATTTATTTCAGACTTTGGGTTGTAATTGATTTAGTGATGCAGACTTGGTACTTATTTATTTCAGTATTCGAATTGTTGTGAGGAGTATTCCTCCAGACTCATTATTATTTGATGGTTATTCTATTGTGACTATGTTGTGGTGGTTATGTTAGCATTTCATACTTTACTTAATGTATGTTAATCGGATTTAATTAAAATTGGCAACTCCCTTTTTAAATATTAGGTGGCTAGTATTTGTCAAAAACGTTTTTGACAGTGATGCTACGAACTGAACCAACTTGGAATTTTGTATTAATTTAATAAAGGAGTAGCTACCCGGTATTTAATTAGTCGCTTATCATTTATTTCAGACTTTGGGTTGTAATTAATTTAGTGATGCAGACTTGGTATTTATTTATTTCAGTATTCGGATTGTTGTGAGGAGTATTCCTCCAGACTCATTATTATTTGATGGTCATTCTATTGTGACTATGTTGTGGTGGTTATGTTATCATTTCATACTTTACTTATTGTATGTTAATCGGATTTAATTAAAATCGGCAACTCCCTTTTTAAATATTAGGTGGATAGTATTTGTTAAAAACGTTTTCGACAGTGATGCAACGAACTGAACCAACTTGGCATTTTGTATTAATTTAATAAAGGAGTAGCTACCCAGTATTTATTTAGTCGTGGTGTCACACCTTTGTGGTTTGATGGAGGTTGTAAAAATTGAGCTTCTTGGGTTTAAAGATTCTTGGTATTTTCTAAACTCTAGGATTGTGGAGTTAGAAGAGAGATTAAAGAATTGAGTAATGCCAATTTTAATTTGGGGTCTGGTCGGAGTTGTTGGATTAAATGTTAGGCATTATCCAAATCAAAGGTGACAAGTGTGGGATTGGATTCGATGATACTAATACTTCTGTTGATAAATCCAAGACCATGATTTTGAGAGAGATAACCAAAGATAGGGGCATTAGAAAATGTCAACATAAACATAACATTCCTTGTGTCTTCACTTGCACTAATTGTTTTAAGAAATATCACCTTAGGTACTTTTGTTATGTTCTGAGAAAAGGTCCTAGGAAAGCTATGAATAGTCTCACCAATGTTCCCCAAGTCTGAGTTCATTACGTTACACTCATGTGGGTTAGGAGATCTGATTTAGAGGAACTTAATGTTAGTCTTGTTGACTCTCGCATGCTTTCACATAATTCATGACATGTTATATCTTTTGAGTTATTGCTTGCGTGTTTTCATACACTAGCTTTTGTGCTACATGATATACATGCTTGCTAGTTGTATGATGTTTATCTTTTCTATTTTGATTATTCATTTATTTCGTTTATTGAAAAATATGAAAATATTTTGTTTTCCTTTTGAGTTATTTTTGTTAAAGTTGTATCATTTTGAAAAATGTTTAAAACTCAAAAATATTTTTGTTAATGTGTAGTTTAGTTTTACACGTATTTTGTGGCATATAGGTGTGTTTGAATATTATTCCTTCCATCTATCCATGTGACTAGGACAGTTGAATATGATTTTGAATTCTTGTATTATTGTCAATCATGTTTGCATAAAGTAGTTTGAATTGATTTGCATGATTGATTCACTTTATATATGCCTCCGCACGTACTTTGCTTGAGCTCTTTTGGATTTTAACTTAATATGTCCCATGAGCTAGGTGAGGTATTAAACCAACGATCCTATCATATACACAATTTTTTTTTATTATGGTTGAATTATGCATGTAAAAACTATTGCCCATGAGTTTGTTGCTTTATTAAAAATTTGAGTATGCATGGGAAAGCGCTACGAAAGGAGCAATCTCCTTTGTGTAAAAGGCCATCGTTTGCAAGAGCCTAAAAGATTGAGAGGCGAAAAAAAAAGAAAAACTTCCAAGGCTAAATTTTTTTGCATTAATGCGGCAAAAAATTAGATATTTTTAAGAGAGAGAGAGAGAGAGAGATTATATAAAATTTTGAGGGTGTTTAGTTGAACATTAAAGGGTTTGCACAATGAGTCCTAGTTGAGCTTAATTGTTTTAATGTTATTGATTCGAGAATCATCAAAATTTCTAAGCAAGTGTGCATTGTGTTTGTTTGTCCTTTTGAGTTATTTATTTGACACATGTGGCTAAATCGAATGTTGATAAATTATTGCGGTTAAATAGATCTACTTGTACATTTTTTAGTGATCGGGTCATTTTCTCTTGTTTCTAGTTCACGCCCCTTCACCCCAGACCACTTTGTTTAGACACATTGATACTATGTGAGTGTGTAAAGATTGTGGTTTATGTCTTTTGTGGGCGTTTATACCTATATATGTATGTGCTTTCTTGGTATATGTGCGGTAATATATATGGTATGCTTTGTGTTTTGATTCTTCGCATTTCCATTTAAGCCATAATTGCATTATGCTTAATATTTTATTCAAATTGAGATGTGTTATTATCATCTGGGTATCTTATACTTAAATTCTTACATCATAGATGATATCATTTTTTCTTAGTTTGCATTATTTTTACTTGTGTTGCCGAACTGTTTATCGTTGAATGCTTGCCTCATATCACTGCATGATATATTTATTTTCCCTTTATGATTACCCATGCTTCACTTAGGGGGAGATCTGGTTTTAATGGGGAGAAATGGTATCTAACTCTTTTCATGTCGGGGAGATATTTAACTTAGGGGGAGACGTCCTTTCTTAGGTAGAGATGGTTAGACAAATGAGGAGGGTTTTTCATATGCAGTTTATATATTGTTTATATTCTCTTTGAATTTGAAGGTGTGTTTAAGTGTTCAGTTCAGCATCGATGCAACAAAGGTTTACACAAGAGAAAAGCTACTCATTTTGACACCCCGACTAATTAAATACCGGGTAGCTACTCCTTTATGAAATTAATCAGAATATCAAGTTGGTTCAGTCTTAGCATCACTGTCGAAAACATTTAACTGATTACTAGCCATGTAATATTTAAAAACAAAAATGTCAAATTTTACTAATTGAGTTAACAATTAACCAAGTAATTAAATCATCATCCAACAATCACATAAACAATCTCATACGAATAATCAACGAAATGAAATAAACTGAGTCTTGAGTAAACACTCCAATAATAATACCAGAGTAAAATAAAATCCCGATACAAGAGTCTGAATAAATAATCCAACATCTGAAATAAGACTGAAAGTCTGAGAACGCTATCTCTAAATGAAAATGGGCGACATGCCCTAATAGATGAGTAACATTAAATAAAATCAAGTGCAGAATGTGGAGGCATCTAATATCAAGATCATGTAACTTCCACAGCAGCTACAACACGTCAATGTAATGGAACTCCTATGCTTGGCATCCCTGTGGCTGGGCACCTAAAAGGTTTTTACAAAAAAAAAGATTTGGAAGCAAACGGGTCAGAGCCCGAGGTGAAAACAGTTTCAAAAAATATATCAAATGTTTAATTGCATTAAATAGTAAATATTATATACATGTTATTTGCGTACTATCACATGAGTTTCTCACCTCTCAACTAACGTGCATGCTTAACGTATACCCTTAATCCATCCTAGTTATGCCATTGTCTAACTAGTCTGTACTAACCCCTACTATCACATTCTAATATAAGGTGTCTACTCGTATTACACAAACAAGTTAGAATTATATCTAACATTCACATTCATTAAATTACTTATCACAAGTGTTATTTAAATTTTCATATTCGTAGCCCATTCAAATATCTTAGTTATTCACATCTACTAAGCAATAGTGAGCCAGTCACAAGTATATATATAAATCACTCTAAATACATACATACATATATAAATAAATAAATAAATAAATAAATAAATAAATAAATAAGTAAGTAAATATATATATATATATATATATATATATATATATATATATATATATATATATATATATATATGGCACTCCTAGGCTAAGCTGCGGTGCACGTATACTGTACTATCAAATCCATGTACATCATGTACGTAAGGATCACACGTTCCGAACCGTCTTAATACAAATCACACATATTGGAGGCTAACATAGTTCACATACCCATGGGTCACGCACATACCTACGCTCCCATGGTCAGCTGACTTATCAACTCACAAATAAGTCATTCATAGTCCTATGTCCTTAAGTAACCAATCTAAATCACCCCGTAGGCACACAAAGATCAGATGGTCCTTTTTCTGAAAGCCAACCTCCCGTGATAGAAAGTATCGTAGGTATGTCATACACATAAGAAATTCATGCCCTTGGCATTCACACCACCAAAGTAATCATATATCAATATATTTATTCACACATTTCATCTTATAAGTCTCATACGTAGTACGTTTATCTCAAAATTTCTACGTAATATATATTTAGCTTGATAACTCTCTCGTCGTATCAATTTGAGTACCTAAACTTATACCAAAAGGTTACTAGGTCTCCTATTAGTTTCTAATGTTATCTCGGTAACTTAAAGTCACTCTGTTACTGTTCTTATCCTTACATCATCATTCATTCCCATTATAGTTTCAATTCGAACGATTTCTAACGTACCTCACTCGGTAAACCCTCGTAAGTAATAGCATTCAATTCCATAAGGTAAACCATTTTTCTGGGCATCAACTAAGACCCACTGCCTTAATTAAGTCCCATGGTACTGTATTAATCAACTTAAGAATAATTATTGGTTTGGGATTTATATTAAACTTTAAGGGGGAAAAACTTTCAAAAATCAGGAGGGGTCGATCGATCGAAGGCAAAGGGTCGATCGATCGACATTCTTGAGTCGATCGATCGATCAAGCAGGTGTTCGTCGAGAAATTCTTTACACAGCTACAGGTCCTCTAAATTTACACCCCGAATCTTCCATTAAAACATCCCAAACTCCCAACTAAGTATACTACTCATTACACTAATATGTTTCCACAATCTCTAATTTTTAGAATCCTTAAACCATCATGAATTAATAGTTTCTTGGATCAAAAGTCATAAATATTCCTCTAAACCTAGTTCTTCAAAATTTCTTCAAGAACATCGAATTTCTTAACATTAATTCGTGAATTTATATGCATGGATTATAATTTCGTTGTCTCTACATACCAGAAGTTAACCTATGTGCAAAACTTAGCCATATTCAATGTTTAATTCTCCCAATTTATAAAATTCTCAATTTTCCAAGTCTAGTCTCCAATTATAAACTACATGGATAATATATATTTTCCTAATCATAAGAAGTTAAATCACTTTCCTGGGAATGAAGATGTTGATCCTTTGAAGACGATAAAGGTTGGTTCTCTTTCTTTTTCCGATCACAATTCCGGCGATAGTGGAGGTGTGTGGTGGTTATGGCCTTGGAAACCCTTGGAACTTCTCCTCTCTATTCACGTTGCCCACTCTTTGGTTTTGATAGATAATGGCCCTAGTCTCCCTAAGGTTGGTTGATAAATATCACCTAATTTTCGTAGATTACTATTCATTAGACATTTAAAATGACTAAAATACCCTCTCGGGTTGCCGATTAGGCCTAAAAATGCGCCGGGACCCAAACTAAACCCTCGACTAGTGTTTTCTGACTATTTCGACCCTTCCGAAAACATTGGTAAAATCAAAATGACCATACAGATGATACAAAATTAATTTATTTTTATATTTATTCAAATTGATTCCTGATGCGACTGACACACGCGTCCCAACTTAATTACCGAAACTATCGTATTTTCAACTCACGACATTATTAATAAATTCAATAATAATATATTACCATATTTACTCAGTAATATTCAACATTATTATCATAATCAAATACCAACTCTCGTCTCGCTAGTATTTACATTCAGATTAATTTCCAATTAATTATCTCTAATTAATTTAATTAATCCCATAATTAAAAGCAATTTTATTTAATTAATCTCATAATTAAAAGCCATAAAATTATGGGGTATTACACTCATGTTTGAGTCAGTTACGCATATGTAACTTTTATCCTTTTGGGGTTGGGAATTGAGTCTTAGTGACCTTGACGGCCAAGTCATTTTTGTTTTGAGTTTTGTCCTGGAATAGACAAAAGGGGAGAATTGTTAGGGAAGATTTCCGAATTGGGTAAATTTGTATGTAATGGCTTTATTCCATATTTGGAGAAAAATTGTCTGGGTCATAGTGGAGGACTTGAGTTATGTGTCCTTAAATCCTATAATGTGTGATTGAGGACCATGATAAAAAGTTAAAGCAATATCCAGGATAGATTGGGTTACGTGCCTTGCTTTATACTTCAATACCTGAGGGATCTCAATTAAGCTAATATGTATTTATGTTTTATCCTTCCATAGGTTTGGGTGTTATTTTATAAAATATTTTTAATGCATTTTTCATAAAATATTTTTCGAATAATTTTTTTTGTTTAAGTTTAATGTTCATTAGAATGAGTTTACTGTTTCATCCAAATGAGATATATGGTTTTATTCAAATGAGCTTCAAATGAGGTTTCACTGTGTACCGAGAAAAGCTCGTTGGAAGGTCGTTCAATACTGGTTCAAATGAGTTTGCTATTGTCGTTCGAACAAGGTTCAACTTGGTTCAAACGAGATTGCATACTTCGTTGGAATAAACTATATGTTTTCATTCGGATGAGTTTTCTTGAAAAATGGGTCGCCTCAAAAATATATATTCTATAAATACTCGGGTCTAGCATCAGTTTTCAAAGAGGGATTTTACAAAAACCAATTTTTCAAGCTATATCTTGTGCCACTTAAACCCTAGTTTACACCCAATTTTAAGATCCAAGAATCCTACATCTATATGTTTGTTTGATATTTGTTTTGTGGTGCACCATACTATAGTTCTCTTCATAATGTGAGCATTTTGAGCGGTGGAGACCGTGTTTGTGTGGAGTGACGACTAGACTAGTCATTAGACAAGTATGATCGATGGGACATCGAGATGTAACAACGTGCCTACATTGTGTGGTTTTTGGAAGGTGTCTAAGAGTGGTTACGAAGAAGGTAACAAGGGGCGAAGAATCTCATCAAGGTTTAAAAGAGTCGAGTTTGTGAGTAAGTCTCATTTTTCCTTGTAACTATATATATATATATATATATATATATATATATATATATATATATATATATATATATATATATATATTGGACTTGTGTGGCTAGGATGTTCGAGGTTTTTCTAATTGTGGGATTTCCTCGTACAATAATGTGTTATGGTTTGCTTATTTTATTCTTTCTTATACTTACATAGATGCATTCTTAGGTCAATACTAAAATTGGTAAAATTGTTCAAAACAACACTTATGGTTTTGTTTTGGTACAAAGTTTTTTAAACAGTGAAATTTAAAATTTGGTGGTGTTTCTATACAAACCCTAGGGTGAATTAGCTTTCTCAATAATGAAGATTCTTGCCTCTAAAAAGAAATGTGTGTTATTGAGTTTTGAAATTCTTTGGAATGAGAGAAAAAGGGTTGAAAAGAGCAAATATAATGTTTTTAATAATGAGTGACAAGATATAGTTTCATAAAACTCTAAAGTTAACATACACGTGAATCATGAGTAGATGTCACACATTTGGTTTTATCACAACTGATGAGTTTATGAAAAATTGCTACGTTATACCCACACATATTGGAGACTAAATGAAGATATTGGTATACCTTATTGATCCCAAATGACTTTCGCATAAAAAACACTATGTTATTTACATTTTAATCACATTAGAAATAATATTAAGATTCACAACAATTGAAGTTTAGTTTGAAAAATGTTTTTTTAACTTATTCATACTCTCTAAGAAGTCACATTCATGTGAAAATATAGAGTTTAAAAAGAAAAATCAGTCCAGAAAAGATGATTTAAATCTCCCATTTTCACACAGAGTTATGGTCAATACAACCAAAGAAAACACATATATTATGATTTCTATTAAACAAAAGAGGAGATAAAATTTATGAAAAAAAGTTTTGGATAGAACAAAACATGAAAATATTAAGAACTTGAAAAGTAATTAAGACTTCTTACAAAAATAACCTTGTTTCACAATTTATGAAAGATTGAAGGATGAAAACAACTTTGAAAACAAGATAATGTTGTTTGTAATTAGTAACCGTTGAAAAATCTTAAAATACAATTGGTCTTTTACTCTCCTTAATTAAACTACTTGGAAGCATTAGTTGATGATATCCCATACTCCTAACTATACCTCTTACACACCTAATCCTTAAGTTATTCCTTGATTAATATTTTGATATTTTCACCCATGTCAATGATTTGAAAACCTCGATGTGTGATACATACAATTGGAGAACGTATACACACATAATGATATTGATGACACATGATACACGAGTAGAACGTGTTAACCAATTATATCGTGAGCTAAAAATTTAATACTTACTATAAGATTCTTGATATTCAATTCTTCAGCTTATAGCATTAGTGCCTAAAAGATACAGAAATGTAATAATGATATACTTTTGATATAATCCTTATGTGTTTCACCTCAAAGAATTAATTCCATGTCCCGTCAAAAATATGTTATTAAAAATTATTCATGAAAGATCACAAGATTGTCAATACAATAATTCATCATTTCAATCCTTGGATATATTATGTCCATGTAAACAAAGTGGAAATCCCACGTGGAAGATTATCATAGAAATATCCAAAAAAGAATGGAGGATATACCATCAAAGATAAAAAAAAAAAAAAAGGGGGGGGGGGGGGGAGTCAATTCACATTACTAAAATTAGCATATGAACAATCATTTTATGCAAATTATGAATTATCACTCGATGCAACTTGAACATAGAAATCACTTTTGGTGCATGATCCACACTTTCTACCTAAAAATTCATCCTAAATATACGATGTTATGAATGAAATAGCTTGCTTATTACTATTTCCATACTAACTCTCTTTTACAGTAAATGAATGTAACAACCCTCACGTTTGATAGCATATTTTATATTTATTTACTATGTGTAGTAATTAATTATAAAATGATAGATGTTGAGTAAATACTAATTTAATATGAGAAAGGTTAATATTTACTGAAATGTTGTATGATTACCTGATGAGTAGGTAAAAATATCCATGTGATGATTTATGGTGTCATAAGATATAAAATGACATTTTGGTTTAATGAGAAACCGGAACTCAAAATATGATATAAAATTTCCAAATGATAATTTGGAGGGTGTAGTTAGTACCGGTAGGTGCGAGACAGTCAAAATAAGTGCCATATTGCATTTTGGTATTTCGGGCACTTTTGACTTGTTATAGCTTAAATGTGTAGTTGCGATCCATTTTATCGCGTATTAGCCATTAGAGTTGGGCATTTTAGACTTAAGCCCCGATTAAGTCTTGCTAGCCTTATTATTTTTCCCTCATTTCCCTTAAAACAAAAGTGATCCCTAGAGAGAGTAGAGAGAGAGGAAGAGAACTTTGGAGAAAAAAGAGATTGGAGCTTGGATCTTGCTTGCATCTTCCTCGAATCTGATTTTTCTACATCAAGGCAAGTTATCTACTTGCAATTATATTATTTAAGGAGAATAATTAGTTGTGATAGTTATGAATTTGTTGTGTTTAATCATTTTAGGGTATTGTTGGATTTATGGGTATTAACCCTTGGAAATTGATTTGGATGATTAATATTGTAAATTATGGTAATTAGACATATTTGTGGTGTATTAGTTCCATTAAATGATATGGGCTTTGGTAGTTGGAAGAAATAGGGAGGTTAGGTCTGCTATAACCGGTCGACCGCGGTTCTCAGACCGGTCGATCGGGATTCGGGAGAGGGCACACTGCTTTCTTTCAAAGGCATAAATGTTAAGGCACAGTCGACCGCGTCCCCCTTACCGATCGACCGGCCCTGCCGAAGTGAGCTTTCTGCTTTTCTTCTTAGGCAAAAACTTGAGACGCGGTCGACCGCGGTCTTGGGACCGGTCCACCGGTCCCCTGTTTTCTTCCCAAAAATTACTTTTTCTTTTAAATATTTTCTTTTCATAGGAACTTAGGAACCTTCTTGAATGAAGTAAACTTTGGCTTTTAGAGTCCTAGTTGAGTCTGGTTGTCACCCTAGAGTGGAATGGATTTCACTTGGGGTTAAGTCCAAAAGGGGGAGTGTTCCAAAGTGATGTTTAGGCATCACTCTTTTAATTACTTCTTAATAGGAGGATAGTGGTTGTAGGCCCATATTTGGAAACTTAAGGGCTTATCAAAATTTTATGAACTTTGGGGACTTGTAGGATCATAATGATCATTTGGAGAATTTAGTCGGGACTTGTAATTTGAGGAATATTAATGACGATATTCGAGGAGAATTAGGTTCGCATAATATGAACCCAAATGCTTAAAGATGATAAGTTCAACTAAAATGGACCCAAACTGTGTTAATGATCATTGGTTCAAATAAAATGAACCCAGTTGTTTAATGATGATAGGTTCAAATAAAAAGAACCAAACACATGGATATTTGAAATGGAATTTGATAATGGTAATGGTAATTGAAAATGAAAATGAGATTAAAATGGTAAATGTTAATTTACTGATACACACCTGATGATGCTAAGATTTAGCACCACCAGATAAGTGATAGTGAGCTCAAGCAGTAGCAGCCATGGCAGCCATGGAGATGTATCAGTGTATAGAAGGGGATGAGTATAAGAGGAAAATTAGACAATGATGTATAGTGGTTCAGCCAAATTGGCCTACATCCACTGTGAGTGTGTGATCCACTAAGTATGGGCACTAATGGCCTTGGATACAATGCACATAACCCTCTCTCTCTCTCTCTACTGTGTGTGTACAAGCAGAGTTTTAGCTAGGGTAACTGTTCATGGATCGATCCCTGTAGGGTTGTAGGTGACAAGTATATATAAGTCTTGGGGGGTGTAGTGTACCCCCCAAGTAAGCATGGTGCATGTGAATGATGATCTAACCAATTCCCTGTTGACACCTGTAGATGCCAAATGATGGCATAATATTCCCTCACGTGAGGGTGTGATTCGGTTATAACGGTCTGCCACGTGTCATATGAGCCTCACGCGCACTGTTCCACGCGTCTCCCAAACCACGCGCTGAGATGATGTCACCCTCGGCCTATGATATGAGGCCGAGGGCAAAGTTCCCCCTGGCAGTGAGTATGGTCCAATTTAAGCCTCGTACTGTCGGCCCCTCGAAGGGTCGTCCGGGACCTGCTGAAGGGTCGGCCCCTTGGAGGGTCGTCCGGGGCCTGCTGAAGGGTCGGCCCCTCGGAGGGTCGTCCGGGGCCTGCTGAAGGGTCGTCCCCTAGGAGGGTCGTCCGGGGCCTGCTGAAGGGTCGGCCCCTCGGAGGGTCGTCCGGGTCCTGCTGAAGGCCGAGTCCAGGGGGGGTCATATGGAGCCAAATGAGGGGTCGGCCCCTCGGAGGGTCGTCTGAAGGGGTTGCCTTGATCCCGGCAGTCAGGGGGTAAATATGGGTATATCAATCACCCCCCAGCCCTTAGCCATTGATGTTGTTGAGATGACTGAGGGATAGTGTTGCTTTTGAGGCGGATGTATTCATCAGTGAGATGAGGGATGCCTGTCAAGATGAGGTGACACTTGGGCGGTTGCCCACTGTCATCTCCAGTTCCCTAGGTAAGGCGGCTGTACTATGCTTGGGGCTTTGTGCCCTAATGATATCCTCCTCGTGGGCTGTGTTTTGCTTTGGGAAGTGAGCCCCCTTAATTAGCAAAGATATTAAAAGGATTTTCAAATCCTTTTCCCCTTCTAGCTTCTTCTTCATCTTCGCGCCCTTACTTTCTCTCTCTACAATTCCAGCTAACTCCATAGCCGTTTCTTCGCTGATTTCTCCATCGCTCTTCACTCAGCCGTTGCTCTTGTTTCCAGGTACTCTTATTTTCCTGAACTCTCCTCTAGCTCTTCCATTTCCTTTGTGTGTTGGGGTCGAACCCCTTTTAGCATTTTTCTGGGTTTTCTTTCATTTTTCTGGCATCTTTTCCGGCGAACGACTTCGACTGTTCTTGAGTGTTCTTGAGCAAACCTTTCATATTCCCAGTTTTAGATCCAAAAGTCATAGGTTGGTCAATTGGAGTTTGTTTGTGGTTAGATTAGTAAAATCATCTCAAGTGTTAGGTCTCCCCCTTAATGCTTAGGAGGCTTTACGATTTAGCAGACGAGTTTCCATCCTTGAGGGAGAAGTTCTTCATAGAGATCAGGCGCATAGAGGAAGAGGAGGAGAGGAGACGACGGGACGACCCCATTTGGGTACGACCCATCTTTCCCCTCCCCTTGAAGAAAATTCTGCCCTCTGAGCCACAAGGGTCGTCCTATCGTCCATCCGACAGTCAGACGTTTGAGGGTGGTATGGACGAGCGTGCGTCTTCACCTGCAGGTGCTGGTCCCTCTGGAAGGAGAGGGTCGTCTGAGTATGCCCAGGACCATCAGGCCGAGGGTGTGGGACCCTCTGAGGCTGTCCCTGTGACGGCCCTATCCCCCCATGCATTTCAAATGACTTTTCACGGTTCGCCCCCAAGAGGTGAAGAGGCCGAGAGACAGGAGGCCGAGGGTTATGCTGAGGACTCTGATGATGATCCCATTGACACTTCTCACGCCTCTGCTTATGTTTCCACTGTGAAGGATCGTGACCTCTTGCTGTGGAGGCATCAGTTCGGCATAAAGTCCTCTGTGACTATGAGGGTTCCCAACCCCGATGAGCGAGTTTATCAGGGAGACGAGGGGGAGGTTGCTGTTTACGAGCAGATGCTTAGGGTAGGTGTTAGGTTCCCTCTGCATCCTACCATTGTTGAGATCCTGTCTGCCCTTGGGGTTTCCCCCTCTCAGCTCCCCCCCAACTCTTGGAGGGCAATTCTTGGCTATATATCTCTTTGGAAGAGTGTCTTCACAGATGAGCCCTCAGCAGACTTATTCATAGGTTGTTATAACATTACCTCATCGTCCAAGCAGCCTGGTTACTACCACTTAGGGGCCAGGAAGTCTGACAAGAAGATCCTTCATGTAGCCCAGACCTCAAATCATGACTGGAAGAGGAGGTATTTCTTCATCTCTGGGGACTGGGAGTTCCCCTCTGGGGTTGATCCTCTTGAAGATAGTCCGAGGGTTTCCCAGGTATGGTCCAAACCTTCCATGAGGGCACGGTATGACCCTGGATTAAGTCAGGAAGAGAGGGTAATTGTTGACTATCTGAGGGACCAGGGGAAAGAGGGTGAACTTCCAAAATTTGAAGATCTAATGACCCCTCATCACCTCAGAGAGGCTGGCCTGAGGGTCGGCCCTCTGACAGAATTATGTGAGTGTTTTTCCATTTTCGCATTATGATTCCTTCTAAGTGTTCCCTCTTTGCCTCTGTATCTTTCTGACATATTTCCTTCTTTTCAGGTCGTCCTGCGAACATTTCTGACCAATTGTGGGAGATGACTGCCCCCAGCTTGTTGTCCGGTCTTGGCAAAAAGAAAGGGAAGGAGCCTCAGCAAGCCCAGAGGAAGTCAACGGCCGAGGGGCCGAGGCCGGTAGAGCCGACCGTGGATAGTCGAAAAAGGAAGCAGCCTGAAGCTCCTGAGGGCTCTCGTCCTGATGCACGGACGAGGGCGAGGGCAGAAGTGTCTGAGGGGTCTGCCTCCAGCATGGGGGCATTTTGGTCTCAAAATTTAGCATCCTTGAAGTCTGACCCTTCTTCCCTCATAGCCAACTTAAGGGCGGCCAAGGTCTCCATGTTTTCTGCTCCTTCGGCCTCTGACTACGACTTTTTGTCGAAGATGCCCCCTGCCAAGGTGTATGATTACGGTCTGCATACCATGGCCCAGGTATTTGCTTCTACCGTACTTCCTCAGTTAATTTTTTGTCAATCTGTTCCCTCGGCCTCTTAATGTTTGCTTGTTCTTGTGCAGTCTATTTGTGCTTGGGCATCGGCTACAAAATGGATGGCCGAGAATCAGCTGAAATTTCAAGAGGCCGACAGGGCCATTCAGCACGAGGCTCTTCTACAGACTGAACTGGATACTGCAAAGGCTGAGCTGGGTACTGCAAGGGCTGAGCTGGAGGGTATGAGGGTTGAGCATACCAGGGTCTTGAATGAGCTACAGACGCAGCATGAGGCAGACCTGAAGGCCAAGGACGACCTTATTAAAGACAAGGATGCGGCCTTGAATAACCTGAGGGCTCACTTCAAGACTGAGCTTGAGGGTGCAGTAAGGAAGGCCGGGGCCGATGCTGTTGAGGCCTATAAGGTTTCAGAC
This sequence comes from Sambucus nigra, assembly GCA_949130495.1. Classification (NCBI taxonomy): domain Eukaryota; kingdom Viridiplantae; phylum Streptophyta; class Magnoliopsida; order Dipsacales; family Adoxaceae; genus Sambucus; species Sambucus nigra. The sequence goes on along the minus strand of OX422210.1, from coordinate 581,123,201 downwards.
GAGTTTCAAGGCTTCGGCCTTGAGTATCTTGAGAGGGGAATTAGGACGGCCTGTCGGTGGGTCGTCCTAAAATTTGCTGATGCAGTGACGACTATCCGCCCCTCCCTTGAAGTCGTCCAGCTAGATGACCCCTTAATTGATGAGGCCTTGGCACAGGTTGAATCCCAAGTCCACGTTGAGGGTACCGGCACATCTGAGGATCAGCCTCTAGTGGTCGTAGATGAGACCCCTGTAATCGATGTGCCCTCTGAGTGTGCTCAATAGGGTAGCTGTCTGTAGCCCACACCCTCTTCTTGTAACATTTTTTTTTTGTATTTTTGTTGATCAAACATTTCCCTTATTTGTAATATAATCACTGTCTTCTATTCCTGTCTTTGCTTTGTGATGCTTAGAAATTAACAATACTACCAACTCCTCCCTCGTCATTTTGAGGGTAAATGGGGTCGTCTCCCCCATTTGCCCTCTTCATAGCCGAGGGTGTTTACCACCAAATTATGGTGTTTTAAATCAAGTTCACCCTCGTCTTTTTGAGGGGAGTGGAGGGGTCGTCCCCTCCACTGGTCCCCATTATAGCCGAGGGTTCAACTAACCAAATTAATGGATTTTAATTTAGTCTTCCCTCGTCTTTTTTGAGGAGAGTGGAGGGGTCGTCCCCTCCACTGGTCCCCATTATAGCCGAGGGTTCAACTAACCAAATTAATGGATTTTAATTTAGTCTTCCCTCGTCTTTTTTGAGGAGAGTGGAGGGGTCGTCCCCTCCACTGGTCCCCATTATAGCCGAGGGTTCAACTAACCAAATTAATGGATTTTAATTTAGTCTTCCCTCGTCTTTTTTGAGGAGAGGGGAGGGGTCGTCCCCTCCACTGGTCCCCATTATAGCCGAGGGTTCAACTAACCAAATTAATGGATTTTAATTTAGTCTTCCCTTGTCTTTTTTGAGGAGAGGGGAGGGGTCGTCCCCTCCACTGGTCCCCATTATAGCCGAGGGTTCAACTTACCAAATTAATGGATTTTAATTTAGTCTTCCCTCGTCTTTTTTGAGGAGAGTGGAGGGGTCGTCCCCTCCACTGGTCCCCATTATAGCCTAGGGTTCAACTTCCCATGCATGCTAGGACTGACAATAGGATGAAGGAAACACTGATATTTCTCATTAATTTTCCAAGTGTTCTGTTGGAGCAACCCTAATTACAATTATGGCCTTTCAAGACCTTACAACACTACTGATAGTATTTCTTCAAATGATCTGCATTCCAGGGGTTGGAAAATGGTTCCCCCTCTAGATTTTCTAGTCTATAGGTCCCAGGGACAACTTCATCGGTGACCCTATAGGGGCCGTGCCAATTAGGATGGAGTTTATTGGGCTTCTGCAAAGTCTTTTTAAGAACCAAGTCTCCCACTGCGATTGGCCTCTGTTTCACCCTCTGGTTGTAAAACCTTGCGGTCCTCTGCTGGTAGGAAGCCTGCCTTATCTCAGCGTCCTCCCTTCTTTCCTCAATCAAATCCAGGTCAAGTCTCCTCTCTTCCATATTTCCCTGGGGGTCGTACATTTGGACCCTATGAGTGGGAAACTCGACCTCTGTGGGGATGACTGCTTCTGATCCATAAGCTAACATGAAGGGGGTCTCCCCAGTTGAGGTCCTTACTGTCGTCCTGTATGCCCACAACACTGCATATAACTCCTCGACCCATCTTCCTTTTGCCTCCTCAAGCCTCTTCTTAATCCCATCTAGGATTGTCCTGTTCGTAACTTCGGTTTGCCCATTGGCCTGAGGTCGGCCTGGGGTGGAGAAAAATTGTTTGATACTTACCCTCTCACAGTACTTCTGTAGAGAGGCATTCTTGAACTGGGTCCCGTTATCCGAGATGAGGGTGTTGGGTAGACCATATCTGCATATCGCATTCTTCCAGATGAACTGGAAGGTCTTCTGCTCCGTGATCGTGACCATCGGCTCGGCCTCTACCCACTTTGAAAAGTAGTCAATTGCTACGATGAGGAACCGATAGTTATTGACTGCTCTCGGTAAGGGTCCTACCAGATCAATCCCCCATATTGCGAACGGCCATGGGGATGTAATGGAGGTGAGAGGCTGGTGAGGTTGATGAGGGATGGTAGCAAATCTTTGGCATTTATTACACTTTTTAACGTATGCGGCAGCATCTTTCCCTCAAGCAGTAGTGAGCTCAAGCAGTAGCAGATAAGTGATAGTGAGCTCAAGCAGTAGCAGCCATGGCAGCCATGGAGATGTATCTTCCCTCTTCGTTTTCAGTCACTTTCCTTCTAGCGGTGCTCGTCTCAGCCATTTCTGCGGGTGTGTCTGCGGGTCTGTCTTCTGTATCTGCCTTCCCGAGAGTCTCACCCTCGGCCTCATCTTCTTCCCATGTGAACTCAGCCACGAAGTCTGCCAAGGCTTGCCCCTTAATGGCTGTCTTAGGCTGATACACAATGTCAAATTCCCCCAGCTCTATAGCCCAGGTCATTAGCCTTCCTGATTTTTCAGGCTTGTGTAGGACCTGCCTAAGAGGAGAGTTAGTAAGGATGACCATAGTATGGGACTGGAAGTATGGTTTCATCTTCCTTGAGGCATGGATCAAGGCATAGGCCAACTTCTCCATCCTCGGGTATCTCTGCTCTGCCCCCTGGAGTGCCTTGCTGTTGAAATATACGGGCTTCTGTATCCCATCTTCGTCTCTTACGATTGCTGCACTGATAGCGGATTCTGAGACAGCAAGGTACACGTACAGTCGTTCACCCTGCACGGGTCGTGACAGCAGCAAGGGAGACCCTAAGTATGATTTCAGCTGCTTGAAAGCCTCATCACACTCTTCGCTCCATTCAAAGGCTTTTCTGAGGATTTTGAAGAATGGAAGACACCTGTCTGTGGCCCTTGACACAAATCTGTTCAAGGCAGCCACTCTCCCTGTGAGCCTCTGAACGTCTTTAATGGACTTGGGGGTCTTCATCTCAATAAGGGCCTTTATCTTTTCAGGATTGGCCTCAATGCCTCTTTGGTTGACAATGAACCCCAAGAATTTCCCCGCTCCGACCCCGAAGACACACTTGGTCGGATTAAGCTTCATCTGGTACTTGTTCATCGTGTTAAAGGTCCTTTCCAGATCTACTACATGGTCCTCTGCTTTCAAACTCTTGGTCAGCATGTCATCCACATAGACCTCCATAGACTTCCCAATTTGGTCTTCAAATATTCTGTTTACGAGGCGCTGGTACGTCACCCCCGCATTTTTTAGACCAAAGGGCATGACCCTGTAACAGTATGTCCCCTTATCAGTGATGAAGGCTGTCCTCTCCGAGTCTTCAGGGTCCATGAAAATCTGGTTATACCCGGAGTAGGCATCCATGAAACTCATGAGCTCATGGCCTGCGGTAGCGTCTACCATCTGGTCGATGCGGGGAAGAGGGAAGCTGTCTTTAGGACAATGCTTGTTGAGGTCTGTGAAGTCCACGCACATTCTCCACTTGCCGTTGGCCTTTGGGACAATGACTACGTTGGACAGCCATTCAGGGTAGATGACCTCCTTGATAAACTCAGCGTCTTGTAATTTTTTAACCTCATCCCTGATGACCTCGTACTTCTCTCTAGAGTAAATCCTCCTCTTCTGCTTTACCGGCTTCACTCCCTCTACCACATTGAGTTTGTGGCACACGATTTCAGGGTCGATCCCTGGCATATCTACATGACTCCACGCGAAGACGCTTCGCCTTCTCCTCAACAGTTTTATGAGGTCTTCCTTGATACTGGGCTTCAGAGACTTGCCAACTTGGACGGTTTTTCCCGGGTCATCCTCATCGAGGATGATGGGTTCTACCTCCTCAGCGGCCTCTCCTTTCTTGAGCTTCGTCTCGTCCCTGGGGTCTAGGGTATCAATGTTGTAAGTGGCTGTAGCCCTCTTGTGTGCCTCCCTTTCTTCAGCGGAGTTGTAGTAGCACTCTCTCGCTGTTGTCTGGTCTCCCTGAACTTGCCCCACCCCATAAGGGGTAGGGAACTTAACCATCTGGTGGACTGTGGACGGCACAGCTTCAAACCCCTTGAGGGCCACACGTCCCATTATGATGTTGTATGCCGAAACACATGCTCATCCAGCACAAAGAAACTGACCTTCTTGGTGAGCCATCTCGGCCATTCGTCCCCCATTCTGACATCAGCCTCATATATTCCCAGGGGGTGAACCTTCTCCCCACTGAACCCAATCAATGGATGGTGGTATGGGACAAGTCTGGCACGACTGAGGCCCAAGGCCTTGAAGCATGGCCAAAACATCACATCTGCGGATGAGCCTCCATCTATCAGTATCCTCGGCACTTCACACCCATGCACCATGGTAGTGATGACGAGAGGGTCATCATGCGGGGCTAAGAGGCCTTTGAAGTCCATCCTTGAAAATCCCACTATCAAAGTGTCCATGTCAACCTTCTTCCTTTTCTCTGACTTGACCTCTAGGGAGGTCGAGTGCACCGTCTTCGTCACTGCCTTAGCCTCAGCGACATGGGCCTTCCTTTCGGCGACCTCAGACCCTCCTCCTGCAAGTCCCCCGGAGATCATTCCCACCCCGAGCGAGATCATATTGAGCCTCTTGACAGGGCCTTGGTCGTCTCTCGGCGGGAGGTCAGGGTCGTCCTCATCATCAGAGGGGTCGTCCCCTCTTTTTTGAGGACCTTCTCTGCAGGCATCGACTCGCTTCTTTCTGGGGTCATCCCCTCGGCCCCTCTTGAAGTCGGCTTTATCGACGTACTTTCTGAGCTTCCCTTCCTTCAGCATCTTCTCAATCTCATCTTTCAGATAAAAGCATTTGTCTGTTACGTGGCCGTGGTCTTGGTGAAATTCACACCACAGGTTCTTATTCCTCTTGCCGGGGGTTGCCCTCAACTTCTCGGGCCACTTCAGGGACCGGTTACTCTTAATCTCATTCAGGATCTGTTCACAGCTGACCGTCAGAGGGGTGTACCCAGCGAACTTGTCATCCGAGGACCTCTTTTTCCCCTCTTTGTTCTTTTTAGGGTATTTACTCCCACTAGCACCCCCTCTTTCGTCTTCATATTTCGCGGCCATCGCCTCTTCGGCGTTCATCACTTTTCCTACTGTTGACAGTAGCTCAGCCATCGTCCTTGGAGGGTCTTCAGCAAGCTTCCATAATAGCTTCCCCTTTTGGAGTCCTCCAATCAGGGCTGTCATAGCTATGCTTTCCTCATAGTCTTCCACCTCCAGCTTCTCTTTATTAAATCTGGCTATGTAGTCCCTCAGACTCTCATTCTTTCCCTGCTTAACATAGAGCAGGTGTGTGGTCTTCTTCCGTGGTCTCACCCCAAAGCAGAAATTATGGATGAACAGGTCTGCCAACTGCTTAAAGTTTCCAATAGAATTTTTTGGAAGAGACGTGTACCAGACATGCGCAGCCCCTGTCAGGGTACCAGAGAAGGCACGACACCTCATCTCATCTGAGATAGAGTATATGTCTGCCGCCGACTGATACATCTCCACGTGGTGGACAGGGTTAGTGCTTCCATCGTATCTTGGGGTGACCACGGGAGGCTTGAACTTTGATGGAGTGGGAAAGTCGACTATCTTTGCCACAAAAGGTGAGCCTATGGTGTATCCCCTCTGAAGAGGGTCTCGGCTCTTCAGTATGTCGCCAATCTTATCCTCTAACCGCTGGATTGAGTCATTCCAGGGCCTCACAGGGTCAGCATGACCGATGTTATCCCCTGCTGCCTCTTGGAGGTGGATGGAGGGTTCCGCTGCAGCAGGCCTGTGTCGGCTATTTACTTCCCTCTGGCCATCATCCCGTCTTTGGGGTCGGCCCTCTGGTGCCTCCCTCCTAGATCTTGCAGCACTTCTTGACTTGGACAGCTTATCCCGCAGGTCATTTACTGGGCCCAGCCTCTCGAAGGCCGACCCCCTGCTCAGGCGGTCAAAAGCGGAGCCTCTCGGACGATCATCAGGGTTTGGTCTCCCGCACTTTCCTCTACTGTCCTGGAGAGGTCGTACAGTATTGTTGGAGACCTCGTACGGCTCCCAGCATTCTACCGGAGCCTCTTGCCCCTCCAGATCGTCATACCTGTCCTCAGGGCAAGGGTTTCCTTGCCTCCCCAGGTGTAAACGCCGGGGGTCAGCAACATCCCTACGCCGCTGAGGGGGTGGCAGGTCTTTGCGTGGTGCCTGGGGTGGTCCCCTGGCTTCATGCTGTCCTGGAGCTGCTGCCGGAGTAATCATCTCAGGTGAGACTCCTGGTGGTCTCAGTATGTTCTGACTCAGCGCTGTGAACTGCTCCTGCATCATCCGCTGGCTGGCTGCCAGAGACTTTAGGGCTGCTGCCACATCAGCCATCTCAGACTGAGGCGGCGGCTGACTGGAACTGGGTCTTCCCCCCTCATCCGGCGGGGGAAGAGGTGGTGGTGGCATCTCAGGTGCCATGTGCTTGAGCTATGAAAAGTTGAACTGAAGAAAATACTGGTGATCTTGGGAACCTTAGTGGGTCTCTTTCAATGGTGAAACACCTCCTCTCAGGGGGAGTGTTGGTTCACCACCAGAGTGCCCAGTGAGGTCAAGCTGTACAAAGGAAGAGATGTCGTCTCGTTCCCACAGACGGCGCCAAACTGATGATGCTAAGATTTAGCACCACCAGATAAGTGATAGTGAGCTCAAGCAGTAGCAGCCATGGCAGCCATGGAGATGTATCAGTGTATAGAAGGGGATGAGTATAAGAGGAAAATTAGACAATGATGTATAGTGGTTCAGCCAAATTGGCCTACATCCACTGTGAGTGTGTGATCCACTAAGTATGGGCACTAATGGCCTTGGATACAATGCACATAACCCTCTCTCTCTCTCTCTACTGTGTGTGTACAAGCAGAGTTTTATCTAGGGCAACTGTTCATGGATCGATCCCTGTAGGGTTGTAGGTGACAAGTATATATAAGTCTTGGGGGGTGTAGTGTACCCCCCAAGTAAGCATGGTGCATGTGAATGATGATCTAACCAATTCCCTGTTGACACCTGTAGATGCCAAATGATGGCATAATATTCCCTCACATGAGGGTGTGATTCGGTTATAACGGTCTGCCACGTGTCATATGAGCCTCACGCGCATTGTTCCACGCGTCTCCCAAACCACGCGCTGAGATGATGTCACCCTCGGCCTATGATATGAGGCCGAGGGCAATGTACCCCCTGGCAGTGAGTATGGTCCAATTTAAGCCTCGTACTGTCGGCCCCTCGAAGGGTCGTCCGGGACCTGCTGAAGGGTCGGCCCCTTGGAGGGTCGTCCGGGGCCTGCTGAAGGGTCGGCCCCTCGGAGGGTCGTCCGGGGCCTGCTGAAGGGTCGTCCCCTAGGAGGGTCGTCCGGGGCCTGCTGAAGGGTCGGCCCCTCGGAGGGTCGTCCGGGTCCTGTTGAAGGGTCGGCCCCTCGGAGGGTCGTCCGGGTCCTGCTGAAGGCCGAGTCCAGGGGGGGTCATATGGAGCCAAATGAGGGGTCGGCCCCTCGGAGGGTCGTCTGAAGGGGTTTCCTTGATCCCGGCAGTCAGGGGGTAAATATGGGTATATCAACACCTCTTTAAATGACATCATAAGGGAAGTTCACGCGCTTGGTGATGCCCCCTGGCTAGTGAATGCAGGGTGGATATAGTCTTAGGCCATATGGGGGGTTTTTATATGTTTTCTGCACTGGTTAGGGGATTCCGGGTGTGGTCCTGACTTTCCCGCGGACATATGGCCGCTTCCCGACGTTGCGTTATGATCCCAGGTTGTCTTGTATAGATAGGCCCTGGAAGATGATGGTCATTTAGGGGCGCGCCCAGTGGGGAAACTCGGAGGGGCGGTCTTAGAATCGTTATATGTATATGAATATAACTTTTCTGTATCAAGTGGGACTTGATGGATATATGCCATAAAGAGCATGATACGTGCCATAAAGAGCACGGGAATGAGATTAATGAGATATGGGCCATAAAGAGCACTTGATATTAATGGTATTCCTATTAAGGAATGGAAAGATGAAATGGTAAGATAATTAACTATGGAAGTTAATAAATGGTTTTATTCCTATTAAGGAATACAAAAGGTAATGGAAATTTGATAAATGAGGAAAGGTTTTAAATTTAAGTTATTACTTTTCTTTCTTTTATGTAAATGACATTTCATTTAATCATTTAGTTAAATTGTAATGTAAATTTATCATCCTTATCATTCATGCATAACTGTTCATTTCTATCATGCTTTTTATTTCTTCTTGTGATTATATAGAACCCGGCCCTCACCGGTTTACTTTCCTTGTTGTGTATATGATTGTATCCGCTCAGGTTCTCCCACGCAAGGACGCCAGTTTTGATGTTCCCATTCCTTTGCTTTCGACGAGTTGTAAGGTTTTTACGGGTTATTACAGGACATTGTATTAGACGCTCTCATCTTTGTATTCTAGATATGATCGGGTATTTTCATCGAGCGTGTGGCCCAAACATTTGTACTTGTTTAATGAATGTATTATGTAAAAATATTTAAATTGTGGTACTTCGTTGTATGTTGCTGTGGATCGATAGCTTATTCGGTCATTTTGTATACATTCGTCTTAGTTGTATTATACATATTCTTGTGGAATTCCACTTACTTATCAAATTTGGGTTGTTTAAATTTAATTTTCTTAACTGATTTTAAATTTTTAAATTTTTGGCAACCCGTTTTCTGACTTATTGGGTGGTTTTCCCGTATACTCAGTTTATATTTTGCGATGCTGAGAATGATATCCATCCATGATTCCTGTTACATTTGAGTATCGGGTTGGCCACCCCTTGTCTCGAATCGCGGGTTGTCACAATGAATTGGAAGTCATCAGAAAATGAAAAGCCAAAACAACATTACAAGAACCGTGGTAGTTCAAAACACCACAGTTTCCTCAGAATATTGAGATTTTCTTGGGATCAAAAATATACTTTTCAAAACCCACCTTTGCATTACACTTATTTGGAGTTCATTTTTTTATAATGACAAATGGGGGAGACAAATGATGTGAAAAAATATGAGAACAAAATAGAAAGGAAAATCTAGAACAAAGGGGGAGACAAAATATTTTCTAAACCAAGTCTCTAAAAAGGGGGAAGACCTCAAATATTTTCTCAAAGTCTTATCAATTGTATTGTCATCATAAAAATGGGGAGTGTGTGAAAACCCAAGTATTTTAAAGTATAAAGTTTTTGTGTGAAAATAATACAATTTATATATGACCCAACTTTATTATCTTTTCCCTAATGTCCTTGAGATGAAACATTCACTCAAGACATGATGGGACCTATCCCCAGGATTGTATCGGCCATATAACCAGAATCATGAGAGAATCATCACCCAAAGAAGATACATGTGACCAAGCAACATATGTGATCACTCAAGCAATATCCAAAATCTATATTAAAGCAAAGCTTCAAAACTCTAAACCTATTTAAGTAAAGTTTTAGTCCCAACGCATTATTGAGTCAATATCAAAAATTGAACAACATATGTGTCAAGAATAAAAAAAAAACTCTTAGGTTTCTAGAGAGAGAAACCAAGACCAATTTCCAAGTTGTGAGTTTTAAACCCTAAGAACTCGATTGAAGAAAACCTCAACACAAAAACCCTTTAAATCAAAGTTTCAAACTCAAACCCTTTGTCCCATTACTAAGATGTGATAAAGAATCAAATAAAACCCCACGTGAGCATTGTATTTGTGATGCTAGAAAGTTTATCTTTTTAGATAGAGAAAGTAAGACCATTTCATCAAAGTTGCTTATTAAAAATATTATTTTACATTTTGATTACATAAATTAATGTTGCTATAACGGTTGAAATTCATTGTATCTTCACGAATAGGAGTGTCATTATTGTGGGGAGATTCAAGGCATCATAAAACCTAGGGTATTTCGTGTTCGACTTGGGCAATGATGGGTATAGTTCCCTTTCTTAGTTGCGGATGCAAGGTGTTATAGTTCTTTATGAGATTTTGGTTCTACCTTAGTGAACCAGAGATAGTTATGTTTATTGGTTACCATCTCTATCTTGGATATAGGTAAAGCCGAACTATGTAAAAATCTCAATTTTTAAAGTTTCTCTCTCTCTCTCTCGCTCTCTCTTAACCTCTTATGCTTATTATTTGATTAATTTCTTATATTTAACTTGATTTACCATACTAGAATTAATCTCAAATTGAAGTTATAAACATTTTGAAATTTCCATTAATTTCATAGATACTCGACCACCCCCCCCCCCCCCCCCGGCGGGTATATTTTTGGGTTAAAAACTACGAATTTCTTATGCGATAAGGAAACCTTTTGGGGTGAAAAAGACTTCCAATGTTGGTTACTCGCTCGTTGTATGAATCATTTACGAATAATCTCCATATTTGTTATTGTTCTTCTTTATCTAGGTTAATAATCTCCATGTGGGAGATGGAGTGAAGATCCTCTCCTTTTGGCCTTGTTGAAACTCAATAATGAAATTTGCAAACACTTTCACATTATAGATGTTCAGGGCTCAAAGATGATGTCAAACTAATACATCTCTAATGACCACTTGGCCATCCTATAGTATAAATCAACCATTTTCAATATATTTTTGAGTGTAAAAGAGGTTAGGACGACTATAATATAAGCATCAAGGTAATGGAGCAACTTTCTTGAAGATACCACTAGTGTTAATTCTAATTTTTAAATAGACATGACCTTCTTCCGGACTCTACGTGAATGACGTAATAAATTGATAATTTCTTTTCATCCTGATGTTGGACTAGTACTCTTCTACTAGCATGTTGAGAAATTACCATGTACAAGTGGTGCTTCTGACCATTGACTGACATTGATAACAAATAGAGAGATCCCAAGTCCAACTTAATTTTCTCTAGTGTTTGATTGCATTACTATGTATAGATCATGGTGTTTTCTTTATTAAAGGCTTGGAAGAACAAATGAAATTTGTTAGATGACCATGATATGAACCGATTAAGGGTTACCACAGTCAAGATTTGAACATGTCTAATAAAAGTTAAGTTATTTATCTCTTTAAGTTCCTTGATCTGGTCTAGATTGTCTTCAGAACCCCTTTGCATCACCAAGTATCCTAAAAAATTGCCAGATTTACTTAAAAACACACTTGGAGGCATTTAACTTCATTTTCTAGTCTCTCGAGATTTTAAAGGAGTTTGAGAGATCTCTAATGTGGTTAGCCAAACATTTTCTTTTGACAGTCATATCATTTTTATAAACCTCCATGGTTGAGCTGATCTGCTTTTTAAATATATTAGTCATAAATAATGGTATGTGGCCCCAACATTCTTGATGTCGAACAACATGAATTTTTAGTAATAAAGTCCCAAATTGGTGATGAAATAAGTCTTCTCTTAATCAGGGCTTAACAAGGGTATCTAATGATATACCAAGTAAGCGTCCACAAATTTCATGCATTAATGGCATGTTTTCTAATCAAAAAGTTGATTGATCATGAATAGAGAAAAGCAATCCTTTGGGCAAACTTTGATGAGGTCTATGATGTTAACATAAACTCTCCACTTTTCTCTCTTATTTTTACCACAATTGTGTTGGAGATCTAATTTGGAAATTATAATTCTTTTATAGAGTTGGAATGGAGTAGATTCTTAACTTCTTCCCATGTTGACTTGACTTTATCAGGGGTTTAATTCCTTGGCTTTTGATTAATTATCCGATATGTAGGATCCATACTATGCAAATCAACATCTGGATCAGTCCCTAGAAGATCATAAGGCTTCTAAGTGAACACGTCTGTGTTCAAACCAAGGAATTGAATGAGCTTTTCTGCCTCATCTTTTGTAAATTCAAAATTGACCAGGAAGGTCTAATGTAATTGGATTCATATAGAAGATTGGTTCTGAGTTCCTCTATTACTCAATTAGTAGTGGCAAACCTGGTTTCTTGTCATCGTAGTTGAGTTCCCTTTCATTTCTATTTAGGATGGTCGCCCTATGAATCATCACCGTCTAGATTTTTTTTTTTGCTAAGCTTGCTTTACTTTGATGGCAGTAAACAGACAGCTCTATGTTGCTTCTTGATCACCTCCAACCTTAATGATCCTCTAGTCAGCCACAAGTTTGACCTTTTGATGGAAACAAAAAGTTACAACTCTCATGGTATAATACCGTCCTCTTCCTATGATGGCGTTGTAGGGTGAATCCGATTGGATCACATCGACCAATATTCTTTTTACGTCAAATTTTTCCACCTGGAGGGTAAGGACTAAGGCATTATTATGAGGTAAATTAACACCGACCAGATCATCATCGATGAATATTATTTCCCAATCAAGGTCGATATCCTTATTCTCTCACTTAGTTAAGACTATCTTTGATACTAACACCTAAAAATATTCATGTAGACTTTCTTCCACTATGCCAAAAATTGAAGGTTTTCATGGTTTTGGATCATGAAAAATCATATTGGTCATGATCCTGGACCAGGACAATTTTAGGCGTGACCATTTATGGGGTCACGACCCAAAACCATGGACAAGTTAAGAGTCGCGATCGCATTTCGTAACCTAATGTTAGAGACATGGTCATGGTCATGAATCGTGACCCTAACCATGACCATAATGTACTGGTCATAGTCAAATTGTGACCCCTGCCATAAAAATAGGTCCCATAGTTATGATTATTGACCGTGACCACTTATCATGAACTTTAATTGATTGGTTATTGTTATAAAACTATGGCTCCCTGTCATGTGCATATTTCCTATGGTCACGGTTCCTAGCCATGGCCACGTTTTAAGATATTAAATTTTTTCACGAATATGGTCACGGTTTTAGACCATGAGAAAAACTAAATTTATTTAAAAACAATAATTTTGACTTATTTTCTTCTAAAAAGTTTCTTATACATGTTTTCAAACCTATATAAAAATTGATTATAAAAATAACTAATAAATCAATAAAAATAAAAAAAATAATACTAACATCCTCAGAGGTGTTCTTTCCCCGAAGCATATGAAATCTCATTGTAATAAACATTTGAGTCCATCAAACTAGAGCTGTAAATATTTAAAAATCTTTTGAATGATAGGAAATTGTTTGAAACCCAAAATGACTTTGGGAGGCCTACGTAGCCAAAAATGGCATCAAAGTTCACGTAGTTCATAAGATGAACAACGTTGAGTTGTAACCCATAGTCCAAATCTAGGGTGTCTCTTTCGATTTATGAAAGGGTATGAAATATGGTGAAAGTGTAGAAAATTATGAGAACACTCTAAATTGGGTTTTTAATTTATGAAAATATATGTGAGTGCATATATGATAATAAAAAGAGTAGCATTAGTGATGGATGTAGAATAGAAAAACTACAAAAGGAATAAGAACACTAAAATATACAAAATAACATTTATGGGGCTACTTAAACATAAAGGATATTACAAAATGTGAGAGACAAAGTAATAAATGCAAGAGAACTAAATATATGAGTTGAAAATGCTAACTACATGAATGCGATGATAATTTATAAATATTAAAGTAAATTTGTAAGAAACGAATTGAATCCCAAAATGACTTCGTGAATTTTACGTAACCAAAAATGGGATCAAAGTCCACATTGTTCTTACACAACATAAAATCCCGGCTAATAGCCTGCGTTTCACCCAATGGGTTTGAATGTGATTTTGTTTTATTGAGAAAATTCGTATTTATTGAGGGTACTCACAAATGTAGTTTTAGTTTTGTGTGAGTACCCTCGAAGTTTTTATTGGAGGTTTAATCGATCCAACTCATTCGGGGTTCCTAGCTCTATAGTAAAACCATTACATAACCTCGTTAAGCTTGAAATCTCGAATGACTTCGATGGGTTAAACCCCCAAGAAAAACTTCAAGGGTACTTACATGAAAATAAAATTAGAATTGTGAGTGCCCTTAATCAATATCAATTTTCCCAACAAAAAATCACATTCCCAATTTGTGGAACCCATCGAGTGAAACACATGCTATTAGCCGGGATTATAGGCTTGGCCTAAAAGTTAGAACTATTTAAAAATATGTTGAGCATAATTTATAAGCAATGATGTATGGTCTCAATGTGTTATCATGTTATGCTAGTACTGCACTGATGTGAATAACAAAGTGTGTTCACATCTATGAGGAGTAGAATCATCCTATCCACATCTTGGAAATGGTGAGTACACATGAACGGGACTATTAAGAAGAGAGTAATGAAATAAGTAAAAATGACTAAATTGTGAGGGGAAAAGCAATCAACGAGATAAAACTAACTATATGAGTTGAATATTCTAACTACGTGCATGAGATGATAATATATGAATATAAACTAAAGAAAATTAATAAGAAAGAACTTGAATCCCAAAATAACCTTGGGATGCCTATGTAGAGAAAAATGGAATCAAAATCCATATAGTTCTAACACTACACAAAATTAGAAGTTAATGTCATATTGATAATTTGATTAATATGTTTAATGATCCAAATAGTGAAACCAAAATCTTGCTCGCATCAGCAAAGTGTTGTTCAGATGGGATTAATCTCATAGGAGCTTCAATAGTGGTTCCTTCGATTAAAATACATGATATTAGTCGGGCCTATCGACGTGGAAAAATTGTACCTATAAATAATTTTCTTTTGTCCAAACCTATTATCCCAACTAATAGCCTGTGTTTTAATGGATGGGTTCCAAAAATTAGAAGTGTGATTTTTTTGTTGAGAAAATTGGTATTCAATAAGGGTACTCACAAATTTACTTTAAGTTTTGTGCGAGTACCCTTGAAGTTTTTTCACACGATATAATCAGTCCAACTCATTTGGGGGTCCAAGATTCATAATAAGACTATGAAATAACCTTGTTAAGCTTGAATTTACGAACGGGTTAGAAAAGTTATATATTGAAAAAAACTTCAAAGGTACTTCTACCAAGCTAAAACTAGATTAGTGAGCACCCTCGTGTAATACCAATTCTCTAAACAAAATAATCACATTCTCAATTGTAGAATCCATCAGTTGAAATTCAGGCTATTAGCCGAACTTATAGGCTTGGATAAAATAAGGTTGTGTATAACAAAAATTTGGCCAAGCCTATAACACCGAATAATAGAGTTCATTTCAACTGAGGGGTTCCACACAACGATTACAAGCACTTTTTATGCCCTAACAAGATTAGTCCCCCCTGAACAACACTTTTTTTATGATAGCAAGAATTTGGCTTCACTATTTGGATCATTAAACACATTAATCAAATTACCAATAATATTAACTCCAAATTTTGTGTCGTGTTATCATGCCATGTTATCGTTATGGTTGTATAAGAATTATTAATCCAGAATTGTTATCTTAACAAGTCACAATAGAAAACCGATTCACTAGCAGGTTTTTTCAGTTATAAATGGGTTGTTCTAACGATTTGTGTCATAAATACATACAAGGATTAAGTAAATAAAAATAAAATAATGTATCAAAACTAAATTTTGGTCTAAATTATTTGAAAGATCCTTCATATTAGGGTTTTCATCAAGAGGAAACTGAAACTCTATAGGGGCCTTTAATGCGTCTCTTAAGTAGTTAGATCCTTTGGTACTTGCAAAAAATGAACCAATTATCATCATTTATGCATTTTGAGTTGAATACATTCTTCAATCTTAGAAAGTCACAAAAAAATCCCACCAACCATAAGATCTTTACTCTTCATATTTGACAAATCTAACACGACAAGTTTTGTAGTAGGATGAACTTCACAACCATAAGTGGTGTCCTCCACCATCACCAAGACACAATAGAATACCGCTTAGTGGAAATCTAAGAAATTTAGTTCTAAGATTTTTTGGATAATCCCATAATACGTTAGAACTGTATCTGAAAATGTTAGGATTGTATGGAACTACCTGTAACTTAGGTTACACACAAATAGAGATCCAATTCTAGCCAAGTTTTATCTTGATTAGATTTTAGTTAACATGCAAGATAAATTCCAAGCTAAATATTCCAAACTAGCCAAAAAAACCAAATATAAGAAGAAATGAGGAAAACTCCCTTTCGGAAAAAACCTATATTCAACACTGTTAAAGAGTTTGATAGACTCGATGATTTATAGACTACTTAGAGATTTAGTGAGTATAATGCATAGGTCTTTAAATATTCAACAAAATGTGATGCAGTCTAGCACCACCCACAGGAAGTAGCTCTTCCTTCGGTATCCGCCGATCAGCCTCAGTATTGCAAAATGCTTTCTTCTTCAGTCGTAGAGTCATAACTCCAGAAAAGTCACTCGTAGAGATAATTCTATAAGGGTTTGATGTAGTATAGGAACTAGATCTTGACAAACTCAACAAATCATTCTTTGGATGATTAATTTTGAAAAAGAAAAGTTATTTCGAAGAAATATTTTGGAGCGGGTATGGGAATTGATTTTTGCTAAAAGAGTTATGTAAATCAGTCCAAAAGAGTTAAATTTATAAAAAAAAAACATGTTTTTCAACGTAGCAGAGTTCATTCGAATGAAAATGCCACTTCATTCCTATGAGAGCCATAGTTTCGCTCTAAGGAGGGTGGCATTCGTTTAAAAGAAAAGCTTAGTTCGTTCAGACGACCTTCCAACGAGCTTCCAAATGGTCGACCTCTGCCAAACATAGTGACCCTATTCGAAGTTTATTAGAAGTTCGTTCTAATGAAATGCACATGTCATTCCAATGTGGTTCGAACTTCATTCGGACAAGAACAAAGTCTTATTCTACTGAGATGAAAATCTTGTCCCAATGAACTAGAAAATATAAAATATTATTTTGAAACATATTAAACAAAAAATGCCTCGAGTAAAAATGAACATCATAGAATAAATTTGATTAACTATAATAAAAAACCTAAAACCCATATACCTCCATATTGTGTCGAGACAATTTAACAGTTAGAGCTTCAGAACATTGATCACTCACTAACATGTCCTTAGAGATCGTGGAAGCATATGTGGATGTTTTGTTTGGTTTTTAACGGGATACGCCAAACTGACTAAGCTATAAGCAATTATAAATTCTTCCAATTACTGTATCCTTTGGATTTTTATTGCTTTTTCTTCCACACAATAAGTCAAAGCAGAAAGTGCGTAGTTCCTTTACAAACTTAGGGTATCGTGCATTTGAAAGTTACCATATGATTGGATCAATGAGATGATGCATGATATTCCCACCCACCTCGGCTCGAGTGTTCCATGACATAGCCTCTTATATCCATGGTATAAGAAAAATCTTTTAAATTATGGCCTGCTGAGAAAATACTTCAGTTCCTTCTGTGGAACTTGTAAGCACTTGTGGAATTTATTGGGATTGTCATTTCTATTATTATAAACCATAAATCTCAGCTCATTTCATACAAGAAACTTATCCTTTAGTTCATGTTCGTTTTGATACGATACGCAATCATACTTTTATGCATGAATATATTTTTACTTCAAACCAAAGCCTTAAAGCTCTTCTTCATGGTTGAATAATTATCTAGTAACTTATTAACATTTAGGAGAATGTAATCATCCCACTTAAGAATTTCATTTATGCTGTAGCCCCACAAATCATATTGACTCTTCAAATTATGCAAACAGGTCATTGCATATAATACCGAGTGATCTTCATCGTAATTTTTATTCAAAGGTCTAACCACACTGTCTTTTAACCGCATGTATTCCTAATCCAAAGGCTAGTATTTTTTTTATACCGAGTGATCTTCATTGCAATTCAACATTAACCTGTTCATTAACTCGGTCATAGTGAAGATTATCCAAATCCAAAGGATGGTGGTTTTGATCGTGGTGGACTCAGTAAGTATCATTAATTAGGTTTTTCAAAGTATATGATGTGATGGAAAATCATTCAACACTTCTACCAGGTCAGGTTTCGGTAATTCTTCTCGAACATATGCTACAGTCTTTTCCCTATGCAGTGTCCATATATTATATTTTGGATACCTACCCTACCTTAACAAATGCAACTCAATCCTTTAAAGACTTAAAGTTACAGTTCATACAATGGGTGAATAGATATGGGATCTTGTCATTGTTAAGATTTAAATCTATGTACTTAACAAATTCATGAATCCCCTTTACATGCGTATCGGAGAGCCTATTACTCTCTCCCATCCATTCTTTGTATTGTGGAAAATTTATTAAAGAATTTTTCAAAATTGAATTCGCCTATATAAATAGGTTGAAACAAAGGTAATATTACATACAAGAACTCTCAGTTGATAATTCAACCAAATTAATTCAATCCAAATATTCAATCAATATAAAATCAAATCAAACAAATTAAGTTGTCATTAAAACCCAAAAAATTAAAATAAAAACAAATTAATAATCATTGCATGTACCACAAAATTAAAAGAATTAGAAACTTGTCCCAATATATGAAAATAAAACACTGTTCATTATAAATCTTCACCAATAATAAATTGATTAAGCCATATATCCCTTCTTATACTCGATAAATGCAGCTACTCACCCACGTGGTCAACAAACACAACTTCCTATTTATAACCCGGGTATATTTTATCCACTGATTTCTTCGCCTCACCCTTACGCAAAAAGTGACCATGCACGATTGTTCCTAAAATTATAAGAATGATCGTAAACTGCCCAATGAACCAATTATTGGTCAAGTTCCAAATATACGCTCCCCCACATAGTCATCGTGCAAGGAAGTTGATAATTCTGGAAAAGAGGGTGAAGGTTCATATGAGGGGAATGTTGGAGAAGGCATTTGGGAGGGGAAACCTTGAGGTGTTGGAGAGAACAAACCATAATGAATGAATTGATATTCTCTGTATTGTTGACTAAGAATTTGGAACAATCCCTTGATTTCATTCACTAGATGTTCCAAGGTATTGTCAACATAGCTCATGTCATTCTTGATACCCGATACTTATTCTTTCACATTCTACATGTTTTCTGTGTCGTTCGATATGCGATTCCTTATCGAAGTGTGCTCATCCAATACAGTTGCAGTATGAAGTAATTTTGTCCTCGACATCTTGGATCTCACACCTCTTGTCCTCCCCCTTTTATCCTTCCCAAGTATATTCAATATGGCATCTGAGTTTATGTCATGGGGTCTGCACTCCTACTAATTGCTCATCATACCATCTATCGTTTCTTGTAGCATAATTATATATTCAGAACAATAATTTCAACATTATTATTATAGCTTCTATATGATCATTAATTTTAAACTCACCAGAATCAGAGCCAATTTTCTTTTGAATTTATTGGTCCATTTATCCCATTGGGCAGGAAAGTACAAATTGACCCGGTTAGTTTTTGTCCCTCTTTTCGGAATCCCCTTGGTCTTTTTCAACCATCCATCCTTTAAATTATCATATGATTTAGACCCAAGGTCATGAACATCAACTTTCTTTGCCATGTTCTCTCTATTTTCCTCCATCTGGGAACGTTTATACTTTCTGGCCTCTTCGTCCAAGAAGTCATTCCAAGTGCTAATGGGTAGTTCAACAATTTGTAGATCTTTTTTTATTAATGCCAAAATAGCAGAACTTGATGTCCTCGCTAGGAAGTAATGCTTTTGAAGTTTCTTCCTATAGGTTTTCACTTTCTCACCTATTCTGGAAAAAATAAGTGTCTTCCAACCCGATGGGAATGTAATTCTTTTAGAAATATAATCCCACAAGTGATCATTTATAGCATGATCAACAGTCTTCTAGTTGTCTATCCAAATGCCCACAGTAATCTTTTTGAGATTCAAGCAATGGGAATTAAATTCTAGAAGGCATTTTTGTCAATACTGGGATTCTCGTGAGGGGAGAACCCAATGTGCTTCTTCTTTTGTGGTTGGGATTCTTCGGTAACGAGACTCGGAATATTTAGATTAATAGGGCTTTGTGAAATTTTATGACTCATAAACATTATAGATGGAGTAGAATGAACCTGTGGTGGAGTAGAGTATTGAGAAACCACAGGAGTCGAGAATTCGGGTGGTGGATTATGTGAGAATTGAGATGGAGTACGAATGTCTTTATTTAGTTGACTATCAATGAAACTATTCCTCATTGCTTACAAATAGATAAATAAATAATTTAGCGAAGAAGGTATGACAATTAAGACTATATATAAACCCCTACAAGAGATTTTAAAACATGATCAATGTGTCTAATTTTCATTCGCATGGTATTATTTTTTTAAAATTTGTGAAAAGATGCACGTGGCCAACTGGGTAGAAGCGTATCCATGATTTTCGTGTAAATATCCGTGATAGAAAGTCAAAATCCTTTCCTCTTCAATTTATTAGCAAGGTTAAAATTATTTTACCTATATTGTAAGACATTGCAATATGGGTGAATGTGTTGTTTATGAAATTCTATCCACAATGGATGAATATTTTTTCTTCATTTTCTAATAGTATCACTAATGTCAGTGCGCAATCCGAGTCATGAATACAAAATATATTATTTATTACCTCATCCTAACATTTTGGTAATGAAAGAAGTATATGATTGAACATGTACTATTTCGAGAGATCAACTCCATGATTTATAAGGTAATTAAACTATTGAATTTTCATATTCCAATACTTGTAAATTAGAGTCATGGCACACACAAGTAAAACAACTTTTTGGTGAGCCAATTATAACGTCTAGGTTTTTCTTTGAAAGTAATTATTACCATGACTCATTTTTTCTAAGAAGATATATAAAAGGAGGGTTGTGAATATTACCAGGGTTTTATAATGTGAATAAGAAGACAAAAAATGTACAAAATATTTTTGCTTGTGGGATAACATACAAATACTAGTAGTAAAGCCTCTGATTGATTCTAAAATTACTATGAGTCCACCAAGTAATTAATTCTTTACAATAAAAAAATCAAACCCAACAAGTCCATTTTAGTTCAATTTTAATTTAATTAATCCTAGAATTACTATATGTCCACAAATAACAAAGCCCTTCTACCAAATTGTATCTATCCATACATCAACCAATTAAGGAAAAGGTGAGCACGGACAAACATTAACCAAGAAGATATATGAACTTATAAGAAATAAAATAGTATACGAACTCTCAATGAAATGAAAGATAATTCAAGTGAAGATATCCTTCATCCACGCAATATTAACATCAAGTAATTAATATTTTCCAATCAATCAATCAAATGCAACAAGTTTAATTTTAGTTCAATTATAATTCAATTAATCCTCTGTGTCCACCAATGATAAAGTCCTTCCAAAAATTTATGTTCATCCAAACATTAACCACTTAAGGAATGGGTGAATATGACCATAACAGTCAACCAAGAAGCTATAAATGTATATATAAGCGTTGGGGTTGTATACTAAAAGTCATGGTTGATTAGTGAATTTCAGTATACCTATTTAATGAGAATCTTCACAAGTGATGTTTGCATCATATTATTTTATATATTTATGTACATGTGTCTTTTATTCTACACAATAGATGATTTGATGTGTAGAGTTCGGCTTACATGCAGAAGATCAGAACATCAGTCCTTGTAAAATATAAGTTTGGTTGACAATCTTAGATGGAGATGGATACACCATTAGTAGGACTATAGCATACTAAGGTCTATCTTGAATACAATAAATAGTATAGTTTTGACTTATTGTGCTAGTACACTTTGTGTGTATTGAATGGGACCAATTAGAGATAATTGTCTTTCTAATGACTATATAAGATATTGCATATCTCAGGGTCGTTACGATTGCTTAAGATCTTAGGTCGGACATAATTGATGGATACGTACATCAATTGTACATTACTTTGACCTATTGGGTGAGATTCATTTATGGATCAATTAGCTTGGTAGAATAGGTAATGGCGATTAGTGCATGGTGAAAGTTAATTATGAATGGAATCTGTGGGTACCCCGATTTTATCACCATAAGGCCTGGACGAGTAGCCCCTCTTCAGCGGCCCAAAGCCCAGGCCCGTCACCTCTGGTACTCATCCATTTACTCCACGATCCCATGAAGAGAAGTTGTGGGGGAACACGATCCCATGTAAGGGAGATGGCTAATAGAGAGGAACCCATCACCCCCACTACTCCAACACACACATGTATAAATTAAACCCTAAGTCCGGGGCAAAGGACAAGTTGTATTCTCTGTACTTATTCCTCGGAATATAGAGAAATAACACTGACTGAACCACCGTGGACGTAGGCACTTCTTTGCTGAACCACGTATCTCCGTTGTTGTGTGATTGGCCTTTTATTTATCCTTTCTTGGTTGTTACCTCTTTCATATTTATTTGTGTTGCATAATAATTGTCACCACAATTGGCGCCGTCTGTGGGAAGCGTTTATCTTTCCTTGAGAAGAGCCCACGCCAAGAAAAATCTAAGATGTCTGGTCACAGCAGCAACGCTCCTCAAGCAGGAGATATTCAGGAGCCACCCGCTCCTCGCAGGATTAGGTCTGAAGTCCGACGTTCAGATCACGGGGCTCGCTTAGAAAGGCCAGACTCAGAAGAAAGTCAAGGACCAGCAAGGTCCACTCAGATATCCAGATTGATCGATGCATACGAAGCAAGGATCCACGAGCAGAGGGAGTCTTCTCGCAGGTATGAGGCTGAGAATGCTCGCCTGAAAAGAAGAATGGAAAAACTGGAAAAAGAACTACGTCCTGATACCATGAGACGCCCCTATCGCACTCCTAGCCCTCAGGCGAGCAAATCTCGCAGCCGAGGAAGGAGCCCTAGGAGGCAATATCAAGGGTTTGAAGGTGGCGACTCAGACGACGACCTCCGCGAGCAACTGAGAAAAGCTCGTCGCTATCAGAGCCCTGCTCGCAGCGACGACAACATACGGAACCTAGTCCGCAGAGAGATGGACCAACATCCAGCTCACCGCGGCACCAGGTCAATCAGAGAACTCGCGAGGAGAGCCCTTAAGACCCAGATGAAATCGCCCTTCACGAGGGAAATTGAAGAAGAAGAAGAAGCTCCCAAAAAGTTTGCTATTCCAAGGTTCAAGATTTACGACGGGAAGACTGATCCCATTGATCATGTCAGGCAGTACCGGCAGGCTATGACCCTCTGGAATCACCGAGATGCACTGATATGCCGTATTTTTCCCTCGAGCCTTCATGACGTGGCCCAAAAATGGTTCGAGAAACTTCCTCACCGATCCATCAGAAATTTCAAATCCCTGGCCGAGCTCTTTACGGCCCGATTCATCACCAGCAGTTCCCATCCCAAAAGAATGGATGCTCTATTGACGATGAAGAAAACTCCTCAGGAGACACTTCGAGACTACGTAAAAAGGTACTGGGAGTTATTCAACGAAGTCGAAGACTGTGCGGAAAAGGTGGCAGTGGCTTCATTCAAAATTGGGCTACCTAGCTCTTCCCTCCTTTACCAGTCCTTGACAAAGAAGAAAGCAACCACCATTGATGACCTGATGGCCCGGATTGAGAAATACGCAAAGGTGGAAGATGTCACCCGCCTTAACGTAGGTGAGAGAGGTCGAGCCAAGCTTGCCGCGAAGGGAAGTGAGAAAGTTGATAACCAGAAAAAAGGAGGAAAGAATGGGAGCAAGAATGGCCCCAAGAACGGAGGAAGCCCTGACGTTGCAAAGTCGTTCCAGGCGGTCAACACCATCTTCAAAGAACCAATTTACAAAATTCTCGCTAAGATCAAGAATGAGTCGTTCATCAAATGGCCCCGAAAAATGGGAGGAGATCCATCGAAAAGAAACAATGTGCTGAGATGCACCTTTCACAAAGAGGGAGGACATAAGACCGAGCACTGGAAGGCTCTTAAGTTCCACCTCGAGGAGCTGGCCCAATCCAGACATTTGAATGACTTTGTGGAAAGGAAGGTAGAGAGAGTGATTGTCCACAAGGAGGCAAAACCCGACAACGTGTTAGAAGACGACACCGAACATGAATTCGCAGTAATCCATGGAGTATCCGATGTTAAGCAAATCCAGGGCAACTCAGTTCGGATGGAGGTAAAGAAGCTGACAGCAGTAATGCAAGCTTTTCAAATAGATCCAGCGAAATCACAGGCAGGAAAACGCCGGCGAGCAGAGGACATCAACTACAACAAGCATATTGTTTTCACGGATGAAGATCTTGTGGGAGTAAGGACCCCACATCACGATGCCTTAGTCATTACACTCAGGATAGCCAACTTTGATATCGACAGGCTGCTCATCGATCAAGGAAGCTCATCCGATGTAATGTACATCGACCTGTTCAGAAAATTGAAGTTGAACATCGCCGACCTGAAGGGAACCACTGTCCCTCTAGTCGGCTTCGCTGGAAAAATGACCATGCCTCTGGGCAAGATAGTACTACCAGTGCTCGCTGGGAATGTTTCGAAAATGATCGAATTCTTGGTGGTCGACATCGATTCACCGTATCAAGCCATCCTCGGCAGGGGATGGCTTCATGTAATGAAGGTAGTCTCCTCGACCTACCACCAGAAACTCAAATATATTACCGAGCGGGGAGTGATGGAGATACATGGCGACCAGGCGATGGCATGAAAGTGCTTCATAGCGGCCATCCGACCGAAGCCAGAGATAAAAGACGTTCAAACCAGCGAGAAGGTGGAGGAAGGTACAATCCCTTCCAAATAGAAATTAAAATATGGAAGGCCCGGAGTGGAAGAGACCAGGCTCCTGCCCTCCGAGCGGGTTATAGAGGACCTGGTAGAAGTAATTGCTAGAGAAGGCGACAACAGCAGAGTCTTCATGATCGGAACCTCACTCACTAACGAAGAGCAAAAGGATTTGTTAACCCTACTCAGAAGCAACATAGACGTTTTCGCTTGGGAACCCTATGAGCTGCCAGGAATCGATCCCAATATGGTCTGCCATCGGTTGCACGTCAATCCCACATTCAAGCCGATAGCACAGAAGGCACGACGAACCGCTCCCGAGAAAGCCAATGCAATAGAACTAGAAGTCGAAAAACTGCTGGATGCAGGATCCATACGGGAAGTGCAATTCCCCAAATGGTTATCCAACCCAGTGGTAGTTCCAAAAAGCAACGGTAAGTGGAGAGTTTGTATAGACTTCACTGACCTCAACAAAGCCTGCCCCAAGGATAGCTTCCCTCTTCCAAAAATAGACCAACTAGTAGACGCCACTGCAGCTCACGAGCGAATGAGTTTCCTGGACGCATACTCAGGCTATCACCAGATTCCCCTGTATGCACCAGATCAGGATAAAACGGCGTTTATCACGACGGTTGGTTTATACTGTTACAAGGTAATGCCTTTTGGGCTAAAAAATGCAGGGGCAACTTATCAGCGGCTGGTTACTAAAATGTTCAAGAATCAGATGGGAGACACGATGGAGGTCTACATCGACGACATGCTCGTCAAGAGCAAGGAGAAAGAAAACCACCTTTCGGACCTGACAAGTACCTTCGAAATCCTCAGGAAATACCGAATGAAACTCAACGCGAGCAAGTGTTCCTTCGGTGTCCAGTCAGGAAAGTTCCTTGGGTATTTGGTCAGCAAGCGTGGCATAGAGGCAAATCCGGACCAGATTGATGCAATTAAACGGGTGCAACCTCCTCGCACAATCCGCGATGTACAGAAGCTCACTGGAATGCTCGCTGCTCTAAACCGTTTCATTTCTAAATCCTCCGAGAGATGCCAGCCCTTCTTCCAGCTCTTAAAAGGAAACAAAACGGTAGAATGGACCCCAGGTTGCTCGCAAGCATTAGGCGAGCTCAAATCCTACCTAAGCTCCCCACCACTGCTTGTCATACCACAGCAAATGGACCCCTTGTACCTCTACCTCTCTGTATCCAGCCATACTATCAGCTCAGCGCTAATGTGTGAAGTCACAGGGATCCAACATCCAGTCTATTACGCGAGCAAAACCTTACTAGACGCCGAGCAGCGCTACCTGCCATTGGAAAAGCTCACATTCGCCCTAGTAATGTCCTCGAGGAAACTGAAGCATTACTTCGAAGCTCACACGATCATTGTCCTTACATCACACCCCCTCAAGGCTGTCCTAAGGAAGGCGGATTTGTCGGGCAGACTGTCTAAGTGGTCAGTCGAGCTCGGCCGGTTTGACATCCAATTTCAACCAAGGACAGCTATCAAGGGTCAAATCCTCGCTGACTTCATAGCCGAATTCACAGGCGAAGAACCCTTCGACCAGCCTAAGCCAACAGAACAAAACAGCCAGGCTACAGGGGGAAGCTGGAAGCTATTCGTCGATGGAGCCTCCAACTCAAAGGGGGCAGGAGTAGGAATTGTTCTCATCACTCCAGAAAATGCAGTCCTCGAGCAAGGAATCAGGCTGGGATTTGCAGCCTCCAACAACGAAGCAGAATACGAAGCCTTAATTGCAGGTCTCCAAAGGGCGCAAACTCTAGGAGAAAAGCCTTTACAGGTATTCGGAGACTCGCAACTAGTTTCCAATCAGATAAGTGGAGACTACAACGCGAAGGACGAGAGGATGGCAGCCTACCTCTCCTTGGTAAGAAACTTGATGACGAACTTTGAAGAAATCAACATCCAACAGTTTCCCAAGGGGCAGAACAGCCACGCTGACGCTTTGGCAGCCCTAAGCTCGGCAGTTGATTCCAGCCTTAAAAGGATAATCCCTATCGATTTCCTTAGCTACCCGAGCATTCACCCCAACTGCGAGCTAACAAAAGCAAAACAAATACTCCAATTGGAACCATCCCCTAGCTGGATGGATCCCTTAAGAGACTATTTGAAGAACGGAACGCTCCCAGAGGATAGGAGAACCGCCCACCAGATAAGAGTCAAAGCTGCTCGCTTTCACTTATCCACGGGAGGCGACTTGTATAAAAGATCTTTCTTCGGCCCCTACCTTAGATGCGTCCACCCAGGCGAGGTCAAGACAGTGCTTCACGAGCTTCACGAAGGAATCTGCAGAAGTCACGTCGGAGGAAGGTCTCTAGCCTTCCGAGCAATAAAGGAAGGTTACTGGTGGCCATATATGCAAAGGGACTCCGCAGTATATGTCCGCAGATGCCTAAAATGCCAGCTTCATGCCCCCATGGTCCACTAGCCTGCCAGCGAATTGAAATCCCTGACCAGCCCCTGGCCTTTCGCCCAGTGGGGAATGGACATCGTAGGACCACTACCCACCGCTGCCGGCAATCGCAAATACCTGTTGGTCGCCACTGACTACTTTACCAAGTGGATCGAGGCAGAGCCACTGGCGAACATCCGAGATGCTGACATGATGAAGTTCATATGGAGAAATATAATCACTCGATTCGGGATCCCCAGAACCATCATCACTGACAATGGGACACAGTTCGAGAGTGGCCCCTTTCAGGACTTCTGCGACCAACACGGGATCAGGCACCACTTCAGCTCGGTAGCTTATCCTCAGAGCAACGGACAAGCTGAGGCTTCCAACAAAACAGTGATCGCTGGATTAAAAAAGCGGTTAGAGCGAGCAAAAGGCGCTTGGACTACCGAGCTACCACATGTCCTATGGGCATACAGAACGACTCCCAGACGAGCCACAGGTCAGACGCCATTCTCACTAGCATATGGTATGGAAGCGGTCATCCCTTTAGAAGCAGGATTGCCTACAATGAGATCCGACCTTGTCGAGCAGAATCAGAACGATCAGGCTTTGCTCGCTGAACTCGACTTGGCTGACGAGCGCAGGGAACTTGCCCTAGTAAAACTAGCGAGCTATCAGCAACAGCTCGCGAAGCACTATAGCAAAAAGGTCAATCCGAGGAAGTTCGAAGTTGGAGACTATGTCCTAAGAAAGGTCCTGGGCAACACAGTGAAGCCATCAGATGGTAAACTGGGCCCAAACTGGGAAGGACCTTATGAGATAATTAGAGACGATCTGCAAGGTGCCTATCATTTGAAAACGATGGAGGGCAGAGAGATACCACGAGCATGGAACGCAGCTAATCTCAATAAATTCTACTTTTAGGAGTTCTATTGTTAGATCTTTTATTGTACTCATTTTGGGAAAAGACAGTTTATTTCTCTATTCACAAATAAAAATCTCTCAGTTGATTACTCTCCAAAAAAGTAACAATTATATCTTATTGCACATCCTTTTCAAATCACAGGTATAATGGTTGACATAACAGGGGAGCACCCCTCCTCAGGTCATCGTCACGAAGCACGACAGACCTCTTAGCATTGCCCATAGCAATATATGAAGCCCTACAGAGTATTCTTAGGCATCAAACCTACTTTGGTTAAACAAAATCCTGACCGGATGAAGACATCCAATAACAGGTGTGCCCTCGCCAATTGCCCCTCTTAGACCTAAGGGAGTGTGACGACACGACCTAAAAGGTAAAGAGAGAGAGCACAATGGTATTCTTAATACTGGACTGGGCGGACACTCACATGACAAGATAAAGATTATGAAGCTGCAAAAATATGACAAAGATTGGATAAACACGTTTAGTCGGCAAGAACGCCCAAAACTCAAACTTTCCATTAATCTTTCATATTTACAAACAATAATAGTACATGTTTAGTCGGCAAAGGCTCGCCCAAAGCATTTACAATTATTAAAAAATAAAATATCAAGAAGGGGGAAGCCTCCGAGCAAGGTAGTCAGCAACCTTAGCTCTCCTCCCATCATCAGGGGCAGGATCGAATTCCTCAACAACTTCATTTGTGTCCAACTCTAGTAGCCACCGAGGAATAGCGTCGATAGGAATCCATCGGTCATCTCGCCTGAATGGATTGGGCATCAGAGTAGAGGGAGACATCTCATGCCGATACCACAATATCGAATTTCTCGGGACCTGCAGCTCTTTGAGAGCACTCAACCACCCCCTGATGAAGGAAAGCTCCTCGAACTCTGATAATCTTGTAGGAGCATCCAGCCAGCCTTGATCATAGCCATCAGTCCACACTTGGCGAGGGCCCTTCTTGAATAAATGCCGCAGTCGAGTGACGTCCCTCTGGAGCCCAGCAGCAGTTACGTAAGCTCGCTGGACATCGCCGTGCAGCTCCTTCATCTCCCTCTCACGCTGCTCCTCAGCTTCCCTACTCCTACCCCGCGTACTCCTACCAGCTCGCGGGAGGGGTGGCCGAGCAGCTCGCGACGAGGAAGAACCTTGCAGGACTGCCGAAGCGGTGCCCGGCGAATGCTCCTTAAGCTTCAAGACCTCCCGCCTCAGGTCGTCATTCTCCCGCTGAAGAAACTCCACGACCTGATTGATCTCGGTGGCCTCCAGTAACTTTACTCTCAGCTCGCTGACTTCTTCTTGCACTGAAGCTCCGATCTCTCCCATCTCCTGGAGCCTGTCCTTCAATTTAGCCACCAGCTCGGACTGATCCTTATATTTCTGGTTCCTTGATTTAGCAAACCTACAGAGCCTAGCAAAAGCCTGGCGAACTGTAGGGCTTGCATTAGGACCCAGAGTCCTACCTAATTGGGAGGTAACAGGAATATAATCATCCACATCAACCAACTACAAAGAAAAGAAGAGAAAAGAAAGAAATCAGCACAAACAAAAACGAAGCCTTTTTATTGATACCAAGCGAGGTTACATCAGAACAAGAAAGAAAAAAATTACAAAGAATCCCTATCACTTAGCAACCTCAGTGGATGGATCCTTGTCTTTATTAGCATCAGCAGGGGCATTACCCTCTGCAGGGGTATCCACTGCCTCCTCGACCAATGGAGCATCAGAAGAGGTCGCCCGAGAAGTAGGATCGGTGCCTTCAGCAGTTGGGGCTGGGTCCTCATCCACGACCGACTTTGGCCCTGGATCATGCTCGTCGAAGAGTGGGGATGCAACATCCACCCCAGCGGCCACAAGGGCCTTGGTCCACCCTTTCTTGAAGTTCAGACGGCTAATATAGCCTATCTGAACCTCGGCATCTTCATACGCAGCAGCCCAGCCAGAATTGTATGAATCTTCCTTAAGGGTGGCTGCCTGGGCTTTCTTCATCTCCAGCTGCTTAGCAAGAACCCTGTTCTTCTCCTCAAAGTCTAGCTTGCTCGAGCAGACCTGATCATACGACTTCCTCAGCTCGCCGAGCTCCCTGACAGCATTATCTCTCTCGCGAGCAGAATTAGCAAGGGCCGAGGCAGATGAAGCTCGAGCCACATCAGCAGCCTTTAGATCGGCCTCCAGCTGAGAACCCCTGGCCACTAGAGCAGACTTCTGTTGTTCCAGCTCGCTGTTCTTTCTCAACAGCTCGTCGTGAGAGCGATAGAGCACAGCAAAGTCAGTCACAAACTGCAAACCAAACAAAGGAAGGATCAGAAAGAAGAAATCATCAAAACGGATTAAAAGAAGTTGAGAATAAGAAAAGGAACCTTACCAAGGCAAGCCTCTGGCTAGCTTGCAAAGCCAGTTGATCAGACCCTGACGCCCTCTCACGATCTGTAGGGAGGACTGCCCTCTCAAGCAGCGCAGGGGCGAGCTGAGGAGAGGTGGCCACCGAAGCCCCCTCAGGCAAAGCAGATACTGGGACCAAGGCTTGACCAGCTTTGGTCCTCAGTTCCATCTTCCTCCTCTCCTCCTCCTTTTCTTTCTCCCTCCTCTTTCTCTCTTCCACCTTCTTCCTCTCCTCCTCCTTTTTCTTCTCCCTCTCCTTCGCCTGCTCCTCCTCTCTCTTCTTCTTCTCTTGCTCTTGAGAGAAAGGCCGAGAACCAGTAGTTATGGCCCCGGAGACAGTCTTCGATTTCTTGGACCTCTGTGCAAGAAGCACATCATCATCATCATCATCATCTCGGATTAAATTCTTCCTGGGCGGCATTTCTTCACCTGAACTGCTGGTAGTACTCGAAGAACTGCCACTATCAGCACTGCCTCCACCCAAATTACTCACAACACCTGCAGGCTCGCTCTCCGAGTTGCTCTCCTCCTCGTCCAATTGGATGGGCTCAGCAGAAATCTCTTCAGAAGAGTCAAAGTCCGGAACACTTTCCACAGGTCGGGCTATAAAGCTGGAGCCTGTGTTCTTGTATTCAAGCATTAAAGCAGCAGACCTAGGATGCTCGTCGTCACCCAAAGGTTCCCTGATGTTCCAAGCTTTCACCAGTTCCGAGATACGAACCTCGCTGAGAGTTGGCTCCAAGTTCTTTATCTTCGCTGTAAAAGAGAAAGCAAGGAGGAGTTAGAAAAATCACAAAGTCAGCAAAGGTTGAAACAACAATACAACACCTACCTATATATTTTTCCCCATAAAAGGGAATAGTGAACCTCTCAGACCTCGACCCTTCAAATTGAGGGGAGTATTGCCAATTTCTAACAAGGAAACCTTCTTGCCAGTAGTCCTTATGGGAATCAGGTAAATTTACTACCAATACCCTGTCAAGGCTCCTAGCCTTAAGGTACAAGACACCTAAACTCGTTCGAGAAAAAGAATAACAAAAGCAGACCTCGGCAATCCCTAACCTCGTGTCGTACAACTGATTTATCCTATGCACACCGTTCACTATTTTTCATACGTTGGGCGAACATTGTGCAGGCACAATACCAAAATAACTAAAAAAGTGCAGAAACAAACCATTAGGGGGAAAGGTAAGACCCCCCTGGGAGAGCAACAGGACATGAATCCAATGTGCATCCTCTATATCCCTAACGTTCCTAGGCGGCGAGGCACAACACTCAATCTCTACCCACTCAGGAATACCGTAGAATTTTCTAAACTCAGTTACTGACCTATTTCCAATCTTCGCCATTAGAAAAATACAGGAAAAACTATAAACTCAAGAAAAAGGGGACGAAAGACTTACAGGACAGAAGATCAGATCAAAAGGCGAAGAAGCAACGAGAATGGAGACCGAAAACAGAAGGTACAAAACTTAAGAGTTCTCAGAAGATAGAAGATTGCTAGAAAAGCTGGAACGACGAAGAGAAAATGTGTCTTATTCCAACAAGCCTTCAAAACTAATCATAACGCACGGATAGCGAAGTGGGTGCCGCCAAAGCAATTTCACAGTTTTCAAAGAGATCAACCATCATTGCTGATCATTTAAATTCATCGGACCCGCAAGAACGGCCCAACAAATTTAGGGGCAATTGTGGGTACCCCGATTTTATCACCATAAGGCCTGGACGAGTAGCCCCTCTTCAGCAGCCCAAAGCCCAGGCCCGTCACCTCTGGTACACATCCATTTACTCCACGATCCCATGAAGAGAAGTTGTGGGGGAACACGATCCCATGTAAGGGAGATGGCTAATAGAGAGGAACCCATCACCCCCACTACTCCAACACACACATGTATAAATTAAACCCTAAGTTCGGGGCAAAGGACAAGTTGTATTCTCTGTACTTATTCCTCAGAATATAGATAAATAACACTGACTGAACCACCGTGGACGTAAGCACTTCTTTGCTGAACCACGTATCTCCGTTGTTGTGTGATTGGCCTTTTATTTATCCTTTCTTGGTTGTTACCTCTTTCATATTTATTTGTGTTGCATAATAATTGTCACCACAGAATCCATATATAGGTATAGAGATTGATGATACCCTCTTGATGTAGATTATAAGTTTTGATTATGTCAAACCCAACCGATGGATTTAATTATCCGACATATCACATAAGTTAAGCAGACGATCTCAAGGAATTTATAAGAGTTAAATTAAATATAATTGACAGTAATATAATTTAATTGATACGTATCTATAATCTTAATGTCGGGAGATTATTAAGCATTTAATAACGAGGACCTCAAAATTATAATTTTGATATAGTAGACTAGAGTGAAATTATTATTCTTTAGTGGAATGAATAATAATTTATTGAATTATGGAATTAATTATCAAGTTTAATTAGGATTCCTAATTTTGTAGGAAGCTAGTCTCCTATTTCTTCGGGGGTTCCCCTTGCTAGCCTATATAAGAAACCCCTTGTCTCCTAATAAGTGCGGGATATATATATATATATATATATATATATATATATATATATATATAATACCTAAAAAGAAGTGGTAGGGTCGTGATCCTTTGTTCCCACACACCAATGTCATGTATAGGCTTAAAGGAATAACATGAAAGATCTTGAGGTCTCTTTTAAATCTCTCATGTTGTAAAATTGATTATTGACAATTAGAGAGTCCAAAAATTTTAAAAGTAGAACATGGGTTCCTAATACATAGAGGAAGAGGCGCAAGAGATTTCAAGTTATTCAGAGATTATTTGGTCCTCCTGCTTCACCCATCTTTACAAACTAGTGATTCACAAATAAGATTCGACAACAAATATTAGATATGGAATCGAATCAAGAACGGATCAAGAAGGTGAATTAAATTTTCAAGAAAGTATTATAATGTACATAAACCCTGATATAATACTTTTGGGTTCATGGGTATGAAGGTTTAGGGATGAAATCAATTAAAGAACACACAATTTCATTTGGCCAAACAAATGTGCGACACGTCATGGTATCTACTTGTTACAACCATAACTTGAGAATCGTTGATCGGATGGGGCTAAAATATTTTTTACGAGTTCCAGAGGTCGATAGATATAAAAAAATCGCTAAATATCTTATTTTGATGCTATTAAGATTTTTGAAAAAAAAATCTATTTTATGGCTGCCACACTGTTAGATTTTCAACACAAATCGTTGTAACACGAAACGAAAGAGATCAAATCTCTATAGTTAAAGCCAGAAGGAACCGCAAAGGAATGAGATATTGAATCTACTATAGAGATATACCATAATTTTGATATAGTAGACTAGAGTGAAATTATTTTTTTGAAACCTAATTATTATATAAATTAAATGATCCAATATTTTAATTTAAGTCCTCCAGCAATTGGTATTATAGCATGATTTTGATTTACATGATAATTGGAAAATCCTTGTTGACCATCAAAATCAATTTAATCAATTTAATTTTAATCTTGAATGATTGTTAGATCTAGGATCTAATTATTTTTAGTAGAGATTCATAAGTTTCGTCCCTCCATTATGGTACGATTCATATTTATTAATTTTATGTGATTGGATCCTACGATAGTTTATGCCTAGTTATCTTTTGTGTCTTCGATTGGGTTGTAATAATTAATTTTTATTTTTAGATCATTAGATCTTGTTGTAATTATTACATGTAATTTTTTTTTGTTCGTCGGAATCTACATCGATTGATGAGCTGGACACCAAAGGCAATTTTGGGAAGAATGAGATTTTTCAAACAATAATTTGGAAAGTTTGGGTGAAATCTTATTGTGTTGTAAAGGACCGTGGGAATGTGATTTAGTGATTACGACATCATAAGAAAGTGTCATGATGCACTTCATAGGCATACTAGGTGTCGTGATAACATGGTGCGATGGTGACAGCTGAAGAACCCAGAAGAAAGACTTTAGAATTTTACGTAGATAATCAGGTTTTCTTGAAAGTATCCCCACGAAAAAGAATTATTAGATTTGGGAAAAAATGGGAATTTAGCACCTCATTATATTGGACATTTTAAAATCATCGAACTTATAAGGCCGATTTAAGAATTATACAATATACAAGACGTTTTCCATATTTCACAATTACGAAAATATATACCTAATCCTAATCACATTATTACTTGGGAAGGTGTATTAGTACAATCAAATCTAATTTCGAAGAAAAACCTATAAAAAATCTTGATTTGCAAAAAAAAAAGTTCTTCGACACAAAACGATTCCGCTAGTGAAGATACTTTGGCAACACTATAGTATGGAAGAAGCAACGTGGGAAATTGAAGAATCCATGAGATTACGCTACCCGACACTCTTTAAAGGTAATTTCAAGGACGTATTTTTTTAGGAAGGTAGAATGTAACAAACCCTTAAAAATCCCATATATATTTTATATATATTATATCTGCAAATAAACCTAAAGAACTAGGTAATTACCCTATTAAACCTCAAAGTTCCAAAATTAGCAAAATACCCCTAGAAAATTTAAAACTTCTTATTCAAACCGTAACATACTCTTATAACCCTACCTTAAATCAAAAAACTTAACCATAGTACTTATATTTTACAACAATTTCATAAATCATCCTAACAAGTTTGAAAAAATTATGAAATTACCCCTTAAACTTTAAAAAGTAGAAAAAATCCCTAAAATACCCTGTAAATTTTCCAAGGATCAAAATCAAAACTAAACCTACTTTCCACTTCACCCCCTGTACTATTTGGCAAGCTGAAAGCCATGTAGCAAGTTGTACCACATGGGAAACACATGGTACCCATGTCACCCCACATGGTGCCTAGTTAAATCTTAAAAAAACTATGGTAAAACCCTGCATCTTTTTGCACCAACCTCTTCCCCTCAACCAGCAGTATAAAACCTTCATTCACCCCTGTAAAAACGTACTTTACCTGAGTGAAAACACCAAGAAAAAAAAACATTTATGATATCTCCATGATTTTACGTAGCAATTCTATTTTTTCAATAGTTTAAATTTCTAGGCATTCATAAATCTCAAATATGGTTTTACATGGAAGTTAGGAAATGCGTTGAAATAGATTGAATACCAAAAATCTCCATTAAAGCTTGAGATTTGATGGTGGAATCCGTACTCCTGACTTTAAATCAGTTTCAGAGTGGGAGAACTCAAGCTTTAGGTCTAAGGAACCTAGGTGCCTAGCTTAATTCAACCTAAAATGGCTTTTGATATCCCAAATCTAAGTTTGAATTTTATGGCCCTAGAATTTTCAAAAACAAAACTCAGGAGCTATGGTAAATCAAAATCCATGAAACTAAAGTGGTTCAACTCAATCCTAGATCATGAATATCATCATGCCGTAACTCAAATTATAGCTAAAATCCACAAATGTTAAAGTCAAACTTTCGCCATTTTTCTCGAAAATCAATATCTCGGACAATTTAGCCTTAATGCTTGAAACCATTATGGTTGGATTCCTCTCAAAAAGTTAGACAATTTTTATTTGGGAATCAACCTAAATGGTATTCTATAACTGTTCGAATTTGAGGTCAAAATTTTTGAAACCCTAAAGTCAACAAAACGAAGGTGGAAGATGAAGTGTATTACACGCGCTTGTGGGCTCAAACTCAGGCGCTTGTGGGCTTTGACCCAGTGTGCGAGGGCATATCTCCAATGAAAAAAAAATGAGATTTTTTCCAAAAAAATTATTTTTTTTTGTCAAAATGGTATAATACATCACCCTATTTGGTTAGCCAAAAAGAATTTTTTCGAGAAAATATTTTTAAAGAATTAAAACCTAAACTTTTAAATTTCACATAAAACCTTTGATTTTTCAACTTTTACCAAATCAGCCTCAGAACTTAAATCCAGGTCCTTTTTCATAAGTACAACATAAGTCTATTGTTACTAATCCCAAAAATCAATGAAAAAGAGAAAAATAATGAAAACATAAACTTTTAACAAACACATATGTAACCCCAAAATAAAGTTTACACTTTAAATAAATTAATTTTAAACCCCAACTTTACTTAGAAGTTCATATTACTTTCATACTCTAAACATTTATGATATCCACAATTTCAAAATCCTTGGTTTACCCCCGTGAGAATGAAGATCAATTACAACTAACCCGAAATCGAAAAAGTAGGTGATTCTATTTAGATATTATTTTCGAGCTTACACCCTTAAATTACTACATTTGTTTACATCACTATGTGACAATCCCCGAAATTTGTCCACATTTACGAACTCTTTTGTGTGGTCCATAACTACCCTGAATATTGATTTTATTTTCATCTGAATAAACCCTAAACCGATAATTTCATACAACCAATGATTTCATTTAAACCCAGTAGCATACATTACCATTTAAGGAATAGACTTTCGATATACCTTCGAAAGCACTATTTAGCTTGTAGGATTCAGGGATTGAGTCCCTAGTTTTCCTTACCATATGGATGCCATTCTTCGGAGTTTTGGCTCAACAGTGTTACTTTATATCCAAAGGTTTTGGATTTATTTTATCCAAAGGTTTTAGATGCTATTATTAGAGTATTGCTACTCATTTGAAACCTCTATAATCGATAATTATGGGTTATCCTGATATAGTCTGATCCTTTATCTTTATGACTTGATAAACACGTATCCAGTTATAATCACCATAGTGTTCTTATAAATATCAGCACACTCGCGGTATGCCCATTTTCATTACTGTTAATATCCCCTTTTGTTTCAAAATAATATATAATTTTATATATTATCTGCATTTCAATCTATTTATGCTATCTACAACTCTGACATATATAAACTTGTTATAGAAATAAAATTATCTATTTTGCAAAGTTTTGCTTATTCGTCCCCCTTCCAGATGGAAAATGAAATCAAAGAAGGAGAAATACCCCTGGCCCAATGGATTTTTATTCTGCCTTACCAAGGAAAATATTTTAAGTTACGTATATATAGGCGCTAACTGGCAAAGACAGTAACACCAACCGGATTCACCGCCACTTACAAGATTATGTAAACTTATTAGTCCCTCTCTTTTTTTATGAGGAGTGTGAGATATGTAATAGGATATTATGCATCCACTTGAATGAAGTTTTATTTTATTTTCCTCTTGATAAATTTATTTTTATTTTATTATTACTACCATTTACAAAACATAGGGTGTGACACTTCACTAAAATTAAAAATTAATCAACTCGCTAGCCCCATAGGATACGATGTTCATAGGACATGTTCTGAACTATTTAACTTTTAGGATAAACTTTATAGTCCTATTAACCCCGTAAAACCTCGATCGGTTTTCTTTGAGGCATGTAAGTGTTTAGGGAAACTGGGTTTTATGTGCGGCCGCCTAGTAAAGTGGGTTTGTATTGTCCCTAGCATTGTATTAGCCAACATTTTGTTGTATTATCTTTAGGAGAATCTCTGTGACAAGCCTCTAGTTTTCTTATGAAAGAACTAAGGATACAAATTGTCAAAGGCGATGTATAATTCTCCATACTTTTATCACCCGCAAATTAATTAAAATTTGACTACACAATAAATTATTTGAAAATAAAATTGGCTAGGTTCTAGTTAGGATTTGTCCCTTGCTTCTACATATCTATTTCATATCCTTTCGTAGTCAATTTTTTGTGCTTTGTCCCTGTGTTTTTCAACGAAAGTACATTTTTATCCCTTTTCAAAAAATCCAAAAATAGTTTTCAATCTTTTTCTTATATTCAAAAATACCAAAAATATTTTCCTTATTTTTCAAAATTCAAAAACCTAAAAATATTTTCTTCATTTTTCAAAAAATTTTAAATACAAAAAATATTTCTGGAGATTCCTTTTTCTCCCTCTACCCATCCCATCATGGCCAAAGAAAGTCTTTTAGGGGACTACTTTGGCCATTTCCCATGTTCATTGTGCACCAATTTCTTTCAGGTCGATCACTTGTACCATGAATACCCATGTCTTCCTTATCCATCTGAACCAATTATGGACAAAGAGTATCCATATGACACTATTTCGGAACTCATTTTGGCATCTTGTCGTGACATATCTAATACCAAGTGTTGTGAGAAACCAAGTTATTCGTGATAGATTGATCACCCAACAAAGCAATATGAATTCCACCCTACAAAGCAATATGAATACCAACTCCATGTTGTGTATCCTCAAGATGTTTGACAATCGTTACGGCAACCTAGTGCACCCCATCCCAACTAGTCCCCTCATTACACTCCCCATAATTAACAACCTTTTGTCTATCATAGAGGCCCTCCTCTCTTGTATGACAAACTTGACCTCATAAGGCCCCAAGTTGCTAAATGTGTTGACATATCCATAGATTGTGAGATTGATTACTAACGTGACTAAGAATGTGTCTCTAAAGTGCGTACTCTCTAGGATCAAGTGCAAGCCTGTCGCATTAGTAACAAACCCGGTAAGTCGGGATCGTCTCCATGGGGAAATAGGACGAGAAAATTGTGACGACGGAATGATAGACGCTTAACCCTAACTTGACTCTAAAAAGAAATAAAAAGATGATTGAGATGGGAAATAACTAATTAACTTAAGTGCAAACTAAATTAAACCGTTGTATTAACTATGTAAGAAAAATTAACTAACTAAGAATGACTTAACAAGAATGAAGGAAAAAAACAGGCTGGGAATACAATCCCCCAAACCCAAGTAAATTTATCGTATAAAAATACTAGAATTTTGAATTAGAAATTTAATTGAACCCGATCTTTAGTACTCCCAACCATTACGTATATGAGGTTCAAGCCCACATCATACATAATCAAAGCATGAGTAAATAAGTGTCGCAATAGCTACATGCGCATCTTATCCTTAAACACCACGGTTACCTAGGGTCAACGGAGGTAAAAAAGTCTATGATGGTTGTGACAACTACACAACATAATTCATTCAAATTTCAATTCAAACCCTAGTTCTACATGGCTAAATTACATCGGGTTCGGTTCATGCACACCAACCCTTATAAATCTAGCCTAACATGGTGTAATTAATTAAAAATATGAATCCTATGTTGTATGTAATTGAATCAATAAGAAAACTATCTCTAAGCATGTATAAACGAATTGGAAGCCCAGAAAATAAAGAAAGCATGTAAATAAACTAACTACAAGATTAAGAAAGAAAGGAACAAACTTTATTTATAGAAAACTCGTAATTCAAATAATAAAAGTACCTACTTGATGGAGAATTGTTTTCTATGGTTCTAAGCTACTCTCCTACCTTCCTCTCTATGAAAAACTATTCAAAACTGTGTTTTCTAAGTCAATACAATGACACCAATAAGTTTTAGAAGCGTTTGTAATAGAATAGGACTCTTTGGACCAATCAGCATTTGAGGATAATTTCGCGTCTCAGGCACCTAGAACCGATCGTAAGTTCCCCAAATCGGTTCGCCCCCCGAACCGGTTCACCCTGTGGTTCGGGAAAACTTGCTGGTTTGAGCCTTCTTCTTTTCATTTCAAACACTTAGAAAATTTTCATGTTTTCATCCTTTCTTGTGTGGATTTTTCTTCAACTTCAAGGGGTCATAACTCTTTCATCGTAGCTCGGATTTGGGAGGCGTCTTTTCCAGTGTTAGCATTGTTTCAATATCTTTAACTTTACAGTGGGATCCACCTCCAGGATCAGGCTACAGAATTATGAAAATTCCCTTGAACTTGCCTTCCTAGGCTTTCCAGCCTTTCCTTCATTGTTTTAATTTCTCTTTCGCACTGCTTACATAATTTACCTGTAAAACACATAAGAGAAACACAAAACACGAAATACTTGACAATGAAGGTTAGTAGCATAATTAAGAGTTAAATACATATCAATAGCACCTCTCAAGTTCATAAAGTAACCAAAATTAAGGGGATAAATATACAATATTTATGACCGGTCAAATCCCCCTGACTTAGAACTTTGCGCGTCCCGAGCAATGTAAAAGAAAGAGAATAATGTCACAAATCTTCTAAACACTTTATTGGGATAGAATAACTTTGCTGCGGGTAAGCGATTGCATTTAGCGTATGCAACAAGCCGTTAAACCCTTAGGTTACCCTAGTAGGATGAGTGTTGTCTCGTGAGATTTTGTAGTGAATATACCCACAAAATTTCACTTAGACTTAATGCAAAATCAAAATACTTAAAAATTGTATAATTTAAACTTTTCAAAAAATAATCACCATAAATTCATATTCAAAAGAGTCTCAATTTGTCGTGTGTGTGTGTGTGAAGCCAAAAATTAACCTCAAAATTCCACCGATTGATCATTACATTGCTTTCCGAAAATTCGTTTTGATTCAAATTCTCATGGGATGCTCTCACAAACTAATCACCCGAATTGTGGCTATTCTCTTTGTGCTCGTGATAAAAGAGTAAATGTATTAGAATACGAAGTCATACACACAAAATTGAAAGACGAAAATTTATAGTGAAAAGATCTCATCATTGGAGTACGGTTATAAATAAATGGAAACATCTCCTCTAATTCACACCTTTAATCTCTTTCTTATTTATCTTTTAGTGTCTTAGCTCTCCATGCGATAATTAATTTATCATTCCAGACTCGGTAGGACTTTTCAGGTTAAAGGTGTATTGGGTAACATGGAAATGTTTGGGAACTTCGAAATTGGAAAAAGTTTCTTATGTTGTCCCTTAATGATTTTTTGGGCTTTTGCTCCTTTTATATTCTTTTTCTTGCAATATTTTTTGTGGCATTTTAAAGATTTGTGACGTTTTAGAAAGACACACTTATCACGCCCCCTAACTTAGACTTTTGCATTGTCCTCAATCAAAAGGACTAAAATCTAAAGAAGAAAAAGAATAAGTGCAACAAATAGAGCAAGAAAATTATCAAATTGCACCAAGACACTATATGACACTCATACATGGCTCAAAAATACAAAAAAAATTACCCCATACACGTCTGGGGTGCGATGACCTCTCATTTCTCTCCACAAATCACCCAACCCCTTGTACGGGATCCATTGCTCTCCTAGTCTCTCCCCTCATCCTGTCATACACCAATAACCGGAATAAGTTGGGTCCTTGACCATAAATGAAGGAAATACTGGGAGACTCATCATGGTTAATCAAAAAAGGATCCTCGTGATGCGTACTACATGGTTCGGGCTCTAAGTCAGACGAGACTTGAGTCTTATCTTCAATTACCTCCAAGGACTCAAGTTGCATGGGTGGATGGTCATTGCGAAGAAACTCATAAATTTTATCTTTCCACTCGCTCTCTCCTAAATGACTGCATGAGTCTAAGAGAGGTTGGACTTCGTCGTTAAGGCTCTCATCCACCTGCCCGAATTGTCTCTCAAATTCCGCTAGGCTCAACTCCTCTATCTCTCTTTCTTGCTTTCTTTCCACATACTTCCTTCTTAGCTCCATCTCAAAATTATTAGCTGGTGTGGGTGGGTAGAAATAGAGGAGAAAAGTATCTATCGTGTCTCGCCATTCACTCTCCTCTAATCACTCATACAAACCTCTCCCGATGCCCTCTAAATTGTCGCTCTCTCTCACACTCAAGGGCTCACTCACACTCTTCATTTTAGTTACTACGAATACCTCCCCTACCCTTTGCTCCATGTTGCAACCGTTTCTCTCACTTGATGTAGCAAGGCATACCCCTATCGACTTTCGCGTGTGGGTCCTCCCATGCTCGTGTGCTGCCTCTAAACGATCCGTATCTCGTGGTTCTCCTTCGTTACCCTCGTTCTTGATATTATTAAAAATATTTATCTAGAGGGTCATGTTCCCAAATGTTAATTTCATTCGCCCACTCCGAGTATTAATGAGTTCATTATCCGTAGCTAAGAATGGGCGACCGGGGATAACGAGAACATGATTCCTCGAGAGAATGGAGAGCTCCTCGTCCAAAATGACAAAATCCACCAGGAAGTAGAAAGTGTCTATTTGGACAATCACATCCTCAACGATTACCCGAGGCATCTTCACAGAACGATCCGCGAGCTGGAGAATCATATTTGTGGGCTTAAGGGCTCCCAAATCGAGTTTCTTATAGATGGAATGCGGTAGAATGTTAACACTCGCCCTAAATATATTAGCACCCTTTCGATTCGATTCTTCCCGTGATGCACGAGATGGTGGGTGCACCCGGATCTTTATACTTTAACGGAAGGTCACTTAATAAAGCCGAACTGACATTCTGGGCCAAAAGACGTTCTTATTTACCTTTAGCTTGCGTTTCACCGTGAGCAAGTCCTTAATGAACTTAGCGTAGGCGGGAATTTTCTGTATAGTCTCGAGAAAATGTAAATTAATCTTTACTTTCTTAAGGACGTCCAAAACATCGTCCCAAGAAGTCTATTTGGAGTGCGAGACCAACCGTTGAGGGTATGGGGTAGCGGTGGGTGCTTTCACCATAACCTTTCGTCCGCCAGTGTTATCTTTTTTATCACTCTCAATTAAAGGGGCATCTTCGACCTCTTTTGTGCCAGGAAAAACCTCCTTATTATTAGGTACGTCTTGTGGGGGAGGTGGCAAGTCAACTAATCTCCCTCTATGTAGAGTGGTAATTGCGCTACATTGCTTAGGATGGTCATGGGGTGTGGAGCTAACACTAGTTTGACCTTGGAGAGGTCTTTGGCTTTAGGCAGGAAAGTTGCCATTCTCTTGGATACTCAACGATGATTGCATCTTTGAAATAGTTGCATTTATGTCGTTGATCATGCACTCATCTCTAGCAGTGGTTTTATTCTGGGCAGTGATGAATTGGTTTATCGTATCCTCGAGATTTCTCCGCGTTGGAGTGATATATGGCCCTAGAGGAGGGGCAACATGTGAATTAGGATTCAACATAGCATTTTGTTTCCCATAGTTAAAACTGGGATGGTTTTTCCATGAAGCGTTGTAGGAATTCTCGTGCGGCGCACCGAAATTACCCTTAAATCCTCCTACACCACTCACTTGTTATTGAAGCATAACTTTGTAGGCGGGTATCGTCGGGAATTCCTCTATTAAATGTACCGCCTCATAAATACCACACACCTTCTCAATGGAGTTTGGGATGGAGCCAGTTGGTCCTCTTGCACATATCTCAAGTGCTTATTGCATTCCTTTCTCAAGTAGATCGAGTCGACTCTCTGTCAAGTATCCTTTTCTAAATCAAATAGGCCGGATGCCGATGGAGTGGTGGTCGTTTATCGAGTTCGATTATGAGCACTAGGGTCAGATGTGTCCCATGTTTGGGTAGTCTCGACGAAATTCCTCAGGTGATGCTGAGCATCATTGTCATGTAGGTCGACAAAGGGACTGATTATGCACGAGAAGTGGGCGCGTGTAAGTGCACAGTCGTTGTTTTTTATCTCGTCGCGACTATACAAACAAACCTAAATTACTACTACACTTGCGAGGCAAGTACAGCGATAAGTCGGGTATCGAAAATCCACGGGGACGAGATGCTAGAATTTAGACGATTTAGTACTCCGAAATAAAAGTGCAAAAAGGTGAATTACAAACTAAAAAGGAAAAGATGCATAAAAGGGAATTGAGTATTCTAGGAAAGGGTATTGAAACTAGATTAAAAAAGAGGTAAAACTATAGGCTGCGTCGAATATCCCTCACCCGAGTTAATTTGTATAAAATGGATACATGGGTCGACGAGTTATTTAACATGCGTCTCGTTTAGACAGTTAATTGAATTAAGGGTTGTCACGCCCCTAAATCAGCATAAAAAGTCTAATAAGATTTTGACATCAACAAATATCCCGAAAATTGTGCACACAAGGTCGTAAGCACGGGACATACATGATATGTCCCTTCAAATCTACTAGGCGCAATAACTAGGACAACGCACCTGAAATAAACCCGTAAATACCATCACCAAAGCCAAGCAACGCGTCAACTAGAGTGAGTTCAATTTAAGCACAACTAATTTAAATTAGCTAGAAAGCATCATAAAAATGCGGTAAAGAAAAGCGGTAAAACTACACTAGAAAGCGATTAAATCAAAGCATGTAAACTAATTATCAAAGCAACAAATAATGAAATACACCTATATTAATGGAGATGGAAGATGGTAGCACAAATTACAAGCCCAAATGGGTGTCAATCCAAGAAGAAATGAAGAAATGAGCTCCCAAACCTCCAAAACCCTAAGCTATCCTACCCAAAGCGAATTATATCTGATATTTAC
Source organism: Sambucus nigra (assembly GCA_949130495.1). Classification (NCBI taxonomy): domain Eukaryota; kingdom Viridiplantae; phylum Streptophyta; class Magnoliopsida; order Dipsacales; family Adoxaceae; genus Sambucus; species Sambucus nigra. The sequence goes on along the minus strand of OX422210.1, from coordinate 581,078,686 downwards.
AACAAAAAAGTCTGATATACCAAGTGGCAAAAGAAATAGAAAAGAAAAGAGAAAAAAATTAAAAGGCAAAATATCTCCTGGAAACAGGGGATCGATCGATCGACCCCTTTGGTCGATCAATCGATGGTTAACAAAATATTCACTGTCGATAAGGATTGATCGATCGACCCCTTTGGTCGATCGATCGATTAAGTAGGTATCAGAACACTGCATTGCTGTTTTTGCTTGATTGCATTTCCCGTCCGCTGAAATCGCCGTAACTTCTTCATACGGACTGGGAATAGCGCACCGTTCACGGCCACACGAAGCTTGCGAGGAGGGCTACAACTTTCGTGCGATGTTGGTCCAGGTGCCCAAGCTATGAAAAGACTAAAATGACCTTGAACGTGCGATCGCGTACGGAAATCAAACGGAATGCGTCCGAACTTCACACTTAGCATCCAAATACCTATAAAAGCTCAATTAACCCCTACAAAACATGTTAACATAGAAATATGATGTTTTCTGGTTAACGAGCATAAATATAGGGAATAAACTACCCGAGGGGGCTAAAATACGTAGGTTCGGAGGATGAAATATGTAATATTTGCGTATCATCACACCCCCTAACTTACACATTGCTAGTCCCTAGCAATGAAATAGGATGCAACAAGAACTACAAGTAAACCAAAAGGAGGAGATAGATCAAAATTATGGTATAAATGCATAAGGCCACTTTTGTGGGTGATTCGGTTGCGTTTAGTGTATGCAATAAGCCGTTAAACCCCTAGGTCACGCTAGTGGACGAGTGTTATCTCGTGAGGGCTTTCAGGGATGATACCCACAAACATCACATAGTTTCCTCAAAATATACCCAAACCAACATGCGACACGCCCAAAAATAGCGAACACAATTTCATACGCATTATTAGCACATTGAACGGATTCAAACAAAAGTCCAAATCATTAACATTATAAAATGCACCTCATAGAATTGAAACCTTAAAATGTGGGAGGGGGCGAGCACATGCAAAGTGTGATTTGGCAAAAACTTAAATAAATAGGATACTAATCAAAGCAAGCATACATTCAATCCTCACGGGGATTACACTCATCAAGAGAATTCACTCGAAACAGGGAAGTAACACACGGAACATGCAGGCAAAAAGAGAAAATGTAAATGGAAACTAGGCCGCACACATGTCACAAATGAAGAACGCTATATATAAAATGAAAAACTATAATCTCAATGAAAGAATAATGCACACTAAAAGAGGCGAAATGCATTTTCACAGATTATCAAAACTATTATGACTTTTGAATTAGATCAACCTAAGATCACATAGGACTTTAATAGGGTTGTAATGTAGGATAGTCTAGGGTACGGAATGAAAGAATGTATATACGGATTCAAAGTGTTCAGGATAAAAACTCGCGATAATGGGAAAATGCGGGAAATAGCAAAATTGAAAAACAAGTTCCAAAACGAAAATAGATATATCATCGGGGAGAGTAATCCAAGCTTATTGAACTATATACAACATTTACAACTTCTTCTTTCTTTTCTTTTCTTCTTTTTCTCATTTTCTCTTTTGTTTTCTTTTGCTTTTTGCTTTCTCTTTTTCTTTACTTTTTCTTCACTTTTTCTTTACTTTTCAAACTCTCATATGCCTAAATTGCAACCGACATCATAACAACATCATTCAATCCCAAGTAACAATCCAAACAAAGGTATGGAAAGTGTATATATGGGCTAAAACTCCAATTTAGAGTTGGTTATGGGATTTGGGTTATGAAACGAAAGGCTATATTTAGGCTCAAAGGGGTTAATGAGGGTACACTTATAAGGGTGAGGTCAAGGACAATATGGGTGATATAACAAGGATGGACTATGATTATTTCACAAAGTTTATGCAATTCTCGAGTCAAAACAATATATGAAAATCATGATCAAGTAACACATTTTAAGTATGAACTCAATTAATGAACGAACAAATGAAAGAATAGTGAGATTACCGATGAATTCAACGTTTTCAATGAGAAAAGAATAGTGTATAACACTCACAAACAACGAAAGGTACAAAGCTTACTCGGTGTAACTATATACAATGCAGCAAAAGATTAAATAAAATCAATTAAACAATAAAAGTGCATGTGCTCATGGGATTAAAGTTTAATTCATGAAGTTATTCATAATATCAATAATCGAGAATAAAGTCTAATAACGTCTAAAATCAAGAACATGCATCATTGGGTTGTCAATTGGATCGGGAAATTATTGAAATTTATCATCGAAAACAAAGGCAAAATGCCCAAAAAAGGAGAAAAAAGAAAGAAAATATTTTTGATATTTTTCAATTTTTCTAAGAAAAGCATACTAAGTAACAAACATGTGAGCAAAAACATGGACTAAAATGTGAAATGGATAGAATATCCCACACCCCCAAACTTAAAACTTGACATTATCCTCAATGTAAATTAAGAACCAAGTTAAAGAGAGATATTACCCAAAATTGAAGCGATCCCCATAAGAACAAGTCCAAAGAATCTATAAAATAAGTTAGTACCGAGCATAGCAAAAACAAAAAACAAAAAGTTAACACTAGAATAAATTAAAAGGAGAGAAAAAATAAAAAGAAAGAAAGAATAAAAAGCTAACTATATATAACCTACTATTTAGGCTTCACACTAACTATACACTAGAAGTCTAAATAGCTGAGGGTTCACCATGAAAATGATTTGACTTTGGAGGATAACCGATGTACCCTCACATACAAGCATGCCTTCCAAAAAATATGAATTCCGTTTGAACAACGGAAGGCATGTGTAAGGCGTAAGAAAGGAACCATCGCCAATTAAAAATTTTGGAGGGACGGTCGGGGGTTTGGATTGAACGGGTGACAAAAACATGTTGGGAGCGAGAAAAGCCGAATACCCTACCAATGATTTTGAAATTGGAATGGGAGGTGGTGCACATGAAGGCATGAATGCGATCATGGAAGGCGACTAGAGCAAGTACTCCTCATTGGCGAAAAGGTTTAAAACATTAAGTTTGAAACCAAATCATCGGGTACTTGAGACGGTGTGATAATAGAGAATGAAAATGGGGATGAAAGAAATTCAAACTCATGAGATGAATCATCATCGCACGAAGATTGAATTTCAAAGAAAATAATATCATTTTCAATGAAATGTTCTTCTTTCGGGGCCAAAGAAGAAATCATTTCATTGCAAGTAGATATTACGTCATTTTCATCCTCACTTTCAATATCTATTATGCAATGGGCAAAGTCTAGAATGGTTTGTTCCAAAGTAGGCACAAGTACCTCATTTGGTTCAAAACATTCTTCGACTTCGAAAGTCTCGGAAGCAAAATCGTTGTCGAACTCAAATAATAAATCCAACTCATGTTCCCAACAACGATTTTCTTCCCGATAATGATTTTCAATTTTCTCATTTTCATTCATACGCAAACCCTCACCGAATGTCATAGGTCCAGGTGCGGATGCATGAAAATGGGAACTTTGAAAATTACTATCGGACTTAAATGAGAACTTATTATTATAGGAATTTTGAAAACTAATCGAGTTCGTTCCAAAATTCATATTATAAGGAGGTAAAAGCCCAAAATCATTATCATCATCATCATCAAAATTCCAATAACCTAAATTTTGACTTTCGTTATACTCGCCCAAAGCCATATTTGAATCTGTTATACTTTGGGATTCTAAGTATTCACCGAAAGTCATAGGTTTGCGAGAATTTTGAGAATTATAACAATGATTAACGAAAGAATTGGAATAAGACATGCTTACCCCAAAAATGGCTCGAAGTGGAGGATTCCACAGAGTAAGTGTGCGCGGAAAAAATTCGAGCATTTCTAAGTGCCCAAATGTGGAAGTCCTGCAAAAAGGTTAGAAAATAATACAAATAGAAAGAAAATACTATGAAATACTAAATCAAATAAGGTCTAAAACAAACTTTTTCCCCGCAACGGTGCCATTTTGATTACGCGCGAGAAGTGGGCGCGTGTAAGTGCACAGTCGTTGTTTTTTATCTCATCGCGACTATACAGATAAACCTCAATTACTCCTACACTTGCAAGGCAAGCACAGCGGTAAGTCGGGTTTCAAAAATCCACAGAGACGAGATGCTAGAATTTAGATGATTTAGTACTCCAAAATAAAAGTGCAAAAGGTGAATTACAAACTAAAAAGGAAAAGATGCATAAAAGGGAAATGATTATTCTAGGCAATGGTATTAAAACTAAATAACAAAGCGGTAAAACTATAGGTTACGTTGAATATCCCTCACCCGAGTTAATTTATGTAAAATGGATACATGGGTCGACGAGTTATTTAGCATGCGTATCGTTTCGACAGTTAATTGAATCAACGGTTGTCACGCCACTAAATTCGCATAAAAAGCCTAATAAGATTTTGACGTCAACAAATATCCCGAAAATTGCGCACACAAGGTCGTAAGCACGGGACATACATGATATGCTCCGTCAAATCTCCTAGGCACAATAAATAGGACAACGCACCCGAAATAAACCCGTAAACACCATCACTAAAGCCAAGCAACACGTCAACTCGAGTGAGTTCAATTCAAGCACAACCTAATTTAAATTAGCTAGAAAGCATCGTAAAAATGCGATAAATAAACGCGGTAAAGAAACGTGGTAAAACTACACTAGAAAGAAATTAAATAAAAGTATGTAAACTAATTATCAAAGAAAGAAATAATGAAATACACCTATATTAATGGAGATGGAAGATGGTAGCACAAATTACAAGCCCCAATGGGTGTCAATCGAAGAAGAAATGATCTCCAAAACCTCCAAAACCCTAAGCTATCCGACCTAAAACGAATTATATCTGATATTTACAACAAAAAAGTCTTATATACCAAGTGGGAAAAAAATAGAAAAGAAAAGAAATTAAAAGGCAAAATATCTCCTGGAAACAGGGGATCGATCGATCGATCGATGGTTAAAAAAATATCCACTGCCGATAAGGATCGATCGATCGACCCCTTTGGTCATTCGATCGATCAAGCATGGATCAGCACACTGCATTGCTGTTTTTCTTGATTGCATTTCCCGTCCGCTGAAATTACCGTAACTTCTTCATACGGACTCGGAATCGCACACCGTTCACGGCCACGCAAAGCTTGAGAGGAGGGATACAACTTTCGTGAGATGTTCAGCTAGGTGCCTAAGCTATGAAAAGACTAAAATGACCTTGAACGTGCGATCGCATTTGAAAATCGAGCGGGATGTGTCCGAAGTTCACACTTAGCATCCAAATACCTATAAAAGCTCAATTAACCCCTGCAAAACATGTTAACGTAGAAATTCGAGGTTGTCTGGTTAACGAGCTTAAATATAGGGAATAATTTACCCAAGGGGGATAAAATACGTAGGTTCGGAGGATAAAATATGCAATATTTGCATATCATCAGGGACCATAACTCATGGTTTCAACGAGTTATTTGGAATTTACATTCAGCCCATTATGGAAGAAGGAACTGATTTACAATTTATCAAATCCACGATGAGGGCACGAACTGATTAACTCATTAAAATGCTCGTAACATAGATCAAATGACTCATTTTCTGATTATCGAAAGGTTTGAATTTGAGCCTTGATGGAGTTTGTTCGATGTGGGGGAATGAATTTCTTGAGGAATTTAGATTTCAACTCGTTCCATTATGTAATAGAGTTTGGAGGTAAAAACCATAACCAAATCTTAGCCTTGTCCTTTAGCGAGAATGGGAAGAGTTTGAGGCGTATCACATCTTTTGTGCAAGTTTGATCACTGAGGGTCTCACACGCCTCCTCAAATTCCTGAATGTGGAGATATGGCTTTTCTGATACCATTCCATGGTAGTTGGGAAGTATATGGATCATCCCATTCCTAAAGAAAAATTTCCCTGCATTATACGAGAGTCAAATGTATCCCAGAGTGACACTTCACTCGGGATATAATATTTCTCTCAAAGGGAGGTACGGGACCTCTTCCTCACCTGCGGCTACACTACCATGTTGTGATATGGCTCTCTAACTTAATGACTCTGTATCCTCACTTGGTATGCTCGGAGCGTGCTCTGTAGTGTGTCCTAAGAGGGATGTTGGAGTATTACATGCAATTGAGTGTAGAGGCGTGGGAGATGGAACCCAAAATTATGGAGCGTTTGGAGTGTGAGGTCTATCGAGGTCGTACTCAACTATCGGGTTTTCGTGAATGTTGGTTGGAGTATTTTGGGGAGTTAGAATGAGTTTAGGATTTTTCACTAACAGGCTTTTGAGAGATGAAGTATCTTTTTTTTTTTTTGATTTTTTTTTTTGATTTTTGGTCGAAGTTTTAGATTGACGGAATCTAACCTACATCTACCTAATTCCCTAGCAACGGCACCAAAAACTTGACACGATTAAGAATGTGTCTCTAAAGTGCGTACTTTCTAGGCTCAAGTGCAAGCATGTCGCGTTATTAATAAACTCGGTAAGTCGGGATCGTCTCCACAGGGAAATAGGATGAGAAAATCGTGACGACGGAAGGACAGACGGTTAAACCTAACATGACTCTAAAAAGAAATAAAAAGATGATTGAGATGAGAAATAACTAATTAACTAAGTGCAAACTAAATTAAACTACTGTATTAACTATGTGAGCAAAATTAACTAACAAAGAATGACTTAACAATAATGAAGGAAAAAAATAAGTTGGGAATACAATCCCCCCAACCCTAGTAAATTTACCGTATAGAATGCTAGAATTTTGAATTAGAAACTTAATTGAACCCGGTCTTTAGTACTCCCAACCATTACATATATAAGGTTCAAGCCCGCATCATACATAATCAAAAAATGAGTAAAGTAGTGTCACAATAGCTACACGAGCATCACATCCTTCAACACCACGGTTACCTAGGGTCAACCAAGGTAAAAAGGTCTATGATGGTTGTGACAACTACACAACACGATTCATTCAAATTTCAATTCAAACCCTTATTTCTACATGGCAAATTACATCAGGTTGGGTTCATGCACACCAACCCTTAGAAATCTAGCCTAACATAGTGCAATTAAATAAAAATATAAATCCTACATTGCATGTAATTAAATCAATAAGAAAACTATCTCTAAGCATGTATAAACGAATTGGAAACCCAGAAAATAAAGAGAGCATGTAAATAAACTAACTACAAGATTAAGAAAGAAAGGAACAAACTTTATTTACAGAAAACTTGTAATTCAAATAATAAAAGTACCTACTTGATGGAGAATTGTTTTCTATGGTTCTAACCTACTCTCCTACCTTCATCTCTATGAAAAACTATTCAAAACAGTGTTTTCTAAGTGAATACAATGACACTAATAAGTTTTAGAAGCGTTTGTAACATAATAGGACTCTTTGGACCAATCAGCATTTGAGGAGAATTTCGCATCTCAAGCACCTCGAACCGGTTCACAGGTACCCCAAATCGGTTCGCCTCCCGAACCGGTTCACCTTGTGGTTCGGGAAAACTTGCTGGTTTGAGCCTTCTTCTTTTCATTTCCAACACTTGGAAAATTTTCATGTTCTCCTCCTTTCTTCTATGGATTTTTCTTTAACTTCAAGGGGTCATAACTCTTTCACCGTAGCTCGGATTTGGGAGACGTCTTTTCTAGTGTTATCTTTGTTCCGAGCTCTTTAACTTTCCAGTAGTTTCAACCTCTAGGATCAGGATATATAATTATTAAAATGCCCTTGAACTTGCCTTCATAGCCTTTCTAGCCTTTCCTTCATTGTTTCGATTTCTCTTTCGCACCTCTTGCATAATTTACCTGTAAAGCACATACGAGAAGCACAAAATATGAAATACTTTCCAACGAAGGTTAGTAGAATAATTATGATTTAAATCCATATCAATTGCACCGCTTGGGTTCACAAAGGTACCGAAATTAAGGGGATAAATATACAATATTTATGCCCGATCAATTACTCCCCTAGAAATCGAACGAACCCACATTTGATCTTCCCCACCAATTATATCCAAAAAATGCTCGATTTTATACCTATTGAGCCCACAATATGTGTCCCCGAGACACCTTTTCCTTATAGGTTAGCTTCGGCATTGATTTCCACCCATTGCACTAAGATTGAATTAGAGAGGGTTCCCACCTCTCATGATATGGATCCTCTCCATAAATGTTTAACTCACTTTGAGTTTGATATTGATGTTGATTCATATATCTCGAATAATAATAACTCGTTAGACCTTTTCACCACCATAGATGGTGACATATTGTTGGCTAAGTTGATCTCTTCATCACATGATACCACACATCCTCTTCAAGTTGTCCTTGGTGATCATTTCGATTCTCAAGATGAGTGTATGTCCCTACTTTGGAGTTAGATTATATTTCTCAGCCAACTATCCTACCCTACCCACCCATTATCCTACCCCAATTACCACCATGTTTGGACCTCGTTACCGTACCTCTCCCATTTCTAAATATCTCTTTAGGTACTTACTTGAACCGCTCATCCATCCTCGAACTCCATGTGCTATCTCGTGAGTTTTTCCTCTATCCCACCATCCATGAGAGTATTTATGGTGCCATTCTCAACTTATGTGATATCGATCTTGTTCCTCCATGCCCACTACTCGCCTATCATGGTGATTCTTATTACCGTCATCTCATCCATATGTCATGACGTGACCACTATCGTCGCCCATTTATAGAACAGTCACGTGATTTTTATGAGGCCCTCGCCATCCCAATCACCACACACTTTTGCATTCCTCACTAAATTGATCACCATGACTATAGAGCCCCTGTTGCCCTCACCTTTAGGCTTAATAAGGCCCATGATCAGTGCCTCTTCACCAGCACCCTTTTCTTTCTTCCCTATACCCTTCTCCCTACCCACCTTGGGTCCATTGATGCTTTGCATCGCGTGAAGCACTTTTCCATAAAAGTTCATTGACTCTATAGCCTCTATCCAGCAAGACTTACCTTTCAGTCTTGTTTGGGGGTGATTCCTATAACCCACACCTTCTATCACCCCGTGTTGTCATAGTTCATACCTTTAGGGGTGAGTACCTTTACATCTAGGTGAAGACGTTAAACTTAGCACTACTGAGAGGTAGGACGCTATATCCTTATTTCTGAGTACAAGTATTACCCTATTTGGGGGACGTATTATATCCACTCCCTGTTGTTTTATATATTATTTATAGACTTATATCTATTTTTGTGTCACCATAGTGCTTCAGGTTTACCATTTGTTCTATCACGTGGTGCAAATTCCTTAGCAGTCAATTTTGATATCATTTTTCCTACCATGTGCTTTAAAAGTTCAAACTATGCTTTTAAACATTGAGGAAAATGTTATCTTTTGTTTGGGGATGGGGTATTTTATCAAAATCATACATCTTTTGAAAAGTTTTTGTCAAAAACACTCCATATTTTTCATTTTATGAGGTTTATCTCATTCTTGACGTGATCTATTTATCATCCATTGTCTAAGCCTAGAATACTCTAAATAGAACTTGAAATCGATCGTCAAACTTAAAAGATTAAGTAATACTTTATAAGGCATACGACACCATGGATTCCTAGATTCAACACTCTTTGCGCACTTATCACGTCATAACAATCTAAAGTTGAAGAGTGTGAAAATTCTCAAGGGAACCTTAAAGATCACTAGTGGGGACTTAAACATGTGAGATTTGAGTTTTTCATCGTTTTGAAAGTTTGTATGCAATATCAACATCACAAGTTGATTCGAATTTATTTGGGTACTGCACTAAAGTCATTGCGTGATCTCATTATTCTTTTTATTTGTCTTAACCATTAAGAATGACATCACTTTCGAGTTTTAGGAAACACGTGTCTTATAGTTTGTCCCAAGCACTAAACCTTTACTAATTTTTCCATATAAGTATCATTTTCCACATTATCACTCTTACCCATTGATATACATATCTACTCACATCATATATATATCATGTCCATCATTACCCCAGTTTTTTTAAGGAAAATAGTGGTTTGAATTAATATATGTAAAATATCTTCATTTGTGCTCAAAATACAATCACACTACATAAAAAAAGTTGCAAATGAATAAATAACAAAAATAAAATAATAATAATAATAATAATAAAGATATAGAAAAAAATGAGGAAATGAAAAAGAGATAAAAGTAGAAAAGCATGCGATCAAATTTTATCAAATGAAGACATTAGTAGTTCAAGTTGTAGTCCACTCTTCTCAAAAATACCCAAATCATTGTACCATCCATGTTACCTACTTGATTTCCCCTCATCCTTTACAGTAAACACATTTTTACATTTGGTGAGTGTTCAGGCAAATGAAAAGTCTACGTGGCGAATAACTTAACATTCTCAATATAGTGGTTTCCATTTCTTTCATGACAAATTTTTTCATGTATCTATATGTGTGTGAGACGTTTGACCTTATTAATATTTACTCCCCTCCTCACAAATAAGAAAGATATTCTTAACCAAATCTTAATATATTCATTTGAGATGGATATATCCTATGAGATTTGAAGTTGAGGCATTGCTTCTAAAAGGAAATCTACAATTACTCTTACGATACTTGAAACGATTTGGTTGATTCACATTACACACGTTAAGTTCGAGGAAAGATTTTCCTTGTACTTGAAGTAAGTTTATTTTTTCATACACTTGAAAGTTCATTATCCGTATTCCTTAAATGATGTATTATGTGATTTTTCTATGTCTAAGAAGTCATTAAACACCCTTTTAATAAACTACTTTGAAATAAAATATTTTGAATTTTGTGAGTATAATCACTGCAAACCCTCACGAGATAGCACTCGTCCTCTTGGGAAACCTAGAGGTTTAACGTTTTGTTGCACATGCTAAGTTCAATCACAAGTACCAGCGAAAGTGTCACATTTTTTGTTTCTTATCTTTCATTCTCTCTATTTTGCTTGAGGACTAGCAATATTTTATTTACGAGTAATCTGATAATCACCCAAAAGTGTTAATTTATAGCTCAAATAGATGAATTTTAATTCCTAGTTCTCAATAAAATTGGCCTTTATGAGGGTATTTGTTTATCTTAAAGGTAAAAGCATATTTTTGGATGCAAAACAACTATTTAAAGGCAATTTGTGAAAGAAACATCCGCACATGCGCTTTCAAGGGAAAAATGGTATTTTCAAATGACTAATTTCAAAATCGGACAAATCACGAAAGTTGTAGACCATGAATTTAGGAATACATGCATACAAACGACGTGTCAACGTGAGCTCAAATGAAGAAATTATGATTGTGAAAAGTTCAAATTTGAAAAAAAGTCAAAGTTAAAGCCCCGAGTCATACCCAAAGTCAAAACTTGTGACTTGAGTACAATTGAAATATTATCGGCCTCGAAAAGAGTGTCACATTGGTTCTTGCGATGCATCAATTAGAGGTCATATGAAGAAGATATAAAGTTTGGGGGGTTAATGTGCAATTGTGTAATTCTTGAATTAACTAAGGTTTATATATATATTCGTGCATATATATTACTGAGCTACCATGTGGATCGGTGGTTAACTCTGTTTTGCACAAAAAACGTGGCGTGCGTTAGAGCCAGGGGGAATCCTCAATTTTTGCAATTAATCTCTGGGTTCCATGTGGCGCCACCCGGGCAGACAACGTGCTTTCCTAGAGGCCCTTGGATAGTTTTGACGTGAACTACACACTTATGACCTAAAAATCAAGACAATATGATTATTAGAGAGAAAAACAAAGAATTTCTTAAATTTCAAGAATTAAAGCTATCTTCAAATGAAGACTACAAAACTATTTGTAGGTGGGTTATTACTTGCTAATCAAGTAATATCGTAAAATGATTAAAAAGGACGGACTAAATATAAAAGAATGCCTAATTAGTTCCAAACATGCTTGGAGGCTAATAAGGGTGAGAAAATTCCTAAATATAACTAAAAATATAAATAAAATGAAATATAAAATAAAATTAATAATGGATTCCCATCACTCACCCTGTCTTCAAAAAGCTCGTATTTGAACTCTCAAAATTAGAGAATCGCATGAGAAGTTCAAAAATGTGCTTGAAAGGAGATGCAAATATTTGTGAGGCCAAAAATATTTTCTTAAAAATTTGAGGAAGGGTCATCAATTCTTGATTTCAAGAGTCATTATCTTCATCTTGCCACTTATGTTAACAAATAAAAATAGTTCCCACCCGGGTCAAAAATCAAATTTGGGTTGTCAAACCCTAGTTCTTGAACGCTGGTAGCAATTTCTTGAAGTTTCAGTGAATCTTGAGTTGTTTGGGGGGTCGATTGTTCTTTGATCCCCTAGGATTAGATCACTGGACTACATCTGGGTGTCGAATAATGTTGTGACAGGGTTGTGAAGGAGTTGCGATTTCTAGAAATCTCGCCTGAGGCATTTTCGGGGTCGAAATGAAACCGATGAGGTTTCTAGATAATGATTTTAGACCGAACAATAGGGTTTTGGATGTTTCTTAAGCAGGGATTGGACCTGCTGGTGTCGGCATTAGGTGGACGGCACGGTTCTTGAAGTTCGTAAGTGGCGGCAGGCTGTAGGACAGCCAATTGTCTTCGTCCAGGCTGTTCTTTTAATATATGGGGTTTTCTGCTGTAGAACTATTTTTAAATTTTGTTCTAGGACCTTGGGTAGTGTTCGGACGGTGATTAGGTGCTGGGGTTACATGGAAAGGGTTAGGGTTGTGAGATTTGGTAAGTTGAATTGGAGTTTTTATGAGCTCTTCTATTCTATTCATTTTTCCATACAATTCTTGATTACTTTATCGTAATTATTGGTTAATCTCATATTGAATTTACGTCACCTTCTTCGAGGCCATCGAGAATGTAGTACACAATTTGTTGATACTCTACACATTGATACACACTAACACCAAAGTTTGGAGTGACACCTGCTCTGATGCCAATTTAACGTGAAATACACGTCAATGACCTAAAAATCAAGACAATATAATTTCTAGAGAGAAACAAAGAATTTCTTATATTTTAAGAATTGAAGCTATCGTCAAATGAAGACTACAAAGCTATTTATAGGTGGATTATTACTTGCGAATCGAGTAATAGCCTAAAATGACTAAAAAGGACTAACTAAAAATAAAAGAATGCTTAATTCGTCCCAAGGGGTGAGATGAAACCCATGTTGACGTTAATTTAATTAGTTTATTTCATTTATTTCTTAAGTTCCTTTGAAAATTAGTTTTGAACTTTCACTCTTTAATTTACACCTCGAGAGAGTGTAAATAATTTTTGGGAGAAGATCAAATTTGAGATATAATATTCATTTTAGACTCGAACTAGAGATAGGTTTTTCTAAAAGTGTAATATTATATACTAAATTTCAACTCTAAATAATTCTTCTAAGTCTTAAATCAGTTTTAATAAGTCTATCCTAGTTGGTGATTTATTAAATAGGGTTTAATTCTAATTTTTAAGAGCTTGTGAAAGTGTTAGTATTAACTTTCTAAAAGGATAATATTGAAGTTACATTTGTGACGAGAGTCGTCTTGTAACTCTATTACTATCTTGGAACATTTTAATTAAATAAATTAATTAATCAAAATAATAAATATATGTGATATAGTCTCATCCCTTGTTTGTTCTCGTAATTATTCACCTCAGTCATTTATTATTTTAGTTTTTTATTTATTAATTTAGTTTAAATATTATTTCATCATTAGTAAAATAAACATCCCCTTAACCATTGTTTTAAAAACCATACTAATTCTTCACTTTGCTCTTGTCCACATTAAGAAGTTGGATTGATACCCCTTATTTTCCATATACATGTTTTAGTGTATTTTTAGTATAAAGGGATTTTTTATTGATAAATCGTTGCAACAACGATACACACAAAAGATTTTCATCAATACCTCGGTAATATTGTTTTACATATTGAAAATGGGATTAAGTTTTATCCAAAAAGACGCAAAATAATAAATTTCCTATCATTTAAAATATGATTGCACAAGAAACCAACCATGTAATAATTAAAAAATATTCATTCCATTTGTATAAATCGAGCAACTGCAAATGCCAAATCCTAAACTCGCCTCTGATGAGGCCCATACTCATTCTCAATCTACGCATACAAAATTATTCGGTAACGTTAATTTAAGTAATGAAGATATAAGGTCAAGTGTTAATGAAGGGTTTTTTGTTCTCTTCATTGTAATCATTGAATTTTTATACGAACTAGAAAAAAATTGATATATTGCTAGACTGCAAGCTCAGAATAGGAAGTAGTATCACTGAATAGTAAAAACTTATATGATAAAAAAAATAGAAATATACTTAAGAGATGATAGTAGGACCACCCTGGGACTTGAACATCTTTTCACTCTTCACCAAATTGACAATTTTCTCAGTAAACCCTTTCATATCCATCTACATCACCCCATAATCAAATTAAACATATAAACAAAAACGTTTATCACTTTAAGATAGTTCAATTGATCATTTTTCATAAATAATATACACATTGAAAAGAGATAAAGATACCTTAAATGGTTCATTATTTGTTCCAAAGCTTATTCCTGGAACATACTTTTTTATGAAAGTAGTAGAAATAAACAAATATTATACACATTTTTATGAAAGTAGATGCATTTTTTAGTGTAATTTATAAAGTAAATGCAATCGAACAAAAGAGGCATATACATATTGTCAATATGTAAACATTTATATATAATCCAGTACCTATTTCCATAAAAATCATTAGTACGAATTAACTGGTATAATATGTCAGGGGAGATAATTATAGGGGACTGTGTTAGAATTTAAATTCGGGGTTCGGTTATCCTGTTGCATTTGATCTCATGTCCTCCATGTTCAATAAATCCAAAATTTGGAGTGAATCCCAACTCTAACGATTTTCAATGCACACTTGTTAAGTACAAAAATTAGTATACACATGAAATGCACTAAAGATATAGAGTTCACAATTTCCTACTTAATAACTAGAAATTAAAATATTTTTTCTTTATTATGTTAAAGGTGTAGGAAATTCTCCACCTAATTATGACCTGCAAATATAGGAAATGTCGTGCACTTTAGCTTTAGTGAAACTATATAAGCTGATCGCATTATATATCAAATAAGCAAAACGTGTACAACAAAATCAATGCGAAGAGTTGATCAATTGATGTGAAATATAATATACTAAAAAATATGGAGATTATTATATGTGATTACTTGTTCTAGCCTATTATAAATGTTGTTCCACCCACTAATTTATTGAGCAATTAAATGATCCCATTGCCACCATAGAAGCCTCATTTGGAATCAGGTGCTAGTAAAAACATGCTTCAGAGAATCGAATAAGCAATGAATCACGTGAGGGCATTGTCTAAGGTTATATCGATATCATGAGTATGAAAGACACTAAGTCAATTGTCAATTTTTTGCATGAATAACAACTCCCTACTCAAACTTGTTATGGTGAACCAGGGAACAATTACAGAAGGTCTAACCTAGTAAAAAATAGTGATTATTAAATCATACATTTATAAATTATCATTATGAATATAATTAGGTATAATCCTTATCATGAAATTAAACAATATATCTACAAATTCGTCTAGAATTGACTACAATTGAAACACACGTTCATGCACTAAACTCAATAGATAACAAAGAATTTCAATTAATATAAATTTAGAAGTTATTCAAAACTAATATCAGTTTTCATTTATCAATAAAATAGAGAATGATAAAATCCCAAAACGTTTTTTAGTGTAGTGTGTTAAAATTAAAGATTTCATGCCCTGGTTAAAAGAAATAAAAACTGTAAACCACCACCAAATCAAAACCATATCTCAATCCTACAACCTAACACCAACCCATAATCAACTCGTCTATGTTCGAATTGTAATGTTTATGGCATTAAAATTTTTGTTAGTGTCTATAACCAATACAAATTAGTTAGTATCTTAAACACTTACAAATCAGTTTTTATAAAAGTTACAAAATAAACATTTTGGTGCAATGGCTAAAATTTCAGTAATCATATGAATTAAGCATAAGGGTTTTAAAAAAAATTACAGAGAAATCTAGCATCAATATTCTCTAAATGTAATCCAGCATAGAGATATTCTGAATCAAAAAGATTATGACCTAGTGTTCCAGTCATATTCCCAAATAGTAGAAATTTTAAATTATATAAATAGGATGATATGAAATTTGGCAGAAGCGGGAATATTATTCCAAGACAATTATATATCCAAAGTTAAATCAAAAAAATAAATTAATAAACTATACTATCATAAATTCCATATAAACCATTGACACATAACAATTCCAAAAGATTCAAAATGTTATTTAAACTGATGAATTGAATAACTAAATGCAAATTATACTTATAAAACATCCCCGAAAAGGGGGATCTTGATGCAATAGGAATAAGCTACACACCGCAGTCATTCTCCATTGATGGAAGATAAACCTCGCATCTAAAATAAGTCTCCTCCATTGATGGTTGTCACAAACTTGTTTGCGTTTGGTGACACGAATTGTCGGTTCATAACTATGACCAATGTGTGGTATAGATCACCCCTGGATGGGGTCATAAACATGATCATAGTAAAAAATTAATGGTCATGATTTTAGACTGCGGCCAAGGTGGTCACAGTCTAAAACGTAACCGCCTTTCTGTTACCATTTTCAATTTTTAGCATAGTGTGCAATACTGACTCTTTCCCTTAGATTTTTACATAAACATTGGGATGGATCAATATAGACATGTATGATTATAATCATTCCTAAGGGTGGGAGGTCATTATCATCCTTATTCTATAAAAAATTAACCTTACTGAGGATATTGTTTTGTCAGCATCAATATGTTCCTTGAGATGGTCGAACTATACGAAGTCTTCTAGGTGACACTTGAACATCTTGAAGTTCTTTGTCTTATTATAATGATCCTGATGATAAGTTTCCCTATCGTTTCGGTCACTAAACATCTTGGGCATAATCTTGAAGCAGGGATTATCCTTTATCTGAGGGAGGAATTTATAAATTATTTCCTTGAAGAATGTGTCTACCTCATGGTAAGCGTTCTCATTGGATAACAACTTTTATCGCCCAACAAGATTTTATGCTTTAGCCCCCTTCTAGGAGGAAGTTCGTTGGTTTCCTCCCTTAGATCAATTCTCTATATCGTTCTTCTTGGACACCTTAAAAGGTTGTTCGATCTGAGTATTAGTGTTGAGGAGCTCGTCTTCAACCTTGGAATATTTCTCAATGCAAGCCATAAGGTCATCTATGGATTATGTAAACTTCTAGGTGAGGGAATGATAGAGGTTTTATGACTTGGCAAGACTGAAATTAAAAGATGAAATTACAAATTGCTAATTGCGATTGTCAATCTCATTGAAAATATCCCAATATCATTGAGCGTAATTCATGGGGGACTCCCCTTTCTTCTGTATGAGGGTGATAAGAGAGTCAACTTCCCTAAATATTATATTGCTAGTGATGAAATGGGTCGTATATTTCTCAACCATTTCCCTAAAGGAAGATATCAACCTAGGGGTTAGCCTCTCAAACCACCTCAGACCTTAGTGCCCCAATCTGTCACCTAAAGGTGATGGACCCGCCTTTAAAGAGAGGATTTTGGCATTCAATCTAAATTTTTAAATAATCCACAAATTGAGTTGGTCAAGTTCGCAAATTCAAAAATTTAAGGATAAAGTCAACTTATTAACCCTTGTAGAAACACGTAAAAAATAGTCAATATGCCAACTTCTTTTAATGAAGTTGTTGGAACACTAGGCCCCCTTTTAAAATTCTTATACTTAATTTCCCTTTAGGAATAGATATGCGGAAGCATTAGATGATGGTTCAATTAAACAACTTACAAATTTTAATTTCTTTTTCAAATTAAAATTATACCAAGTGAAATTAAATTCAAACACATACTTATGTTAATTTCACTTATACATAATTAATTAACCCAAGTCCTAGAAAAATTACCTAAGTCATATTTCTCAATATTAGAAAATTAGGTCAAACCAAAATTAAATTAATGAATTGAATTAACTACACATTACCCAATATTTAATTAGCACCAAATTAAACTTGTAGTGATTAAAACCAAATTTTATCTTGAATTACCTAAGCATGCGTTCTAGGTGAGTATAGTAAGATAAAAATAAGCAATAAATCACTACGCCGCGATGTACGAGGAAAAACCCACAAAGGAAAAAAAAATCTTGGACGGACCTAGCCTCAAATCCACTAAATACGGAAATTACAAATACAAGCAAGATGACTTACAACACACGACTCGATACCTCTCAAGCCCCGATGTGTCTTCTTGTATCAAACTCTCTGCCTAGTGAATAACCATGGAGCTCCTCCGCAGTCTCGGAATCCATCGATCGGACTTTATATAATCACCGTCACCCAAACTAGGATCATTTCTCCATGTGGGTAAATCAACGCAAACCTCTTCTTCTTTGTGGGATTTAGAATCAAACCCAAACCTCTCTTCAAAACGGTAGAGATGAAAAATCGGTGCCAAAACTCCAAAAAAAGTATATATGTATATATATATATATATATGGAACTTGGATTAAATAAACAATTTGGTGTAAACTAGAGTGTCAAATGAATTTTTCTTTGAAAGATGAACACTCAAAACCATGAACTTTTGGAAGAATTTGCTCTCAAAAACTCTCTCTAGGAGTTAGAAAGGAATGAAAAGTTAAGTTAGAAAAGTTCATTTATGCACTTAAGAAGTTATGTCAAAAAATAGTGGGAAAAACAAGTGGAAAAATGGGTCAAAACTGCTCAATACTTCCATTTAACTGTTCCCACCAAAACTCGTTCGAACGACATTTTCGTTCGAACGAAGTCTCGTTCGAACGAGGCTTCTAACGAATTTCCAGTGTGAACTCGTTAGAAATCTTATTGGAAATTTCGTTCGAACGACATTTTGAACGAAGTTACAGAGGCCAAACTGGGAACTCATTGGCAAACTCGTTCGAACGACATATCAAACGAACTTCCAGAAAGTTGGAAATTTAATTTTTATCCTAGAAACTTTATAAAATTTATTTAAAGTTTTAATTAAATCTGTCTGGAAATAAACAACAGTTTTAATTAAACCTGCACCCATTATAATGTTCCAAGCTCATATATATATATATATATATATATATGTAATGCATTCATACCTTGGGAGAATGGAACCATGTTGATGATGTAGAAACGAGGCACTTTAAACTCGGCAATATGATGAAACTTTATACTCTTGGCCGCTACGCCTTCAACAAAACACATCATAGACTTGAAGGATGATCAATTAACTCTATGACTCAAACATTTTTGTCCGGAATTAAGCCAAAACTACAAACGACTCAATTGGAAATTTGTGTCCTTACAAATCTCCCTCTTTGGCTATTCCGGGACAAAAACCAAACAAAAATTTTAAAGGGTCGTCAAGCTCTACTAGATTGACAAAAATGTCCCACCCAAAATAAAAATGCAATGCTTGACTCAAACAACCCAAAGGATCAAAATTTTTGCCGGTGAAAGTTGCCACTTAGAATATAATTCCTGTACACTTAGGCAAACACATTAAATGCGTAGGGAATATCAAAATATTAAATGCAATTAAATAAAGACACCCCCTTAATTAATTCTCCCCTTTATCAAACAAATGACCTACTTAGAAAGACGTCTCCCCCTAAGATAAATCTCCTTCAACTAAGATATGATAACATTAGGATTAGATACCATTTCTCACCCTATAATTCTCCCCCTTTTAGTTCAGGAATAGACAAAGTCTAGAGAATCAAAAATTAACTTATCTCCCCCAAATAAAGCATATACACCTGATTAGGCTTAAATTCTTCACATTTATCCCCATAATTTCGGTATTTTTATGATCCCGTGCGGTGTAAATAGCTTGGATTTATCTCATATCTATGATACTAACCCTTTTTGGCAAGTATTTCGTATTTTGTGTATCTCTTATGTGTTTTACAGGTATTTCATGCAAGAAATATGGGAAAGAGAACTCAAAATAGTGAAAGAAATCCAGAATCGGGGAGTTGAAGGGCATTTTCGTAATTCTTCAGCCTTAGTCCAGAAGTGGAGCCAACTGGAAAGTTGAAGAGATTTCAATTACAAGAACACTGGAAAAAACAAAACCTCAATCCGAGCTACAGTGAAAGAGTTATGATCCCTTGAAGTTGCGGAAAAATCATAAAAGAAATGCTAGGAAGGCAAGTTCAAGGGCATTTTCGTAATTCTTCAACCCAATCCAGGGGGTAGGGCCTTCTGGAAAATTGAAGAGGTCGGAAAAATGAGAATACTGGAAAAAACGGCACCCAAATCCGAGCTACGGTGAAGGAGTTATGATCATTTGAAGTTGAGATAAAATCTAAGGAAGAAAAGAAGAAAGTTGGAAAATATTCTAAGTGTTGAAGGAGGTCCAAAAACCAGCGAATTCACCCGAACCGGTTCACCCAGAACCCGAACCGGTCCGCCCATTTGTCACGCCTCATATCCGTTACAAAATTAATCACGCTTTCTAAGTGTGACAAATTGGCAGATACAGGATTTTTATTTTGTGCTTATCTTTTAGCCAAAAGAGTTTTATGTTTTGGGGACTCTTCTAAATGACCTCTAGCCTATATATTTAGTCATTATGACTCTTTTTTTGAAGATTTCATTTATGTAAAAGATCCATAACAAGTAGGAATATCTAGGAGAGGAATTTACATACCTTGCACCATTAATTCAAGAGCTTTTTCGATTTTTCTTCAATCTTTGATTTCTTCTTGCATGTTCTTGTTCTTCAGTCGTGGTAATTTCTATTTCCAGCACTTTTATTATTATTTACCATGTTAGGCTAGGTTTTTAAAGGTTGGGATACATGAACCCAACCTGATGTGTTAATTGCATGTGCATAATATTAGTCCTCTGAATTTAATGATTGATTATGATCGTATTGCGTAGTTACACAACAATTGTAGATCTTTATATCTCGTTTGCCTCTGGGTACTCGTGATGATTTATAATGCAATTCTAGTTCTACTATCGCGATACTGATTTACTCATCCTCAGATTAAGTATGACGCGGGCTTGAACCTCGTATACGTAATGCTTGGGAATACTAAATTCCGGGTCAAATTAATCAGTTAAATTTACGATTAGTTTTATACCATCAATACACTAGGGTTGGGAGATTGTGTCTCTACCTTAATTTTCCAATTAGTTTTAGTTAACTTCTTAATTTCCCCCTTTTTCCTTTCTCACTCAATCATCATCTTTTACACTTTATTTTTTGAAGTAATAAATCAATTAAAATCTATCAAACATTCCCTGTGGATTCGATACCCAGACTCGCCACTATACTCCACAAGAGTGTAGTTAAAGTTTAGGTTTTTGTATTGTGGTTGGAAGCCGATAACAACGATTAGCGTATTTATACGGACGCTCGGTTTTCCACACGATCAAAATGGCGCCGTTGTCGGGGAGTGTTTTGTTATAGATTATAATTGATTTACAATTTCGTAAGATATTTTTTTTTATTTTTTTTAGGGTTGAACAATTGAGGGCCAAGAAACGTTGAATCCTTAACTGCACACCTCTTTACGTGGATTGTCCATTTACAAACCATTCGGTAATCATGTCTTTTTATAGTGAGTTCGTTAATTATAATGGTTTATATGGGAATAGTTCTCAAACTTTTTATTTTCAAGAATCCGTGCCTCGACCTATTACCATTGGTGAGGGTCTTCGAATTCTTAAGAATGAAAGGCTTGAGAATATATATCGGGAAGAAAATTGTTTTCGAGCTTTTTATTTTCAAAAACCTCGGCCTCGACCTATTACCATTGGTGAGGCCTATCTATGTATTGAGTATGAATGGCTTGAAAATAAATATCGGGAAAAAAATCGTTTTGGGGAGAAAGAGTTGCATGCATTATTCGAATCCAATGACGAATTTTCTTCCGATATTTTTGAAACTAAAGAACGTTTTCGACCAAATGAGGAATTCAAGGTTATAGATACAAGGAGTCTTACTTTGGAAGAAATAATTTTTTTTTAATCAAGCAAATACTCATTTTTCTTTCCACCCAAAGAACGATGAATATCGAGATTGGTTTTATTAAGGAAATTCTCGCACTTTGCTATGAGATGCGTTGTGATTGAAAAAACAAAGAGGAGGTTGAGACTTGTGTGTCACCTCAAATTTATGAAGAACATCTCATTGAAAGTGAGTCTTTTTCCCTTGAAATTCAATCTCCAAGTGATGATGAATCACTTGAGATTGAGTTTATCTCATCACCATTCCCATTCACCGTTATTGAACCATTAGAAGTACCGCTAGATTCCTATGAGTCGGTTGAAAATTCTGAAACGTTTACACCTTTTACCGACAAAGACACTTTGCTAGAATTTTTTTCTAATATGGAATCTTCCTTTTTGTGTGCCCCTCTCCCCATACTACTTGAAAAATATTTGGGAGGTGATTATATTTTTCTTGGATCTCAATTGTACTTGTCCCACCTAGCACCCAAACCCCCCATCATCCCGTTAAATTTTTTAATTGGTGATGGTTCATTTTTTCCATCTCACACATGCCTTCTGTTGTTCTAATGGAATCCTTATTATTCGGGAGGCATGCATCCTAGTGAGGGTACACCATTAATCCCTCAAAGCCATATTATATTTTGGGTGGACCCTCAAATTTTTCGACTTCTAGTGTATAACTTATTAGAATTTGAAAATCGTAGTTGTAAAATAGTTAGCTTTTTTTTTAGTTTAGAGTTTTTGTTATTCTTTTTGCGATGCTTGGTTCTAACATGTTTTGTAGATTCAATGGACTCGTACTTTTCGGGGATCGCTCCATTTTGGGTAATATCTTTATTTTCCTCTCTTTATGTTGTGTTCTTGATTCGCATTGAGGACAATGCAACATTTAAGATAGGGGGTGTGGGATATTCTTCCCGTTTATTGTTTAGATTCATTGATTCGATCACATGTTCTTTCCAAGTGTGTTTTTTTTAGAAAATAAAAAAAAATTGAAAATTTTTGAAAAAAGTCAAAAATATTTTTCTTCAAAATAAATAAAGATTGGAATTTAAAAGCTTAAAAAATGTCACAAATATTTTGTCTCAAGTTGTAAAAATCAAATGCACAAAGCCGAAATTGACCAAAGATGGAAATTGTGCAAAAATTGACGACTTTACAAATAAGTGTGGAGATTAATAAAACCCGGTGAGATTTCGAGCCTATCGATCTTTTTTAGTTTTTAAATCAATTCGAGTTAATGGTTAACTCATAGTTCTAATTCAGCGTTTTACAAAAGTCGTTGATGATCTCTATTTTATTGTTTTGATCGATTATGGAAAATGGAATGTTGTCTCGAAACGTGCGCTATAAATCTCTAAATTAAATTAATCTCGAGACGCATATGACTTAAGACTCATAAATAAGATTTTACGGTGACCTTTTTTAGGGAGGTTAAATTGTACAATTTTTAAGTATTTTGAATTTTCTTTGAGTCAACAAAGAATTTTGTGGGTATATTCACTGCAAACCCTCACGAGACACCACTCGTCCTACTAGGGTAACCTAGAGGTTTAAAGGCTTGTTGCATGCACTAAATGCAATCGCTTGCCCGCGAAAGAGGTATTCTATCCCAATAAAGTTTTTGAAGGGTCCTTAACTCATACTTTCATTCTTTTACATTGCTCGGGACGCGCAAAGTTCTAGAATAAGACACGATCAACACCCAAATAACTTATCTAGAATAAGAAAGGGATAAATAGAATGGGATAACAAGCTAAAACATGTAATTGTGCATAAAGTGATGAGAACATGAAAGCACATGGGCAACAAAATCATAAATAATCCAACAAATAAGAATGGATACCAACTAAGATGTAAGAAATAGATACCAATATGATACACAAGTATTAAGCATGTGCTATCAACAAAGAATGCAATAAGATGGATACCAACTTTGAATTAAAGCCTATATGGACTAGAAAGCAAGGTAAAGACTAAACAAAAATATCAAGTATATGTATACATAATATATACCTAATAGACTCAAGTACACATATAAAGATATAAACACACAAATGACACAAAATAAGATAAGATTTTCACACTCGTATGGCAAAAATGTGTCATATGGAAATGGAAGTGTTGGGGTGTGAACTAGTAAGAATTAAATTTAAACCCACTCACTTAAAACATGTTCACGGAGTTTTCAATTGATTGCAAACTTCATCACATTTGAATATAACCTTATATGATAATATAGATTGAACCCAATGAACAAACATACTCATTGCATATAAGCCTAGCATGTTGATGATTCTACAAACCAATAGAGTCATGACATTGAAAACGCAACTAGGATAAACGGACGTTGTGCAAACCATTGATATACCATCCAATCTCCCTCAATAAATATTTATATTAATTTTGAATGAATATATCAATCAAACATAGGCCTTGGCAAATATTTTTCTTTTTAATGCCATATTGTATTTTAGGCCTTTGGACCACGTATTTCTTTTAGGTCCAAACAAACGGTGGCTTACTATTCGTAAAGGACAATAAATCCTTTCGGAGCCCTTCCCCATGCACATTTATATTTATCATTTTTTTTATTTCTCATAAATCTCACGTGCAACGGATTTTGACATGCACTAGTCCTCCTAGGTCACAAATATGTAGATGACAAGATTGGTAGGAGAACACCTGACTAAGCTCAAATATACATATGAAGTTAAAATTTCAAAAGAGCTCATGCATGTGTGAGTAGAGGCATATAAAAATAGAATCCATTTAATCAACACAAAATCCAACTACTCCATGTAAGCATGATAAAGAACATAATAAGGATTGACAATCTAAACCAAAAGTTCTAGCCACATGAGAGTGTAAAAGATGGTATTCAAACACAAGAATATGCCACATAAAGTGTGTCAAACTAAAATACACACAAAAAAAATCTTCTTGAGTTTTTGAAATTTTTTAGCCAAAAATAAAAATATATACTCAAAAGACAAACAAAAATCAAGTGAAGTTTTTCATTAAGCTTAAATTATCAAGAGATAAAAACCCAAATGATAAACAAAAATATTTTTGTATTTTTTATTTAATGCACACAAAAATGAAAGAAATAAAATACAAAAGATAAACAAGTCATGATTTCTAGCATGAGATATGAAACAAAGCAATGACTAGAAAATTACTAAACATGCATACACCTAGCAATGATATATAATATGAAGCACAAAAAGCTAGAGTATGCAGACAAAACTAACACATCCAACCTTTAAATTTAGCAAGGGAGGTTTCATGTGAAAGCAAATGAGAATCAATAAATCTAATATCTAGCGCGTCTAAAAATGATTTCCGAACCCATATAGATGTATATTTAAAATGATGGGATTTGGAAATTAATGAAATGCTAGACATAGACTTCCTAGGACTTCTTTTAAGATCAAAACAAAATGACTTAAGGTGACCTTTCCTACCACAATGCAAGCATGTGAAAACACGAGGAATGATACCTATGGTGTGAACTTTTCGAAAGTCCTTGGATAAAGTTGACCCTCTAAAACAAACAATGGTTTTATCTTTAACAACGAAAGTATTTGAACTAGATGAGCTAGAACCATTATCACAACTACTCGAGTCTTGTAAATCATTTTGCATTTTTAAAATTTTGGACTCAAGTAATAAATTAGACTCCTCAATATTACGGGACTCCTTCTTTAAATTTTCAATTACACCTAGAATGTTATCACGCTTCCCCTCAATGTGAGTAAACATGTCCCTAAGAGTCTTTTCTCGACTATCACTCTCTTTCTTGGACATTTCTAAAATATTATAATTGTAATTTATGTCAATGAGCTTTTCACAAAAAATATCTTCTTGAGATAGGGAGGTTTGCAAAAATTCAACTTTAGCTTTAAAACAAGAATTTTCATCTTGAAGAAATTTAATTCTTTTTGCAAATCTCAAATTTAATTCTCTTAATTTTTCGTTACACTTATTAAGCCCATTAAATTCCTCTCGAATAGCAAAAAATTCGTTATCATTAGAAATGGACAAATTATCATTAAGACGTCCCATCGAGAGATACAAAATAAAAATGAGAGTGAGTAATAAATGAACCACAAAAAAAAAATGCAAGGAGCACAAAACTTATAAAAGCCAAAAAACGGATATTTGACGTGATAAATTAGCGGTCCGGATCTGATACCACTTGTTGGAACACTAGGCCCCCTTTTAAAATTCTTATACTTAATTTCCCTTTAGGAATAGATATATAGAAGCGTTAGATGATGGTTCAATTAAACAACTTACACCTTTTAATTTATTTTTCAAATTAAAATTATACCAAGTGAAATTAAATTCAAACACACACTTATGTTAATTTCACTAATACATAATTAATTAACCCAAGTCCTAGAAAATTTTCCTAACTCATATTTCTCAATATTAGCAAATTGGGCCAAACCAAAATTAAATTAATGATTTGAATTAACTACACATTACCCAATATTTAATTAGCACAAAATTAAACTTGTAGTGATTAAAACCAAATTTTATCTTGAATTACCTAAGCATGCGTTCTAGGTGAGTATAGCAAGATAAAATAAACAATAAATCACTACGCCGCGATGTACGAGGAAAAATCCACAACGAAAAAAAACGTCGAACGATCCTAGCCTAAAATCCACTAAGTACGAAATTTACAAATACAAGCAAGATGACTTACAACACTCGACTCGATCCCTCTCAAGCCACGACGTGTCTTCTTGTATCAACCTCTGCCTAGCGAATAACCACGGAGCTCCATCGCAGTCTCGAAATCCACCGATCAGACTTTATATGGTCACTGTCACCCGAACTAGGAGCCTTTCTCCAAGTGGTTAGTTTCTATATAAATTAAATTTACACAGTGAAATAGGATTAAACAAACAATTGGGTGTAAACTAGAGTGTCAAATGAATTTTTCTTTGAAATATGAACACTCAAAACCATGAACTTTTCTTGAAAGAATTTTCTCTCAAAAAATCTCTCTAGGAGTTAGAATGGAATGAAAAGTTAAGTTAGAAAAGTTCACTTCCTCACTTAAGAAGTTCTGTCAAAAGATAGTAGGAAAAACAAGTGGGAAAGTGGGTCAAAACTGCTCAATATTTCCATTTAACTGTTCCCGCCAAAACTCGTTCGAACGAAGTCTCGTTCGAACGAGGCTTCTAAAAAAGTTCCAGTGTGAACTCGTTAGAAATCTCATTGGAAATCTCGTTCGAACGACATTTCGAACGAAGTTATAGAGGACAAACTGGGAACTCGTTCGAGCGATATTTGGTTCGAACGAAAAACTCGTTCGAACGACATATTGAAAGAACTTCAAGAAAGTTCGAAATTTTTATTTTTAGCCTAGAAACTTTATAAACTTTATTTAAAGTTTTGATTAAATATTTCTGAAAATAAACAACAGTTTTAATTAAACCTACACCCATTATATTGTTCCAACCTCCTATATATATATGTAATGCATTCATACCTTGGGAGAATGGAACCATGTTGATGACATAGAAATGAGGCACTTTAAACTCGGCAATATGATGAAGCTTTATACTCTTGGCTGCTACGTCTTCAACAAACACGTCATAGACTTTAAGGATGATCAATTAACTCTATTCTATGACTCAAACGTTTTTGTCCGAAATTGAGCCAAAACTACAAAGGACTCAATTGGAAATTTGTATCCTTACAGAATCCTTAAGCCCATTTCTCAATACTTATTACTTAAATAAGAAAATGGAGATTGATGAACAAAGCAACCAAACAACACTTTTATAAAGAGGAAGCATTTGAAGATGTCCTACACATTTTCGATGTGGGAGTCAATTCAGTAAGGTGATCTAATAGATAAGTTGTTTGAATAAATCCTTGCCCAGAATAGTATATACTATTATTCATATTATTTATTTTACATGTCTTTTTTCTAAGTATATTGGTTGGACATTTACTTCTTTAATTACTTAAAAATTAAATATTTTATATTTTATATTGACAATATTCCTCTACTAATATATATTATCATATATACATTAAAAATAATAATTATATATTAATAATATCTATTTATATGTTAAATATACGAACACATTTGTGGTGCTATCAAATCCTAATAATTTAAAAATCGACACTTAGCCTGAGACCGATCTCCCCTAGGGTGCAAGGAAAAAAATACGATACATAAGGGAGTTGTAATGTTTCCATATGGGCGTTTAAGGTTATGGGAACTAGATCCACATCTCTACCATTATGACCAGCTGAAACGAGTCTAAGAGATCAGATTCTCCATCTTCTGCGATGTTCAAGGTTGTGGGAACTAGATCCACATCCTTCAGACTACGTAACCAACTACCTCTTCAGTAGATTAATTTCCTCATTATATTCGTTCAACCGTTCCTCACAAAGGTTGTCTAGTCGTGATGTTTCAATCCTAGAAGAGGGCTCAATAAATGGAGTGTTACATCGACGGTTGAGACAAAGCCTATGAGGTGTGCGTCCCCTTGAACTAGCACTATTGTGTAGTGGAGGGGACCTAGAAGGAGTTTGTTCACTCCCATTATTTGAACTTCTCATCGAACACGATTACTAAAATGGGAACAGTAAGATTAGTGGGCACTCATATTGAATGAAGACTAATATTCACTAATGGTGGGGATTTAAGTATTTTCCCACAAACAACGCCAAATTTTTAGGGGATATCATTAAGTATAGGTGTTATGGATTGTTTAGTGCTTAAATTTTGGCATTATACTTGATATCAAGTAAACATTTCAATTTTTTGTCTTGCAATATAAGTTTACATGCATGTGAATTAATGAAACTGACAGAAATAGTCTTTTATATAAGACATTATTGAATAACCCAATTAATAGACCTTGTTGGATGAGTTGTTAATTTTGTGGTAAATGGAAGTTATCATGCTCTTGAATTAGTTTGCGTGAGATTAAGGTTTTTATGAAAAAACATTTAAGGATGACTTAAAGATTATTACGCGCCTTATGATAATTATGGACCAAGTGGGAGAATGTTAGAATTATTTTAAAGAATAATTCTGCATAATGTGCTCTATAATTAGATTAACACTAAGAGTTACTTTGGTTAATGAAAGGGTACTCCAAATACCAAGAGTCAAAAGGACTCTTGGTTATCCACCTTGATAGGAGGTTAAGATTAGATGATTGTTGCAGATTTAGGTTTTGTCCTTGCCTATAAATAAGTGACTGTTATTCGATCATTTAGACATATGAAAGGATAATAAAATCTTAGGATGAGGGAGAGAAATCCAAAGACTCAAATTTGTGTTAATTTTTGGAATACTATTTTTCCTATAAAAGAATATCTAACCATTGGAATGTACTGAAATTCGGATATGTTCTTGTCGTATACAAGAAAAAGTCGTGGTTCGAAATTCAGTCCAATCGAACATCGTTAAGGTCGATTGCTCTGTCAATCGTTCCATTTGTGATATGATGGAGGTATGTGAGCACAATATCATTTTATGTTCCCCATAATAATTGTATGTGATAATCATGTCGATCTAAGATCCTAACGTTAAATGTATAATACATAACATTTTGTATTACTAAAGAACAAATAACATATAGAATTGTTTATTCATGTGTTAAATTTATAGATCCATATAAAGTTGTTAATTACGTGTTCTTCAATTATGTTTAAATGTTTCGATTTACTTTGATGAGAAAAATGAAAGAAATTGTTTAAAAAGGTAGAAAATAGATATACTCCGGTCGGTGAGCAGAAAAATGGGTACGGGCAAGTGTATGGAATAATGCATAGTTACTTTGTTAGTTTAGTTCAATTAATTTTTAATATTGGAGTTATTTATTTAAAGTATTAGTTTAGCTTTAACATTAGAGCTATTTTTTAAGTTTGAATATTGGAGATGTGTTTTTAGCTTGTAATCTGATCAATTGTTACCTTTGGTTTAATAACTATACTTGCTTTGACAACAGTCATTTGCATTGGTAGTAGTGAAAAATTTGTGGAGTTGAAAAACTAAAAATCTGTAATTAGTTTAATTTGCATATTTAGTATCTGCATCATATTTTTGCACCATAATTTTGGTTCACTTAGGTGTAAAGTAAATACTGTTATGTAAATTTTTTGCCATATATTGACCTGATGAAGAATATTAAGAAATGAATGACATGGTAATTGTACTTGCTGCCTTTTATTTCATCAGTATAATTTAAAAAAAGCCATGTTATATTTCTTCTCTTAGTGGTGCATCATATGTTGATGAAATATTTTATGGGAATCAAACAAGATGTCGTGGGATTCTTAGAATGGATTCACCCATTTTTCTAAGGTTGTGTAAAATTGTGAAACATAAAGGTGTTGAATCAAACAAATGACTATGTTTTTTCACTATTCGCCATAGTACTGAAAACCGGTTAGTTCAAGAACACTTTCAGCATTCAGGTTAATCCGTAAGTAAATACTCTCATAAGGTGTTACACGCTTTCACAAGATTCTCAAGTGATTTTATCTAACTGTCCTTTGAACAACATACCAATGGAGATTTTAAGCGATCCTAAATTTTATTCGTATTTTAAGGTCATTCAATTTTATTTTGTGACTTTATTTATATATATTAAAAACTAACTAATGTAAACTACACGTCAAAATTCTCCTAAAAATATCTAAACACGCTTTTTAGAGAGAGAAATACTTTTTTCTATTTCAAAATTCAAGTCTACCTCAAATGAAGCTTACATGAGGGGGGGGGGGGGGGGTAAAGGCGAGGAGTAGCTTAGGTTGTAAGTTAAGGCCCTAAAAATAAAAATTCTATTACTAATCCTTACCTTTAAATACTCAATCAAAACAAATGAAAATACAATAACAAAATAAAGAATAATAACAAAAGAAAGTAAAAATACTATTATGCCCAAAAATAACAATTATGCCTTGATTCACACCATTCTCCCTTTCTTGAAAAGAGTTTGTCCTCGAACTCAATTGGGAAGACCAACTGAATCACCCTCCAAAATTGTAATCAAGACATGCTAGGGAGACTCCTTGGACGCATCTCAATAGTGAGGTGGATGATCCATCTCCAATAGTGTAAGGTCATAAGTTTATAAATTTCCGTTATCATTTAGTATGTCGTATACCGTTACAACCGTATGTTCATGATCACATATGCAAAAAGACGGATCCGAATATCAAGTTTCTTCAACAATCCAGCCTCCACGAGATGAATTTGGTAAAGGTTGTGCTTTTATTCCTTACCGTTTCACTTAGAATATTGAGATATTTTTCATCAAAAAATTTATAAGTGTTAGAGCGGAGTTTTTAAGTTTTTCGTCAAAATTATTTTTCAAAGTTTTAAGGCGCTGCATTTTATGAGAAAAGGAAAAATAAAAAATATTTCTTTAAAAGCTCGTTTGAATTATAGCCTATTCCGTTCAAACAACATACCATCTCGCACGAAGCTCATTCAAGCGACGCGTGTCATCGTTCAAACAAGATGTGATCTCGTTCGAGCGATCTGTCGCCTCAAGGTTTTGTATAAATACACGTTAAACGAGGCGTATTTCTTTAAGAAGTTTTTTCATTTTTCATTCTGCAAATAATGAAAATCGGCAGAACACTTTTGGCTTCTTCATTTAGGGCTTTAAACCCTTATTTTTCAAGTCACAAAATTTTCAATTTTTAGGTGAATTGTTTTGGAACCCAAGAACATACTTTACTATTGTTCAACCTTTGCAGAGTGCATCTCTACAACTGAAGACTGAGGTCATTGAGGTTCTCTGCATGTGGATTTTTACTGAAGACTGGACTGCGATTCGTGTGGGTTCACTACGTGGAATCCATTGCTGACTATTGACTAGGTGTCTATGTAGGTTTGTTAAGGTAAATTTATTGCAAATTTCATTGTAATTGTAAATTGCGATTTAATTATATTGAAATAAAAGGTTTTTCCCCGAGGGAGATTTTTGAAATCTGTGAGTTAGCATATTTGTGTTTATGTTGGTTTGACACACGCACACACGTAGATATTTGTTTAAGGGGCTGAATTAATTTGATTCAAAAATTGACTCTAATTAAATAAGTTTGTAGTTTGAATTTTTGCATTTATTTATATAGGTATCACGCATGGTGCATCACTTTTTACAAATTGGTATCAGAGCAGGTTACACTGATTTATTGTGTATTCCTATTTGTTCGTAAAATTTGTGTGATATTGATTTTTTTTTGAAAAAATATATTTTTAAAAATTATCGCAATGTTTTCAAGTGAAAACTTATGTAATCGGTTGCTAATTTTTTACGGGTATAATTATGCTTACTGGAAAGACTGCATGAGATCACATTTAAAAGCAATCGATGAAATATTTTGGGTCATTTGCGAAAGAGGTTGGAATCCTCTCACTGTCACCGCTAACAATGTCACGAATTTAAAACATGTGTCAAACTAGACTGAGGATGAGTTTGGGTGGAGGACTTTTAATTCACGTTGGCTTAGTGCAATTTTTGGACATGTCATCCCTGGTAAGTTCCAACGTATTATGAAGTGAACCACATCTAAAGAAGTGTGGGATGTTTTACAACTCACCCACGAAGGCACTAACTCGGTCAAAGAGTCTAAAATTCAAAATTTAACTACTCAATTTAAAATGATTATCATGCTTGAGACTGAGTGTTTTAACGACTTTTATGCACATTTATTTGGCATTGTCAACACTAGTTTTAATCTTGGTGAGCATATACCCGATGCGCAAGTGGTTAAAAAGATTTTAAGATCACTGCCAAAACGTTTTATCCCTAAAGTGACTATTTTAAATACCTTAGGTAATTTAAATCGTTTGAAATTAGAAGAGTTGGTTGGAGACCTCCAGACATATGGGATTGACATGTTTCCTGACACTGTCAAGCCTAAGGATAAAGGGATAGAACTTAAATCCCAGTCGAAAAGGAAAAAAAGTGAGTTTTTATGAGCCTGGGTCTGAGGACGAGTCTGATTTTGATATGGCCATGCTTGTGAAATTTTTTAAAAAGTTTCTCAAGTTTTTAAAACAAAATTCTTCCAATAAAATTTTTTTTGAGGAAAAGAAAGAAAAGGACAAATAAAGCGGTGAGAAAGAGAAAGAGGGTGAGGGAGATTTAGAAAAAGTAACATGTTTTGAATGTGAGGGCAAAGGGCATAAGGCGTTTGAGTGTCCCACTAGACTTAGGAGAGAGGGCAAGAAAGTTGCTATGCTATCCACCCTTAGTGATAGTGTGGAAGAGGCAGTGATATCGGGGATGAAAATTCACAAGGAAGGGTTGTTACCTTTTTAGCTAGTTATAAGAGCACACCCAGTTTGTCCCACGACGATGAGGACACTTGTGCACGTGAGACCCCCGAGGATAATTTGAGTGTTTCTAGGGAGTTTGAGAGTGAGTACACTAGTTAGGGTGATAGTGAGCTCCAGATCGCGCTTAGAGATTTGTATGCTGAGACCTTGAAAACAAAGAAATTGAATAAGGAATTAGGCCTTAGGGTAAGAGATTTGGAGAGAGAGTTATAAAGTTTGAAGGGTTTTGAGGCGTCGGCGAGTCAACTCGAAAAGGTGAAGATTAATCTGAGTGAGCAGTTGATTGTCATGAATCGGGAAAAGAGTAAACTTTTAACTTGCGTGTCATAATTAGAGAGAGATCTTAAGCACTCCCTGGAGGTTAAAGTCACTTTAGAGAACACATCTAAGAAGGAAGTAAAGATAGTTATCAATCCCATTTTGGCTAGTGGTGAGAGTTTAGTAATAGGTCATGACAATGCATCCACTTCACTTGTTGCTACTTAGTTGGTTCCCGCTTTAGTGTTTGATTCACATATCTATTAACCCAACCCACCTAGGCATCCCATACCTGATAGGAGAATTCGTAGGAGATGTTTTGAGAGAAGTGTACCTCGGCATGTTTATGTTTGCACACACTGCAAGAAGAGAGAACACTTTAGAGAGTTTGTTTTAAGTTGGGTCATGTGTCACATTTTTCTACTACACGTATTCACACACACCCACACCTAATACTCTGGATGACTACACGAGAGAGTTTTCAAATATTAGGGAGCGGGTAAAGTTTTTAGTCAAGACTTCACATGATTTGATGGAGGTTTTTCATAGGATGTCACCACCTTTGAAAAATCCCACCGCACCTAACGATTGAGGTTTAGACTTGTTTGCTAGCATAAGTTGATTTACATGATGATATTTTTTTTTTGCCTATTGCTAGTGTGTATCATTTTTTATATTAGTTTTTTTATTTTTGATAATACTTTTGAAAAATACAAAAAGATTTTATTTTGATAAAATTTTTGAAAAAGATAAAAAGAGTGTTGTATTTTATTTTGCATCGTATACGAATGGATATATAGGATGACCGAGTCACAACTTCATTACATATCCACATGATGATTTGATAGTGTTTTGATATGCATCATCATTTCATTTTTGTTCTTTACAATGTTTGGATTCATTGAGATGTGATTAGTTGTTACTACCTATATGTTTGACACATAAATTCCTTTAATGTAGACTTACACAGATTTGTTTGATTATTGTACCTGTTTATCACATATTGGTTGGAGTGTTGTCATCTCAGTTATGTCTTTAAAATGAATCATGTGTGATAAAACTTGATAATAGAAGTAGTGCATGTAAAAACCGTTTACAATGAGGAATTTAATTGCAACAAAATATGATGAGCGAATCATGGGAAAGGGCTGCAAGAGTATAAAATTATGTCGTCGTGAAAGCCACCATTTTAAAAGAGCCCGAAAAAAATTAAAAGGCAATAAAAAGATAAATATGCCAAAAAAAGGGCCACCTCAAAAGAAAAATATAATGATTATTATTTATGAGGGAGTTTGGATGGAAAGAAATGAAAAATGGGTTTGCACGTCAAGCATTCATAGTTTTAGACGTTATTGGCGTGGGAATAACTTTTGGCTTTGACGTGTTGATGGATTGAGTCGATGTCATTTAAATTCAATATTTTTTAATACCTAAGGAACATTTTGAGATTCATTCGATAGGAGTACACGTATACATCGTGAACATATATTATATTTGATTGTGTTGATTTGTCTATTGAATACGTTCACACCCATTCATTCCGTTTTCATAATTTGGTTGTCTTAATATAAATTCATGGTGTGATTTTTGTTTTTGTATGAAAAAAATTAAAAAATCAAAAATAGTTTGTGGAAACTTTTGATTTACTCTTTGCATAAGCGTAGTTTGATCCATATTTTCTATGCATGTTTATCATGATAATTCCATGCTTGATTTGTTTATTCGTTTCCATGTCTATTTTGTCAAATAAAAAGGGGGAGGACAAATTATGGAAGTATTTGCATTATGAGGAGATTCAATTTTGATTATTGATGTATTTTTATATCATTTCAAACTCGATGCGTCATGAGGTATTTTCTTTGTCTCATGTGTCTAGGTACAATAATGAAAAATCATGAGAAAAGCTCGAAGATTTGAAGATTTTATGTTGAAGACTTTGAAGAAAAGTTTTGAGAACTACATGTTTAGTACCTTTTCAGTTTTGGGTTCATGAGGGTATTAGATTTGTATAGCTACTTTATTTTTTTATAATTAGGATGTTTTTATTTTGTGTCGGCATAAATATAGGGAGATATTTGTAAGGACATAAGTTTATAAATGTCCGTTATCAATTAGTATGTCGTATACGGTTACAACCGTCGAAGAATGTTCAAGATCACATATGCAAAAAGACGGATCCGAATATCAAGTTTCTTCAACAATCAAGACTTCGCGACATGAATTTGGTAAAGGTTGTGTTTTTATTCCTTAGCATTTTACTTAGAATATTAGGATATTTTTCATCAAACATTTTCTAAGTGTTGGAGCGGAGTTTTTAAGTTTTTCGCCAAAATTATTTTTCGAAGTTTTAAAGCACTGCATTTTCTGGACAAAGAAAAATAAATATATTTATTTAAAAGCTCGTTTGAATGACATGCCATCTCGCAGAATCTTATTCGAGCGACCTGTGTGATCGTTCAAACGAGTTACGATCTCGTTCGAGCGATCTTTCTCCTTAAGATTTTGTACAAATACATGTTAAACGAGGCATATTTCGTTAAGAAGTTTTTTCATTTTTCATTCTGCAAACAGTGCAAATCGGTAAAACAGTTTTGGCTTCTTCATTTAGGGCTTTAAACCCTTGTTTTTCACTTCACAAAAATATCAATGTTTAGGTGAATTGTTTTGGGACCCAAGCACATACTTTGCTATTGTTCAACCTTTGTGGAGTGCGTCTCTACAACTGAAGACTGAGGTCATTGAGGTTCGCTGCGTGGAATCCATTACTGACTATAGGTTGAGTGTCTATGTAGGTTTGCTGAGGTAAACTTATTGAAAATTTCATTGTAATTATAAATTGCGATTTAATTATTGTGAAATAAAAGGTTTTGCCCTGAGGAGACTTTTCCTGAAATCTGTGAGTTAGCATATTTGTGTTTATGTTGGTTTGACACACGCACACGTGTAGATATTTATTTAAGGGATGAATTAATTTGATTCAAAAATTAACTCTAATTAAGGAAATTTGTAGTTGGAATTTACGCATTTATTTAAATCGATATCACGCACGGTGCATCACTTTTTACAAATAGTGCGCGTCATCGTGAGAGAGAGCAATCGGAAGCTGGTGACCAACATTGCCACAGTTGTAGCACCAAAAGGTAGGAGGTCCTGTATAAGGAGCAATGTGATTAGTGGAAGTCGGTACTGAAGTTGTCACTAGAGGAGGAGCTGGGCAGAAACTGGTGTAGGTGGAGCCCATGAGGCCGGAAGAGCTGTAGGCGCTGTGTGGTCGGCCTTAACCTTAGCCGCATACTTGATCGCCTTCTGAAAGGTCAGTGTCTCCCTCAGGCTGAGATCGTGATGAGTGTAAGCTGCAGACTCAATATTTAACGGATGATTCATTGATTATCCTTCTCTGGGAGGTGACCTCAAGTGCACAGACGCTGAAACTGCTTCGTATACTCCTCTACCAAAAAGACGTCCTTTCCTGAGAGACTGAATGCAAACAAAAAGTTTGCGCTCATAGGTGGGAGGAATGAATGAAGCCCGGAGGCCGGCCTTTAACCCAGACCAAGTTTGGATGAGGGAAATATTGTCGCTGTTCGGCGGTAATAGAGGTCATTCCACCAAACTCGAGCAAATTTATAAAATTTTGTGGCTACGGGGAGAATACAAGAACGACCCTAAACCCGCTTATAGTAAAAAACTGTCTCCATAAAAGTTAACCAATCGATCATCGCATCCGGAGAGAACCGCCCGTTAAACATGGGAACATCAACGCGAATATCCCCTGGGATAGCAGTTGAAGAGATATAAATAGTGGGTCCTCGTCCTGATGAGCATCAACACAAGCGGAACAACATCATCGAGAGAGGTGGTATTTGCAGGTGGTGGATAAGGAGGATGGACATATTGG
Source organism: Sambucus nigra (assembly GCA_949130495.1). NCBI lineage: Eukaryota > Viridiplantae > Streptophyta > Magnoliopsida > Dipsacales > Adoxaceae > Sambucus > Sambucus nigra. The sequence goes on along the minus strand of OX422210.1, from coordinate 581,041,100 downwards.
GCCACAGGAGGTGGCTACCAAAAACAACCATACATTTTTTTAAAAAAAGTTAAAATATATATTTTTTAAAACACGCACAATTTAAAAAAAAACACATGCAATTTTTTTTAGAAAAATAGTTCTAATTAATGTGCATTTGTTTTATAAAAAATAGTTAGAATAATCTTTTTAAATGGCATATATCAAATAGTCCTTTCAACATCTTTTAATACACGCTTAGTTCAAACCTTTTTATTTTGTTTCAAAAAGTTATTCATCACATAAAAACACTCAAAAAGGAACTCGGTGAGAGTCGTCGGAGTTCCGGGTGTGTGGTGGTTGGGTGTGGGGATGGGGAGGGGGAGACGGGCGCTCCGCTAGCGCGGACATTTAAAAATAAAGGAATATTAGTTAAATGTGTGTTTGAGGGATTTTTTGGAATAAAATAAAAAGGATTGGACTAAATATGTATTAAAAAATATTTAAGAGACTTTTTTGTAATTGATCCCTTTTTTAAAACACTAACAATCGAAAAAAAACACCTAGAACTTCTGTAAAAATATTTGAAAATAGTTTTAATTAATGTACAGTTTTTTGTATGGAAAAATTAACAAAAAATGTACGTTTCTAATAAAATTTGGGTAAAAAATACATACACTTTTAAAGATAGAAATTAAAATATTTTCTTAAAAAAATGCATAATTTTTATTTCTTTTTGAAAAAAGCTTTTCGGAGTTAATCCCGACATTAGAACCCTCCAGATGGAGGCCATTTAAATCAAAATACATATTACTTGAATTTTTTAGTGGAGAGTAACATTTGTCTCATTTTTAAAAGGGATGGTCTAATCTCACACTCATTTAAGCTTCCTCAACACCCTTTATATGTCTAAGGACATTAATACTCTTATAATTCTTTTAACATCCCTTTTCCTAAACTACCCCCTTTTTATGCTTTTTCCAATTCTCTCCAAAAACCCATTTCATCTTTCCTTTTCCCCTTTTCCATTGTATTAAAAAAACGTTTTTTATAATTGTTTTAAAAAACAAAAAAAACATTTCCATTGTCTTAAAAAAAGTAACTCCTTTTTTTCAAATTGTTTATAAAAACCAAGGTTCTAAAAAATGGGGGGCGTGATTGAGGAGTCGAGGCTAAGCCTTAAGCCTCGTTAGGCGTGAAAAAACATTTAGGGCTTCTTAATATATTTTAATATTTTTTAACCATAACAAGGTTATTAAAATATTAAAATTGTACATATTATAGATATATGTCTAAATATTTGCAAATTAAAATACTATTCGATTATTTTTTATGAGATAATGATCCGGTTTGTAAAAGAATTCTTTAAAAGGCGATATCGTTTCCTAAAGCATTGTTATTTTTAGAAAAAAAATGCGCCTTAAGGATTTTACCAAGAATAAGGCGTAAAAATCTTAAGGCAGGGTGTTTCTCCCAAGCCTCAAGCCTAGGCTGGTTTTTTAGAATAGTGATAAAAACTAAAACAATATTTTATATAATATTAAAGACATTTTTATTATAAAAATAAACCTTTTTAACTATTAAAATAGTCTTTTATATATATAAAAAAATTGTACTAGAGCGATTAAAATTTTATCTATTTTTTTTAATTAAAAAACTGTTTATAAAGCGTACAAATTATTTTCTTAAAAAACTATTTTCTAAAAGAAGTGTTTTTTTGTTTACAAATTTTATTTTTCGTTAAAAACTATTTTTTTGTACTATTTTTATTATTTAAAAAAAATGGTCCCCACCAACGGGTAACCAACTATATATACCGCTTGCGCAAACCACTTTTTCTTATATGTTGAACCGCGCCATCGACATGTATAGGCTGTCTGACCACCTATAATTACCGCTGATGCCGACCATTTTTTTTAAACAGCAAAAATATTATTTTTAAAATAGTACAAAAAAAAGTTTTTAACCAAAAATAAAATTTATAGACAAAAAAAATAGTTTTTTAAGAAAAGAAATTTTACATTTTAAAAACTTTTTTTCAATAAAAAAAATAGATAAAATTTGGGTCACTCTAGTATGATATATATATATATATATATATAACTATTTTAGCAGCTGAAACGATTTATTTTTGTAATAAAAATGTCTTTTATATTATATAGAATATTGTTTTAGTTTTTATAAACAATTTTTAAAATAGCAATTAAATTTTTAAAGACAATGGAAATGTATTTTTTTGTTTTTTAAAACAATTATGAAAAACTGTTTTCTTTAATACAATGGAAAAGGAAAAATGAAAGATGAAATGGGTTTTTTGAGAGAATTAGAAATGGCATAAAAAGGGAGTGGTTTGGGAAAAGGGGTCTTATACAGGTATTATTGTCGTTTGACATATAAAGAGTGTTTAAAAAGCTTAAATGAGTGTGGGAATAGACTTCCCCTTTTAAAAGTTATATCTAATTTTTTCATCTTACGGGATTGTGTCAAAATTCGTCATTATTAAATGGTTAACTCGAAAAATTCCTTTCTATAAAGGGCCAAGGATTATTCAAATTTCTTTCACTTGATGTGCTACCCTTGTCTGTTATCTTGGTTGATCGGCTAAACAAATGCACATACATGTTTGGTGTACATACATGCACACGTATATATGCTTTGTGTTTATAGTTTGTAGTTCATGTTCACTTAACCAAACCTCTTGGTCCATAGGTGTAAGATCGTCCCTGGGACACTCTTGAAGATGAATGGGTTTGATCTCTCCAATTCGATCCTCGGCACTGCTCGCGAATGTGAATTAATCGAGGTGTGCATAAACTGCCTCGAACACTTCATAATAAGCTAAAAAAAAGTTCATGTTCACTTCTATTTCGTAAACATTTGCTTTTCGATTGTTTGAGAAATTTTCTTTTTCAACATCCACTTCGTAAATATATGCAATGTATTTGGCACTATAGTGCTACAAATATTGATAACTACATTTAATACATTAACCTACTTGCAATACCAAATTTTGATATATCCTATAGGACAATATTGTATACTCTTACAAACTGAATTTGGTCGAGTAAACGTCAAATTTCTCAGATGATGACAGTTGAGGCTCCTGCAAAACGTACCAACACGCACCATCATTATATTTAATTCCAAAATCATAATTTAAAGAAACTAGGATAAATTGCTAAATTAACTATAATGTTTGGCATATTTTTAATTTTGAACTTAATATTTCAAAAATTACAATATTAATCCCAATGTTCAAAATTCATGCAATTTTAACCCACACTCACATCTCCTTAGGGCATCTTATTCCGTTAACTCTCCAAATGAAGATGTATGGAAGAATATAATTGCACGAATGTTGAAACATTAGGATTAACATTGAAACTTTTAAAACATCTCTAAAATTAAAAATTATTCTAAATTTTAGGATTAATTTTACATTTTACCTGATAAACTAACAATTTTAAAAAAATAAATAAATATATATATCTATAAGAGCTGATTTCCAGATTTTATTGGTTATTCTCTACACAATTTCTTCATGAATACAAAAGTGGACTTTCTAAACACACCAAGAAAATTCAGTTGTATATAAGACATGGAAAATTGATCATTTTGAAATTTTAAGTTTAAAATTTTTCATGATATACCATTTTGGCCTCTGTTTTTGTAATTGTTCAACCCATACCAAAGCATACCTGTGATGGACCTGTGAAGAGAACTTTTCTTACAAAAGATCCAATGGAACCATTAAGGTATGCTCCTGTTGTGCCCTCACGAATTTTGTAACGCATGGCATTTAGTAACCCACCATATGTTATTCCAGGTTCATTTTGTGCAGCTTGAATGAAGTTGTATGTCATGGCACCAGTTGAGGCGTTGCCCGAGAAAGCCTGCTCAGGTAACATAAATATGCATACACAATAAATTAATGGAACACACTAATAATTCCCTGAAGTTTTCTTTTTATATATTTATTTTTATAAATATGTCACATATGAAACATCTACCTCAGATTGTAAGACAATGAACAAAAATTTATTATCTTATGTTGATAACATGCAATTTGTTTTCCTTTTATCAGTTATAAATAGGATAGTTTGATTTACACTTTGACGGTCCACTACACCAAAATGCCAATTTTGTGACTTGCCTTTTTGTGACTGCTAATGGGAGTGACGAACTTATTACTCTCGAGAGCAGTCACAAGATTATTAGTAAATTTGGAGTGATAAAATCAATGGGTAATAAAAAATTTGAGTAAATTAGTTTGTCACTGCTAATAAGAGTCACAAATGTTCTCATATAATTCATTTGTGACGCTTATAAGCAGTCACAAATTTATAATTGTCACAAGCAGTCACAAATTTAGCAGTAGCCCTAAGTTATGACTCTTATGAGTAGTCACAAAATTATAACTGCCATGAGGAGTCACAAATTTTGCCCTAATACTAAATTTGTGACTGCTATCAAGAGTTATAAATTTGTGACTACTACTAGCAGTCATAAATTCTGACCTAACACTTAATTTGTGAGTGCTATTGGGAGTTATAAAAATTTTAACCTAACACTTCAATTTCCCTCTTCTCTCTCCTTTCTTATCACATCTCCCGCCACTCAGTCGAAAGATTTTTTTTTCTTCTTCCCGCTTCACACCTCTCTCTGCCAAATCCTAAGCCAAAATATACTTATCTTCTCAAGTGGTGACACCTTTTTTTTCTCTCTTTCCCTCGGAGTTTCAAGGTACCGACATCTCTCTCTCTTATTATGAGATTATATTTTGTGATATTTTTATTCTCTTTAATTTGTATTTCGGTTCTTATTTTGATATGTAGGTTTAAAATTTGGGCATATTGAATTATGGTCTCTTAGGTAATACTCTTTCTCTTGTAAATAGAATTTAGCATCAACTCTAAGGTTTTGGGGGTAAAGTATTTAGGGATTCAAATAATTTTTGTGGATTTCTGATTCCAGGAATTTTTGGGGTTAAACTATTTAAGGTTAAAGTATTTACCTTAATGTTTTTTTGGGAGGTATTAATTTGATGTTTATTTTTGTTTTGCAGACATTTTTCTACACAATCTTCAGTTTTAGTCAATGGAATGTAATGCTCTCAATTAGAGTTTGTGTCTTGACGTGTTATTTTAATTAGAATGTTTAAGCCCTAACCATTTAAGTTTATGTTTAATAAGAATCCATAACAATTGGAGCTAATGTAATGCTCTCAATTAGAGTTTTTTTCCATATGTTTGTGTCATTATATTTTATGATTTACTACCGAAGGTGTGAGACAATGTGACTAGTGTTCTACAGTAAAAGTTCATTTTCATTTTAAGCATACAAAAAATTAAGACTTGATTTTCCTAACATGGTTGTTCATTATTTAGTGTAGATCTATATGCGACTATGAGATATGTTGAAATGATACTTTTCTTTCTTTGCATATCTCAATGATCACTATGAAAAATTGAATGCTTTGTCTTATTATTTATGCAAGAACTGGACCAATTAAATTAATTACCATTGGACATTAGATCCCCTATATTAGTAAGTTTTAAAATTTCAAATTTTAGACAATTTCTTTATTTGACTTGATAACACACTTCCAGCTAATAAAGATTACTTTGTAGTGAGTTGACAATATTGAAATTTATTCAGTTTTTTGTGCTATTTCATGCTCAAACTATATAAGGTTGTGAATTTTTCTAACAAAACTAATCTTTCCATAGTGAACAGACACCGGGATTAAATGTGATAACAAAATACATCATTGTGTACTTGTATCTAGGATTTCCTGATGCTAACATGGTCTTTAAGGTGTATAGGTATATTAGTATGAAATAAGGAATCCCCCTTGAGCATTGTACCCAGTATATGACATGATGGCTAGTTGTTTAACTAAATAAATATATTGGGATATTGATATCTTGGATCTGCCGGTGTTTTGCAGAAGTTTGGCAACAGTGATAAAGAAATCTCAATGATGGCGATGATAAAATTTATTGATTTTCATATGGAGATCGCCATTTGATAAGTCATTACTATGACTAGGTGATAACTATCATTTGTACCATTTAAAATTTGTTTTACTATTGTCATAAATTGAAGACGCGGAGTTCCAGCTACCAACACCATTTGTGCGAAGACAAATATTTCGTTTTTTAAGAATGGACAAAAAAATTGAAGATAACAGACTATCACCTAACAAATGTGCCATAACATGTTCCCGATTGCATACGTGAGTATGATTCTCAATTGGTAGGTGACATATACCATGTGTGTGGGTGTGAATAATTGGATATATCTATGTGTGTATAGCATATTGTATTTAATATATATATTATGTACTATATAAAGTGTATAGGGATATGTAAAATTAAATGTAAACAAATTTCACACACACACACACACATATTGATAAGTAATAGATACTTTTTTTTTTATTTTTTACGTTTCTTTTTGCTTTGTCTGGATATGAAGGAAGTAAGATTTGTTTTGTTTGGTTATTTTTTACGCTTGCTTTTTTTCCTTCTCAGTTATCACTGATCTGGTTCTCGTAGGAACTGTGGTCACGAATGACGGGAATAAAATTCTGCGTAAGTTAGATCTTGCTCACTCGACTGCAAAGGTATACTTTTTTCTATTATTCATTCCATTGAAGACATGGTTTTCTAATCTAATCGGTTATGCGCATTTAGGCTTCGTTCTAGTTTAGTTTATTTTTATGTCATTCACTAATATCATTATTCTTAGTATAGATAATATCAAATCTTACAATGTCATAATCTTTTCAATATCATTTTGTTTACTCTTCGATGATTTTTTTGCTCAAAACGTTATCCATTATTCCTGGCTTTTTATATGTGGCAGCAGTCCATGATTGAATTAAGACGCATACAAGATTAATAAGTAGGATATGGAATGACTTCAGATACATTTTTGGGCTAGGGGATTTATTGTTGTCCATTGTGATCGTATATTACTTCGTTACAACTTCAATCCAAATGACATTGTCAATAAGGGCAATCTTGGGGATATATTGAGGTCCTCAACTATTTGAGGGAATTTTACTCCACTAGCTAATACCTCATGTAAATTAGACTTGTTAGTGTCATTCTATTGAGTGAATGATAAAAAAAAGTTTAAGGCACATCCACTCTTGTTTCTTTATTTGTTTCCTTAGGCCCTGTTTGATGCACCGATTCAGATCGTTGGATGCGATAAGTTTGTTTTATGCCATGTTTGGTGTTACTTCTGATAGGATTTGAGCTGTGGGGCAATTTTTCCCAAGTCAGCTTCTTGAGGGATAAAATAATCCCAGAGAAGAGGTGGGATTATGTTATTTTGCTGGGATGGGATAATTGTTTCCTATTCGGTTTATTCATTTAGTGTATCAACACGATGTCAAAATTATTTTAAATAATTCTCCATTATGTGCTCCATAATTATATTAATACTAAGAGTCACTTTGGTTAATGAAAGGGTGCTCCAAATACCAAGAGTCAAAAGGACTCTTGGTCATCTACCTTGATGGACGGTTGATATTAAGTGATTGTTGGAGATTTAGGTCATGTCCCTGCCTATAAATAAGTGAATTATTTCCATCATTCAGACACTCTATAAAGACAACATAATGAAATTATAGAAAATTGAGAGAAATCTAAATTCTCAAGGAGAGAAAATTTTGAAATAGTGTGAGATCTAACCATTAGAATGCGTTGAAATTGGATTATGTTATTTCCCTATAAAAGATGAAGCCATGTTTCGAATTTTATCCCAATCGAACATCGTTATTGCTCCATCAATCTTTTTAGTTATGACAATTATGGAGGTATGTTATTTTAATACCATTTATGTTCCGCATAATGCTTATATGCGATTATCATAAATATCCAAGATCCTTTTTTCAAAGCAACTGTTTTAAAATTTTAATCAATAATGTATCAATGATTAATATTATGGTTTTCATGAAAATAGTTTTACACAGGAGGCCTTAGAGCCCTTAACCAAATATATAGATCGTTACTTGGTATCTACTTCGGTTCAACTCACCAGAGTCTCTTATATTTCGTCGAATCAGACCGGGTCAGTCCAGCTTTGTCTACTATAAGACTTGTGACCCGAACTCGACTCGATGCCTTGTGAAATCAAGTCAAATTATCATATACTTTGAACCATACTTGGTAAAGAATTTCTCATTTAAATATTAGTCTACACTTTATTGGTTTAGAAAATTAATAGGATATTTAATACTTAACACACTTCAGGTAAGGAAACAAAAATTGATCACTCACCGTAGTATCTACTGAAACTTGATGATCATCACAAGCACTAAACGATATGGCTAGCCCGCCACTCGTACCTTTGTAAGTTGGTGATAATCCTCTATGGTCTTCCCACATATAAAATCCTTCTCTGCAGCATAATAAAAAAAAGAACATGGAGTTGGTTGTTAATTATAGAGACCTAAGATATATTCACAATAGTAAATATAAGATATAAACAAAAAATAGACACTAACCGGTTCATTTTGCATACAAAAGGAAGGTCAAGGACAGTTCCACTATGGCAAGCGTCAATAATGGCGTGAAGTTTGGCCCCGTGGGGTAGTGGCCTCACAATGATGGCATTAATCTCGTCATCTAATATTGGTCCTGCGATTTCATAATCTACAGGCAACAAAGTTTCATCATAGCCATCCATCTCATCTCTGCTGAAGTCAAGCTGTTGGGAGCCATGACCAGAGTAGTAAAATACCAATGAGTCACCGGAATGGCAATCTTGGACAAGCCACCGCAAGGCCATCATGATATTATGTTTTGTCGGGATCCGATAAAAGTCATTCTCTTCTTCTGCAGATTGATTTGGGTATTATACCGAAATGAGAAGTATAATTTTTTTCTTTGAATGCCAAATGATTAATTACACAACAATGTACTATTTAGAATGTTGAAAGGGAAATAACTAAAAAAATCAATAGAATTTCAATAGAAAACATATAGTAAATGGATGGATCAATTGGAGACACAAAAACAAAATACCACCAAATAGAAAATTGGAAATAAAACTGCATGCTTGACCGAGTCGCATGCTTAAAAAGGGTTTTTTGACAATTATATGATTTGACATAATTATGAATAAAATAAGGGTATAGCTAATGGCACTCTACCAATTCTTTAAACACTCCAAATATTTTTTTAAAGACAAAATTATCCTTTACCCAACTATCAAACAAATCTCAAACATTCTCAATATTTTTTTTAATTAAAAAAAATATAAAAAATGTTTTATTATGAAGTTTAAAAAAATAGACTTTTTTTTTATTAAATATTATTGGACATTGAAAAAAAATTGTAAAACATTTTTTCTAAACCATTATTTTTTTAAAATGGACATATTTCAAACAAGCAGTTGAATATAACTTCTTTAAAAAAAAATCATTATTTAAAAGAATCATTATTATCGTTTTTATATTATGAAGGACCTTTTGAAAAAAAATGTTTGGACTAAATGTCAATTAAAAAAATATCGAGGGAGTTTTCATCGAGTGACCCATTTTTTTTCTATAAAAAATAGTTTTCAATGTAAAAAACTGTTTTTTTATTAACTTTGAACAAAATTAACAAATAAAAAAATTATTTTTTACATTGAAGACTGTTTTTTATATAAAAAAAAGTGGGTCATTCGATGAAAACTTCCTCGACATTTATTTAATTAACATTTAATCTAAACATTTTTTTTTGTCCCAAAAAGTCCATCATAGTAAAAAACACTCACAAAACTATATCCTAAACCTTAAGAAAAAATTATCAAAAATTAAACAATGGTCTTTTTGATAAATAAAAAATAAGGTGGGCTAAATGCAAAATATACTTAGCTTCTAGGGACTAAACATCAATTGCCCCTTTTTTTAACCTTAAAACAATTTCTTTATTTCTTAAAACAGTTAAAAAAGGTAAACCCCATTTTTTAACTGTTTTTAATATAAAAAACTATACATAATTTATTAAAAGACAATTTTTTTTATATTTATTGAAAAAAGAAATTTGTGTTTACAAACTAGTGAAACCATTTTTGTTTATAAGCTCGTAAAACCATTTTTGTTTGAGTTTATAAATTGTACGTAATTTATTTTGTACTGATTGGTTAGTGCCGCTAGCGCACCCACATCTAATTTTGTTTAATAACAAAAATGTCTATTTTTGTTAACATTATAATAAAACAATTTTTATAATTATTTGATTAAAAAATTATTGAGAATATTTGAGATTTGTTTGATGTTTGATTTTTGGGTAAAAGATAATTTTGTTCAATAAAAAACATTTGAAGTATTTAAAAAATTGATAGTGTGCCGTCGTTTGCAAAACCCTAAAATAATTTCTTTGTTCCAATTCCGTATATCTCGTTTAGACTTGGCAAAATGATGTACGACACGATAACCCGACATGAATCAACATGAAATTATAAGTTAATGGGTGGACCCTTAAGGGATTCACGTTATATTAGTGTCAATCCGATATGGCACGATAGTTAATGGTTCGGGTTAGTGTTTGCCCCTTCACTCGTTAATACCCAATAAGACCCATTATGAGTCATTGATTTAAGTAAATAAGATATACTCTTGAAACTTATAAATAATTTATATAGCATAATATTAATTTAATCGTAATGAATTTTACTAAATGATAGATTTAGTAATGTCAATGAATTAATGGGTATACATGTGTTAAAAAACGAGACAATATGTTAACCTGTATACAATTCAAAATAATTCATTATCTTAATGGATATTAATAGGTGAACACAATAGGACACGTTAATATAATGGGTCGAATTTGAATATGATTCTTTTACATGATCAAAAAATTACTCATTTAAATACGAACCCAATAAAATTCAAATACGATAAAAAAAATGAAACAAATACGATTCGAAACGATCCAGTAAGAGGTCTAATCTCGTCTTATCCAAATCCCTGATCCAAAACTCAGTAGGCTTGGACAATCGCATTAATTTTTTTCGTGTTAGCCTAAACTTTGGGGAGTTGCAAGAAGTTAATAGTATTAAAATAGAGTAATGATATACTACCCGGGAGTTAACCCCGGGTTAGTACATAGAGAGAATCTTTTTTTTTGGGGTTTTTTATGCGATTTATTAGCATCATTTGACTTTTTTTTTATTTAAAAAAAAACGTTTTATTAAAAAATAATATTTTTTATAAACTAAAAAAAATGTATTGTTTAAAAACACTATTTTAATATGAAAAGATTTTTCTTTTCTGAAAAAAACTGTTTCCAAAAAGAAAAGTTGTTTAATATAAATATTTTTTTTTACATTTTGAAACAGTTTTAAGAAATACAAAAATTATTTTAAATGCTGTAAAATAAAAAAAAAAGGTTTAAAAATAACGAGTGCCGCTGACGCGGACCTTTAAAAATAAGAGAATATTGAGTAAATGGGTGTTTGAGGGACTAAATAAGTTGAAAATAATTAAAAACATATTTTTTTATTAGATTAGTTTTTTAATGCAAAAATACAAAAATTATTTAAATGTTGTAAAATTAAAAAAAAAAGTTTAAAAATAACGACTGCCGCTGCCGCGGACCTTTAAAAATAAGAGAATATTGGGTGTTTAAGGGACTAAATAAGTTGAAAATAATTAAAAACATAATTTTTTATTAGATTAACTTTTTAATGCAAAAATACAAAAATTATTTTAAATGTTGTAAAATTAAAAAAAAAAAGTTTAAAAATAACGAGTGCCGCTGGCGCGGACATTTAAAAATAAGAGAATATTGGGTAAATGGGTGTTTGAGGGACTAAATAATTTGAAAATAATTAAAAACATATTTTTTTATTAGATTAGTTTTTTAATGCAAAAATACAAAAATTATTTTAAATGTTGTAAAATTAAAAAAAAAGTTTAAAAATAACGAGTGCCGCTGGCGCGATCTTTAAAAATAAGAGAATATTGGGTAAATGGGTGTTTGAGGGACTAAATGAGTTAAAAAAAAAATTTAGATTAATTTTTTAATGCAGAAATACAAAAATTATTTCAAATGTTGTAAAATAAAAAAAAGTTTAAAAATAATGTGTGCCGCTGACGCAGACCTTTAAAAATAAAAGAATATTGAGTAAATGGATGTTTGAGGGATAAAATGAGTTTAAAAAAAATAATTGAAAAAAACAAATAAACTATTCTAATAAAAAATTATTTTTTATAATTATTTTTAACTCATTTTACATGAAAAAAAAAAAAAAAAAAAAAGGAAAATAAAAGAGAAAAGGGCATCCCTGTACGTGTTGGCATGGGGTTAACAGCCGGATAGCCTAACATTATTCATTAAAATAATCGAAACATGACGCTACCTCCGACTAGTCACTACCAAAACACAGTTGACTCGGTTTTGGCGTAGTCTTTGAACCATGTGATTTCGCATTTTCTTTCTAAGAATAGTTTGTGAAACTACACTAAGTTTGTTCATACTAAATTTATAGCATCATTAATGAACTTTTAGTTTGCGATTTTGGGAGTCAGCTGTAGTTTCGTCAGAATTAATTTGTGTTGTAGGAAAGACCCATGTAATGGTTAGCAAAGTCTAATCACCCCATATATTTTGCATGTGGGAACCAGTAAGTGATTGTGTGTGAGACTGTGTGCGCACATGTGTGTGTGAGAGAGAGAGAACTAGTACCGCTGAGGACAAGTATGGAGTCATTTGGAAATCCCAACTTCTCAACCAGAAAATGTCTCATGCACCTTATGTCGTTAACACTTCCCTTGAGCCTGTTTCTCGTCTGATAGTAGCTCACTCCGCACAATACTGCTCGTCTCCTCCTATTTACTAAACCCGGTGCCTTTTGTGGCGGAGGTGGGACCTGTTGAGGGTAATAACCATGACCAGATGCTGCTGGTACGGGATGGTTATTCATCGAACCAACCATCGTGTTAATGTTGCTAGATACTTTAGTAAGGAAACTCTTAAGCTTGCTTGCTGCCTGACTAATCGGGTCCTGAGTTTGACCCAGAAAATAATTGGGTCGGACCCTGCTGACCGTTTGACACACTGTACAGTGGATGATTTTTGCCTCGTGTGGCACCACGAGTTGGACCCCACACCCGCTGCATTTCTCTCTTCTACCTGCCATTTCGATTGTATGGAAATCTCAAGGGTGGAGGGTCCAATAAAATGAGTTTTGAAGCGAATGAGAGTGGAATAAGTTTTTAATCAAATCATTTATAGACATCCTTTACTTATCTTAACTTTATTCCATAATGTAGATAGGTGTGGCGAATCAGATTCACCACCCTTTTTGAAGTGGTGATTTTTCTTTTGCTTTATTTGGTTTGACCTCAGCAAGGGTTTATTCCCGCAAACTCTATTCGGGTGTTTAGTATTAGTAATGGTATTCAGGTTGTGCGGCTGAGAAATCTATTTACATATGAAGTAGAGTATATATATAGATGTATATGGTGAATAGGTGCGGGCCATGTGGGATTGAAGCCGAACCCAAGAATTACTTTATTTGCATTTATTTAATAGTATCAAGTGTATCTAGGTTAATGTAGTAAAGAATGATAGAATATTCTAGAGGTAATACTTAGGGCAGCGTAGCCATCTAGCTATAATAGTGTGTGTTGGGCAACGAATCCCTTGGTGCGTTGCCTATATCTTCTATTCTCTTATCTGTAGCCACCTGAATACTTTTATGAGAATGATTTAAAAGAGGGAAATCCTTTGATTATTTGTATGTAGTAAGTGTGTGCACGTTGTAAGCACTTTTGCTCAATTTATGCCAAATTTATGTTCTTGGTAGGATTTCGTGTTGAGAGGGCTGGGATGGGCTCCAGCCCATTTCTAACAAAAGCCAAAAAAAAAAAAAAAATAGAGGTTATTTTGTTGAAATTTCAGTTCAGCCCTCCCCCTTTTTTTTAAAGTTTTAGGTAATATTTTACTAAAGTTTAAAATAGAGGAGAAAAAATGTAAATATTCTAAAGATAAAAACAAAACACGGAGGCTGGAGCAGCCCTCCCCTATTCTCAAAACTCAAATTGAGAACCTTCACTCCAAACCCTTTCAAAAGATTAAAACAAAACTCATCTTTGTCCCATCTCTCCCTCTAGCCTGCCACCCCCACGAAATCAAGAGCTGCTCTCACTTAGGTTGCTATAAAATCAGGAGCGGCTCTCACCTTCCTGGTAAATTTTCAAACTTCTTTGCTCCAAAAGCTGAAATATACTATTGTTTCATTATCTCACTTAGTATCAAAATAATATATTGTTAATAATTTATTAGGGCTTTATCAAGGTAATTTTGGGGCTTTTACAACTTATAATTTTTTATTAGGGCTTTATCAAGGTAATTTTTAATTAGAGCTTTTAACAAGAATAAATCATATTTATTTATTGAAACTAGGCCTTCTATCAATTTTGGGGCTTTTATTGCTATAATTAGGATTTTTATTACTCCATATTTATTTTCATTTACTGCGGAAATTAGGGCTTTTATTTCTTATTTAGTAATAACTAATTTATATTATTTTGGAATTTATTTTAGGTTCTAATATCAAGAAAAAGTTTATTTTCATTTACTGCTGAAATTAGGGCTTTTTGTCCTTGCTGAATTTTTTTATGTGGTCAATGCTGAATTTTTTATTTGCTGAATGCAGTTTTTTTTATTTGCTGAATGCTGATTCTTTTTTTCGAATGCTGATTTTTTTTTTTGTTGAATGCTGAAGTTATTTTTATATTTCTGAAATATTATAGGTTTTAATGTGGTAAAAAAGATTTTGTTATCATTTTTCAAATCTCCTAAGCCCTTTTTAATTAGGGATTCGTTGAATATTCGGTGAATACTACAAAATATTTGAATTATATTTAGGTAATTATTTGGTGAATACTAAAAATAAATCCAAAAAAATTCAGGTCGGGCGCTCCTGCGCTCGAACTTCCGGAAATCAACGTTAAGGTAACTCGTCCCAACGTGAAATCCTAGTTCCGCCCCTGGTTGGGAGGACCATGTACGTCGACTTAAACGACGGTGACTGGTAGGAGGAAGTCTCTGGCGGCTAGTGGCGTAACCTTAAGTCGTTCGACAGTTACCAGTGCGGTTCATCACGACCGCTTGGTACACGGATCTCCGCTTGTACGTTGATGAGTATAACAAGTACTCAAAAGTGGCGTATGGATATGGTTCACCAGAGCACGATGAGTTATCCAAACTCCGCACAGCCATGGCAAAAGCTATAGAAGATATTATTCGCGAGTTGACTCCGACAATGAAGAAGACATTATTGTGTTTTTGGCATGGGTACGGTGGATCCCGATTGTGGGGCCACATATATAGAGCTAGAGCAATGGTCCTAGGCTTGTCTGTCCGTCTCGAAAATCAACAAAGATGAAAGCATTGAATCCTTCAATGAAGCTGAAAAATCAAGCCGAGATATTATGACGTTTAGGCTTGACAAATCGACACAATTTATGGATGGAAACAAGTTGGGTTTGGGGTCGGTTTTGCAAAACCTGACCCCGACTAGTTTACGAAAGCATCAAACAAACCCCACCCGAACCCGCAACGGTCATTTTCGAAACCTTATCCCGCCCCAATAATATTAATGAACATGAACTGACCCACTTATTAAACTTGTGTATTTTAATGAATTTAAGTTTTTCCATAGCAAAGATAATGTATAAATAGACGAGTATACACTATATCAAAAATAGTAATTTGACACCGTTTAAAATCGTGTCAAACTCAAACCGTGTCAGAATTAGGGGTGCAAATTTTTTGGCACACATGCTTTTGGCACGTTTTTAAATCATGCCAGATTTTAATTTGACATCCTTTTAGCATGCTTTTAAACCGTGTCACACGATGAATCTGACACGCTTTTGGCACGATTTTAAACCGTGCCAGATTTCTATTTTCTAGCATGCTTTTGGTATGATTTTAAACCGTGCCAGATTTTTTAATTAATAAAAAAATTATTATTTGAAAGCAATTCAGGAAAATCAACAAATTCCAATTTTGGTAGAAAAATATTAATTAATTTCAAAAAAATCAAGAAATTTTACAAATTACGAATGTGGCACAATGTTGATAAACTTCAAAATATTACTAGTCTTAATAGTTCACAAACAAAAAAAAGGGCAAAATTTCCTTTATTTTCTCAACATTCTAAAACATGTTAATATAAGACCTACGTAATGTAAAGCCCACACGATCATAAAATTTTATAATAAAATTACAAATATCCACACGACCATAAAACTAATGAATAAAATTATAAAAGCCAGCACGGTTATAACACACACACAAAAAAAATAGAATCCTGAATGTCAAAAACATTACATAAAAAATCTTCATGTTGTGAACCATTGTCTTCTTCGTGTGTTTCACGTAGATAAAAGCTAACGTACAATGTTATCCTGCAAAAAAATAGGATACAAAACAAATGATATCAGTAATTAAATAATTTAAAAAATTGCATATACTTATCATCATACTTACAAATTATTATTATATTCTCAAACCGAGAATCCCTTGACCACGCGATTAGTTCCTACGAGTTACACTAGTCTCATGTGAGGTGTTCGTGCCCCTCATAGAATCGTTTGGGGATTGTTTTGGGTTTTCACCCTCTAACGGCATGTTTTTAAGCCTAAGTCTAGATATTTTCAAATTATCATCGTATTCTCAAACTGGGAGTCCCGTGACCACGCGATCAGTTTATATGAGTTACATTGATCCCGTACGAAGTGTTCGTGCCTCTCACGATGTTGTTTGGGGGCTGTTTTGGGTTTTCGCCCTTTAATGTCATATTTTTAAGCCCAAGCCTAGATATTTTCAAATTATCGTTGTATTATCAAGCCGAAAGTCCCATGACCACGCGGTCAGTTCTTACGAATTACATTGGTCCCGTGCGAGGTGTTCGTGCCTCTCACGGGGTCATTTAGGGATTGTTTTGGGGTTTTTCCCTTTAACGACATGTTTTCAAGACTAAGTCTAGAACTTAGGCATACTTTTCATTTTGTATAACTTGGAGTCCGATAAGAATACGACTAGTTCATGGTTATGTTTTTCACATTTTACCCCTTAGTGCCCTATTTTTTACCCTAAAAATTATGTTTCTATTTGTAATTTTCTCACTTGTACACCCAATCTAACCTAAAACTTACATATGTTGAGTAGGCAAATTGTTATTAATCAACACCAGGACATGAAGCCCTCACTTTTTTGAAGTTCAGAACTCGTAAATCGTAGGAATATAAGTAATTTCTCCCGGTTTGCCCTCGTGTTCCGGTGTAAATACATATGATACTCATGTTGAAACCAAGTGACGTTTCGAAACTCAATTGATTAATTTGATTGAGAAGAGAAAAAGTAATTACCTTGAGGGGCGAGGTTTTGTGAAATGCCAAGAGAAAGATATTTGTGTTCAGTAATGTCGAGGGCACAAAGGAACAAATCATATGAAACAAAGAAGGTGCAGAGCGAGATTTCAATCCCTTCTTGGAAGAAAAATGAGGCCCTATAATGAGGTCCAACCTATAAAACAAACAGAAAAGAAAGAATAATTCATTCTTATAATTTGACACAAAGGCGTACAATTTAAATTGATAATGAGATAATATTTTGCAATTTGAGTAGGAGACGAGATACAAAATGTTCCTAGAAAATGCAAACAAGTCCAGATATAAGAACTATACGTTCCTAGAAATATAAGACAACCGTAAATATCGAAAAGAAAAAAGTGGACAATAAACTATATAGAAAAACATCATAACAGGCAACCATGAGCAACAGTTCAAATATTATCACTATTTTTAAGTCGTATGACAACAAAAGTTTCAAGTAAACTACGCCTTTTTTCTTTCTTGCTTTCTTCTTTCATTTGACTTCAATTACCTTCTACAAATGGATAACATGTCGAATGCAAAATGATAATAGCAATTATAGTAGTAATAAAATATAAAAACAATCACCCACATAAGTACTATGAAGCTTAGCCCTCAAATTTTGAACATTTGGATTGTATCTTGCTCACTTATCTTTGATGTCATATGGAGAGGCCAAATCTTCTCATTTTTAAAAAATTCCATCACCATAAACAAAGATAAGTCTTTTATTCTCTCTTGGGTTAAGTTCATGTTCCCCTGCACCCTTGGCCATATGCACAACTCCATAATTGACTTGGAAATTCTTAAAGCCTTCAAAATCTCAGGAAAACCTCGCAAAGCCAATGCTGTCATCATTGTCCAGTGGCTCCCCCCCCCCCCTCCTTTCTAGGTAAATCTCAACTCAGATGGCATGGCTCTTGGTTCTCCTGGGCCTAATGCCATTGGAGGTCTATTTAGAGATCCCCATGGTCATGTTCTTGGTGCCTATTGTAAGAAAATTGACACCGTGTTGCCTTTTAGGCTGAAATGGAAGCTGTCATCATTGGCTTTGAAATTGCTTGGCCTTAGTATAGATTTAAAAATTTCTACAATTGATTTTTCCCATGTCTCATCCTAAGCATATGATAGTTAGCACCTTTTGTGCTAAAGTGATGCTTAAGTCTTTATATACTTGCTTAAGTCTTTATAAAATGAGTTTAAAACCGATGTTAGTGATCAAGTGGTGTGCGAACTTATTACTACATACGCAAACCACACATACACACCATGTATAGAAATCAGGAAATTGAAAGATTAACCTACCATATGACTGCAGGTTCCTCTTCTCACATTTCTCTGCTTCCAGTTTTCAATTTCTTCAGACCTTTGTATTTCGCCAATAACTCGAGGCAGTGGTATCGGTAGTCATGAAAGACACCATAAATGATGTAATTTTTATAATAAACCCCCTAAACTATTTTTACTTCCTCTAAATAATGAAAATAAAAATAAACATTGAACTATGCATTTTATTGCAAAAACTCACTGTGTGTAATCTAAACAGTTCCCACAGGGAAGTCTGTGAAACAAGAGGAGTTTCTAGCACGTTCAATGACACTTTTCAAACTTTCTCCTACAATTTTTCTACCCAAGAAAACAAAAGAATAAGGACGAAAATAAATGAAAAACATTTTTTAACCAATTATCGCAGTATAAATTGAACCCGATAGTATCTTATTTCTTTCTTTATGAACATCTATATCTTCATTAAGGTCAGAACTGACATCTCCCGAGGAAAAATCTAGAAACGGTTCTAAATAACTTCTAGAAGGTGGACGACAATGTCTTTTTAGACTTGTCTAACACTCCCTAGCTATGAATATATTTAATTTGTGAAGAGGCAAGAACTCAATCCCAATATTTATGAGAAAATAAACGATTCCCTCGATAGCTAAATAACATATAGAGGCACCAACAATATTCCAGCTGAAGACTTCACCACTCAACCCATTATTCATCCCTTAGCGTAAAAGAAACAAACAAATAAAGAATGAAATATAAAATTTTTGATTCTGATATTCTGCTTCAATATGGGTAAGTCAAGTGCATCTTTCATTTTACAAGCATTTACACTCTAGGCCATTGAACTATATGTAACAAATTCATATTATTACTGACTAAAACAAAGTTGATAGATTAGGACTACTTTGAAAATTAGAAAAAAATTATTGCTATTAAAGGCAGACACATTAACATAACATACTATGATGGCATATAATGTCTGTGTAAATATAAATGAGGATTAAGCGTTTGTTGTCACAAAAGTTTAAGAAACCCATTTTATGGATGAGATGAACTAAGGATAAATGAGGAGGGAAATTTAACTTGATATGGAAAATTCAGATAAATTAATTAGCTCTGATTCAGGTTCAATGTCTGATGAAAAGCAGTATAGTCCTACAAATAAAAGCAAATATCCTTGATTGCATTTTAACCTGAGAGGGACATGGTTAATCTAATTTTGTGGGACAGGGATAAGTTTTTTACCCTTTTCTTTTTTGTCCCTACTACAAGGCCAGCGCTTTTAAAAATATGTAACCATCTTTGTAAACCACACATTAATGGGACTTATAACAGTATGTCCAATTTCTCTTCCAAGCCTCTCATAAATGGGACCGAAGAAGTTATAAAGTTACATAAACACTATATAATGTATGGCAATATCTGAATGAGTATTAGTTACATAAACACCATTTGATGCACATCCTAGGTCTAATTTTAAATTTAAAACATCTTCATATCTACTTACCATACGCATAAAAACGAAAGCAGTAGCTGCATGCCAATAAAAAAAAAAATTCATTTTTGTTTATTTAGTCTATATGGCAAGTTAGATAACATTTTGAGATATCATAGCAAATAATAGAAAAATGTATGTAGGGGGGGTCGATCCGCAAACCCGTATAACCCTAAGGTTACCAGATTCAAATTTATAGAAATTAAATGATTCCAAAGTTCCAATTATGAATCACGCAAATTGAATACAGCAACATGGGCTCATAAAAAAAATCCAAATTCATATAAATGTAACAATACGATACAAAAGAAAAAAAGAAAAGAAAAGACAAAATTACATATGTGGACACCAAAACCTGATAATTAACTGGAAATTTCTCAAGTTGATTAAATGCATCAACACATCGATCTTCCTCAGGTGCCCCTCCATCAACTGCGGCTACATCCGCCTCTTTTTTCACCGATTCAAACAGCTCAACCGGCTCCCTCTCCATCTATACAAACAAATATATACATACATATCTATTCAACAAAAACAAATTTAACAAAACAAAAACAGGTCTTTAAATCATAAAAAGAACAACAAACATAAAAAACAATATTCCGAATATACAATACATTGAACCTTTGGAAGATCGATTTGGGGATTATAGAGATGTGAAGGACAATAGTCCTTCAGTTTAACAAACAAACCCCTGATTTTTGGAGTTAAGAAGGATTAAAAATTATAACTAATAGTTTTTTTACCTCCTCATGAGCTAATGATTTTTTTTGTAACTTCTATAACGAGTCAACTAGATCCCAATAAATACTAGAAAATAAAGAGAAAAAATTAAGAAACATGTAATTGACCTAGTTATTACACAATATTCACAGATGCATTAGTTAGAGAGTTTTATGAAAATTGTAACCATATTCCTTCAACCTTGAATTTAAATGAAACCTAGGTAATGACAATGCTAGAGAGAGAGAGAGAGAGAGAGAGAGAGTTAGGGGGAAACTACCAGACCAGTGTTCTTGGGGTTTCTTCTCCACCAAACTTTCTCAGTTGGTCTTTTCCTCAACAGAGTTCTTTAAGGCGGGTTCTTCACGACCTTGTTGAGAGAAAGTAAAGAGAGAGAAAGAGAGATGGGTTTGGTAAAGTGAGAGAGGAGAGCACATAGACCTAGTCTTGGGAGAGAGAGAAGATTGAGTTTGGTAGAGAAAGAGCTGGAGATGGAAGTCATGGCTCTAAAATGAAAAGTAAATTGAGTTTTAGTATTGTAGTTACCAATAAATTTTGGCACGCTTTAAAATTGTGCCTAATTTTGACAGGCTTTAAACCCGTGCCAGATTGTAAAGAAACAACGCCAAATTTTGGCACGGTTTTAAACCGTGCCAGATTCTCACTTGTCAGCGTGCCGGATTAGCATTTTTGGTGTAGTGATAATTAAAAACTTATATGATTAGTAATGAAAAAAATAGAACTTCATTTATCTAAAACTATTTATTATTAAACATATATTTGTGTTTATATATTTTTGCTTAAGTATATATAATCGGGATTTTTTGCGGAGATTTTTTTATAAAACCTAAACACGAGCTCGCTCGAACCCATTCGGGTGTGATATTATCGAACCCTAAGTTGAACAAGCGAGAGAAATCATTCCTAAATTGGCCCCATTAAGGTTGGGGCGAGGCAGAAAACATATGGGTCGGGTGAAATTGCCAACCATTCAATTGTTTGTCAACCCTCTTAATTTTTTAGTTGTTAAAGAGCCAAGTGGATGCTGAGATGTGTCTGATGGATGCAAGGTTCATGACGAAGATATTGGCAATTCCTGCACAGTGGCACTCAATCTGAATGATGGCCAATCACATGGTATAAAAAGTTACAGGGAACAATTGAGGATTTTCTTGGCTTGGAAAAGAATTGGCCTACCCCACAATTTAAAGTAATGTGCCATTTAATTTTGCCCAATCACTATGCGTTAGAAGAGTGTCACCACAAAGGTAGCTCACCAAACTATCCGACAACCCCAATGCCACAACGTTTTACTTAAGTTTGGATTTGAAAGTGACTAGTTGGCTGGTGACATCACGTAAAGTATATGTGACTTTAGGTGAGGTACTGTTTGGCTCAAGGGTCAAGAAACGATGGAACTCAAGGCTACTCCGCACAAGCTTCTATGGTGAAAGGTTACTCGATGTTTTACCAGGTTTATCTAAGATGGTCAGGACAAGCCCGAACGTTGCCTTACTTCTCAATCCTCCAAACCAAGTCCCTCTAAATTTCCCACGATGAGGTCATTCGGTAGAGCATGTAAGCTCTCCCAATCCCTGCCAGGTCTGGTCTCTCGCGAGTACCGTTTGACTTCACACTAAATAATATTACAATCGTTACGTTATTTCAATCAATGTTAACAATTTAACTAAATAACAAATAGGAAATAAAGGGTAAGCTGTATCGGTCAATCTCCTCGTTGGGCTGCCTCACTGAACTGTCTCGATGTCTTCATGTTGCTTCATTCCCTTAAAGTCTCGTCTATTAGTTGGTGAGGCTTATCTATAATCCAGAGATTATCTTCAAGTCCCCCCCCCCCCCCCACACACACACAGGGTTAAGGAAAAAGAATTCATTTTGCTCCAAAATTAGTGATCCCCAAATCTTCAACATTATCGTTGATTTGTGCTCTGAGGTTAATCTTTGCCAAAGAGGAAAGAGTGATTTATTTAGTAAACAGGTGTGGGACATGATCGATTGGAGCCAAGGACGAGACTGCTTTTCACTCTATCGAGTGTAACAATAACTAAAAAATTCCCTATGATTATTCTCGAGGTAGTACTTAGGGTGGAAAAAAAGTTTGATGTCTCTAAAACATCAAAAGTTTGATGTCATGGAGATGTGATTTGTCAATGCCACTGGTGCGAACTCGCATTACTTATGAAAATGGATCCCCGCCAGTGGATTTAATTGATCACATCTCCAAGAGATCGAACTTTTGATATATCAGAGTCATCAAACTTTTTTTCCTTAGGGTGTCTAGTCTCTTAACTATATCAAGGTATATTGGGAATAAAGCCTCCTCGGTGCTTCAAATTATTAATTTATAGGTATTGGGAATAGTTATAATGAAAATGGATAGAGAAAAGGTCTCCTCTTATTTGCGCGTGTATTAAACGCTTCCGCTCAATTAATTAATTTAGAGTGAGGGACTAAATTAGGAGAAGTAATAGATCATGAAGAATAGAAACAACAAAAAAGTAAATGAACATAGGAATAAGACCAAAAAACTGAAAAGACAACCGGCGAGGGATGCTGGAACTACACCAAAACTGGCAAATGGTCACGGCCAAAATTCCTGACCAAGACCGTGGGTCGCGGACTTGGGTTGTGACCATTTTGGGCGTGACCAATTTCGAGGGTCGCGGCCCAAGTCCGTGACCAATATGTGGGTCACGGTCCTCAAAGGTCACGATAGATGGTCGCGGACTTGGGTCGTGACCCACACCATGATGGGAAAAAAATGGTCGTGAACAAAGTTCGTGACCCACACCGCGCCAAAAAAATGGAAAAAAGTGGTCACCGCCAAAGTCCGTGACCCCCAACCGTAACAAAATTTTGTCACAGCCAAAGTCCGTGACCCACAGCTCGACAAAAAAAAGCAAAAAAATGGTCGCGGCCAAAGTTTGTGACCCATACCGCGACCATTTTTTCCATTTTCCTTGCGTTGTGGGTCACGAACTTTGACCGTGACCATTTTTCGTCATGATTGGGGGTCATGGACTTTGGTCGCGACCATTTTTATGAGCGAAGGAAAAAATACAAATGGTCATGGACAAAGTCAATGACCATGTTTAAATATAATTAAAAAAAATATTTTTTGTCCAATCCTAAAATTGGGGGTCCTGCGACTGCACGGTCGGTTGATACGTGTAACATTGGACGCGTACGAGGTTTTACAAATATTTATTATTGGCAAAACGATAAAAAATTCACAAATTACGAATCGGGAATGTTGTTCATAAACTAATATATATAGAAACTTAAAAATGTTACACGTCTTAATAATTCACAGACCAAAAAAAATTGGGCAAAGTTTCCTCTGTTTTGTGGACATTCCAAATCCTGTTAATATAAAATATGCTTATTATAAAGCCTGCATGGCCATAAAATTTAACAATCAAATTATAAAAGCTCGCACGACCATAAGACTAAGCAATAAAACAATAAAAGCTCGCATAGCTGTAACACATAAAAAATACAATCCCGAATGTCCACAACATTATATAAACAAACTTCATATTGTAAACCATTGCCTCCTTCATATGTTCCATGTGAAAAAAAGTAAACAATACAATGTTATCCTACAAATGATAGGATACAAAAAAAGTGATATCAGTAACTAAGAAGTTTTACAAATATCTTCTACAAATTATTAGTAACCAAGCAAAAGTCTAGATATTTTCAAATTAATGTCGTATTCTCAAACCGGGAGTACCATGATCGCACGATCTGTTCCTATGAGTTACATTAGTCCCATGTGAGGTGTTGCTGCCTCTCATGTGGCCGTTCTGGGGCTCTTCAGGGCTGTTCCTAAGTGTAAAGATTTTTAAATTATCATCATATTCTCAAATCAGGATCCCCGTGAACAGGCGATCTGTTCCTACCAGTTACATTGGTCCCATTTGTCATTCCGATAACTTCATCCATAAACCTTTTTTTTATTTCAGCGATACGCTCTAAAAAAAGTCAAGGATAAGCTTGCATTCTAGAAGCGGTAGCTTCCCGCCTCCTTCATGCCTACTGCCTCATAAAGACGGCTCTCTCGATATCTTTAAAAAGACGGATTAGGGCACCGCTTTGACTTTCTCAATAATAAAGCCTTTGACCTTTGTATTCGTTCGCCAAATCTTGTTCAATTCCCTCCAAGCTCGGTTTTGTCTGAATCTTCGTGGAAGAAGAAGAAGCGGTTCACCAGCCACTACATCTGTGGATCCCACCAAATCATTAAACCTGGCGGCTGCTCGCTCTTTGATCAGTGATTCACCGGCCACTAGATCGATGAAGAATCTCTCCAAAATCTTCTCTTTGATCAGTGATTCACCGGCCACAGTGTAGTCAAAGCCTACACTGTAGCAATCCCAACACTCCTAAACTGTAGTTTTTTACTACAGTTTAGCCATCCAACAATACTACACTGTTATCTCTATTTCGTTCTACCCGTATGGAGCCGTCTTCGCAGTTTTTGGCATGTAGAAAAGGGGTCACCACTCCCCTTTTCTACGGCGCCCACCTCCTGGTTGTCATCGCTCGATCACTTCCTTTTCCACTAAGTGATTGCTTAGGGACCTTAGCGTACGATCTGGGCTGTTTCCCTCTCGACTTTGGATCTTAGCACCCAAAAAGTCTGTCTGTACAAACGATCTAGGCCTGTATTTGGAGTTTCCCTGGGGTTGGTAAGGCGAAATGGGGGCCACCCTAGCCCATTGAGTGCTCTACCTCGGGCCATCGAGGTATTGATGCCTGTCACGAGGCCATTTGGGGGTTATTTTGAGTTTTCGTACTCTAACGCCAAGTTTTAAGCCTAAGTCTAGATACTTTTAAATTATCATCATATTCTCAAACTGGGAGCATCGTGATCATGCGGCCAGTTCCTACGACTTACATTGGTCCCGTGCGAGGTGTTGGTGCCTCTCAAATGGCCGTTTGGGGGCTGTTTTGAATTTTCACACTCTGACGCCAAGTTTGAAGCCTAAGTCAAGATATTTTCAAATTATCATCGTATTCTAAAACTGGGAGTACCGTGATCATGTGGTCAGTTCCTACAAGTTACATTAGTCCAGTGCGAGGTGTTGCTTCTCATGGGGCTACTTAGGGGCTGTTTTGAGTTTTTGCACTCTAACGCCAAGTTTTAAGCCTAAGTCTACATATTTTCAAATTATTGTCATATTCTCAAACCAGGAGTACCGTGGTCGTACGATTAGTTCCTATGAGTTATATTGGTCCCGTGCGAGGTGTTGGTACCTCTCACGGGGCCGTTCGAGGGTTGTTTCGGGTTTTCACACTCTACCGCCATGTTTTTAAGCCTAATTGTAAAGATTTTTAAATTATCATCGTATCCTGAAACTGGGAGCCCCGTGACTGAGCGGTTAGTTCCTACGAGTTACATTGCACCCGTGCGAGGTGTCGGTGCCTTTCACCGGATCGTTCGAGGACTATTTCGGATTTTCGCACTCTGACACCAACTTTTTAAGCCTAAGTGTAGAGATTTTTAAATTATTAATATATTCTCAAACCGAGAGCCCCGTGACCAGACGGCCAGTTTCTATGAGTTACATTGGTTCCGTACGAGGTGCGGGTACCTCTCGCGGGGCCGCTTGGGGGCTATTTCGAGTTTTCGCACTCTAACACCAAGTTTTAAGCCTAAGTCTATATATTTTCAAATTATTATCGTATTCATAAACTGGGCCTATCGTGATCACGCAGTCAGTTTCTACGAGTTATATTTATCCCATGCGAGGTGTTGGTGCCTCTCACGGGGCCGTTCGAGGGCTATTTCGGGTTTTCAATCTCTGCCGCCAGGTTTTTAAGCTTAAGTGAAGAGATTTTTAAATTAACGTCTTATTCTCAAAACTGGAGCCCTGTGACCAGGTGACCAGTTCCTATGAGGTACATTGGTCCCATGCGAGATGTCGGTGCCCTTCACGGGGCCGTACGGGGGCTGTTTCGAGTTTGCGCACTCTGACGCCAAGTTTTTAAGCCTAAGTGAAGATATTTTTAAATTATCGTCGTATTCTCAAGCCAGGAGCCTCGTGACCAGGCAACTAGTTCCTACGAGTTACATTGGTCCCGTGTGAGGTGTCGATGCCTCTCACGGGGCCGCTTAGGGGCTATTTTGAGTTTTTACACTCTGACTCCAAGTTTTAATCCTAAGTCTAGAAATTTTCAAACTATTATTGTATTCTCAAATCGGGAGTCTCATGACCACGCGGTCAATTCCTACGACTTTATTAGTCTCGTGAGAGGTATTGGTGCCTCTCACGGGGTCGCTTGGGGGTTGTTTCGAGTTTTCGCACTCTGATGCCAAGTTTTAAGCCTAAGTATAGATATTTTCAAATTATCGTCGTATTCTCAAACCAGGAGTACCGTGATAGCACAGTTAGTTCCTACGAGTTACATTAGTCTGGTGCGATGTGGTCGTGCATCTCACGGGGCCGCTTGGGGGTTATTTTGAGTTTTCCCACTCTGACGTCATGTTTTTAGCCTAAGTCCAGATATTTTCAAATTATCGTCATATGCTTAAACCGTGAGTACTATGATCACACGGTCAGTTCGTACAAGTTACATTTGTTCTGTGCGAGGTGTAGGTGCCTCTCACGGGGTCGCTTGATAGCTGTTTTGAGTTTTCACTCACTGACGCCATGTTTTAAGCCTAAGTCTATATATTTTCAAATTATAGTCGTATTCTCAAATCGGGAGTACTGTGATCGCGTGGTCAGTTCCTACGAGTTACATTAGTTCCAAGAGAGGTGTTGGTGCCTCTCACGGGGATGTTCGGGGACTGTTTCTGGTTTTCTCACTCTGACGCCAAGTTTTTATGCTTAAATGTAGAGATTTTCAAATTATCATCATATTCTCAAATCAGGAGCCCCATGACCAGGCGATCAGTTCCTACGAGTTACATTGGTTCCGTGCGAGGTGTCGGTGCCTCTCACATTGCCACTGGGGGGTTGTT
This sequence comes from Sambucus nigra, assembly GCA_949130495.1. Lineage (NCBI taxonomy): Eukaryota > Viridiplantae > Streptophyta > Magnoliopsida > Dipsacales > Adoxaceae > Sambucus > Sambucus nigra. The sequence goes on along the minus strand of OX422210.1, from coordinate 581,013,248 downwards.
TTGAGTTTTCGCACTCTGACACCAAGTTTGAAGCCTAGTCTTGATATTTTCAAATTATCGTTGTATTCTCAAACCGGGAGTGCAGTGATTTCACGGTCAGTTCCTATGAGTTAAATTGGTCCCCTACGAGGTGTTGGTGCCTCTCACGGCGCCGCTTGGGGGCTATTTCGAGTTTTCGCACTCTTACACCAAGTTTTGAGCCTAAGTCTAGATATTTTCAAATTAACATCATATTCTCAAATCAGGAGTTCTATGATCGTGAATTCAGTTCCTATGTGTTACATTGGTCCCAGGCGAGGTGTTGGTGTCTCTTACGGGGCCGCTTGGGGGCTATTTCGAGTTTTCGCACTCTGGCGCCAAGTTTTAAGCCTAAGTTTAAAAAATTTCAAATAGTTATTGTAATCTCAAACCGGGAGACCCGTGACCAGGAGGTTAGTTCCTACAAGTAACATTGGTCCCGTGCGAGGTATCGGTGCCTCTCACAGGGCCACTTGATGGCTGTTTCATGTTTTTGCACTCTCACGCCAAGTTTTAAGCCTAAGTTTAGAAATTTTCAAATTATCATCGTAATCTCAAACCGGGGGCCCGATGACCAGGCGGTCAGTTCCTACAAGTTACATTGGTCCCGTACGAGGTGTGGGTGCCTCTCACGGGGTCGCTTGGGGTTTATCTCTAGTTTTCGCAGTCTAACGCCAAGTTTTAAGTCCAAGTATAGTATTTCCAAATCATTGTCATATTATCAAACCAGTAGTACCGTGATCTCACGATCAGTTCCTACGAGTTACATTTGTCTCGTTCGAGGTGTTGGGGCATCTCACGGGACTACTTGGGGGTTGTTTCGAGTTTTCCCACTCTGATGCGAAGTTTTATGCCTAAGTCTAGATATTTTTGAAATTATCGTCGTATTCTCAAACTAGGAGTACTATGATCACACGGTCATTTCCGTCGAGTTAAATTTGTCCCGTGCGAGGTGTTAGTGCCTCTCATGGGGTCGCTTGGGGGCTGTTTCGAGTTTTCGCACTCTAACGCGAAGTGTTATGCCTAAGTCTACATATTTTTAAATTATCATCGTATTCTCAAATTGGGAGCACCGTGATCTCGCAGCCAGTTCCTGCGAGTTACATTGGTCCCGTACGAGGTGTTAGTGCCTCTCACGGGCCCGTTTGGGGTTTTTTTTGAATTTTTGCACTCCGGCGCCATATTTTACCCCTAAGTCTATATATTTATAAATTATAATCACATTCTCAAACTGGGAGTACCGTGATCACACAGTTTGTTCCTACGGGTTGCATTGGTGCCATGCGAATTGTTGGTGCCTCTCACGGGGCCATTCGGGTGCTGTTTTGGGTTTTTGCCCTCTAACGTCATATTTTTAAGCCTAAGTCTAGAAAATTTTAAATTATCATCCTATTCCTAAATTGAAATTACCGTGACCAGGCGGTCAGTTCCTACAAGTTACATTAATCCCGTGTGAAGTGTTGGTACCCCTCACGAGGCCGCTAGGGGGTTGTTTCGACTTTTCGCACTCTGACGCCAAGTTTTAAGCCTAAGTCTACATATTTTTAAGTTATCATGGTTTTTGTGTCACTCATGGGTTTTTGCCCTCTAACGCCATGTTTTTAAGCCTAAGTCAAGATATTTTCAAACTATCATCGTATTCTCAAATCGGAATCCCCATGACCAGGCGATCAGTTCCTACGAGTTACATTGGTTCCGTGCGAGGTGTCAGCGCCACTCATGGGGCTGTTGGGTGGCTGTTTAGAGTTTTCGCACTTTGACGCAATGTTTTATGCCCAAGTCCAGATATTTTCAAACTATCGTCGTATTCTCAAATCGGGAGTACTGTGATCATGTGGTTAGTTACTACGAGTTACATTGGTCCCGTGCGACGTGTTGGTGCCTCTCACGGGGCCATTTGGGGGCTGTTTCGAATTTTTGCACTCCAATGCCAAGTTTTAAGACTAAGTCTAGATATTTTCAAATTATCATTGTATTCTCAAACTGGGAGTACCGTGATCACGTGGTCAGTTCCTACAAGTTACATTGGTCCTGTGCGAGGTATTAGCACCTCTCATGGGGTCGCTTGGGGGATGTTTTGAGTTTTCTCACTCTAATGCCAAATTTTAAGCCTAAGTATACATATTTTCAAATTATCATTGTATTCTCAAATCGGGAGTATATTGATCACGCGGTCAGTGCCTATGAGTTACATTAGTCCAGTGGGAGGTGTTGGTGCCTCTCACGGGGCAACTTGGGGGCTGTTTTGAGTTTTCGCACTCCGACGCCAAGTTTTAAGCCTAAGTCTACATGTTTTAAAATTATCATCTTATTCTCAAATCGGGAGTACCGTGATCACACAGTCAGTTCCTACGAGTTACATTGGTCCCGGAGGTGTCGGTGCTTCTCAAGGGGTCGCTTGGGAGCTGTTTTGAGTTTTAACACTCTGACGCTATGTTTTAACCCTAAGTCTAGAAATTTTCAAATTATAGCCGTATTTTCAAATCAGGAGTCCCGCGACCACGCGACCAGTTCCTTCGAGTTACATTGGTCCCAAATGAGCTGTCAGTCCCTCTCACGGGGCCATTTGGGGGATGTTTTGGGTTTTCACACTCTGACGCCAAATTTTTAAGCCCAAGTCTAGAAATTTTCAAATTATCGCCATATTCTAAAATCGAAAGCCCTTGACCAGGCAGTTAGTTTCTACTGGTTACATTGGTCATGTGCGAGGTGTTGGTTCCTCTTACGGGGCCGCTGGGGGGCTATTTTGAGTTTTTGAACTAGGACGCCAATTTTTATGCCTAAGTCTAGATCTTTTCAAATTATCGTCATATTCTCAAATCGGGCGTACCATGATCGCACGATCAGTTCCTATGGGTTATATTGCTCCCGTACGAGGGGTTGGTGCCTCCCATGGGGCCGCTCGGGGGCTGTTTTGGATTTTCCTACTCTTAGGCCAAGTTTTCTAGCCTTAGTGTAGAGATTTTTAAATCATCATCGTATTCTCAAATCAGGATCCCCATGACCTGGCAGTCAGTTCCTACGTGTTATATTGGTCCCGTGCAGGGTGTTGGTGCCTCTCACCCTCTCACTGGGACGTTTGGGGGCTATTTTGAGTTTTTGCACTCTGATGCCAAGTTTTTAGCCTAAGTCTAGAAAATTTTAAATTATTATCGTATTCTCAAACAGGGAGCCCCGTGACCAGGCGGTCAGTTCCTACAAGTTACATTGGACCCGTGCGAGGTGTTAGTGCCTCTCATGTGGCCGTTTGGGGGCTGTTTCGTGTTTTGGTACTCTAACGCCTAGTTTTAAGCCTAAGTTTAGATATTTTCAAATTATCCTCGTATTCTCAAATCGATAGAACCGTGATCGTGCGGTCAGTTCTTATGAGTTACATTGGTCCCGTGCGATATTTTGGCGCCTCACGTGGGACCACTTGGGGGTTGTTTCGAGTTTTCGCACTCTGAAGCTATGTTTTAAGCCTATGTCTAGATATTTTTAAATTATCATCGTATTATCAAACCTGGTGTACTGTGATCACGCGGTCAGTTCCTACGAGTTACATTGGTCTCGTACGAGGTGTTGGTGCCTCTCATGGGGCCGATTGGGGTCTGTTTTGAGTTTTCGCACTCTAACGCCAAGTTTTAAGCCTAAGTCTCCATATTTTTAAATTATCATTGTATTCTCAAACATGAAGAACCGTGATCACGCGATCAGTTACTGGGAGTTACATTGGTGTCGTGCGAGGTGTTGGTGCCACTCACGGGGCCGTTAGGGGGCTCTTTTCGATTTTCACACTCTGATGCAATGTTTTTAGGCCAAAGTCTTGAAAATTTTAAATTATCGTTGTATTCTCAAACCAAAATCCCCGTGACGAGACGGTCAGTTTCTACGACTTACATTGGTCCTGTACGAGGTGTTGTGGACTGTCACGGGGTCGCTTAGGGGTTATTTTGCATTTTTGCACGCTGGCGTCAAGTTTTAAGCCTAAGTCTAGATATTTTCAAATTATTGGTGTATTCTCAAACTTGGAGCACCGTGATCACGCGATCAGTTACTAGGAGTTACATTGGTGCCGTGCGAGGTGTTGGTGTCACTCTCGGGGCCGTTTTGGGGCCCTTTTCGATTTTCGCACTCCGATGCCATGTTTTTAGGCGAAAGTCTAAAAAATTGAAATTATCGTCATATTCTCAAACTGGAATCCCTGTGACCAAGCGGTCAATTTCTAGGACTTACTTGGTCCCGTGTGAGGTGTTGTGGCCTCTCACGGGGACGCTTAGGTTTTTTTTTGCATTTTTGCACTCTGACGTCAAGTTTTAAGCCTAAGCCTTTATTATTTTCAAATTGTCATCGTATTCTCAAACCGAGAGTCCTATGACCACGCAACTAGTTACTACGAGTTATATTGGTCCCGTACGAGGTATCGGTCCCTCTCGCGGGGTTGCTTCGGGGTTACTTCCAATTTTCACACTCTGTCGCCAAGTTTTAAGCCTAAGTCTACATATTTTCAAATTATCATCATATTCTCAAACTGAGAGTACCATGATATCACGGTCAGTTCCTACAAGTTACATTGGTCCCGTGCGAGGTGTTTGTGCCTCTCACGGAGCCATTCGGGGACTGTTTTGAGTTTTCGCCCTCTGACGCCATGTTTTTAAGCCTAAGTCTAGAGAGTTTCAAATTATTGTCATATTCTTAAACTGGAAGCCCAATTATCAGGCGATCAATCTCTACGAGTCACATTGGTCCCGTGCGAGGTGACGGTGCCTCTCTCGGGGCCGCTTGGGGGTTGTTTCGAGTTTTCGCACTCTGACGCCAAGTTTTAAGCCTAAGTCTAGATATTTTTGAATTATTGTTGTTTTCTAAAATCGCGAGTCTCATGACCACGCGACCAGTTCCTACGAGTAACATTGGTCCCGTGCGAGCTGTCGGTCCCTCTCAAGGGGCCCTTCGGGGGTTGTTTTAAGTTTTCGCTCTTTAATGCCAAGTTTTTATGCCTAAGTCTAAAATTTTCAAATTTTTGTCATATTCTAACACCGAAATCCCCGTGACCCAACGGTTAGTTCCTATAAGTTACATTGGTTCCGTGAGAAGTGTCAGTCCCACTCATAAGGCCGTTGGGGGGCTGTTTCGAGTTTTCGCACTCTGGCGCCTAGTTTTAAGCATAAGTCTAGATATTTTAAAACTATCATTGTATTATCAAATTGGGAGTACTGTGATCACGCAGTCAACTCCTATGAGTTACAATGGTCCCGTGCGAGGTGTTGGTGCCTCTCACATGGACACTTGGGGGATGTTTCGAGTTTTCGAACTCTGACGCCATGTTTTAAGCCTAAGTTTACATATTTTCAAATTATTATCATATTCTCAAACCTACAGTACCGTGATCGTGCTGTTAGTTCCTACGAGTTACATTGGTCTCGTGTGATGTGTTGGTACCTCTCATGGGGCCGTTCGGGGGTTATTTTGGGTTTTCGTACTCTGACGCCAAGTTTTTATGCCTAAATGTAGAATATTTAAATTATCACCGTATTCTCAAATCCGGAGCCCCGTTACCATGCAGTCAGTTCCTACGAGTTACATTGGTCCCATGCGAGGTGTCGGTGCCTCTCACGGGGCCGCTTGGGGACTGTTTCGAGTTTTCGCACTCTGATGCTAAGTTTTAAGCCTAATTCAAGATATTTTTAAACTATCGTAGTATTCTCAAACATGGAGTATTGTGATCGTACGGTCAGTTTACAATGGTCCCGTGCGAGGTGGATGTGCCTCTCACGGGGACGTTCAGGGGCTGTTTTGGGTTTTTTCACTCTAACGTCAAGTTTTTAAGCTTAAGTGTAGAGATTTTTAAATTATCATCGTATTCTCAAACCGAGAGCCCCGTGACCAGGCGATCAGTTCCTACGAGTTACATTGGTCCCGTGCAAGGGGTCGGTGCCTCTCACGGGGTCGTTTGGGGACTGTTTCGAGTTTTCGCACTCTGACGCCAAGTTTTAATCCTAAATCTAGAAATTTTCAAATTATCATCGTATTCTCAAATCGAGAGCCCCGTGGCCAGGAAGTCAGTTCCTACAAGTTACATTGGTCCCGTGCGAGGTGTTGGTACCTCTCACGAGGCCGTTTCGGGGTTATTTCGAGTTTTCGTACTCTGATACCAAGTTTCAAGCCTAAGGTTAGATATTTTGAAATTATCATAGTATTCTCAAACCGGGAGTACTGTGATCGCGCAGTCAGTTCCTACGAATTACATTTGTCCCGTGCGAGGTGTTAGCTCCTCTTACGGGACCATTTGGGGGTTATTTCGAGTTTTCATACTCCGAGGCCAAGTTTTAAGCCTAAGTCTAGATATTTATAAATTATCTTCATATTCTTAAATTTAGAGTACCGCCATCACGCGATCAGTTCCTCCGTGTTACATTGGTCCCGTGCAAGGTGTTGGTGCCACTCACGGGGCCGTTAGGGGACTGTTTTGGGTTTTCATTCTCTGATGCCATGTTTTTAAGCCCAAGTCTAGAAATTTTCAGATTATCATCGTATTATCAAACTGGAATCCCTATGACCAGGCGATCAGTTTCTATGAGTTACATTGGTCCGTGCGAGGTGTCGGTGCCTCTCACAGGGCCACTTGGTGGCTGTTTTTAGTTTTTGCACTCTGACGCCAAGTTTTATGCCTAAGTCTACATATTTTCAAATTATCGCCATATTCTCAAATAGGGAGTACCGTGATCACGCGATCAGTTCCTACGAGTTAAATTGATTATGTGCGAGGTATTTTTTCCACTCACAGGTCCACTAGGGGTTGTTTCGAGTTTTTGCACTCTGACGCCATGTTTTTAAGACTAAATCTTGAAAATTTCAAATTATTGTCGTATTCTCAAATCAAAATCCCTGTGACCAGGCGGTCAGTTCCTACAAGTTACATTGGTACCGTACGAGGTGTTGGTGCCTCTCACGGGGCTGCTTCGGGGTTGTTTCGAGTTTTCGCACTCTGACGCCAAGTTTTAAGCCTAAGTCTAGATAATTTCAAATTATCTTCGTATTCTCAATTGGGAGTACCATGATCTCGCGATCTATTACTACGAGTTACATTGGTCCCGTACGAGGTGTTGGTGCCTCTCATGGGGCTGCTCGGGGGTTGTTTCGGGTTTTCACCCTCCAACATCATGTTTTTAAGCCTAAGCCTAGAATGTTTCAAATTATTATCGTATTCTCAAACTAGAAGCTCCCAGACTAGGTGGTCAGTCTCTACGAGTTATATTAGTCCCGTGCGAGGTGATAGTGCCTCTCATGGGGCCGTTTGGAGGCTGTTTTGAGTTTTCGCACTCTGATGCCAAGTTTTAATCCTAAGTCAAGATATATTCAAATTATCGTTGTATTATTAAACTGACAGTATCATGACCACGCAACCAGTTCCTACGAGTTAGATTGGTCCTGTACGATCTGTCGATCCCTCTCATGGGGCCGTTCGGGGGCTGTTTCGGGTTTTCTCACTCTTACGCCAAGTTTTTATGCCTAAGTCTAGAAATTTTCAAATTATCGTTGTAGTCTCCAATCGAAAGCCCCGTGACCAGGAGGTTAGTTCCTACGAGTTACATTGGTCCCGTGCAAGGTGTTGGTGCCACTCACGGGGCCACTGGGGGCTGATTCAAGTTTTCTCACTCTGACGCCAAGTTTTAATCCTAAGTCTAGATATTTTCAAACTATTGTCATATTCTCAACCCAGGGGTACAGTGATCTTACGGTCAGTGCCTACAAGTTACATTAGCTCGGTGCGAGGTGTTGGTGCCTCTCACGAGGCCGCTTGGGGGCTGTATCGAGTTTTCGCAATCTCGTGCTAACTTTTAAGCCCAATCTATATATTTTCCAATTATCATCATTTTAAACCGAGACTACCGTAATCGCGCTGTCAGTTCCTACGAGTTACTTTGGTCTCGTGCGAGGTGTTGGTTCTGATCATGGGGCTGTTCGGGGGAAGTTTTTAGTTTTTTCACTCTGATGCCAAGTTTTTAAGCCTAAATGTAGATATTTTTAAATTATTATCCTATTCTCAAACTGGGAGTCCCGTGACCAGGCGATCGGTTCCAACGATTTACACTGGTCCCATGCGAGGTCTCGGTTCCTCTCATGGGGCCGCTTGGGGGCTATTACGAGTTTCCCCACTCCGACGCCTCATTTTAAGCGCAACTCTAGAACATTTCAAATTATCATCGTATTATCAAATCGAGGGACCCGTGACCAGGCGATCAACTCCTACGAGTTACATTGGTCTCGTGCGAGGTGTCGATACCTCTCACGGGGCCGCTTGGGGGCGTTTTGAGTTTTCGCACTTGGATGTTATGTTTTAAGCCTAAGTTTAGGTATTTCAAATTATCATTGTATTCTCAAACTGGGGGTACCGTGATCGCACGACCAGTTCCTACAAGCCACATTGGTTTCGTGCGAGGTGTTGGTGCCTCTCACAGGGGCTTTCGGGGGGTGTTTTGGATTTTCGCACTATGACGTCAAGTTTTTATGCTTAAGTGTAGAGATTTTTAAACTATCATCGTATTCTCACACCAAGGGCCCCGTGACCAGGCGGTTAGTGCCTACGAGTTACATTGGTCTCGTGCAAGGTGTCGGTACCTCTCACGGGACCGGTTGGGGGCTGTTTCGAGTTTTCGCACTCTGATGCCAAGTTTTAAGCCAAAGTCTAGATATTTTCAAATTATCATCGTATTCTCAAACCTGGAGTACCATGATCACATAGTCAGTTCCTACGAGTTACATTGGTCCCGTGCGAGGTGTTGGTGCCTCTAACGGAACCACTTGGGGATTGTTTCAAGTTTCGCACTCTGAGGCCAAGTTTTAAGCCCGAGTCTAGATATTTTTAAATTATCATCGTATTCTTAAATCGGAAGTACCGCCATCGTGAGGTCAGTTCCTACGAGTTACATTGGTTCCATGCGAGGTGTTGGTGCCTCTCATGGGGAAGCTTGGGGGATGCTTCGAGTTTTCGCACTCTGACACCAAGTTTTAAGCCTGTGTATAAATATTTTAAAATTATTGTCATATTCTCAATCCTGGAGCATCGTGATTGCGCGGTCAGTTCCTACGAGTTACATTTGTCCCATGCGACGTGTTGTTGCCTCTCACAAGGCAACTTAGGTGTTGTTTTGAATTTTCGTACTCTGACGCCACGTTTTAAGACTAAGTCTACATATTTTCTAATTATCATCGTTTTCTCAAACCAAGAATACCGTAATCGCACGGTTAGTTCCTACGTGTTACATTGATGCCGTGCAGGGTGTTTGTGCCACTCACGGGGTCGTTAGTGTAACACCCCGCCCGCCCGGGGAGAGCGAACGGAGCGCTAATGCGATAAAATAAATCCAAATCCACAAGTGACAAGGTATAGAGCATTTAAAATAATCCCACAATAATATAAATCCACTAATCTCAAATTTCTTCAAATTAAATACAACAATAATCTCTCTAAATAATACAACTATCTATCTCGAAATAAAATGCAAATCTCCAATGCTCTATACAACAAAATAAATAATACAAATCTTTCCAAATAATCCTCGCTAAAATCAATCTCCATAGCGCCCCAAAATCCGCGCTAACCTGCCACTAAAAGAAAATATGGGGAAGTACAAAATACGACAGGAAATATGCTCAACAGAATTAAATTAGCAACAAGGCGTAGCAATACGAGTACGAATATTCAAATCGAAATGCAAATCTCAAAGCATTTATCAATATAATTTCTTAACAACACTTTAACCGGGTCACCAGGCCTCACCACATCCGTATATGCTTTATCAAGCCATAGCCCGGGAAACAAGAATTTTGGCGGGTGCCCAACATCCGTGCCATATTAAAATCTCATGACAACGTGCTCAACAATAATATAGTGATACCACATGAATCAAAATAATTTCAACAATTATTTTCCAGATTTCAATGAATTTATCAATTCAAATATGAGTTCAATTAAACAAGAATTCAAAGATAATGACACTCGCGAGATTTAAGGAGCATATTGTGTAAAACCCCATACCTCAAACCATGATGAGAAACCAACGATCACATCCTCAAGATCAACACAAAAAATCTACAAAATCTCCTCTAAGAACCTCCAACAAATTAGCCCCAAGAACACCTCTAATCTAAGGTTGGAACTCACAAATCTCAAGGGCCAACGTGTATATAAAAAGAAGAGGAATATAAAATATATTTTCTGCCAAAATTTGTGCCAAAAGTAGGTTAAAAAGGTTGCCCACGACTTCCTTTTATAATTCAAAGAAATGAAGAGTTGGAATCCAAAAGACTCCTTTAAATAAGGCAAATAAATGAAGAGTTGGAAGTTAAAACAACTCTTGAAAATTACTTAATGTTCGCCGACTTAGAATTCCAAGAGTTAAAAATATTATAAATCATTTTAAAATCCGTTTTAACTCCGTTTTCGAAACCGTTTGATATTCTCGCCTTTAAAAATAATGACCAACATATTTGAGCAATAAAAATAATTTTATCAAAAACTTTATTTTCCTCCATTTTCCAAAAATTAATTAAAATAGCCGAAAATTACGCGGGTTGTTACACTTCCCCACTAACAATGGAATTTCGCCCTCGAAATTCGCCGAATGCCTAACTCTAAAAAAATCAGGCCAACAATCTCCAAAAATAATCTCGTCTCCAAAAATAATTCCACACCTCTAATCTCGAAACTTAACACGAATTCACCTAAAATTTTCTATCTCTAAAAATTGCTAACCACGCAATGAACCCCAAAATCCAAGCCCTGAGGGTTGCCGTATACATAAGCTCTGATACCATTTGTAACACCCCGCCCGCCCGGGGAGAGAAAACGGAGCGCTAATGCGATAAAATAAATCCAAATCCACAAGTGACAAGGTATAGAGCATCTAAAATAATCCCACAATAATATAAATCCACTAATCTCAAATTTTTTCAAATTAAATACAACAATAATCTCTCTAAATAATACAACTATCTATCTCGAAATAAAATACAAATCTCCAATGCTCTATACAACAAAATAAATAATACAAATCTTTCCCAAATAATCCTCGCTAAAATCAATCTCCATAGCGCCCCAAAATCCGCGCTAACCTGCCACTAAAAGAAAATATGGGGAAGTACACAATACGACAGGAAATATGCTCAACAGAATTAAATTAGCAACAAGGGGTAGCAATACGAGTACGAATATTCAAATCGAAATGCAAATCTCAAAGCATTTATCAATATAATTTCTCAACAACACTTTAACCGGGTCACCAGGCCTCACCACATCCGTATATGCTTTATCAAGCCATAGCCCGGGAAACAATAATTTTGGCGGGTGCCCAACATCCGTGCCATATTAAAATCTCATGACAACGTGCTCAACAATAATATAGTTATACCACATGAATCAAAATAATTTCAACAATTATTTTCCAGATTTCAATGAATTTATCAATTCAAATATGAGTTCAATTAAACAAGAATTCAAAGATAATGACACTCGCGAGATTTAAGGAGCATATTGTGTAAAACCCCATACCTCAAACCATGATGAGAAACCAACGATCACATCCTCAAGATCAACATAAAAGATCTACAAAATCTCCTCCAAGAACCTCCAACAAATTAGCCCCAAGAACACCTCTAATCTAAGGTTGGAACTCACAAATCTCAAGGGCCAATTTGTATATAAAAAGAAGAGGAATATAAAATATATTTGCTGCCAAAATTTGTGCCAAAAGTAGGTTAAAAGGGTTGCCCACGACTTCCTTTTATAATGCAAAGAAATGAAGAGTTGGAATCCAAAAGACTCCTTTAAATAAGGCAAATAAATGAAGAGTTGGAAGTTAAAACAACTCTTGAAAATTACTTAATGTTTGCCGACTTAGAATTCCAAGAGTTAAAAATATTATAAATCATTTTAAAATCCGTTTTAACTCCGTTTTCGAAACCGTTTGATATTCTCGCCTTTAAAAATAATGACCAACATATTTGAGCAATAAAAATAATTTTATCAAAAACGTTATTTTCCTCCATTTTCCAAAAATTAATTAAAATAGCCCAAAATTACGCGGGTTGTTACGGTTAGGGGGCTATGTTGGGTTTTCGCCCTCTAACGCCATGTTTTTAAGCCTAAGTCTAGATATTTTCAAACTATCGTCGTATTCTCAAATCATAATCCCCATGACCATGCGATCAGTTCCTACGAGTTACATTGGTTCCGTGCGAGGTGTTGGCGTCACTCATAGGGCCGCTGGGTGGCTGTTTAGAGTTTTCGCACTCTGACGCCATGTTTTATGCCCAAGTTCATATATTTTTAAACTGTCATCGTATTCTCAAATAGAGAGTATTTTGATTATACGGTTAGTTCCTACTAGTTACATTAGTCCCGTGCCAGGTGTTGGTACTTCTCCCAAGGCCGCTTGGGGGCTGTTTTGAGTTTTCTCACTCTGACTCCTAGTTTTAAGCCTAACTCTACATATTTTCTAATTATCGTCGTATTCTCAAATCAGGAATACCATGATCTCATTATTTGTTCCTATGAGTTACACTGGTCTCGTGCGAGGTGTTGGTGTCGATCATGGGGCCGTTCAGGGGCTGTTTCGAGTTTTCGCACTCTGACGCCATGTTTTTAAGCCTAAATGTATAGATTTTTAAATTATCATCATATTCTTAAACTGGGAGCCTCGTTACCAGATGATCAATTCCTACGATTTACATTGGTCCAGTAGAGGTATTGGTGCCTCTCTCGGGGTCGCTTGGAGGCTATTTTGAGTTTTCGCACTCTGACTCCAAGATTTTAAGCCTAAGTTTAGAAATTTTCTAATTATCATCGTTGTCTTAAACTAGGGGCCCCGTGACTAGGCGGTCAGTTCCTACGAGTTAGATTGGTCTCTTGCGTGGTGTCGGTGCCTCTCACGGGGCCACTTGGGGGCTGTTTTGAGTTTTCGCACTCAGATGCCAAATATTATGCCTAAGTCTAGATATTTTCAAATTATTATTGTATTCTGAAATCAGGAGTACCGTGATCCTATGGTCATTTCCTACACGCTACATTGGTCCCGTGCAAGGTGTTGGTGCCTCTCACGGGGCCGTTCGCGGGTTGTTTCGATTTTTTGCACTCTGACGCCAAGTTTTTAAGCTTAAATGTAGATATTTTTAAATTATCATCATATTCTAAAATTGGGAGCCCCGTGACCAGGCGATCAGTTCCTACGAGTTACATTGGTCTCGTACAAGGTGTTGGGGCCTCTCACGGGGCCGGTTGGGGGCTGTTTCGAGTTTCCGCACTCTGACGCTAAGTTTAAAGCCTAAGTCTAGACATTTTCAAATTATTATCGTATTATCAAACCGGGAATCCCGTGACCATGCGGTCAGTTCCTGCAAGTTACATTGGTCATGTACGAGGTGTTGGTGCCTCTCACGGGGATGTTTCGGGGTTGTGTCAAGTTTTCGCACTCTGATGCCATGTTTTAAGCCTAAGTCTAGATATTTTCAAATTATCATTGTATTCTCAAACTAGGAGTACCGTGATCCCACGATCAGTTACTACGAGTTACATTGGTCCCATATATGATGTTGACGCCTCTCACGGGACCACTTGGTGTTTGTTTTGAGTTTTCGCACTCTAACGCCAAGTTTTAAACCTAAGTCTAAATATTTTTAAATTATCACCGTATTCTCAAACCGAGAGTACCACCATCGTGAGGTCAGTTTCTATGAGTAACATTGGTCCCATGCGAGGTTTTGGTGCCTCTTATGGGGCCGCTTGGAGGCTGTTTTGAGTTTTCTCACTCTGACGCCAAGTTTTAAGCCTAAGTCTTAATATTTTAAAATTATCGTCGTATTCTCAATCTTGGAGGACCTTGATCGCGTGGTCTAATCCTACGAGTTACATTGGTCCCATCCGACGTGTGGGTGCCTCTCACGGGGAAGCTTGGGGGCTATTTTGAATTTTCGTACTCTCACGCCATGTTTTAACCGAAGTCTACATATTTTTATGTTATCATCGTATTCTCTAACCGAGAGTACCGTGATCTCGGTGTCAGTTCCTACAAGTTACATTGGTCTCGTACGAGGTGTTGGTGTCGATTATGAGCCATTTGGGGGCTATTTCGGGTTGTCGCACTCTGACACCAAGTTTTTAAGCCTAAATGTAGAGATTTTTAAAGCATCATCGTATTCTCAAATCGAGAGACCTGTGACCAGGTGATCAGTTCCTATGTGTTATATTGGTTCCGTGTGAGGTGTCGGTGCCACTCATGGGGCCGCTGGGGGACTGTTTCGAGTTTTCGCACTCTGACACCAAGCTTTATGCCTAAGTTTAGATATTTTTAAACTATCATCGTATTCTCAAATCGAGAGTACTGTGATCGCGCGGTTAGTTTCTACGAGTTACTTTGGTCCCGTGCCAGGTGTTGGTGCCTCTCACGAGGCCGCTTGGTTGAGTTTTCGCACTTTGACACCAAGTTTTAAGCCTAAGTCTACATATTTTCTAATTATCATCGTATTCTTAAATCGGAAGTATCGTGATCGCACTGTCAGTTCGTACGAGTTATATTGGTATAGTGCGAGGTGTTGGTGTCGATCATGGGGCCATTCGGGTGCTGTTTCGGGTTTTCGCACTCTGACTCCAACTTTTTAAGCCTAAATGTAGAGATTTTAAAATATCATCGTATTCTCAAAATGGGAGCCTCGTGACTAGGCGATCAGTTCCTACGATTCACATTGGTCCCCTGTGAGGTGTCGGTGCCTCTCAGGGGGCCGCTTGGGGACAGTTTCGAGTTTCCCCCCTCTGACACCATGTTTTTAAGCCTAAGTTTAGAAATTTTCAAATTATCATCGAATTCTCAAACTGGAATCCCCATGACCAGGCGATCAGTTCCTACAAGTTACATTGATCCTGTACGAGCTGTTGGTACCTCTCAAGGGCTGTGTTGGGTCTGTTTCGAGTTTTTGCACTCTGACGCCAAGTTTGAAGCCTAAGTCTACATATTTTCAAAATATCGTCGTATTCTCAAATTGGGAGTACCGTGATCTCGCGATCAGTTCCTACGAGTTACATTGGTACCGTATGAGGTGTTAGTGCCTCTCACGAGGCCATTTCGTGGCTGTTTCGGGTATTTGCCCTCCAACGCCATATTTTTAAGCCTAAGTCTAGAAAGTTTCAAATTATTGTTGTATTCCCAAACCAAAAGCCCCATGACTAGGCGGTCAGTGTCTACGAGTTACATTAGTCCCGTGCATGGTGTCGGTCCCTCTCACGGGGCCACTTGGGGGCTGTTTCGAGTTTTCGCACTCTAACGCCAAGTTTAAAGCCTAAATCCAGATATTTTCAAATTATCGTCGTATTTTCAAATTAAGAGTCTCGTGACCACGCAGACCGTTTGGGGGATGTTTTGAGTTTTCTCACTCTAACGTCAAGTTTAAAGCCTAAGTCTAGATATTTTTAAATTATCATCATATTCACAAATGGAGAGTACCGTGATCGCGTGGTCAGTTCCTACAAGTCACATTGGTCCCGTGCGAGGTGTCGTTGCCTCTCATAGGGTTGTTTCCAATTTTCACACTCTGACGCCTAATTTTAAGCCTAAGTCTACATTTTTTAAACTTACCGTCGTGTAATTAAATTGGGAGTACCGTGATCGTGCGATCAGTTCCTACGAGTTACATTGGTCCCCTACGAGGTGTTGGTGCCTCTCACAGGGTCATTCGGGGGCTATTCCAGGTTTTGCCCTCCGACGTCATATTTTTAAGCCTAAGTCTAGAAATTTTCAAATTGTTATCGTATTCTAAAACCAGAAGCCCCGTGACTAGGCGATCAGTCTCTACGAGTTACATTGGTCCCGTGCGAGGTGTCGGTGCCTCTCACGGGGCCGCTTGGGGGTAGTTTCTAGTTTTCGAACTCTGGCGCCAAGTTTTAAACCGAAGTCGTGATATTTTAAAATTGTCGTTATAATCTCAAATCGAGAGTCTCGCGACCACGCGTCCAGTTCCTACGAGTTACATTGATCCCGTAATAGGTGTCGATCCCTCTCACGGGGCCATTAGGAAGCTGTTTTGGGTTTTCGCACTTTGAAGCCAAGTTTTTAAGTCTATGTCTATAAATTTTCAAATTATCATCCTATTCTCAAATCAGAAGCCCCGTGACCTGGATGTTAGTTCCTACGAGTTACATTGGTTTCGTGCGAGGTGTCGGTGCCACTCACGGGGCCATTGGGGGCTGTTTCGAGTTTTTGCACTCTGATGCCAAGTTTTAAACCTAAGTCTAGATATTATGAAATTATCACCGTTTTGTCAAACTGGAAGTACCGTGAGCGCATGATCCATTCCTACGAGTTGCATTGGTTTCGTGCGAGGTGTTGGTGCTTCTACGGGGGCCACTTGGGGGCTGTTTCGAGTTTTCACACTCTCACGCCAAGTTTTAAGCCTAAGTCTAGATATTTTCAAATTATCGTTGTATTCTCAAACCGGTAGTATTGTGATGGCGCGGTCAGTTCCTTCGAGTTACATTGGTCTCGTGCGAGGTGTTGGTGCCTCTCACGAGGCCGCTTGGGGGCTCTTTCGAGTTTTCGCACTCTGACACCAAGTTTTAAGCTTAAGTATAGAAACTTTCAAATTATCACCATATTTTCAAACCGAGAGTACCGTGATCGCACGGTGAGTAACCTACGAGTTACATCAGTCCCGTACGAGGTGTTGGTGTCGGGGGCTGTTTCGGGTTTTCGCGCTCTGACGCCAAGTTTTAAGCCTAAGTCGAGAAATTTTCAAATTATCATCGTATTCTCAAATCGGGAATCCCGTGATGAGGCGTTCAGTTGCTACGAGTTACATTGATCCCGTGCAAGGTGTTAGTGACTCTCACGGGGCCACTTGGGGGATGCTTCGAGTTTTCGCACTTTGACGCCAGGTTTTAAGCTTAAGTCTAGATATTTTTAATTTATCATCGTATTCTCAAATCGAAAGTACCGTGATAGCACGGTTAGTTACTACGAGTTACATTGGTCCCGTGCGAGGTGTTGGCGCCTCTCCTGGGGCCATTCGGGGGATGTTTCAGGTTTTTGCCCTCCGAGGCCATGTTTTTAAGCCTAAGTTTATAAAGTTTTAAATTATTGTTATATTCTAAAATCAAAATCAATGTGACCAGGCGGTCAGTCTCTACGAGTTACATTAGTCCCTTGTGAGACGTTGGTGCCTCTCATGGGGCCGCTTGGGAGCTGTTTTGATTTTCGCACTCTGATGCCAAGTTTTGAGCGTAAGTCTAGATATTTTCAAATTATCTCCGTGTTCTCAAACCGGGAGTCTCGTGACCACACAACCAATTTCTACGTGTTCCATTGGTCCCGTAATAGGTGTCGGTTCCTCTCACGGGGTCGTTTGGGAGCTGTTACATGTTTTTGCACTCTAAAGCCAAGTTTTTAAGCCTAAGTCTAGAAATCTTCAAATTATGGTTGTATTCTCAAATTGAAAGCCCTGTGACCAGGCGGTTAGTTCCTACGATTTACATTAGTTCCATACGAGGTGTCAGTGCCACACACGGGGCCGATGGGGGTTGTTTCGAGTTTTTGCACTCTGATGCCAAGTTTTAAGCCTAAGTCTAGATATTATGAAATTATCATCGTATTCTAAAATTGGGAGTACCGTGATCGCACGGTCTGTTTCTGTGAGATACATTGGTCTCGTGCGAGGTGTTGGTGCCTCTTAGGGGGGCGCTTGGGGTTGTTTCGAGTTTTCTCACTCTGACGCTAAGTTTTAAGCCTAAGTCTAGAAATTTTCAACTTATTATCGTATTCTCAAATCGAGAGTATTTTGATCATGCGGCCAGTACCTACGAGTTACATCGGTCCCGTACGAGGTGTTGGTGCCTCTCAAGGGTCGTTCGGGAACTGTTTCGGGTTTTCTCACTCTGACGCCAAGTTTTTAAGCTTAAGTCCAGAGATTTTTAAATTATCATCATATTCTCAAAAAGGGAGCCCCGTGACCAGGCGATTAGTTCCTACGAGTTATATTGGTCCCGTGCGAGGTGTCAGTGCCTATCACCGGGCTGCTTAGGGGCTGTTTCGAGTTTTTGCACTCTGATGCAATGTTTCAACCCTCAGTCTAGAAAATTTCAAATTATAATTGTATTCTCAAGTCGGGAGCCCCGTGAACAGGCGGTCAATTCCTACGAGTTACATTGGTCCCGTGTGAGGTGTAAGTGCCTCTCACGGGGCCGCTTTGGGGCTGTTTCGAGTTTTCTCACTCTAACGCCATGTTTTAAGCCTAAGTCTAGATATTTTCAAATTATCGCCGTATTCTAAAATCGAGAGTACCATGATAGCACAGTTAGTTCCTACGAGTTGCATTGGTCCCGTGCAAGGTGTTGGTACCTCTCACGGGGACACTTGGTGGTTGTTTTGAGTTTTCACACTCTAACGCTATGTTTTAAGCCTAAGTCTATATATTTTCAAATTATCATCGTATTCTGAAAGATGGAGTACCGTGATTGTGTAGTCAGTTCCTATGAGTTACATTGGTCCGGTGCGAGGTGTTGGTGCCTCTCACGAGGTCATTCGGGGGCTACTTCGAGTTTTCGCCCTCTAACGCCATGTTTTTAAGCCTAAGTTTAGAAAGTTTCAAATTATCACCATATTCTCAAATAGGAATCCCCGTTACCAGGCAGTCAGTTTTTACGATTTACATTGGTCCTGTGTGAGGCGTTAGTGCCTCTCACGGGGCCGTTCGGAGGCTGTTTTGAGTTTTCGCACTCTGACGCCAAGTTTAAATCCTAAGTTTAGAAATTTTCAAATTATCCTCATATTCTCAAATCGCAAGCCCCGTAACCAGTCAGTTAGTTCCTACGAGTTACATTGGTCCCATGCAAGGTGTCGGTGCCTCTCACGGGGTCGCTGGGGGGCTGTTTCGAGTTTTCGCACCCTAACACCAAGTTTTAAGCCTAAGTCTAGATATTTTTTAAATTATCATCGTATTTTCAAACCGAGAGTAGTGTGATTGCTCGGTCAGTTCCTATGACGTACATTGGTCCCGTGCAAGGTGTTGGTGTCTCTCACGGGGCCACTTGGGGGCCATTTCGAGTTTTCGCACTCTGACGCCAAGTTTTAAGTCGAAGCCTACATATTTTCAAATATCGTTGTATTATCAAATCGGGAGTACCATTATCGGACGGTCAGTTCCTACGAGTTACATTGGTCCCGTGCGAGGTGTTGGTGCCTCTTTAGGGGACGTTCAGAGGTTATTTCGGGTTTTCTCACTCTGACGCCAGGTTTTTAAGCCTAAGTCTAGAGATTTTTAAATTATCACCGTATTCTAAAACTGGGAGTCCCGTGATCAGACGGTCAGTTCCTACGAGTTACATTGGTCCCGGTGAGGTGTTGGTGCCTCTCACGAGGCCGCTTGGGGCTGTTTTGAGTTTTCGCACTCTGACGCCCGGTTTTAAGCCTAAGTCTATATATTTTCAAATTATTATCATATTATCAAATCGAGAGAACCGTGATCGCGCAGTAAATTCCTAAGAGTTACATTGGTCCCGTAGGAGGTGTTAGTACCTTTCACGGGACCGCTTGGGGGTTGTTTCGAGTTTTCGCACTCTAACGCCAAGTTGTGAGCCTAAGTCTTGATATTTTAAAATTATCATTGTATTCTCAAACCAAAAGTACTGTGACCATGCGGTCGTTCCTACGAGTACATTAGTCCCGTGCGAGGTGTTGGTGCCTCTCACGGGGCCGTTTGGGGGTTATTTCGGGGTTTCCCCCTCTAGCGCCATGTTTTTAAGCCTAACTCTACAGATTTTTAAATTATCAATGTATTCTTAAATGGGGACTACCGTGACCACGTGGTCAGATCCTAGGAGTTACATTGGTCTCATACGAGGTGTCGACGCCTTTCACGGGGCCGTTCGAGGGTTGTTTCGTATTTTCGCACACTGACGCTAAAAGCTTTTAAGCCTAAGTCTAGAAATTTTGAAATTATCATCATATTCTCAAACCAGGAGCCCCGTGACTTGTCGGTCCATTCTTATGAGTTAGACTGGTCCCGTGTGAGGTGTCGGTGCCTCTCACGGGGATGCTTGGGGGTTGTTTCGAGTTTTTGCACTTTAACGCCAAGTTTTAAGCCTAAGTCTAGATATTTTCAAATTATCATCGTATTCTCAAATCGAGAGTCTCGTGACCACGCTATCAGTTCCTATGAGTTACATTGGTCCCGTACGAGGTGTCGATCCCTCTTACAGAGCCGTTCGGGGGCTATTTTTGGTTTTTGCACTCTGACGCCAGGTTTTAAGCCTAAGTCTAGAAAATTTCAAATTATCATTGTATTCTTAAACTGAAAACCCCGTGACCAGGCGGTTAGTTTCTATGAGTTACATTTGTACCGTGCGAGGTGTCGGTGCCTCTCACAGGATCGCTGAGGTGCTATTTTGAGTTTTCGTACTCTGACGCCAAGTTTTAAGTCTAAGTCTAGATGTTTGCTAAAAATACCTTATTTATAAGGGTCTGCGCCAACAATTTTTTGTGAATTTTTTAAAAATAGCTACAAAACTATTTTGACCTAATTTTTCTGCATATGGGTTGATTGGAAGGTTAATTTTTTAGGGAAAAATATAAAATTTGAAAAAAAAGTTTTCTATAACCTAGAATTAGGTATGATGTACGGTGTAATGTATAGTGCATGATGTAGGTGAGCCTTCCTCTCTCTCTCTCTCTCTCTCTCTATATATATATATATATATATATATATATATATATATATATATATATATAATGCTTGAGATCGGACTAGTCCGCATTTTAAGATCGCGGACCAGACATGTGTCACCTGGCGGTGCGCCTAGAAATTATTGCCTAAATTATAGGCACACTTTCTCTCTTTTCTGGGCTCACTGCCACGTGACACATGTCCGATCCGCACTCTTAAAATGCGGACTAGTTCGCACAAGAGCATGACTATAAATATATATATATATATATATATATATATATATATATATATATATATATATATATATATATATATATATATATATATATATATATATATATATGTATTCCGGCAACCATCTTTCTCTACACATATTCCGGTACATCTCTCTCTCTCTCTCTCTCTCTCTCTCTCTCTCTCTCTCTCTAATATGTCTAGAGAGAGATGGTCACCGGAATATGTGAGGAAGAGGAAAGAGGGTCGTTGTTGCTGTAACCAAAAGAGAAAAAATGATCGTTATATTCACATATTTAACAAATTTAGTACAAAAAGAAACTGTGAACAAACATATGTAAGACCCCCCACCCACCCCACCCCTACCCCCTAATAGTTTTGGACTACCCCTCCCCCAACCGGTATAGGTGTGCGCCTTTTGCATTGGTTTTTCTTGGATCATTTAACCCCTTGGACAAATGGGCTCTGTTTGGTCAGGCCATGGGTAGATTTTAGTTGCTATAATCTCTCCCCACACTCAGGCTTAGTCTCCCAAGAAGACACTCGGACCTGCTATATACAACAGCTATATAGCTGCTACTATATATAGCACCAATATATAGTTGCTTCTATATATAGTTGCTACTATATATAGCTGCTGCTGCCGATATAGATACAAAATCCAAGTGACTTCAAAGTTACAAACACCACACCAAAATGGGAGATTTGTGAGTGTTGTTAGCACTCACAAATGACCTTTATAACTGCTATTTACCGTCATAATTTAGGGGGTGACAAAAGAAAATTTATAACTCCTAACAGCAGTCACAATTTTTTATAACCCCTATGGAGTTATGACTGGTGACCCCAATTTGTAACTGCTATTTGTAACTGCTGTCAGCAGTCACAAATATAACATTCGTAAATGTTGTGAGCAGTTACGAATGTTATATTTGTGACTGCTGACAACAGTTACGAATCATATATTTGTGACTGCTGTTAGCAGTTACAAAATTGATAGTAGTGACAAATTTGTGACTCCTATTAGCAGTTACAAAATTGAATTTGTTAAATGTTGTAAAAGCTATTACAAATATCTTTATATTTTCACAAAATGATGAAATAATAAAAGTAAAATAAATATCATGATAACAAGTCTAAAATTTTTGACAACATTTCATTTATATTTCTCATATTCCAAATATCCAGTACACATAAAACTTGTTTAAACTTAATTTAAACAACCCCTAAGCGGGCGCCAAGTACAAAATGAACATAGAATAAAAAAGAAACTAAAAAAAATAACGACACAACACTTCGATGACATGGAATGTGATGAACATGTAACAAATCATTCTAAATCTATACCAGGAGTCACCACGCAGTGGATACGATTCGCGAAGTCTAGGTATATCAGTCGTGGGGGGTATTGATGCGGTGACATCCTCCCTCGTGTACTCGGTGCATGTTGAGCAAGTTCAATGGACTCAAATTTTTTGAATACGGCGCCTCGGTGTCCATTAACTTGTGCTTGTGTTGCTTGCCACGAAGTGTAAACACCTGGATTTAGGCCTTTGAATACTACGTATGCCGAGTATGTCATGTGTATGCCTGCAAATGATAAAATGTGATATACATATATATATATATATATATATATATATATATATATATATATATATATATATATATATATATATATATATATATATATATATATACATTCATATTTTGTGATAAAGAAACTACCATAGCTTATATATATATACACTAGCGTATGCCCGTGCCTGAAGGCACGACGAAAATTGCAAAAAAAAATCGTTACCCGACAACAAAGTGAAATAAAAAAAATCATACTCGGTTGACTCACAGTACATATTACTATATTCATACTCGGTTGGCACTATAATCAATAAACAACCCAAATCCATGGCAATAATATTCGTTTACATTAAAATTACAAAAAAAGGTACATCTAAATAAATGCACAATATTTATGTTCTAATTTTAAAAAATTTGGGCAGAGTTCCCTTTATTTATAGGCCTATCCACCCTGTTTAAAAAAATAAAAATACTCAACAACAGCAATACTACAATACTCGAGGTCCATATTGGACCTCATTTCAACCACTTCCCCAAATAACTACAAATTAATCTATATAAGGGGTGGTGGTGGATATGATAGGAATGATACAAACAAACAACTTCCCCAAAGTTGGGTAAAGATATATGAATTTCATTACCATCATCTTACCTTTTCTTGTTGTTAAATGATAGCTTCACTTATATCTTACCTACTCCTTCACCTTAAATAAGACATGTGAATTGATAATTAAAAATGATAGCACAACTTGAACCAAAAACCATCCATTTTACTTGAATACAAAAATCATTGTAAAACAGAAGCATTCTATACATATGTGACAATTTATAGGTACATAAAAACCATTCTTGAATATTTTCAATCAAGTCCCCCAGACTATTAATACAACAATCAAATAAACCTTATGAAATAGTAATTCACATACCTGTCATATTATTAATAGAGATGTTGTCTTTGAGAGTTTAACAGCATAGAAATAAACAGTTACTGGTACCAAACGACTACAAAGTTGTGAACATGATGGTTTGCTGACTAGTAGACCTCGGCAGGGTAGTACATATTTAAGAAATAATACAGGTTTCGTACATAACGCATCCAGAAATGCACAAGGAAAATGAATTTAAAATAATGTTATTCTTAAAATTGTATGGATATACATGTGAATTCGACATGCCCTATGCCTCCCAACATTCGATGAAAGTACCAAATTCAATTGTCACGCATTATCGAGAGTAATTACACGCGCTTGAAAGAAATTATAGGTTAGAGGGACAGCTGAAACCACCCTCCAGAAGGCGAAGGCTTCCAAGCATTCAAGTCTAACCTCAGTGTGATGTCTTAGACCGAGCGAATGATTATATACTCGACATCTAAGACTATACAGTGCACTTCTAAATCCTAATTTGAACAAAAAAACTCCGCGAGACCCAAAAAATGAACCCAATAAACATGAATTTCTATAATAGGAAAATATATTATAGGAGAACAACCCATTTATGAAAATATATTATATGTGAATATATTAGTGAATATCTGATTATTACAAAACAGAGAATCACAAAACACGTGCATACCTGATTATTACAAAACAGGTGCATACCTGATTATCACAAAATAGAGATTGTAAAAATACTATGCTGCATAAAAACACTGTAAAAACATTGATATCTAAAGGTTGAATTGAAGGCAATGGGATGAGCAAAGAATGACTTTTATCTGATGTCGGCCGCAGTATATGCAAATCGGAGATTGTATGCCGCTCAGAAGTTTTCCTTAGCAATGCTTGCAACATAGGTACATAGGTGATGGGTCGAGGGAGGCGATTGATATGGCTAGTGATGGCAGGGATGGGAGTGTGGGGTCGAGTAGGTCGTAGGATGAGAGATCAATGTTGTTTCCAACACAAAAAGTAGCACCTGAATATAAAAAAACCACATGTTTTGAAATTTAAAAGATTTAGGATCACTACCTATTGATTGTTTTGATGCAACCCTGGTTAACCTTCTAAACATAAGGTCTAGAGGCCTGCTTCTAGCCAAAGCCTTATTCTCTGAGACTGCAATTTGAGTACATGAGGCATCAGTTTCCACCAGCTGATCCTCATTGACTGTTTGAAAGGCTGTAATTTTTTTTGACACATTTTTAGAGAAAAGTAAAAGCTCCTCTATCAGAGGATGACCTTCTTCTCCTTCATCTTCATGGTCAGAAACAGCAAGAGGTAGGTGGATATCGTGATTCTTGATGCTAGGGAGATCAGTTCCCCTTGGTGAAAGCATAAGGCTGTTTACAGTAACCATCTCACTGTCTTCTATCTCTTCATCTTGGATTTTGTGGATGAATTCTTGAATATGGGCATAAAGTTTCGTAGGATTGACTGAGTTCTTGAGTGGATCGTGGTTTGGTTGGATAGTGTTTGTTAGGAATTTGGGATCTGTTTGGTTTGTACAGTAGGGAATAACTGTAAGAGGAGGATCTGTTTGTTGAGATTGGGTCAGGCTAGTCTCTGGGATGACTGTAGGAAAGGTATTTTCAGTGTTTGAAGGTTCTTTTGGATGATTAGAAGGTAGGATAATATTAAGTGTATGTGGGGGATTTGAGGATTCACCTTGGGTAGTAGTGTGGGCTAGGGGAGGGGGATTGGGAATTTTTTTGACAGCAAAATGTTGTTTAGGTGCGTAGGGTATTTTTTCTTGGTTTTTATGCAAGGGTTTAAGGATGTGTGTTGTGGGCTGCTTGGGTTTAGTTGCAGTTACATCTTGACCAACTGCTGAATGGGATATAAAATATTTATATTTATCATGCCCCAGTTTGAAACATACTGTGCAATAGCTAGGAATATCCTCATATATAATCTTTTTCCAAAAACCATCAACTCCGCAACCAATCCACACTCGATCAGGTTTCAAACCGAGGAGATTAAACTCCACACAAACTCTAGCTACGCTAGGCCTATTAATGGATGTTGTTGAACTGTCAAGCTTGAGAGGTTTACCAACAACTTGGTCAATCGAAAATAATGAAGGTTTAGAGAAAAAATGAATGGGAAGTGATGGGAAAGAGATCTAAATAGGAACAATGGCACTCTCACATTCAGGGCGAAATTCAGGTGTCCACTTAATAGCAGGTTCTCCTTTGAAAGATGATATATGGATTAAAGGGATGTTATCAGGTTCAAGATTAGCTTTCAACACGTTTGCAAACGATTTATTCCATGAAGCTGAAGGATCAAGGGGTTTAGGTTCAGCATGATTGGGGTTTGACGTGGGCGCAGCCATGCAACCCTAGCTAGACTTTCAACTATAGAAGTGGTTAAGTTATGTTGAACTTCTCATATACATATATATGCAGCTGCATATATATGCATATATATATGCACCAGTATATATATTCAGCTGTCCTAATCTACGGACATTACACTAAGGCAGTTTAGTTGCAAAAAAGCATGGACCTCAAAAAATAATACAGAACAAAACAGAACTAAGGAGACATACATTACCAACATAGAACGTTTAATAGACTGCATAATTAAAGAAATCCATTGAATTAACTTGTTACTGAAATCAAAAGACTGAATCTTATTCATTAAAAATCCCTAAACAATGCTTTAAAAGGTTTGAACAAGTGTAAAATGTAAAAATGATGAGGCAATTTTCTGACTGCATGAAACCAGTGTTCACGACGCATTACCATAGAAGCCAAAATACACGATCAATACCGTCTAATTTCATGAGTTGCACAACTGTTAGCCCAAGAAAGAGTTGTAGCAGCCCACTTATTTGTATTTCCTGTACATAAAAAATTTATAACCCAAGATTGAAGCCTATCTAATGGCCCAATATACCATTTGTATATATAGAAGTTGTATAGAAGAATATGAAGAATCACTGACTTTATCAATTCACCCCTACCAGCTACGGAGAGAAAATGATATTAATATTCAATCCAACATCAAACACTACTAATATTCAAAACAGATAGACACTGGATACATTCAAAACAGATTACTAATTGATTCAAAACAGATTACTAATATTCAAAATAGAGTTCAAACACTACTAATTGTTCACTTTGACAATTTGTTCAAATTTCTCAAGACAAATTACTCTGGATCATTTAAGGATAAGACAAAGCAACGGCCAAACCACCCAAGATTTCTCGACATCCTTAATAGTGTCCGCCCCATGACTTCGACGATACAACGGATGATTCTCTTCTCCTGGCTCAACACTACTAACGTAAACCTTACGTTCAAATATCATCAATTGATGGCCATACACCACCGTTCCAGTAGCAGCTGAAGCAACAAATTATCCACTTGCAATCTTTATCTGATTTGAAAAATCTAATAAATCGACATATGGATCATGTGGAGGATCAGTTAAATCTCCAAAGTTTGGCTCAGTTGAATCTCCAAAGTTTGGCTCAGTTGACGGGGGGTTGGAATGTAATCATGGGGACTTGAATGCGGAACTGGAGTGTAATCAAGGGGGCTTGAATGCGTAACTGGAGTGTAATTACGAGGACATGGATGTGGGATAGGAGTATAATTGGGAGGACTTGGATTTGGTATTTTCAATCCATTCGATTCAAAATCACTTAAAAGCATGGTAACGGACGATTTGAGAAATGCCATATCCTCATCATGTTTTTCTTCTCGTGTCTTTGCTCTAGTCAACTGTGATACTATAGGAGCAATTGCCTTAAGTTAACTTTTGGACACGGGTCCAACACCACGAGTCGGCCCCCTAGTATCTTTTCCTCTAAAGGCAGTCAATGCATCTGTATCAATACTGTTTTGGCTTGAAGAACCTTGACTACTTCTCATCTCACTCAATTTTTGCTGCAAAATTATTTATGAATCGATTAAAACCATTGAATGACGAAACTTGAAGGAATTTAATTATTACAACTGAGATTACGAAACTCACCATATCATCATCTACCTTTGGGTGAAACTCCCCAGTTTTCCGCCTACGACTTTCGAGATACACTTCCGAACGATCAACATGTCGTTTATTGTTAAGCACCTATAAATTAATTTTCCATTAACTATTTGAGCAAGACATATAATATATATACACATTAAAATAAGAAAGGGTTTATACCATCTCCTCGGTTTTCTCAGCATACGACACCGACATCCGACCAAGATAATGGACGTCAGTCTTTTTAGCCCTGTTCACCCGGCCTTGGTGCCGTTGTTTCAATTTTACCTCAGTTGCTTCGCGCGAGACGAATTCATTCCACTCACGAACAGGGATATGCTCTTTATCCGGTACTTGATCCTTCAGGGCCTTTATCCCATCACTGTACATTCCCTTAAAATAAGTCGAGCGGAGGTTACTTCTAAAAGTCTTCAATTGAATACCAATGGCTTTCATGGACCCCTCCTTCTGGTCGGCCGAAAGATTGAACTCTTTCATGAGTGTATCCCACAAGTCGTCCTTTTTTACTTGCTCAATCGTATCCCAACTCTCATATTTTAAGCCAATACAAGATTTTAACAAAGGCAAGGCTCGAGCTTTAAAGGGATTCTTGCCACCTATTGGCAAACCAAATAGGTTAAGGGAAACGTGAGCACGAGAATCAATGGCAGAATGTTTATCATGACTTGAACTTTCTGGCCTGAATGATGGAATTGTATTCTCAGACGCCATTTTCTGCATTTTTATATTTATGCATTAGTTCATATGTTAATACAAGAGTAAGGAAATAATATAAAAAAATATAATATAAGTTATACCTTTTCAACATATTCTAAAAGTTTTGATAATTCAACCATGTCATAAGTTTCATACTTCATCATTTCACGTAAAGTTTTTATTGGCCATGTCTGCGGAAGTGTGTTGATAATTGCATTTCTGACACTAAACATATTAGGACGTATGCCTTCTCTCCTAAGCTGATAATAGATGTTAACTTTGTTATGCATATGTTTTCTCACAGTAGAGTCTGAACGCATCCTTATCCTCTTCAGTTCTATCCACAAAGGATGAATTTTTCTTTCTTCGAGTTCTAAAAACTCTACTAACTGCATCGCATTACATGGATTGTGTTTTATGAAAACCCTTTCAACTGCTTCATCCCAACTTTGAGGTAGTGTGCGTAGAATTTATTGAGATAAATATGCTTCAGGTATGTTCCACCCATGATCTCGTAAGTAATTTCATTGTTTAATTTTTCGATAGCCATGCCGATAAATTGACGTGTTCTCTATAAAAGACCTATTTTGAAAATCGTTGCATGTATATACAATATATGACATCCTGGAAAAAGTAATAATAAACTTGTGAACAAAAGTCACTATGAATACATGCTACGAAATAATTGAAACATGCTATTATACATAATTTTCAAGTCAACATTTAAAACAACATAACATGCCACAATTAAACATCTACTCCTCTAATGCGTTCAATAATTTCTTTAATTCTGGGTTGTCATCAAGAATAGACTGAATCTCGATTGGTGACTCTATATCGTCTACCGATGTAGTCAAGCGCTGAGGATAATGTAAAACAAGAGACCATGGATCATTGTTGGGGCTCTTTGCATAAAACACTTGCTTTAAGTTTTGGAATGCACAAACGAATGGTTCATCATTAACATTGTCTTTACTCTTCAACTTGGCCAAATCAACCTTCACCATGTGGGTGTCGGGATTGACCATACATGCATTCTTGTCCTCCACTCTCACCCAATCACAGTAAAATACAGGTATGCTGAAAGATATATAATCTAATAGGAGCTTCTATCAAGTTTTTATCTTTCGTGCTTGCCTGAAATGAGTTAATGCTTTATATGAAATGCCGCTGTTTTGTTTTCCAATGAGTTTTAACTCGTGTGTGCTTGAAGAGAACACAAAACCATTGACACGATATTGTCCAAACTCCGTGGCTACAAAACTAGGCCCATTTGCTAGACGTGCAAGCCTCGTCGATACTTCACCAACTTTCAATAAATGAAACCAAGAAAGTATTTGCATTGTGAATATGTTGCAAAGGCAGTAAATAAAAGTGAGGTATTACTGTAGTCACCTTGGAAGCTACCCAATGCCTAAAGTCATTGTCTGCGCTCGCGCCTCCCTTCCTCCTCTTGGTATGCCCGCACTAATTATATTGCCTAGGTTAAAACACTAAAAATATTAATTTCTAATGAATATAACATCGAACATATTAAATTATTTTACAAAACACTTTAAATAAACTCACATTTTCCATTTATCTATGTCTTCATGCGTCTCGAATACATATCGAGCCACCTGGTTATATTGTGTACTTGTTAGCTTCACTACCTTACCTTTCCCCAGGGCCTCCTCATCAGCAAACTCTTCTAATTCATCAATAAAGCTTTCACGACCTCCAATGTTTGGGTTAGGCATATATTCCTTTGCATACAAGGAAGCCTCTTCCATAATGTACTCCTCAACAATGGACCCCTCAACGTACCGTGTATTCTTAACGTAATCTTTAAAAGTTTTCATTAATTGTTTGAATGGATACATCCATCGGTACCTTACTGGTCCACATAAAAGTGCTTCATCGCACAAATGCACTAAAATGTGGATGCTTATGTCAAAGAATGAGGGATTAAAGTGCTTCTCCAAAACACATATAGCCTTGACCAAAGTTTCTTTCGCTACCATTATGTGCGTCCTGTTGACAACTTTCTTACACAATAGGGAGAAACATAAGCTAATTTGTAGAATGGCCCTTCGAAGATCCTTGTGTTTCGAAAAATAGTGTCCGAACAACAGAGGGATAAGTTGCATTATCACATGCCAATCGTGGGACTTGTACTTTTTCAAATCTTTTGTTGCGTCGTAGACAATCCTGCGTTAGTTGGATGAGAAATTAGAAGGGACCTTCAAGCCCTTTAATGTTTCTAAGAACATATTTCTTCCTTCAATGCTCAAAGTATAAGATGCAACTGGCATATGCTTTTTTCCCGTGTTTGTATCTTCTTTCAACCATAATGATCTTTTAATCTTCAAATCACGAAGATCTTCATGGGCTTTTTCTCCATCCTTGGAATGAGAACCACCAATGTATGTGCTCAGTGTGCACTATGTCTATCACATGTCGCATAGGATGTTCCTTCCAGTATGGCAAATCAAACATTATTGATCTCCTCGACCACGCCATTTTCACATCAACATCCTTTCTTTTACGCTTTTGGGCCAAAATTATGGGGTGTTTCCCCCTCAACTTTTGATCAGCCTTTAATGACATTTCTTCAATTTCCAAACTAGAAAGTCTTGGTGGAGGTGGTCGCGTCTCGGTGCCTTACGGGAGAAAATTTCTTCGTATTGACCTGAATTTGTGACTTTGGGGAAGAAATCTTCGATGGCTATGATAAAAAAGTTTACCACTTTTCTTAAGCCAGCTGGCTTCAGTCTCCTCTCCACATATAGGAAAATCTAGGTAACCATGTACATTGCACCCAGATAAGGTCCCATAAGCAGGAAAATCATGAATTTCCCATATCAACATAGCTTTCAAAATGAATTCCTCCTTTTTGAATGAGTCGAATGCTCTCACACCTTCAACCCATAACTCATTCAATTCATCTATTAGTGGCGCTAAGAAAACATCAATGTCACTACCCGGTGCTTTTGGACCTGGTATCAACAACGACAAAATTGAAAACTCCTTTCTCATGCACAACGACGGGGGCAAATTTAAAGGCACCGTAAACACAGGCCATATACTCTTATCTGTGCTCAATTTGCTAAACGGGTTAAATCCATCGGTTGATATTCCGAGGCGAACGTTGCGTATTTCTGTAGCAAAGTTTGGGTATCGATGATTTGCAGATTTCCACACAGATGAATCAATCGGATGTCGCATGAGATTCTAACCCACCTCCGCTCGACCATGCCAAGTCATTGCCTTTGCTATCCAAGGTATAGTGTAAAGTCTTTTCAATCGAGGAACTAAAGGGAAATACTTTAACACCTTCTTAGGTATTTGTGTATCTACTTTCAACAAACATTTATTATGTACTATCATCTTTTGTTCATATCTAGGTTCCTTACATACAGGACAAGCCCGTTTGTCCTTATGCTCCTTATAGTATAAAATGCAGTCATACTTGCAGCAATGAATTGATTTGTATTTCATACCCAAACCTTTCAAATTATCCTTCATGATCGGATAATTGACTGGCAGTGTATTTTCTTTGGGGAGCAAATCTTTTGCCCAAAGGAGTATTGCCGTCACACTTTTTCCCGACAAGCCAAATTTTCTCTTTAAGCTGTGCAACCCAACCATGGCATATAACTTTGTGTGGTCGGGGTTGGAGTTATGGTATAATGGTGTTGCGGCTGCTGCTTTTAACCGTATATAATCCTTAACTTGGTCCGTATCGTTGCCAACATGATCCTCACATCCTAAAGCATTCCCTCTACTATCTTGCTTTTCTTGTGCTGCGTGCACTTCATACGTATCATTTATGAGATCGTTTAACCTAGCATGTACTAACGGGTCACCATTTGTGTGAACGGTTTCATTGACAAGTATTTCTTCTGGAATATACTTAAATTCCCTCTCCCCATGGAAATGCCAAAACGTGTAGTCAGCTTGCATACCCCAATGAAACAAATGTACTTTTACATCTACCCCTTTCAAGCGTTTCCCATTTTTACAACGATTGCACGGGCATGGGATAATATCAGTTTTGAGATTATTCGTTGCATAATTCACAAAGTCCTTAACCCCATTAACGTATACTTGCCCCACTCTACAACTTTCACCCATCCACTCTTTATATTGTGGAAATCCCATTAATTCTACAATACAAACAAATAGAATCTCAGTAAATTATAAAACTAAATGAAGTTTGAGCTAATATTTAGAACATAATCTCTGACTTATCATTGCATTAATACTATCATTGCATTAAAACTCACAGGAAAACCCAACCAAGCACAAAACGTCAAAACTTCAACGAGCACAAAATAATGGTTATTTAATTAATTTTTAGATAAAATAAATATGAATAGTATAAAATGATTATTGAAAAAAATCTAACATATTCCCAAAAAAGATAATATTCAAAAAACGAAAGAGGTTAAACGATATACTCACAACAAAACAATCAGATTTGATTATATTTTGTCTAGAGAACGTTGACCAAAAAGCTCGGGCAAAACTCGTAATATTAAAAATCCATTTGATTATATTTTGTCAAAAAAATATAATGTCTAGAGTTTTTGAATAATATTTTGTCAAAAAAATAACCTCAATACAATTTCTAGGGCTTATTAACATAAAATACAATTTGTATATAGATACACTCATAAACACACATATAAACAGAAATCTATACATACACATACATACACACACATGTAAACATAAATTTATACATACACACACACATATAAAAAGAAATCTCTACATACACACAAATATACACACATACCCACACATAATAAGAATCGAAATGCGCACACACACAATGAGAATTGAAATTAGGGCTTTAGACAGCAAAAATACCCAAAAATATACCTTCACAATTAAGAAAAAGTCTTTAATTCTGGAAATGCGCACACACCCAACAACAAATAAATTATGATGCCCCTGATGTTAAAAACTAGCAACCCAAACGATTCTAAGATTCAGTTTATGCTTCAGTTTCAAAAGCATAAATGAAGAACAACTCTCACCAAGACCTGAAACCCAAACGATTCCAAGATTCAATTTTTAATCAACAACTGAAACTTTAAGCATTTTAGGGTTTGCTTTCAAGATTCGTAGAGAGAGAGAAATGCGCACACACCTTATGCGTACAGAGAGAGAGAAATGCGCACACACCCTATGAAAGAGAGAGAAGAGGGAGGGAGCTCTTCACGTAAAAATAGAGGGAAATTAAATTAGGTGAAAAATTTTGTGACCGCTAATAGCAGTCACAAATTGAGTATAAGATCAAAATTTGTGACTGCTGGGAGCGGTTATAAATTTATGACTGCCAATAGCAGTTATAAATTAAGTCTTAGACCAAAATTTGTGACCGCTAATAGCAGTTACAAATTTTTGACCGCTAATAGCGGTCGTAAATTAAGTCTAAGACTAAAATTTGTGACTCCTCATAGCAGTTATAATTTCGTGACTGCTCATAAGAGTCATAACTTGTGTCTACTAATAAACTTGTGAGTTCTTGTGACAGTTATAAATTTGTGACTGCTTATAGGAGTCACAAATTAATTATATGGTAACATTTGTGACTCCCATTAGCGGTAACAAACTAATTGACTCAATTTTTTTTAACCAATTAATTTTATCACCCTTAATGGAAGTCACAAATAATTTTGTGACTGCTCCCAGGAGTGACTAGTTTGTCACCCCTATTGGCAGTCACAAAATTAAAATTTTGGTGTAGTGAAAATATGTTAACCCTCACCGAAAAATATAAAACTCTTACCTTTAGGAGTGAGTTTCCATGTAATATGCAGAAACACCTGCTTGGCTTCTTCACCCATCACTACTAACATCAGT
Organism: Sambucus nigra; assembly: GCA_949130495.1. Lineage (NCBI taxonomy): Eukaryota > Viridiplantae > Streptophyta > Magnoliopsida > Dipsacales > Adoxaceae > Sambucus > Sambucus nigra. The sequence continues at coordinate 580,979,231 of OX422210.1, read as the reverse complement.
GGAAATTTTTATTTTTTCCACTTCTCTTGCAGATAACATACAAATCAGTAAGCCAAGTGTAATAGTAAAATAAATAAATGAAAACGTATCTATTATAAACAAAACAACCGATCGAGGTCACCTACCATATCTAGTCTAGATATTTTCAAATTATTGTTGTATTCTCAAACCAAAAATACCGTGATCGTGCGGTCAGTTCCTACGAGTTACATTAGTCCCGTGCGAAGTGTCGGTACCTCTCACGGGGCCATTAGGAGGCTGTTTCGGAATTTCCCCCTCTAACACCACATTTTTAAGCCTAAATCAAGTTATTTTCAAATTATCACCGTATTCTAAAATCGGGAGTCCCGTGACCACGCGGTCAGTTCCTACGAGTTACATTGTCCCGTACGAGGTGTGGGTGCCTCTCACGGGACCGTTTGGAGACTATTTTGGGTTTTCGCACTCTAATGTCAAGTTTTAAGCCTAAGTGTGCATATTTTCAAATTATTGTCGTATTCTCAAATCGGGAATCCCGTGACCACGCGGTCAGTTTCTACGAGTTACATTGATCCCGTGCGAGGTGTTGGTGCCTCTTTCTGGGCCGTTTGGGAGATATTTCGAGGCTCACCCCTCTAGCGCCATTTTCAAGCCTAAGTCTATTATTTTAAAATTATCATCGTATTATCAAAACTGAGAGTTATGTGACCACGTGGTCAGTTCCTACAAATTACATTGGTCCCGTGAGAGGTGTCGTTGCCTCTTCAGGGGCCGTTTGGGAGCTGTTTCAGGGTTCTCCCCTCTAGCGCCATGCTTTTAAGCCTAAGTCTAAATATTTTCAAATTATCGTCGTATTCTCAAACTGGGATTCTCGTGACCATGCGATCAGTTCCTACGAGTTACATTGGTCCCGTACGAGGTGTTAATGCCTCTCACGGGGCCGTTTGGAGGCTATTTCTAGTTTTTGCACTATGACGCCATGTTTTTAAGCCTAAGTCTACATATTTTCAAATTATCGTTGTATTATCAAACTAGGATCCCCGTGACCACGTAGTCAGTTCTTACGAGTTACATTGGTCCCGTGCGAGGTGTTGGTGCCTCTCATGGGGCCGTTTGGGGGTTATTTAAGGTTTTCCCCCTTACCTTTAGGAGTGAGTTTCCATGTAATATGCAGAAGCACCTGCTTAGCTTCTTCACCCATCACTACTAACATCAGTGAAAATTTTTATGTTTTCCACTTCTCATGCCAGTAACATACAAATTAGTAAACCAAGTGTAATAGTAAAATAAATAAATGAAAACATATCTATTCCAAACAAAAGAACCGATCGAGGTCACCTACCATTTGCACAAATAGCATTACATTACACTTAAAAGTAGATGATATTGTACAAAAAAGATAGCCTAAAACTACATTCATAAGAAATAAGATTAACAAGGATAAAAATTCGTAAAAGTAACTAAACATTCATACATTAAAGTAAAGTTCTCATACAATGTCAATATCATAATTGGATACAAATAAGATTGACGGGGATAAAATAATATTTTGATACTCAATCTTCCTCTAAATCAACTAAAAGATCCTTCAAATTAGGTTTGTCATCAAGAGCTGGATGGAACTCTTTTGGAGCCTTTAATGCCTCTACTTCAGTAGTCATACCCTTTGGTGCATGCAAAATAATAAACCAATTGCCATCGTTTATGCACTTCGAGTAGAATACCTTCTTTACGTTCCGAAAGGCACAAATAAAAGGCTCCTCGATTATGCGATCTTTAGTCTCCAGCTTCGATAAATCTACCATAATAAGTTTGGAGTCGAGATCAACTTTGCAAGCATTCGTTGTATCCTCCACCTTACCCAATCAAGTAATCAAGTTCTAGGATTTATTGAATTATCGCATAATAGGTTAACACTGTATTCTTTGGAATTGTATCACTTTTGCTAGCGATACAGGTGGTCAAGGCGGAAATTGATATTCCACTATTTTGCATCAAAATCTTTTCCTTATATGGATATGAAATGAAATCAAAACCGTTGGTGCGGAATTTCTTAAAATCTTTCGCACGAAAACTAGGACCTTTTGCTAGGCGTGCAAGTCTGGAAGAGACATCACCTCTTTTGGAAGCTGTATTTATTAATAAATTTGTATTAGGGCATGTTTTTACCACACATGAATAAATAACCGCACACATAAGATGCAAAAATTACCTCTTTTGACACCCAAACCCTAAAATCAATTGTCGTGCAATTTCTCCTTTGATTTTGGACTATTTCATTCTCATACTTCTTACCCAAAAATTGTAGATTTTAGATCATAAACTATTAAATTATATAATCAAAGAAGAAGAATTCAGTAGATACTCACTATCTCCAGTCTTCGGCTTCATCTTGCGATTCGAAGACATAACGAGGTGCTTGATCGTATTGTAGGTTTGTGAGTTTTACCTTTTTATGGTTCCCAAACGACAATTCATCCTCAAACTCGTCAGGTTCCTCTATCACTCATTCTCCACGAGGATTAAACCTCCTCACCCCTTGCTCTGGCATATGTTCCCTAGCTTATAACGATGATTCCACCGTTACGTATTCTTCAGCAATCAACCCTCAAATATATCGTGTATTCTTTACATAATCTTTTAAGGTTTTCATCAAGCGCTTAAAATGATACGTCCAACGATACCTAATGGCACCACATAATAAAGCTTACAAGAGGTGGATGATGATATCAAAGGATAATGGAGGAAAATATTTCTCTAATACACAAACTGCCTTGACTAAAGTCGATTTCACAGCTTTAATGTGCCTTCTATTTACCACTTTTGCACAAAGTATGGTAAAACACACAATGATTTGCATAATTTCCATACGTAGATCTTTGTGTTCAGAAAAGCAATGCCGAAATAACAGAGGGATTAATTGGAAGATTATGTGCCAGTCGTGAGACTTGCACTGTTTCAAGTCATTTTCTCGGTAGCTTACTACCCTATGTAAATTACGAGAATAACCGGTTGGAGTCTTCAAGTTGAACAACATATCTAAGAGGATCTTCTTCTCACTAGTAGTCAAAGTGAAACCAGTCGGGGGGATAGAAATTCTTCCTGTCGTAGGATCATTTTTTAACTACAGTTTCTTCTTTATTTTAATATCCTGTAAATCTCGGTGGGCTCGCTCTCCCTCTTTGGAATAAGATCCACCCAGACATGTTCCTATCAAATGTTCTGAAACATTCTTCTCTGTATGCATCACATCAATTATATGCTTTACACGATGATCTTTCCAATACGATAAATAAAAATATATTCATCGCCTGGACCATGACATCGCTTTACTAGGGTCGTTTGGATTCCACCTAGCTTTACGCTTCAAGTTTACAAACTGGAGGTGTTTGCTTATGTACCTATTTCCAGTAGTCGCAGTCGCATCCTTCTCCTCAATTTGCTGACCAGAAAGCCGAACAGGTGCCGCTCTGCGCTCGTGACCGACAGGCAAAAAGTTAGACTTGTCGTTCCTAAAAGGGTGACTGGTCGGCCGAAGTCTATTATGACACATGTAACTCATCTTGCCACTATGCTTTAATCAACAAGCTTATGTTTCCTCCTCACATATGGGTCATCCATAATAACCATGAACATTACAACCGGACACGGTCCCATAAGCAGGAAGGTCGTGGATCGCCCATATTACCATTACTTTAAGTATGAGCTCTTCACCCTAATGAGAATCGAACGTCGTCGTGACTTTATCCCATAACTCTTTAAGTTCTTTAATTAATGGTGCTAATAATATATCAATGTCATCACTGGGAGCCTGCGGCCCGGGTATCAACAAAGATAATAATGTGAACTCCTTTATCATGCATAATGTCGGAGGGATACTTAAGGGCCCCATAAGAACTGATCAATAACTCTGACTAGTACTTAAATTACCGAAAGGGTTAAGCCCATCGATTGAGATTGCAAGACGAACTTTGCGCGGTTCCTTTGCAAATTCATGGTGTTGTGCATTTAAAATTTTCCAGATGAGTGAATCAACCGGATGACGCATCAAATTCCCACCCACCTCGCATCGAGCATGCCATGTCATGGCCTTTGCTATCCACGGTACAGTGGAAAACCGTTTTAACCGTGGCCCAAATGGAAAATACTTCAAAATATTTTGTGGGACTTGCGACCACTTGCGATTTTTTGCATGTTTGTCCTTTACATTCTCAAAAACCACATATCTAGGCTCACTGCATACATGATATTCATCCTTCTCTTCCTGCTCATTCCGGTACAATATGCAATCATACTTACGAGCATGAATAGATTTGTATTTCAAACCTAAACCCTTCAAACTCTTCTTCATGGTAAGATAATTATCTGGTAACGTGTTCTCTTTCGGGATAATTTTTTTTACCCACTTAAGAATTCATGTTACACTGTTCCCAGACAAACCAAATTGAATCTTCAAATTATGCAAACCAATCATTGCATATAATACTGAGTGATCTTCATCGCAATCTTTATACAACGGTCTAGCTGCATCGACTTTCAACCGTATGTATTCCCAATCTCCTAGTAGTACAACATCAATTTGTTCATTTACTTGGTCATAATGCGCATTATTTGTATCCATAGGTTGGTTGTTTTGATGGTTGTGGAGTCCGTAAACATCATCAATTTAGTCGGTCAATGGACGATGTGAGTGAATCATGTACCACTTCTACTTGTTGGGCTTTCGTTACGCGGTCGGGTGCCAGTACTTATTCCAGAACATAAGGTTTAACTTTTTCACTATGGTATATCCATATTTTATAGTTTTGACAGATTCCCCACTTTAGTAAATGCAACTCAGCATCTTCCAATGACTTATATTTTCTGTTAATACAATGAGTGCATGGACACGAAATCTTTTCACTTTTTATATTTTTGGAAGCATATATAACAAATTCATAAACGCCCTTTATGTGATTATTTGATATCACATTAGTCTCTCCCATCCACGCTTTGTATTGTGGAAAATCCATGTAATAATCTTCAAATTCCAGTCATGTGGTAATAGGTTAAAAAATATTATTACAACTGAAACAAAAAGAATATTCTTACGACTGAAAGAAAAAATATATCATTACAACCGAAACAAAACCAATATTCTTGCAACTGAAACAAAAAAAATATAAATGCAACTGATGAAAAACCAATATTCTTTCAACTAAAACAAAAAAAAATTATTACAACTGAAACGAAAGAAAATATTTTTACACCTTGGCCAACAGATAAACTGGCCAAGAAATAAAAGATTTTGCACAATTCCTCGATTATATCCCTTCCCTTACGTTAATGTACACAGGTACATCTCCGCAGTTGTTGTATATTTCATCGACCATTATTTGAGCTTTACCCTTCTCCAAAGGTCGGTCGTGTACTAGAGTTTCAAAAACTATGGACATGAGTTTACACACGCCAACAAACCTCAAATTTCTCATGTCTTTGATATAGTACTCTTAGCCATAGTCACCGTGAGTTGTTGTCGATGATCCAAGTCCCGTGACTGGTGGAGGCGCAGGGGAGGGGAATATTGGAGAATGAGGCATTTGAGAGGGGAATGTTGGAGGATGAGGCATTTAGGAGGGGAATGTTGGAGGGGAAGGATATGTGAAAACTTGAGTGGGAGTAGGGTAAGGGTAACCTTGAGGAGGCATTGAGGGCCTATAACTTCCAAAAAAGTTCACAAGTTTTCCAATTTGATTCGTCAATAATCCCTGGGTATTTTTAATCTCATAGACATCCCCACTAGTCTTCAACTGGTGCTCCTTTTGGGATAAGATACAATTCTTGACCGAAGAAAGCGCGTCCACAAGAGGTGCAGTGTGTTAAAGTTTTATTTTTGGCATATGTGAGCCAATACCTCTCGTCCTTCCCCTTTTGTCCTTTCCAAAGGTCTGGGTCAGGGCATCATTTTCAAGTTTAAAGTCATCAGTAGGGCTCGAATCGGATTGACTGCTGATGGCCTCTATTGATTCCAGTGTCTTAGCCAAGTACGGCGGGAATTTATTATCTTTGTTCCATCGAGCATGAACGAATAAGTTGGACCGATTTGGGTTTTATCGGCATTTGGACCATCCTTTGTTCTACTCTCCCATTCATTGTTCAAATCCTCATATGATTTGGATCCCAGCCTATGGATATCATTTTTTTGTGCCCTATTTTTTATGTTTTGATCCTTCTGGACCAACTTTTTCTCCTTCGCCTCATTCTCCAAAAAATTATTCCACTGCTCCAATGACATTTCAACATTGTAAGACACTCTCTCTTTCAATGCTAAAATATCTGAGCATGCTGCCCCTTTCGATAAAAAATTCTTTCAAAGGTTTCTCCTGTATATCCTCAATCCTTTAACAACCCGAGATAGAAGACTATTCTTGGAACGATCAGGAAATGAAAAATTTTTGTAGAGTTAATCATGTACGTCATCTTTGACAGCTTTATCAACAAGGATTCAGTTATCTGGTCCACCGACTCCCACATTCATTTTTCCCAGCAATAAACATCGGGCTTTAAAGTTCAGCACGCCATTCCTATCACCCGCCGAGTTATTCTCAAGAAGGGAGAACCCAATGGGCTTATTTTCATTTGAGCGGGAGGCGTTGGGAGTGATGGATGGAGGCGTTGAAGCAACGGGAGTGTTGGATTGGGGCGTAGGAGCACTTGGAGTTGGACTTGGTGAGGAGTGAACCATTGGTAGAGTTGTGAATTGCTCAGCCATTGGTGTTGAAAATTTGAGTTCTACACGAGATGGTGAACCTCGCTGTGGTGTCACCTCGGTATTTGGTACCATTGAGTTGTTTCCTCTCGACATTATCTACAAAAATGAAAAACTATAAGTGACTAAATAATTATAATAATATGAAATTATAACTAATTAATCAAGCTTATGACTATATATATATATATATATATATATACCTTTTTAGAACTAATGAATTTTTGCACGTGGCCAACTAGGAGGAAGGGTATCTATGATTAATGTGTAGATATTCGTGAGATGAACTCGAAATCCCATATTTCTCAACTTGTTGGCAAGATTCAATTTTACTTGCATGTGGCGCGAGACATCACAGTCTATGTCAATGCTCTTTGTACGCAGTTGTATCCATAACGTGTGGATTTTTTTTGCCTCCTCCAACAACGTAACCAAGGTCAGGGCTATATCGGGATTATGTGTGTGAAATATATTTTGTATAACGTCATCCCAGTTTTCTGGTGGAGAAAATAGAATACGATCGAACAAGTAATCTTGCTGGAGATCAACTCCACGATTTACAAGGTAGTTAAATTGTTCGATCTTTTTATTTCCATACCTATAAATAGGAGTACCCTCTATATGATGCACACTAATAAAAGAGTTATGTGTGCGGTCTACTTGCAACCTCTCCCACTCTTGTTGACAATAATTATCACCGTGCCTCATTTTTCCTGAGAAAATTATACGAGGGCATGAATACGAGTCCTACTATTAAGGTTAGGGTTTGAAAGTTATGACAGAGTTCAAAAGTATATGTGAAATCCCATCAACAACCCACCGTAATTATTTATAACACGTTTTGTTAGGGTTTATTATGAGAGAGTTTAAAAGTATATGTGTATTATCTATTCAATAAACATACAAACTGGAGAATCAATAAAAACATATACCGTACTTACACACATATTGTAGTGCAAACAAACAACCAATGCATATACACTACTACAGAAGGTAGATGTAAAAAATCACATATTGTAGTACTTACACACATATTGTAGTGAAAAAATCACGACATACATATAACCCCCAATATAATATGATAGCACGTATATAACCCCTAATAAAATCACGACAAGGTGGATGTAAATTTTTTTACTCATTAAAAATCCATTTAATAATATTTTATCAAAAAAATATAATGTCTAGGGTTTTGAATAATATTTTATCAAAAAAAATACGCACACATACAATCTAGGGTATATTGGCATAATCTATACATACACACACATACAATCTAGGGTTTATTGACATAATCTATACATACACACACATACAATTTAGAGTTTACTAAACCCTAATATTTTTTTGACATAAATCTATGCATACATACACATATAATCTATACATATACACACATACAATATAGGGTTTATTGACCAAAAACACAATTTATTTGTTCATAGTTACACACATAAACATACATATACATATAAATCTATGCATACACACACATATAAACATATACAATACATACACACACATACAAACATAAATCTACACATACATGCACATAAATTAGGGCTTTAGATAGAAATCACGAGATCTAAATGAAATCAAAATGAATCTATACATACCAGGGGTTAATCGAAATGAAATCCAAATGAAATCACTGAAATGGTTCGCTAGAAATCGCAAAGCCCCTTAGACACAACCCTTAGAAATCGAAGCGTTTTTTTTTTAATTCTGAATCTGGTGCTGGCCTAGACCATGACCCACCAAACGCGCGACCAATAAATGAAGGTGCTGAGGGATTGATCCTCGTCACGGCCTAGAGCCGTGACTCTGCTTGCGCGACCATTTTCCCATCATCCCTACTACTTGAATGAGGTATGGTCATGGCCCATAGCCATGACCCACACCAAGAAATGGTCACAACCCTCAGTCGTGACCCTCAGTTTGTGTGTTTTCTGCTTCCTCATGCCTTTGGTCACGACCCAAGTCCGTGACCCATCCGCGACCAAGCTTGGAGGGAATTTTGGCCCGAATTTGGCGCCAAGATGGTCACGCCGTGGTCACGGTTCAAGTCCATAACCCACAGTGATCAGGGACTTGAGCTGTGATCACTTCTAGAGCATCCATAACTCAGTGTGGTAATGAATATGGTCAAGCCAAAAAATAGAATGATGCCATGACCCAATGGGCATAACCATTCACAGGATTTGGTGTAGTGTGGTAGCACAGCTCTAGCAAGGTTCTGAGCTCCTTTAACTTGACTTATGTTGGATTTCAGGATGCTACCACTTTGAAAGTGGCTTAAATGGAGCAGTTTTACTTCGATTGTTTATCTATAATGAATCATGGATACTATATGCCATCATTTTGTTATTACTCCTTGTTGCATTTAAAAGAAGGAATTTATTTCTCAATTTAGGTTAGTGAAACCTTTTTGCCAACGGGATAGACAAGATGACCGTCCAAAAATATCTTCCTCCATTTTTGCCCCATCATCTTCATAATTGTTATCTATAGAGGCATTCTATATGGCATCTTATATTTTCTCAATTCATAGTTGCACTGGAGATGCTCAGCCACAAATCTTTTTCACCGTCTCTTTTTACTTGCTTTTGGTTCATCGTCCTTAAAATTTGTGTAAAATATTCTGTAGTACGGCTAATGATTATTGTTGTCAATAGGAAACTTTATATTCTCAACATGCTCCCTCGCGTGTGGTGTGAACTCAGCCAATCACGTGGATAAGTTATATAGGGTTACAGAAAGCCATTGGGCCGTTGCCCTGGAACCATATTAAGGTAGGATCATCCAACTCAAAGATAGAGATAAGTGTATATTTATCTCTTTACGGGCCGTTTGGTTCGTGGTGAAATATTTTTTACCGTGTTAGAATATAATTCACCTAGGTAAAATATGTGTTTGGTTGGGCATTTAACACGGTGAAATAAAATGAATATGGTGAAAAGTGAGGTGAAACTTTAACCATTTTAAACCATGGGTAAAGTGAATAATTTAACAGGTGAAAACAATGAAATTTATCTTATTACCAAAGTAACCTTTCTTATTTCCACTTACAACTATCACACATTCATTTCTCCCTCACAATTAATACGATCATCAAATATTCATTTAAAAAAAATATTTTTTTCTAAATTTCATTTTTTATTTTAAATTTTTTTTAAAAATTTAAAAAAATAAAAAAATTAAAATAATTAAAATAATTAAAATTTTAAAAATAAATAAATATTAGAATAGCTATTCCTACACCCTCTATATCTTTCCCCACACGCTTTTCAATATTTAAATACTAAAAGATCAAAAGATCCTGTATACATATATGATTTGAGCAAATATAATCTTTTGCCCAAAAATCTATTACTTTAAAAAAGAAAGTAATATTATGAAAAAAAATAAAACATAATGTTTTGAAAATAAAAATCCTAATATTCTAGAAAATTAAAATTTTAATATTCTGAAAATATAAAATTTATAAAAGTAATTTTTTCAGTTAAAAAACATTATGTTATTTATAAAAAAAACATATTATTTTTTATTTAAATGGACGTTGATAAAAAAACTGTTTCGTTATTTATTTTTAAAATTGGACATTCTTTTTATCATTTCTAGTTAAAAACTCTTTCTTTTATTTATTTAAAAAATTTGTTTCGCTATTTATTTTTTCAGTTAAAAACACTTTTTTTTTCTATTTTAAAAATAATCTTTTTACTATATAAAAAAATGGTCCGCGTCAGCGGTATGTATAGGCAGTTCGACCACTTATACATACCGTTGGCGCGGACCAACATATTAGACAAAAATGCTCCGCGCCAGTCTGACCGCCTATACATACCGCTGCCGCAGACAATATTTTTTCAAAATAGTAAAAAGATTATTTATAATATAGTACAAAAAAAACCGTTTTTAACCAAAAATAAAATTTGTAAATAAAAAATAAAACACTTTTTAAGAAAAGAGTTTCTTAAGAAAAATAAATTTTACGTTTTATATACAGTTTTTAATAAAACAAATAGATAAGATTTTACGTTTTATAAATAGTTTTTTTTATTATTACTTATAAAAAACAATTTTTTTTATTGAAAATATATTTTTTTTGTTTTTATCAAATGTATTTATTTTAGTTGGAGGAGAAAAAATTGGACATTTAGATTTTATAAATTTAAAGACACAATTGTCATTTATTATTCAAAGGGTGTGTGGGAACATATAGAGGGTGTGGGAATATCTATTCCCATAAAAAAATAAAAAATAAAAAAAAATTAAAAAAATAAATATTTGTTTGGTGCATGGTAATGTGTTCGGAATTTAATCACTAATTGAGACGGTTTCATAGTTGGGAACTATTTTTTTTTAATTCTTTTAATTGGAACACTTTTTTTCATAGTTGAGATTTTTTTTTTTAATTGGGACTGTTTTTTTTTTCAATGTTGAAAACTTTTCTTTTAATTGGGACTGTTTTTTCATTGTTGAGACCTTTTTTTTATTGTGGACTACTGTTTTTATAGTTGACTCTTTTTTTTAATTGTGATTGTTTTTTTTACAAATGACAATTTTTTTTCATTGTTGGATTTTTTTTAAAATTGGGACCGTTTTCTTTTTTAATAAGGACTTTATTTTTAATTGGTACTATTTTTTTACTTATTTGTCTTGCGTAGCCAAATATGACTAATTGTGTGTGTGTGTGTGGGGGGGGGTGATTATGTCAAATTTTAGTTTGAGCTAAATGTATATTTTTTAATGGCCATTGACACTTGTGTGATGAAAATCAATATAGTTATGTGCATTCGAAGTATGAGAGTAATATGATCATTTTATTTTTTCACCATATTAATCTTGACCATCCAAACAACAAATGGTGAAAAAGTTATCATTTTCACCTAGTGAAAACTCGACCATCCAAACGGAGATGGTGAAAACAAAATCACCGCACTAATAATTCACCTTTTACTTTTAACACGGTGAAAAGTATTTCACCACGAACCAAACGGACCCTACATCTAACTATTGGATAATCTATCTCTAAAGATAATGTAAACATTTATCTGTAATACTCCCCCTCCACATGATAAGCATGTAATTGGAATGCTCTATATTGTATATAACTTCTCATCAATTTTTTTTTTGGGTGTTTTTAATACATAATACTGCCATAAGAGTGCCCAAGATCTTTAATACTACGATGTTAGGCTTTAGTTTCCCGATTGACAAATTTGTATTCCCAACAATGACAAAGAAGTCCATTGTTTGCTCCCATTCCATTTATTGAGATTCTAGAATCACATGGTCATTATTCCCTCCTTGTACCTCAGTTGATTGGAGGCCTAGCTTCATTTAATTACCATGTTGATTTACAGTTCAGATGACATTTTAAACGCCCAACTGCGCCAACTATGAGAATTTGGGTTATCAAGGAACTGTGTCATGAAGTTTGCTTGTGTCATTATAGAAACTTGGTTTCTTTAGAGTGTAAAAGTGGGACTATTTAGTGTTGCAAAGGGTAATGGCCATAATAACAAGAACCCAACCAAACAATATTTCATTTATCATTTGAACTTGAACTCATTTTCAGTAAATGTAGAACTTTTTATCTTTTGTATTACACAAGGATGTTTAATGTCCTAATAGCTAATACTTATGAAAATAATAGTTCTAAGTAACCATTGAAAATGGGGGCCTTATTGATTCATAATCATGTTTTCATTCATCTAAGCTGCTTTAACAATATCCTATATGCTTCTTAGAGAAATGATGTTGTGTCTGGACACAAACAGAAGACTGCAAATCTTATTTAGGAAATTACTATTCAGAGTTTCATAGAAAGGTAAAAAGAGTACGATAGCGTATTAATTGGAAAACATGATAACGATGATACACATTATTTGAAGGAGTGACTAATTTCTTTTGAGACCTAGAATTATAACCTAAACCTCGTTGAGTGAATGTCAAATTTCACGGAACTGGACATTTGAGGCTCCTGCACAAGATTAAAAGCAAACTCATATTAGGGTCAACCCAAGAATTATTTTTGATGGGTGGAGAGGATCCGAGGTTCTATATTGTGATAACCAAGACCAGTAATATAGTACGTGGGATTGATTTAATTTCAATGGTTACCACCTTAGAGAGGCATACCTGTGGTGGAGCAATTATGCCTACTCTTCTTTGAGCTTCACTAACTTTGTTGCGCATGGCAATTAGTAAGCGCCCATATGTTAAGTCAGGTTCATTTTCCAGAGCTTTGATGAAGCTATAAGTCAGTGCACCGGTTGAAGATCCTGTGAAAGCCTGCACAAGTACAGTAGAATACTAAACAAGTCAGTGATACCATGGTACAACCATGGTTCAACCTTGTAAGGCCGTTGGCAGCACCTAATTTCCGTATGTGTGTCGTTTTCCTTGTATAAAAGTACGTGTAGTTTTAGGCTAACAGATTTTAAAAGACAATGATATGCACTGACAAAGTCCCACGCTGATACAGGAGCAACCCGTGACATGCCCAATTCACCCAAAAACGCAAGGACTAAGCAATGAAGACAATTAATTTCAGATTTTGAAGACAGTTTCGAGACCACTTAGTAAAACGGGCACAACTTTCTCCCCAAAAGTCCAATTAAGGACCCTTTTGCTGTGTTTGGCTTGTCTTTCAAGGTTCAATTTTGCGACTATGCAGATCTTTCTTTTAGTATGAGCCGTTTGCAGCAAAGACAAGAACATAAGCCAAAATCTAGAAGAGCTCTTCAATTGGAACCAAAATTTCGATTGAAACTTTGACTGAAATTACACATGACGGTGTGTTATTGGTAGATTTTTTGATTTCACTAGCGTGAACCCCAGAAATCAATCAATAAAAACCAAAGTTTTAAAAAACGCGGGGCGTGATCGAGGCGTGGAGACCAAGCCTTAAGTCTTAGAAGCCAAGGCGGGTCTAGGCGTAAAAAGACGTGAAAAGGTGTTTAGACCTTTTTAATATATTTTAATATTTTTTAATCATAACAAGGCTATTAAAATACTAAAATTGTACATATCATAAAAATATGTGTGAATATTTGCAAATAAAAATACTATTTGATTATTTTGGATGAGATAACGGTCCGATTTGTAAAAAAAATTTTAAAAGGCGATATCGTTTCACTAAAGCATTGTTGTTTTTAGAGAAAAAGTACGCTTTAAGAGTTTTACAAACATAAGGCGTCTGTTGATACCAAATTTAATCTGCTGACGTGGACCAATAATAAGAAGACACGTGTCAATCTACATGGCACAATAACAACGAGGAAGTTTATTTCCCCCCCGACCAAGTCATGTTCGCTCCGAACAACAAGGACACCCCGAGGAACCACAACACTCCGAGGAACTCCAACGCTCCGAGGAACTCCTTAACGACAAGCAAATAAGGCGGTCCGAGCTACATCTCGGCCACAACATTTTCTGTTGAAGACAGAAAATGGCCACTGCCATTTTAGTGGCGTCAACAGCGTCAAAATCTTAAGGCGAGGCGTTTCTCTCAAGCCTCAAGCCTAGGTGGAGTCTAAGCGAGTTTTTTAGAACAGTGATAAAAACCCTTTACCTAATTTGATAAAAATTTCAATTTCAATAGCATTTTTGAATCTAGAATTGTTCTAGGACCCTACAATGCATCCAGTCCTTTTTGGTTATTTTTCTTTTAATATTCTTCTATATTTCATGTTCCTAACCATATTATTTGTTTGAGCATCCGAAATGGTGGAGTATAAAGACAGCAAAAATTGTAAAGATACAAACTGGGAGGTATACAGTGGTGGAGGAAAGCTTACAGAATTTGTAGATGAAATGGTAGTCGTTTGCTAGATTTACTGAACGGTTGTTGAATTTGCAAATGCTTCCTACGAACTTCATTTGTTCGTAGAAATTCCTACGAACAAATAAAGTTTGTAACAAATATAAATAATGGTTCTTACGAACAAAATTTAACCGTAACATTTTTTACGAACAAATGTTATTCGTAAGAAAAGTTATTTTAGTTCTTACAATCAACGTAAATTCGATCGTAGGAACTGATTTATATCTTTATACCATTTCCCCCGTTATCTGACGAAAGGTTATATCACTTTTAAATTTGTAACTTTGCCGGTTCAGAGCATCCACTGTGGATGCTCTTAGTATTAACGTACATTTGACTGGAGGAAAATTCCGTATGACGGTGCAACCTATAATAGTCCTAAGCTTGTGCAGTCCAAGATATAGAGTTGCAAATATTTTTCTGATTTTGTAGAAAGTGTTATTTTCGTGTTCTATCTATTTGGTGGATTTTATTGGATGTGAACGTCTTATCTTGAGCGTTTACTTTCAGCTATCACAACTTACTGTAGTATCTGCAGAGTATTGATTATCGTGGCAGGCACTCAGACAAACTGCTATTCCTCCACCAGTACCTTTATACTGCGTATATTGATTGCAGTTATCTTCCCACATAAAGTTCCCTTCCCTGCTGAAAAACAAGGGCATTTATTATTTTTGTAATAACATAGTCATGTCCTTTTTTAAAAAAAATTAAAAACGAGTTTAATATTAACAAGTAGATTACTAACGGGTTCACCGTGCACATAAATTGTAGATCTAAAACAGTTCCACTGAAGCAAGTGTCGATGATGGCATGGAGTTTGGCTCCACGAGGTAGTAGCCTTACGATGGTGGCATTGATATCATCATCCACTATCTTTCCAGCGGTCTTATAGTCGACCGGGCACAAAGATTCATCAAAACCGTCCATCTCATCCCCATCAAGGTCCCTAATTCGTGAGCCATGTCCCGAGTAGTAGAACAACAACGAATCCCCTGATTGGCAACCTTGAACGAGCCATCGTAAGGCATTTAGCATGTTACGTTTACTTGGGACTCGAGAGGGGTCTAACTCTTCTTCTGCAGGAAACAGCTGTCAGTGTGAAAAATTGATATATGCCCAAGATTCTGGAGCGATTGACCTTATACACAAAATGTATTGAATTTTGGTTGTTCTTATCTTTTCATATGTTTATTTATTAGTGTCCGCAATATATTAATCATGTTTGATTTGAAGAGTTGAATATTTGTGAATCATGTTCACTTCATTGTGACAATTTTCTTGTATGTTTACATTTTTATTTTGATTATATATATATATATATATATATATATATATATATATATATATAGTACTGTTCATGTGCGAAGTAGTTCGTATTTTAAGAGTGCGAATTGGACATGTGTCACTTGGTGGTGAGCTCAAAAAAGAGAGAGAAAGCGCTTATAATTTAGCCCATAATTTCTATGCTTACCGTTAGGTGACATATGTCCAGTTCGCACTCTTAAAATGCGGACTGATCCGCACATGAGCATTATTATTATTATTATATGATGTCTCTAATTTTAGATTTGCTAAGTGACTTCAATATTAATAATATACATTTATGACAAATTCCCTTCATCTTTAACACCCTCTTTCTCTTTCTCTCTCATTCCTTCTCTTCCTATTCTCTAATGAGAATTGACACTAGATTCATTACATTTTAATTATATTACATTGCACATACATGTGTATTGGATTTCATATACAATTATTTCTTTATACTTAAAATTTCAATACATTCTGGATGCTAAATACAATTTGCATTTCTAAATGTTCTTTTATTTTTCATTATCTAGGAGATTTAACATCATATTATATTTTTAACATTAATGTTGATCTTGAATTTTAATGACAAAGTTTTTATAGGTTTGTAAATTATAAGGATGAAATTCCTTATGCAATATATTTTTGAAACATTTAATTATATAACTCTTAAAACTAAGTTTAGTTTAAAAGTCATTATTTGTATATATTTATATGCATACTAGATTTTATAAAAACAAAGCCATGCAATATGCTATTGGAAATTATTTTATTATAATATAATAATAATTTTACTTGAGTGAAAATTAAATTTAAAATTATTTTTTATAGACACAATGGTTTGTAAAAGGTTTTGTCTATTCGTGAAAGGTTGTGACTATTCATGAAAGGGTGTATTTTTTTGAAAAGGGTGTCTACATTTCTTTAAATAGAACACCCCTCTTTCATTCTCAAAATCTTAATTTTGGAGGAACAATTCCTGAGTCAATTTATGAGAGAGTACAACATAGAATTTGGATTCACTTAAACTTTATATATTGAAGTGTCACTTATATAAAGATGAAAATGTCGTTCTATCTTGGGAGACAAACGGTCATCAAACCTTAAACACCGATGAGGGGGGCAAATTTGTCTTAAGGAAATTGTGTTAAACACAAGGCTCGATATCAATTTTTTCGTATGGTCTGTAAGTTTTATGTGTCAATTTTATTATTATTTGAATCCTCAATCACGTGAACATAGTTTATATTTGATTTCTCACAAATACAAAAGAACATATATATTTAATTAACAATCTTAAGACATATTTGATTTGTGATTAACTTGGGTACATTGTGTTTTTGCATTCTTAAAACTTATTATGTAAAATATGAAATTGGTCATATATTTTGTTCATCGCATATATTTGAATGAGTACTGTGTGGTTAATGGGTTAAAAGAGGTTGATGTGCATACAAATGAGGTCTGGTGGGTACTCCATCCATCTTGGTTGGATTTTTATACAATTTGGGTACTCCCATGATTTCACCATAATGATAATAATTACTAATAAACATTCTGTTGAAAGCATAATTTTGAAAAATGGTGATGAATTTTTCTCTAACTCTTGTAATAGAGAATTTGTTAAACCGGTTAAATTTTATTTGTGTTGGTTTGTTTTATTATTCATGAAACTTATTTTTGAAGACTTTATAAAGTTTCCATTCTGAAGTGTCCATGACAGTAATCATTCACATGGTAGGCATAAAAAGACTTTATAAAGTTTTTAAAAACTCTTATGTTGTTCAAATTGACAACATAATTTATTGGACTCCCTGAGATGAGTAGGAATTTTCTTCTGTTGCAAAAATTTCTTTCTCCGGAATGTGCATGTTGCAAGATTTATTAATGGTAGTGGACATATAAATTTTAAAATTGCAGTGCACGCACTCTTTTGACTATTGCATTTAACAATTATATATTTTTAAATCTATTTAGGCATTGCATATAAAGATTTTATAATATCATGAGTATTAGCGATATAATCATATAATGTGTATGAATTTTAAACGTCTGAAAATTCAATGGGAGTAAAATAAAGAGGGACAATAATTAATATTGGTGTACCTCTATATTGGATATGATAAATTTTTTAGATAGTCGTGGACAAGGCATTGCACTTATATTTTCTTAAAATGTGTTACATTCTCAATGAATTGGACACCATATTGAATATTATAAAATGTGATGAAGATTGCAAAAGATATGGGAGTCTTTAGTTGATATAAAGTGATATATTTCTTTTCATAATGTATAAATTCATTTTGGAAGAATTTTATACTTCCAATTAATGCATTTGTTTATGTGATTGAACGTGCTCTTTAATGGAGAAAAAATTAGTGTGGCATGATTACAAATCTATTTATTGGATTTATGATTCAAAATTCAAAACCGAGCGGTTTAACGACTGCTTTAAAGAGGGTATAAAATTAAATCATAAATCCATATAAATGATCAAGGGATTTAGAACCGAGCGGTTTCATAACTGCTTTAAAGAAGCTAGAATCAAATTATGGTCTCATTGAAGACTGAGGCGTAATCCCAAGACTCCACAACTAGTCCATAATCATATAATATGTTCAAATGGTTTTTGAGGCATATATATATGTAGAGAAACTTATCTCAACTAACTTTTCTTTAGAATAAAAAGAATGGTTTACCTTCGAAATGGACATATATGTGTTGGTCCAAATAAATATTAGTGTAGTAGCACATGATTTTATATGTCAAAGTCATTGCACTTTACAGGAAAAATAAAGCCTTTGGAGTTTGAGAATAAATGTAGCAATTTTTTATAATTTCATATTTATGTTTGAAATTGTGGGGGAAGCATTGCTTTCTATAAGTTATATTCTCAACACATTAACCCACGAAAAATTTCAAAGGGAAAGTTTTAGAATCTTTGTATAAATTATGATAAATGTAGGGATATTTATCTAAGACAACGATTCCTATCCAAAATAGGAATAAGATAATAAGACCATTCAATGTGTATTCATCGGTCGTATAAATGTATTTAATTACTGTACTAGTTTCAATGTGCATTTGTATTGAGAAATGTATATATATATATATATATATATATATATATATATATATATATATATATATATATATATACATACATGATTGATTGAACTTTAGTTAAGCGTGTGCATGAATCTTCAAAATGATGATAATGGATCAAATATGTTAAATTAGAAATAAATCATTTGGTATCTTTATCTAGTTTCCAAGATAGTAGTGACAAATGACCCAAACATTGAAAATAAAACGTAGATTTCTCTTAAAGGAAATATATGTTTCTTGAGGCTCGTAGTACCGAGTGGATATGATAGCACAATTGGAGATTCTAATGTTTGGAAATTCTCTAAATAAATGTGTATGCCAAATCTATTATGAAATGTGGATGTATTACTTGAAAGAAGCAAAATGTCTTCAAAGGGTCTAAAAGAGGATTTCTAAACAAGGATTCTTAGTTAATCGTTTTAATTCCCCTATTGTGATAGTCAATAATTAACTGAAAGGGCGTGGAATGATATGGTAAGTCACAACTTATTATGTTGTAGACATAGTACCATACATAAATTTCTCTTTGTTACAGTGATAACATTAGTCCTAATGAAAAATGTGGATTCGCTGTTCAGGGAGTAAGGAAAGTTTATCGAGGGGAATGGTCGAAGCCTTTTATTGAAACAAGAGTCGCCATGGTGGCAACCCAACTTAGTTGACTGGAGAGCACAAGATCTAGGTTGAAAAGGACAACAAAACTATATTTGACTCAGCAGTGAAGATATATCTACTCCTTCCCATTCCTATGATGAGACAGTACGAATCTGTCGCAGTAATTAGGGTAAGCTATGATTTTAATGATCTTTATAGCTTGAATAGTTGAATATGACCAGTGGGGTATTTGCAGGATACTCTTCATAGAGATCACCTATGTGAGTGTGAAGGGGCCACTTATATGAGAATTGAAAATATTACAATTCTCAAAGCACTCGCAGAACCAAGTGGTGTTCAGGGCCAAAACGAACGCAAACGTGAGAACCAAGCTATGTAGAGAAATAATTGTATGATTTCTATTGTCTTGGTTTACACACACGACTGATAGTTCAAAGCATCATGTCCACTGGTTAGCCAAGTAAATCTGTTAGATTCAAACTATGATAAGTTCAAAGTCAAAATCTACTTATCACGATAAAGTTATTTCTCACCCGTACTCTCTCAAATGTCTGTCTATTTTTTAGTTAGTCGTCCTTCTGTTTCTAATTTTCACTCATGTGGGGGATTGTTAGAAGTTATTTTATTATAATATAATAATAATTTTAATGGAGTGAAAATTAAATTTAAAATTATTTTTTATACACAGAATGGTTTGTAAAATGTTTTGTCCATTCATGAAAAGTTGTGCCGTTTTTAGCCTCTATTTTTAAATTATTGGCTGACGTGGCATGCTGTGATTGGTGGACGTTTTATGGATATGAGTCCGCGCCAGCAACTTTATTCAAATATAGGGATTAAAAATGAAAACAAAATATTTATTGTCCTATTTTCAAAATACATATCACAATATGTCCTAAATTTACAAAACTCCTTAAGATTATATGATTTATGTTAGTGTTATATTTAAGAAGAATCACACACCATAAAAAAATTATTTTCTCTCCTAACGACAAAAAACTCTAATCCAGGGTGAATCCCCGCCCCTAGACAGTCAACACTTAGTCGTCCAAGCCTTTTTAATCCAAAAAATGTAAACCATATCGTCTAGTTTTACATTATTAGCCTCCCCCATTAGAAGCACTAGTGTAACTCATATTATTTTTATTATTATTATTGGTCAAACTCAGAGTAAATCTTAGAAGTGGGGGTCAAATCAGTATATCACCTGCAATTACGGAATGCATATTAATGCAACTGAAATCGATGTTTTTTAGGCGTTTTAAAAATCTTTATATATGTAGCATATGTAAATATGTGCTTTTGTATTTGTGAGGAATCAAATATAAAATAAATTCATATGATTGAGAATTCTAATAATAATAAAATTGATACATAAAATTTACAAATCATACGAAGGAAATTGATGTCGAGCCTTGTGTTTAACACAATTTTCTTAAGACAAATTCGTCCCCTCATCGGTGTCTAAGGTTTGATGAACGTTTGTCTCCCAAGATAGAACGACATTTTCGTCTTTATATAAGCGACATTTCAATATATAAAGTTCCATCCAATCCAAATTCTATGTTGTACTCTCTCATAAATTGACACAAGAAGGAAAAGAAAAATGACATAAACAAAATTTTTATTATTATATATTCATAAACAATATTATTTAAGTTCTAAAAGTGCATAATTCATAATTTTAAATATTTGCGTATGAGCCTGCTAGTTATTTGTAATGCGCAATTAGGGTGCGAAGTTGTCAGATTTTTTGCACACACTTTTATCTTCATAGTTTTTCGAAACAGTTGAAAGCTACCAATGGACCCCAGTCCAAATAGTGATACTTTGAACACCTGACATACAAATAACCCTAATGAATCTTAAGTCGGACAACAAAATACAAATAACCCTAATGAATCTTAAGTCAAAGTTGAATGTGAAAGCTAAAACACTCTTGTTAAAATTGTCCGATTTTGAATTGGGGATACCTGTAAGGACCAGGATGGATGCATCTGGAAACCGCATCTTATCAACGAGTAAGGATTTGATTAACCTGACGTCGTTAACACTCCCCTTGATACTATTTTTCTGTCCTCGGTAGCTTATGCCGCATAGCACTGCTCGCTTCCTCCCATGCACCGCTGAAGATGAAACCTGTGGTGGTCTTTTCAAAATATCCGTACTATAAACTGGAGGGGGAATTGAAAATTTGGGGTAATCATTGTCAGCGCACACCATAGGAGGTGGTAACGGTTGTGGGTAATAACCGTTAGAACGAGTCATTGTTGGAACATTGTAGCTGTTTGTTTGGTTGCTGTGTGGGCAGTACCAACAGAGTCCGGTATGCGGCGGTTGGCCCAGCCGGTGCTCTCTGCACCACCCGTATCTCTCTCTTCTAGTCGCCATAGCCAATAAAAACGGTAATAAGAGAAAAAATACTGGTACAGTTGAGTGATGTTTTTTGGATGGGTCAAGTTAGAGCTTTTCTTATAATATTTATATACGGAGATACTTGTACTGTTCGTGTCCCATTTGGTCTGGTTTGATGGTTAGTCATACAATAAGATGTATTCGTTTTTATTAAAAACAGTTACGTATGTAATGGAGCTTTATTCTATCAACCAAGGGGTTGCGAATGAAGAACCAGATTCACTTCTTAGAGACCTTTCGGTGATTCTTTTCTGAGTGATGTGTGATTCGAGGTAAGTTAGGATGGAACTATGATGAAGTCCATTCGGCCAGATAGATTCACTCTGTTGTGTGTGAATTTGAAAGAGCTTTTCCACTGAGTTATATTATTCAAACTCTCAGATGGGATGGAACTCAACCCATGTCCTTTGGTTGAGGTTGATTCACTTTCTGTTCTTCTTTATTGACCTTTTTGACATAGTTATTTCGTTCAAGTTAACAGTGATCGAACTCAAAAGCAGTACTTTCCGTGATGTTCCTGGAACAAAAGTTACTTTTATTCTCATTTTCATCTCCATTTTTTTTATAGTTATAAAAAGAGTTTGTTACTGATTAATTCCGTTTATTAAATATGTAATTCCATAGATTTTAATATTTGTTTTTGCTTCGTCACGTTCCATGAAAAAAGATTTTTGTTCCAAAAAGTTCTATTTGTAAACATGTAGTGAATATTCACTATATGTACAAATATATCATATTAGGAAAAAAATGTTTGTGATAAGACCTATTAGAAAATGTCTAAGGTAAACATGACTTATTTTTCAAAATCCCTTATAAAAAATTCAAAAGTTTAAAAATGAGTCCAATTATAGAAAATAAAGCCAATTTTTTTTCTCTTTTTCTCACAATCATCGGCCACTACTAGTTTGTTGGGCGCCGATCGGGGTGGCGCTGGTAAGCTCTTGCTAGTGGCAGATTGGGAGTCGAGATTTAATTTTTCCCGGGAATAAAAATTTATTTAAAGAAACTTCAACTCAAAATGTATGTTGTACTATAAGTATATAATGTTCCATGAACCAGTGGTATCGTGACACCTGTCGTCATAAGATGTTTATCTCATTTACTAGAAATGGTCGGCACGTCGTCTCTTTGGTTGGCTAAGTATCACTCTTGGTCGGCTGAGTGATCGGCTACAGGAAATCGATGTCATCAATCACTAAATACACATGTGGACGACGTGTGTAAATACGTATAGCTCTCATTATACACAAATGTGAGTTAGTCCTTTCAACTGATTCCGATTTGCTCGTCGTTAGTTGTCTACTGAAATGTACAAATGTATAACTGCCTAATTTATGAAGGCATTCCACTTATTCCACTTTTCTCTCTCCCTCTATAAATTGCACTCAATAACACACAACAATGGCATCTAAAAAAATTCAGCCTAACGGTCATACACAGAACCTTATTTCTCTTAAATCTAAGCTGTTAATTTATTTGTTATAATTTATTAGTGATACTAAGTGCCCGTTTGGTGTATTTATATCATACATGTGTGTGTGTGTGTGTGTGTATGTGTATATATATATATATATATATAACTTTCATACATACATGGTATATGAATGTATACATACATATATGCATGTACATTTAATATCATGTATTGTTAGGTATATTTAATCAGATATATTGGGGAAGTTTAACAATAAGTGCGCGCGCACACACACACACATATATAAAACTTTCATACATACATGATACATGAATGTATACATATATGCATACATACATATATACATACACACTTACATACATAAATCATAAATTATATACACGTAGATTTAATATCATGTATTTTTAGGTATATTTAATGAGGTATGTTGGGGAGTTTAACAATATATAATGATATTACATGTATAATTTCACTATAAAATTATATACATGCTTGAATTGATAATATTTTTTAATACATATGTATTATATGTATATTTTATATTATTCCATACATTAATAATACATGTATAAAACTATATATAAGTATCATGTATCTATCGGTAATATTATTTAACTATATATTATTCCGTACTTAATTTTGTGTACATGTACATATATATTTTTTATTTATAAGAATTACACACATATTAATGTATTATGTATGTATATTATATATTAAGGTATAACTGCATTAAAATATTAAGAATGAATAATTCTGAGTTGAAAAATAAAAAAATAGAAGTTATAAAATACCCTAAACCTGTTTTCTGAAAAACTTAATTATAACACAGAAATATTATAATTATGTGTTTAAAAACTGGTTGTCAAACGAATTTTTTTATCGAAATTGAATTTAAACACAAAAAACAGAATTATAGTTGCAAGCCAAACAAGCCCTAACCAACTTAGCCCATAAAATCTATATACCATTTTAGTTGATAACAAATTGGCGCCATCAGTGGGAATTCTCGACAAGCCTTTTGTTGTTTCCTACCATTTCGTATTCACAAACCTAACCCAATCCCGTTCAGACACCTATCAGCTTTAGAAATCGAAGAAAATACATAAACTAGCCATACGAATGAAATAATTCCCCTCTCAACTCCTGTGGGAATGAGGGATCTACATGTAACACCCTGCTCAATTAAATATCGGGTGATCAGTCCTATATCCAATTAAATCAGAGTATACAGTTGGTTCATTCTTAGCATTGTTGTCGAAAAATATATTTTTTTTTATTAATCACCTAATACTCAATTAAGTTGGTGTTAAAAACTTCCAAATTTTAATTTAATAAAATTTCATTTTACCATTACAAACAATTTCATGTAATCCACTCCTCAACAATGCATAATAGATAAATAACATCACATATGAATTAAATGTAACCGAAATAAACTCCCGAGTTTAAATATCTCAATACAATAATCCAAATAAACCGAATGTATCAAAACTGACATAGGTAATGCCACTGTCCGAGATAGAATAAAAATAACAAGAATCTTGGGCGACATGCCCTACATGAACTAGCTACTACAGATGTATGAATCAAGAGAATGAAAGCGTCTAAGTAAAGTCTGCAACTCCATAGCATCCATAGTACGTCAAGTATCCAATCATCTATGCCTGGCATCCCTGTGACTGGACACCTAATATAGAAATTACAGGGGAGACGAGACGGGTCAAAGCCCGATTGTAAAATATTTTGAAAACAACAAGTGAATAAATGCTACAACTAGCAATTATTATATACATGTTAGATTCTCGGAATCTCTATCTTGAGATTCTCATCTCTCATCTAAAGTGCACACCTACTGTATCTCTAAACCATACTAGTTACTGTTCCCACGTTAACTAGTTTATATTAGTGTCAACTAACCATAGCCCATATCTTTCCCACGTAACTATCACAATTATATATATACATTCACTCTATTATATATATACAATACTGTACCCCGAGGCTCAGCTGCGGTGCACGCATACTCTACTATCATGTTCGGGTACATCTCGTCACTGTACAAAGGAGTGTTGATTCGGTATATCCCTCGAACCAAAAATAACAAACACAAATATTGGAGGCGAACATAGTTCTAATCCTTTAGGCTACGAACATACCTACGCACCCAAATAACCGGTCACACCCTTTATTCACAAAAGTCGTGCTCAATCCCAAAGTTCTATGTTCTGGGACAACAAGTCGAAAATTCCCCTATAAGGCTCATCAGGATATGATTGCCCTAAACGTGCAAATCTCCCGTCAATAACAAGTAGGCTAGGTATGTTATATATACATAAATTAATCAAGCAATACGTATATACTCAACCTATATAGAAATAGGTAGACACTCGACCTTTATCTCAAATTAGGAATTCATCCTACCCCAAGTACTCGTTGTATTTCTCGAATACTACCCGTACTTGTTTATTACGATGTAATCTCATTATCCTATAATTATTATGTAGTTGTCACTCACATAATTCTTTTATCAAACCCAAATACCCGTATATATTACAATGCTACCCATACTTGACAATTACGAATTATTCTCTTATTCGTATTTTTATTATGTAGATCTCTCACATATTTGTTCCTTACTCACATATATAATTTTCCAACATTAACCCAAGTCACTCGCTCCTTGTTAATGTACCAAAATTATTTAATTCTTGCCGTGGGAAAAATTAAAATTTTCTAAACTTTCCTGGGCTAAAAAGAGACTTTCTGAAATCTTGTTCGAAGTCCCAGAAATGTCGTTCGAACCACATTAATCCTTTTTCTCGATAAAGTTACATTCTACCCAGAAATATAAAATTACAATTTGAGGCTTTTCTGCTTCGATTTTGAAAAAATTTAAAACTACAAAGTTGTGCAGAACGTGATTTTATACAAAAAATCGCTGGCACACTATCAATTTTCGCTTAAAATAGTCCTAAAATTATCATACAATGTTCGTCCTTTTTTAAAAATAATTTTTCATGCGTTTCCTCCACTTTCTTTCACTCACACTCACATAAAATATATTCTAACGAATCCCAAATATCTCAACATCATTTCTACATGATTATGGGTAATTATAATACAAGGAAAAACATCTAAATCATCAATTTTATATGAGAATTAACATCAAACCCAATTAACCCTCAAAATCCCCAAGTTCTAAATTCACCATTTATCTCCTTAATAAACCCAGGATTTTGATTTCGTGATTTACAATTTAAACCATATTTTTTTGTATATCCTCTACACGTGAATTTTTCAACTACATGCAATACCTAACCATCAATTCATTTATCAATCCAAAACATACCCAATTTCATAATTCTCATGGGTAAGTATTAATCCGAATCTAACATGGATATTATACTCACTAATTGGAACAAGAATTACACTTGCATTACGTGTAGGTCTGAACCTTTGGTGATGATAGTGTAGATACCTCTCCTCCCCTTTTCGGTGAATGTTCGGTGGTGGTAATGGCAGTGCAAGGTGGTTAGCCTCCTTAGATTACTTAGAAAGCTCATTGGTCTCCAAGAAAAACTCCTCATCTTCTAAGAAAACCTTTCCCTTTCTTAAAAAACCTTTCACTCTCTCTCAAAAGTCCTCACCTTTTGTTTAGATCAAATGTTCCTCTGTTCTCCTAGCCCAACACTTATATAACAATTATCAATTTTCGGAGTTACTATTCATCTCCCTAGTAAAATGACCAAAATACCTCTTTGGGTTGTCTATTCGGTTCCAAATTGACCCGAGATCTAAATCAAATCCCCCGGGTAGGCTTTTCTAACTATTTAAACCCCCCGGACACTTTGGGACACTCGAAACGACCGACCATTTTGCTGTCATAAAAATAATTTACTTTTCATTCCATTCAATTATAGTCCCGACATGACTCACATGCGCGTCCCGACTTAATTATCGTATTTATAAATCCCGATAATTTTTATAAAGTCATAATTATTGTCCCATTGCAACGCTCACTCATAAAGGATAACATGTTCAATCTTTCAAGAACCAATAAAACATATGCACATATTGGAGGCGAACATAGTCCCAAGAAGATGGGCTACGCACATACCTACGAACCCATATGACCGTCACCACTATCATTCTCACAGATAGCCCGTACCTAGATTCTATGCTCTAGTGGTACGACTCAAAATCCCCCGAAGGCACACAAGATATGGTCGTCCACAATGCGCTAAACTCCGTTTGATTGCCAGTAGCTAGGTATGTCATTCACATAATATTCCACGTAATAAGCATACACACAACTTATATAACTTGATAGGCATTCACGAAGCCCAATTCCCATACTACGTAAGTAATATTAACGTCACTACTCTCCACCATATTCATTTATATATAACCTCTCTAGGGCTCACATTCTCTCCTAGGTTTCCATACAAGTTAAATACCTCGAGGATTATTACACCCTTAATTTCCTAAAACTTTGGAATTTAAGTCACCCGTTACTCACGTAGGTTCATAAACTCGCTTGGATAAACTTAGGATGGATTTTAACTAAATCGGACCCAAAAAACAAGTTCTGGAATCTTGTTTCGAAGTTCCAGGATTCTCGTTCTAACGAGTTCGTTCGAACGAAGTTTCCACTTCGAACGAACTTCAACATTTCTTTAGAAGGGAGAAGGCTCGTTCGAACGATGTCTTTCGAACGACCTGGACAGTTCTTCTAATGAAAAATACGAATAGGTCCAGTTCTTCCCCAAATTCAAACTTTACTACATATCAAAGCTCAAACTCGACCCAAATTTCATCCAACGTCCAATTAGATAGTTTTAAACTATTCCTAATCATTATGGGGCACTTTCTAGTGCAATTTAGGGTTCAAATCTATATATTATCAAAGGGAAATCCAACAATTACTTAAATCTCTAAAATTTTGCATAAAGGGAACCCAGAAATTTAAGTACTCATTATTCTTATTATAATTCATGATTAAGACATAAAATCTCCATGTTTAATTGTCTAACAAAGGGGAAAACCTCTACATGCATACCCATCTCCTGTTCATAAGGTTTCTTTACAAGTCAGTCTAATTAACCCTAAGATTTCATTGCACTAAGTTTATATCATCTAATCTAAATCAACATGAACAATATTTGCTAAAAGAGGAACAAGATAAACACTTTCCTTAAAGTTGATTTCTGATTCTCAGACTGAAATTGGTATATGGTTGATCTTCTCATTGCGATCTACACTTTGGTGCAACTTTTGGTGGAAATCCTTGAGTTTGTGCCCTTGTTCTCCAATGGAGTCTTCTTCCTCCTTGGTACTCCCTCTCTTTCTATCTCTTTCTCACGTAAGTTGAAACTGACAGACCACTAACCCTCACTGTTTCGATTTTAATTCTATTTTCGTCCATTTAATTGCTCAAAAACCCCAAAAGACTAAAATACCCCTCTGAGGTGTCATTTTGCGCTAAAATGCCCGGGACTCCAAATATAACACCCGACTAGTGTTTTCTGATTATATCGACCTTTTCAGACACACTGATGCACTCAAAATAGTTATTCGAGTAATATAAAAATAATTTACCTTTTCAACCCCCAAATGTATAATAGTGACGTGACTCATACGCGCATCCCAAATAATTATATCTTAACTCTCATGTATCTCATTCCCGGCCATATTATTATTTTTGAAACCATCTATTACGTTACTCACTACGTAATGCTCAACATAGTTATTACTCAACATAATTTCAGTATAATTATTTTCGATAACTACTAACTCTCGTCACGCTAGTAGTTATTACCATTAAAATCACATTAATTATAAATTAAACTTTCTCCCTTTAAATTAATTAATCCCAATTTCCAAAATTTTATAATAAAATAAATATGCGTAAATAAAATACGGGGTATTACACGAAGTACCCACTTCGAAGATTCTTCACAATAAGCGCCTCGAAGAACCCATTTCGTAGAACATAGTCACCTAGATGACAATAGTTTATAATAAGAAATAAAATGTTGTATTATGTATTTTATCTTATGAATATACATATCGAGTGAGGCTGTTTGGTACACACGAGGGACCATGCCTGACAGGGCATAGGAGAGCTTTATTGCTCTATCAAGCAACCTCCTCTTTGGAACTTCGCAGGGACATGGTTTGGAGTATTGAGAATAAGGCAACATTGGGAATTATTACCAACCCTCTTGGCGCACTTGGACAAAACTTCACCCTGGACAAATGTCACTCGATCCTACTCATTGCTTACCTATTCGAGTGAACCTCCTCGAGGTACCCGATCTCCCTCAATACTTGCTCCTTTGAGATTACCTCCTCGAGGTACCTTGGGTGCCAGCCCCCCTGACTAATGTGACTAGATACCTAACAATAGTCATTGTTTGTACCACTTTCTGACGTCAAAACGTCTGACATTTAGGGACTCAAGAATGTAGCACTCAAGTGGCTTTATCCTTGGAATGGCATGTATAGTTCACCAAACTTGACCATCTAGCCACCCTAGAGTAAGCCTCAAGTTGACGGGTCATATTCCCTATTAAATACCCATAATATTTCCGGCCAATAGAATGGTTTCCCACCAAAACTATGGGATCCCATGCATTGAATGGAATATCTTGTGCATTTAATGCACCCTATCAGATGGATCTAAGGAAGGCTGACTTGAGCAGCCTCGCCCTCATATAAATAGACCAGATGAACAAATCATGAAGAGAGCATTCTAAGCCCAGAACTGCTGCCCAAATTTCCTTATACCGTAGAACCCTTGCTAGAGCACTAACTCCCATACACATTTAATACACCCATCATTAGGCACCCTAGTCTATCAGGAGTTGGAAAAGATCGACTTGGGTGGAGAGGGCGATGAACCAAACCCTATTTTAATCTCAAAGGACTTAGAGGGAACTCCTAGAAGGGAATTGATCAATCTGTTGTTGGAGTTCACAGACATCTTCACGTGGAAGTACACTGAGATGCCTAGAGTAGACCAGGAGGTGAGTTTCCTTAAGTTGAACATTTTGCCCTCAACCATTCTGGTGAAATAGGCCACTCGAACGTACAAGATAGAGTTGGACCTAAAGATTAAGGAAGAGGTGCAAAGGTTTCTCATAGCTAGTTTCATAGTCCTGATCCAACATTCGATCTGGATCTCTAGCATTGTGCTTGTGGGAAAGAATGACAAGAGCCAAATCAAAATATGCAAGACTTCAAAGACCTAAATCGGATGTGCCCGAAGGATGAATTCCCGTTGCCTTCAATTAATAGCCTGATTGATACAACAGCAGGCCATGATATGTACAACTTCATGGATAACTACGTGGGATATAATCAGATAAAAATAGATCTGGATGACGTAGAGAAGACTACATTTCGAACTCCTTTAGGAAATTTCATGTACACAGTCATGCCTTTTAGATTGAAGAACGCATGGGCTACCTACTGGAGGACGATGATGGCCATCTTCCTTGACCTTTTTCACAAGACCGTGGAGTTTTATGTCGATGATTTGGTGACTATGCCACTATAACCTAAAGATGAACCCTCTCAAATGCGGGGTAATGAGTGGGATATTACTGGGGTTCATAGTAAATCGCCAGGGGGTACAAATGGACTTAGACAAATGACGATCCATATTCGACATGCCGAGACCAAAATTCGCGAAGGAGTGAAATTTTTTTCTTAGAAAAGTCTCTTACCTGAGGAGGTTTATCCTGGGGCTGGCTGAGGTAACACACCCCTTGATGGAGCTACTGAAAAAGGGTGTGAAGTTTGTGTGGGACGCAATGCACAAAGAAGCCATAGATAAGTTGAGGGCACTCCTTACCTCTCCTCAGACAATGATTCCCCTGAAGACAGGTACCCCTTTACGCTTATATCTTACGTCAATAGAACCGTCTATTGGGGCTTTGCTGGCCTAAGAGAGCGAAGGAATTAAAAAACCTGTTTATTACCTGAGAAGGATTATACACGGGCCTGAGTCCAGATATACTAGCATTGACAGGCACTGTTTGGCCCTTGTATTTGTCGCACAAAAGCTTAGGCATTACTTGTTATCATTCACGATTCATATTGTAACTAGGTGCGATCCCATAAAATTTTTCTTTCTAGAACTCTATTGATAGGCAGGGCAGCTAGATGTTGTCTAATCCTTTCAGAGTATGATCTCAAGTGCGTGGTACCTCGAGCCATCAAAAGTCAAGCATACGCAGATTTATTAGCCATCTTCTTGTCAGGGACGTTCAAGCCTCCTATTAAAGAGCTCCCGAGTGATGACCTCCAGGCCAATTTTGTAGCATCCATCCTAGACGAATGGAGTATGGAGTTCCATGGCTCTTTAATCGACAAAAAAAGGTGGAGTGGAAGTCATTCTGTGAAGAGGCGGTGAAGGAGTCATGCCTTTCTTTCAAATTAGAGTTCGAATGCTCAAATAATAAAGCTGAATATGAACTGGTCCTAGGGTTACTCGAAGAACTGAGAAGGGGCATCCAAGTCCTGATAATTAAAGGGGATTCTAAATTCGTGATGAAACAGGTGACAGGGGAATTTTCTCTGAAGCACATGAGTCTGGCGCCTTACCACACGATCATTTAGCGACTTCTTAGACAGTTCGAGGTGGTAATGATAAAGAGGCACCCCCAAACGATAAACATACATGCGGATGCCTATGCCACTATCTCATAAAAGATTGCCTTTGATGGAGAGTCAACTGTGGTCTGAATTATAAAGAGAACGACCCCTTCAACGGTGTCCAAGATGCTGTCCTCAAAGGATAAAGATGATTGGAGGGGAGAAATCAAAAAACAATTGGAGAGAGGGGAAGTGACACTTAAATTGGTCGATCTAGCAAAGTACTTTATTACCAGGGGCTACTTATACTACAAGAATAAAGGAGATTGGTTGTCCAGATGTGTGGACCCCGAAGAAGCTAAAAGAAGGTTGATTGAAGTGAACGAAGATATTTATGAGACCAACAAGATTCCTTTGTACATGAGGATATAACGGGCAGGGTACCAATGGCCTTCGATGAGACAGGATTCCGCTGCAGTGCAGAGAGAGTGTTCAAAGTGATGTCTTTTCTATCAGGCAGCAGAATGCAACCTCATTGACCAGTCGCAAGACTGGAGACTATCCTACAGGGATTTCTTGATAGATAGAATGATGCCAATAAGTAAAGAGGACGCTACAAAGATAAAAAGGCGAGCAACGAGGTACTTTATACAAGATGGGATGTTGTACCAATGAGGATATCATAAAAGGCCTCTAAGGTGCATAAGAAGAGAAGAGGCTGAAGAGGTGTTAAAGCAAGCTCACGAACCAGGGCACATCGAAGGAGCTAAGCTTTACGATCAACTAATGACTTTGGGTTATTATTGGCCTTTGATGGAGAAATACTCAACTGATTTTGTTCGAAAGTGCAAAGCTTGTCAGCTACATAGGAATATGAT
Source organism: Sambucus nigra (assembly GCA_949130495.1). Lineage (NCBI taxonomy): Eukaryota > Viridiplantae > Streptophyta > Magnoliopsida > Dipsacales > Adoxaceae > Sambucus > Sambucus nigra. Next base: position 580,946,310 of record OX422210.1, on the reverse strand, counting down.
CCACGCTCCTTTGGTGGACCTGCACTCTCTATCTACACCATTCCTATTCCATACTTGGGCCTTTGACCTGGTTAACCCTTCGTTGTGAGAAAATATATGGATCTTAGTTTCCATAGAATGTTTCACGAAGTGGGCGGAGGCCATACCACTCAAGAAAGACACTACGGGGGTAGTAGCTGTATTTAAAAAGAATACATTATCTTTCTCTGTAGAATACCAAAAGTGTTTATTTCGGATAATGGTACCCCCTTTGTAAATAGTGAGGTGCGCCTCCTCATAAAAAAACAGTCCATCATCCATTACAAATCAATAGTAGCATGCCCGAAGTGTAACGGACACGCAGAGGCTAGCAATAAAACTTTAGTGGGTGTTTTGGCAAAAATATTAGAAGATTTTCCAGGCACATGGGATGACAAGATCCCCAAAGTTCTATGGTCTTATGGAATGATGAAAAGAAAACCAACAGGGTACACACCATTCTTCTTAGTATTTGGGGAAGAATCTGTTTTAGTGGTTGAACTCGAGGTACCTTCTTCTCCCTACAACCTACGAAGTGCTATGCTCCCCCACAACCGCTATGTATAACTTGAAGCCTTAGAAGAGCACAAGGATAATTCCATAAGGCACTTTGAGATATACAAGAAGTAGATGTCTAGATCTTACAACCAATTGGTGAGGCTAAGGAAGTTTAAAGAGGGGGACTTGGTGCTAAAAGCATGCACGAGGCACATCAGAGGTTTGTCATTACCCAAGTTCGAAGAAAATTGGGAAGGCCCCTACATTGTTCGAGTAGCTCACAATTCGGGTAACTACGAGATATCTAAGCTAGAAGACAATATGAATTTCAAATTGAACAACAAGTGGTTGAAGATTTACTACATTTTAATGTATGTTCTACCAATACTCTTGTTTATCACATTATTTTTTTAGAAAATATGGATGTATGCTTTAAAGCAATTGGGATCGCCTGTTTAATATAGTTGGAAGAAATGTTTCATATGGCATATGCTAGATCAATACTTTACTTTTACAAGTTGATCATTTTATTTATGTCATCATGCACAACATAATTACCATTCACGTAGTAAGTTTAGTAAATATTCAATCGAAACAACATAAAAGGAAGAAAACACCAAAAGTCACCAATGTTGATTTATTTCATCAAAGAAGAAATAGTTGTGGTTACAAGCAAGCAAAATCCATGTTCCAAAAAAGCAAAAACAGAAAATGATAGCAACATAAAATGAAGGAGCTAAGGGTCATCCATAATAAAATAAAGGTCTATCGATCCAAGAAGCATGTGATGATATCAAGGAATATTCAAGGTTGCTTTGGTTTGAAATAAAGTCACCCAAATCCTTTTGACGAAGCTCTATGGCCAACTGGATGGACTCCACCTATCGCTCCCTCTCAAATAGCTCGGCCTCCGTACGAGCAACTGCCTCACGAGCCTCTTGTACTCCTTGCTAAAATACCACCAATTTGGACTCTAAACTTACAAGCTCTTCTAAGATTGCTACTTGCGAATGATGTGAACTTTAAAGGAGATGATGGAGAGAAAGAAGATCATCCTTCTTAAAATTACACAGCAACTCTACCAGTCAGGTTATAGAAAATCCATCATTAGTGAGCATATTAACCCTTCCCAATAAGGTCTTGATCGTATTAGGGATATGGGACAAAAGAGGAATGCTGAGGATTTCCTCCAACCCCATCATAAGCCCAAGAAAACAACATGCCATCATTCCAGAAATCGGCTAAAGGCAGCGAGCAGTAAAGGTCAAAGGAAGACGAACCAGCAACTGCTCGATTAATAGGCAAGGACCCTCAGTTAAAACAGAAGGTAAATTGGCCAATATCTGCCTCACAACCACTTCGGTGGCTGCCTCAGGGGTATGCATGCTAAAAATACTATCACTGGCAGAGGGACGCTAGGTATGCGAGGCGCTATCACTCGCTTGAATCTGAGGAGCAATCAATATAGGGCATCACCAATCCTAGGGAACTCGCCCAAAGAAGCAACTTCAGCTAAGGTCCTCGTTTGAATTAATTCTCGAGCAACAGGTTCAGCATCGGGCCTATGGACTACAGGCTGATTAACCTCCACCTAAAATGCAATAAATAGCTTAAGTAAGAAACAAAAATGAGGAAATCACATACGAAATATCTTGCTAACATGGAGATTATGCCTATAAGACTAGACCCCTGACCCTCGATTATGGGAGATTATACCTATAAGACTAGTCCCATCTGACCCTCAGTTATTGGAGATTATGCCTATAAGACTAGGCCCGCCTGACCTTCAGTTATGGGAGATTATGCCTATAAGACTAGGCTCGCCTGACCCTCTCTTATGGGATATTTTGATTTTAAAGTCCTACAATTCTAGGCCCTCCTGACCCTCGGTCATGGGAGATTTTTATTTTAAAGTCCTACATTACTAGACCCGCCTAACCCTCAGTTATGGGAGATTTTGAATCTTAAAACCCAACGTTACTTAGCAAAATTAACAAGCTTATAGCAGGAAATAGATGAAAGAATAAAGGTACCTCAGGAAGATGCTCGTTGGTGAATTTGTGAGTTGCCATTTGTACCTTATCTTCCCCCTCAATGGGACCCGGAGCTACCAAAGGGTGTTGACTTTGGGGGGCAATCCCCCCCGACTTCAGCTTGCCTACTATTCCCCATGACTCATCAACAGGTTCTTGTCCACCCTCCCCATGGGCAACTGCAACAAGTTCAACAACTTCCTTATTCAGGATGGAAGGCTCGAACACAGATACAAGCATTTGGTCATTCGAAGGAAGGTGGACTGAAGGAGTAGTTTAAACAAGTATGGGAACCTACAAGATAGAAGTTAGAAGTTAGAGTAACAAGTTGAAAAAGCAACAACAGATTAAACAAATAAGGAAACTAAACTTACCATAGACAATAAAGAAATATGTACATGTGACTTGGGTATATCCTCAGTAGCTCTCACATCAGGGTTATCTTTCTCAAGGCCATCCTGCTCGTGCAAAAAAGAGGGATCAGGGTAATGGACGCTACTAGAATCAGATGAAGAATCAGATATAACTGCCCCTATGGGGAAATGGGAGATTACCCGCGAAGTAGTAGGGGCAGCTCTCTCGAAGGGACGATCCTCTCCGACGCCATCGTGCGCATTACCTCGCGCAACAACCTGAAAAGAGACATGGAAAGTTAGGGCAACATGGGATTATCAGCAAGGAAAGAAAAGAAGAGGGAAGACATTCAGAGAAAGAGGGATTAAGGGTCTTACTTCTTCCTCAAACACATCTTCCAGAACCTCATAATATCGGGGAGGCGAGGAAGGTTTCAAAGGAGAAACCATCCTCCTTAACCAATGCCTCCAAATCAATGCATATTCCTCTTCTTCTTCTTCTTCTTCTTCTTCTTCTTCTTCTTCTTCTTCTTCTTCCTCTTCTTCTTCCATTACCTTCTCTCCATCCTCATCGTCCTCATCCTCCTCATCTTCATCATCATCACCAGCACCACCTATAGTATCATGTTCCTCAGGCAGTTCCTCCTTACCGAAATTAGACGACTCCTCTATTACGAGCTTAAGAGGACTGATCGCCTTTCTTTTATTGCCACTATCAACAGTGCGAGGAGCATTTGAGAAACTCTGAGAAGCCATATGGGCCGACATAAATGCCTTGTCTTATTTATTAAAATTCTCCTAGGTTTGGGGAAGTTGGTCAAACATTGAGCTCACCTCTTAGGCGACTTTGGGATTGGGGGTATGATCAGTCGGAGGCTGGGGGATGGTTTTAAGTTTCTTTAGAGGCACCTTTTGGGTGGCCCTAACTGTTTCCCCGAACGATGCGCCATGCTAGGATTCAATTTTTTTAACTGGCCTCGAGGAACCAGGGGCAATGGAGACAACCTCGATTGGGAGGGAGACTTTCTTCTTTTTTCATAACTACCTAGTCCACATGTGCTAATGGGGGCAGCTTGGAGGGAACACTAGTTTTAGCAGTACTTAGAGAAGAAACAAATGATGAGGTGGTGTAATTTCTTAAACCCAACTCTGTGGGTGGGAATTCTCAACTTCAGGGTATCGAGGCCCCTTAAAGAGGCTGGTTACTAACTGATTCTGCCAGAATATGTTCATGTATGTAGCTGACCTTCCCCCTCGAGCCCCTTTGCTTAGGACCACGGGATTGGTTGGATAATTGGCGTATAAACTAACAACAATGGAAGTTGGATAATTAGCACAGATAATAGAAAATTTGGTGGGCTTTTCTCAAGTGAAATGACTTAACAGAGGGGTTCCTTGGTCGTAACAAAACTTTGGGGCTACACAGTGTGGGCTGTACACAGAATAAAAAAAGGGGATTAACAAAAGGGGGGCACTGTTCTCAGGAAAATTCCTGGTAAGGGCTTCATCAATCGGAGCAATGGCACGCTCCTCCTCGGTAAAGAAATCATAGTAAAAAACTGACTCACCCCAACATAAGGGCGAGATATCTCAATCAATCAGGACAATCAAAGTCTTCTTGACACTCTTATTTTTCCAACAACAAATTCAGAGGATCTTCATGGGCTGTGAACCAGGGTAATTGCCGACGGGGGCGTAATCAGGAAAGTAGGATGTCAAAAGAACATTGTTGGCATAATTAGAAACATCAAACCTGTCGATTCTTCGAAAAGATTTCGTCGCTACACGGTCTAGCCGGGTATATAAGCAGCCGAGGATAATGGCAGCAAGGGGGATTTTCATGCCATTCCCATTCGAACTGCCATATTGATCAGGTCCTTTCGAGGGAAATCATGAGGCTTTCCTGGAAGATAGACCTTCAACAATATCACTCAAATATAGCATGTCATCTCGATCTTGGACCCACAGCGTTTACCCACCGGGGGCTGTTCAAATTCCTCTTTCCCTCGAGGGTTCTACCTGGCTACCTTGCGGGCCATAATAACGACTTTCTCCTCAATGAAATAAAAGTAAAGAATTACTTCGAAATAGAAGCACTTGTTGTAAGTGACCATACGATCCTTCACCACTGCCTCCAGTTCCTCTCTCAAGGCTTTTTCTTCACTAGAGACAGCCTCCTCGAAGAAGGTATTAAACTAAGCTTCTTCCAATCCCAAAATCTCTTACACATCCTCCAAGGTAATACTGAACTCACCCCAAGCGGCCACAAATGTATGTGACATATGGCTCCAACGGGAAACCAACAGTTGTAGAACATTATTATTCTTGGCGAGACTAAGGTCACCCAACCAAATGGAGTATGATAGGCCTATAAAGGCTAACTGGGCGGAATACTTTGAATGGATGTACTCAGTCGAATGGCCCAATCCCTCGCTAGAACTAGAAAAAGATTCAAACTCTACCTTTGAGTAAGGGAAGTTACCACATTCAATCCGAAAATGGGTAAAACTGGCAGTGGGGATATAAGCAAAATCTTCAGCATCCTCACCTTCCTCCATTAACAGGTTAGGGTTTTCAGTTGGCACCAAGGCGTCGAGGAATTGATCTGTCATTGCCCATAAGTGGTCGTTGTCACCAAAGTAAGGCGCACGATGATAACATTCCCATTGATCTTGGCGCGCTTGAGTTGTTGTGGAAGCGCCCCTAACGGAGAGAGTTATATTCACATGTGCTATGGAAGCTTAAGGAAAGAATTGAGGGTAAGAGGAAAAGAACAAAAGGGTTAAAGAAGACAAGGGTTTTTTCCTCTCGCTCTCATAGAAGCTCAAACTTAGAAAATGAAAACCCAAAGGTGATGTTTGAATTCAAGGTACACCCACTTTTTAGGAGAAGCATGAACCCCAAAAGATGACAAAAAGTGACGCTTTGGAAAATCGTAATGATGGATCTGTGGAAAAGTTTGGTTGGTGTGGCTGTCAAGCGTGCGTGGTCGTAGAAAACCAAGGGTTGTAATGATGATGCTTCAGGGAATGACGTGACTATTAGCGGCAGCATTTACACGTATGCACCTTGGTGTTTCCATGTGTGATGTGCAGAAGTGCATAAGGAAGTTACATTTACTGCAACGTGCTTGGAGTCTTATCTTCCATGGGAAATAAAGAGCTTTGACGGAAATTTGAAGAAATCTCTTCATTTTCCCCAAGAGAGAGGATATAAGATGTACAAAAAGGTTTCGTACATATATTTATTCATGCAATAAACAAATATATCTACGAGGGGGAAAATGTAGGGGGTGTCCCCCCAGATGAGTGGTTAACTTGGTTAAGCAGATCGGTTGTTCACAAAGAAGGGGAAGGAAAGATATTCCAAAAACTCACATCGAAGATTCTTCATGGTAAGTGGATCGAAGAACCCACTTCGAAGGTTTTTCACAGTAGGTGGCTCGAAGTACCAACTTTGAAGATTCTTCACAACAAGCGGCTCGAAGAACCCATTTCGTAGAACAAAGTCACATGGATGACAATAATTTGTAATTGGAAATAGAATGTTGTATTATGTATTTTATCTTATGAATATACATGTCGAGTGAAGCTGTTTGGTATCCACGAGGGACCATGCCTGACTGGGCATGGGAGAGCTTTCATGCTCTATCAAGTAACCTCCTCCTGAGAACTTCGCAGGGACATGGTTTGGAGGATTGATAACAAGGCAACATTGGGAATTATTACCAACCCTCTTGGCACACTTGGGCAAAACTTCAGCCAGGACAAATGTCACTCGAGCCTACTCATTGCTTACCTATTCGAGTGAACCTCCTCTGGGTACCCGATCTCCATTAATACTTTCCCCTATAAGGTTACCTCCTCGAGTTACCTTAGGTGCTAGCCCGCCTGACTTATGTGACCAGATACCTAATAATAGTCAGTTTTTAAATCACTTTCTGACGTCATAATGTCTGACATTTAGGGACTCAAGAATGTAGCACTCAAGTGGCTTTATCCTTAGGATGGTAGGTCTAGTTCAACAAACCTGACCATCTAGCCTCCCTAGAGTAAGCCTCAAGCTGACGGGTCATATTCTCCATTAAATACCCATAGTACTTCCAGCCAATATAATGGTTTTCGGCCAAAAGTATGGGATCCCATGCATTAAATGCAATATATTGTGCATTTAATGCACCTTATTAGGCGAATCGAAGGCAGACAGACTCGAGCAGGCTCACCCTCATATAAATAGACCAGATGAACAAATCAGGGAGAGAGCATTCTGAGCCCAGAATTGCTGCCCAAATTTCCTTATACCGTAGAACCCTTACGAGAGAATTAACTCCCATACACATTTAATACACCCATAATTGGGCATTAACTCAACTTGAAGTTTTTGCCTTGCCGTTATTGTGCCCAGAGTGCTTGTTCTTTCTCCCTCCGATCACGCCACCTACTGGTCCCATTCATTTACTGTGATTGTCATATGTCTCCTGTGTTAATATGCTCTTTAATACAAGCCTGAATATTGAATTTCTTTGTCTCTAATTTACATGTGGCCACCGCCCATATTTTATACCTAACGGTGTTAATCCCGATCTTGATAAGGGGTTATGCCTCACTTAATACTAACTGTATTTGAAGAACCCACATCTTACACTTGTAATATCAGATATATATATATATATATATATATATATATATATATATATATATATATATATATATATATATATATATATATATATATATATATATATATATATCCAATTTTCACTTCCATACGGATAATCCCTTTTTCAATACAATATAATTAAGTGTTCTCATACTTAATTCATTTAGATTTGATTATCTTTCATGTCTACATAATTCACATAGTACATACATTCACTCTATTATATATATACAATACTGCACCCTGAGGCTCAACTGCGGTTCATGCATACTCTGCTATCATGTCTGGGTACATCTCGTTACTGTATAAAGGACTGTCGGTTCGGTATATCCCTCGAACCATAAATAACAAACATAAATATTGGAGGCGAATATAGTCCTAAGCCTTTAGGATATGAACATACCTATGCATCCAAATGACCGGTCACACCCTTTATTCACAAAAGTGGTGCTCAATCCCAAAGTTCTATGTTCTGAGACAACAAGTCAAAAATCCCCTCCATAAGGCTCATCAGGATATGACTTCCCTCAACGCGTAAACCTCCCATCGATAGCAAACAGGCTAGGTATGTCATATACATAAATTAATCAAGCAATAAGTATATACTCAACCTATATAGTAATAGGTAGACACTCGACCTTTATCTCAAATTAGGAATTCATCCTACCCCAAATACCCATTGTATTTCTCGAATACTACCCGTACTTGTTAATTACGATTTAATCTCATTATCGTATAATTATTATGTAGTTGTCACTCACATAATTCTTTTATCAACCCAAGTACCCATATATATTACAATGCTACCCGTTCTTGACTATTACGAATTATTCTCTTATTCGTATTTTTATTATGTATATCTCTCACATAATTGTTTGTCACTCACATATATAATTTTCCAACATTAACCCAAGTCACTCGATCCTTGTTAATGTACCAAAATTATTTAATTCTTGCCGTGAGCAAAATTATAATTTGTTAAACTTTTCTGGGCTAAAAAGGGACTTTCTGAATTTTGTTCGAAGTCCTAGAAATGTCGTTCGAATGAAATTAATCCCTTTTCTCGATAAAGTTACATTCTACCCAGAAATATAAAATTACAATTTGAGGCTTTTTTGCTCCGATTTTGAAAAAACTTAAAATTACAAAGTTGTGCAGAACGTGGTTTTATACAAGGACTCATTAGCACACTACCAATTTCAACTTAAAACATTCCTAAAATTATCATACAATGTTCGTCCATTTTCTAAAACAATTTTTCATATGCTTTCTCCACTTTCTTTCACCCAAACTCACATAAAATATATTCTAACGAATCCCAAATATCTCAACATTATTTCTACATGATTATGGGTAATTATAATAAAAGGAAAAACATTTAAATCACCAAGTTTATATGAGAATTAACATCAAACCCAATTAACCCTCAAAATACCCAAGTTCCAAATTCACCGTTTATCTCCTTAATAAACCGAGCATTTTAATTTCGTGATTTACAATCTAAACCATAACTTTTTTTATATCCTCTTCGTGTGAATTTCTAAACTACATGCAATACCTAACCATCAATTGATTTATCAATCCAAAACATACCCAATTTCATAATTGTCATGGGTAAATATTAATCCTATTCTAACATGGATATTATACTCATTAATTGGAACAAGAATTACACTTTCCTTATGTGTAGATCTGAACCTTTGGTGGTGATAGTGTAGATACTTCTCCTCCCCTTTTTCAACAAAATTTAGGTGGTGGTAATGGTGGTGCAGGGTGGTTAGCCTCCTTAGATTGCCTAGAAAGCTCATTGTTCTCTAAGAAAAACTCCTCCTCTTCTAAGAAAACCTTTCCTCTTCTTAGAAAACCTTTCACTCTCTCTCAAAAGTCCTCACCTTTTGTTTAGATGAAATGAAGCTTTGTTCTCCTAACCCAACACTTATATAACAATTATCAATTTTTGGAGTTACTATTCATCTCCCAAGTAAAATGACCAAAATACCTCTTTGGGGTGTCTATTCGGTTCCAAATTGACCCGAGACCCGAATCGAATCCCCGGATTGACTTTTTTTACTATTCAAATCTCTCGGGACACTTTGGCGTACTCGAAATGACCATTTGGCTATCATAAAAACAATTTACTTTTCATTCCATTCAATATAGTCCTGACACGACTCACACGCGCGTCCCGACTTAATTACCGTAATTTTCGTATTTATAAATCCCGATATTTTTTATAAAGTCATAATCATATATTACTTTTAATCACTAAGTAATATTTAATATCAATCACATATTACTTTTATTCTAGTAATATTTAATCCGGATTAATTCTAATTATTTTCACATAAATAATTCCAATTAATCCCTATTTATTTCACCCATTTACTTTTAATTTATCTCATTTTAAAAGTCATTAAAAATTGCACTACAAAGAATTTTGATGAGAATAGCTAGAGGCCAAGAGGCGATATAAGAAATGGTGAAACAGCCATGCAGACACCTCTAGGCCAGTCAAAATAGGCTTGGAGCAGATTTTATCCCCCAGCTGGGAGAGAAATCTTTTATATGAGGGTAAAATGTTGCCTCTTGCCCCTATAGAGATAAGAAACCAGCCTACCACGAACGAGATCTGAAAACCCCTACAAGGTTGAATTTGGGTTCATAAAATGAAAGAAGTAGATCCAGATACTTTGGATCACAAAATGACAGGTCATATCTTCCAGGATCCACCTCATCCCTCAAGATAACTGATTAATATAATGAGCAATCATTCTCTAAGGACAGGACAATTTTGTTGGAGAGAGTGAGTAGAGGCTCCGTATTTGATCGATTAGGTCGATGAGCAGTGAGAGGATGGTATCACAGAAAGCCTAGAGGGCCTAAAGAACGCCGAGAAGGTTTAGTCAAGTCAAAGATAAGTATACGGGGGTTAGTACGTGTCGAGTTGACTTCCCAGGATAAGAGCTCAGCATAAAATAGTGGCCAAGTAGCCAAGATCATTATAGTTAAGGCTGATCAGGATGACCAGCCCTGTAAGGGCTCGATTCACTAACCAGAAGATCGTTTGGGAGAAATGACCAAATTAAAAATCCCTTACATAGATGTTTCATGAAAGGATCTCCATTCACACATTTTATTGTGGATTATCAAACACCTGCTAAGTTCAAGACAACTCTAGTAACTCTATCCAGTGTTGCATATAGAACAATGCCAATTTGCTGTCGAAATGTACTCAGTCCCAGATGAGATGTGTTGCCGAGCATTCTCTAGTAAGATCACTGGGTCGGCACAAATCTGATCCAACAATCTATCACGAGGGAAAATCTATAACTTTCAAGAGTTGGCCGACCACTCCGTCAATAATTTATGTTTTGGAGTTAAGCTTTGTAAAAGGGTGGCTCATCTACTAAATATTCGCTAGAAAATCGACGAGACTACCTGTGAATACATCACCCACTTTAATAGTGAGAAGATGGAAGTAATTGACTATGATGAGAAGACATCGATCATTGCATGAATGAGTGGCTTGCTACCTGAGAAGTTATATTATGCATTGGCTAAGGAGTCGCCCAGGACTATAGACGAATTACTGGCCAAGGAAGGCAAAATTATGAATGCAGAGAAATCAATGGCTGCCAAATAGTTAAATAACTCCAAGGCCAATGCCAACAAGAGCTCAGAGAAGAAAGAGTAGAAAGATAAAAAGGCGAGACAAATAGATACATCGAATACACTTTGACCATTGGTGTTCACCACATCCTAGAATAAGTTCATGGGAGTAGAGACTTGAAATAGACTAGAAAGCTGAAATCTCCTTTAAGTCGAATAGATAATAGTAAGTATTACGAGTTCCATAAAGACCATGGTCACAACACTGATAATGAAGTGGCCAAGTAGATAAAAGGAACGAGTAGAAACTCGGGAAATAGTCAGAATCTCCTTATAGAAATAAAGAGGATCAGAAAATAGGCAGAGATGATGATTTCGAAGATGATTCGGACCAGACCAAAAGGCCTAAGGAGCCTGTAAGTGAGGTAAATATTATCTCTTTTGGCTCCAACTTTATTGCAGGAGGTGACGCTGGCTGAGGGGATGAACTAAAAGGGAGGAACGCTTACCTCAACGAGGCAAAGGCTTGTGCTTATATTAGGAAAATCAACCTTACCAATGATTTAAATATTTATTCGAGGAAGATGAACAAAGATTGTTTAGTGGTCAATTTCTCTAAATATGTTCTATTAAGAGTGCTTTACCCTTATGACGCCCTAGTTATCACGATGTGGTACATGAAGGTAAGGTGACAATAGTTTTGGTTGACAATGGTAGTTTGGCCGATGTCATATTCTATAATTTCTTAAGATGTTTGGGGTTACGAGACAACAAATTTAAATCTTACCAAGGTCCTCTCATTGGTTTCTCCGAATAAAAGGTTTACCCCTTGGAAATAATTAACCTAGAAGTAGTGATCGACGTTTGCCCGACCTGTCGAACAGAGAAGATCCATTTCTTTGTCCTGGATAAGAACGCCAACTCGATGTATAATATTATCTTCAATAGAGTAGGGTGGAAAAAGTTCAAAGTAGTACGTTATACTATGCACCAATGTTTAAAGTTCTTAACTCATTACGGGGTTAGCATGGTTAAAAGGAACCAGGTTAAAGCCAGAGAGTGCTGCTATACTTCAACTGACCATGGGGAACAATAGAGACTGACCACGAATTACTAGATTGAAACATTGGATCCATGGGAAGAGACAGAGCTGGTCAAAGGGCATGTCATAGAAAAAATAGAATCAATTATCTTGGATGATGAAAACCTGTAGAGAACAACCTATATCGGCTCATCATTGGACCCTACCTCAAGACGGAATTGGTTGATTTTCTTAGGCAACGAAAGAACAATTTTTTCTTACAGCCACGAGGACATGACAAGAGTTGATCCAGAATTCATTTGTTATGAACTAAACATAGTTAAGGATGTTAAGCCGATCAAATAAAAATGACGTGTCTTTAGACCAAAAAAGAACGTAATCATATAAGAAGAAGTAGAGAAGTTATAAAAAGTGAATTTCATTGAAGATGTCAAGTACCCAAACTGGCTTTCGACTTTAGTGATGGTCAAGAAAGATAATAACAAGTGGAGTATATGTGTTGATTCACTAACCTGAACAAAGCATGCCCAAAGGATCATTACGATTTGACTAGGATTGATCAATTAGTCGAAGCCACTTCTGGACATGAGCTTCTTAGTTTTATAGACGCGTACTCAAGCTACAACTAGATCAAGATGAAACCTGACTATAGGAAAAAGATTTCATTTATCATAAGTTAAGGTACTTACTGCTATAATAATATGCCTTTTGGCTCAAGAACGCTGGAGTAGCATACCAAAGGTTGGTAAACAAAGTGTTTGAAGAAAAAATCGATAGAAATATGGAAGTGTACATTGATGACATGCTCACTAAGAGAAAAATAGTCGGTGATCACATCAAAGATCTTGGACAGACGTTCGACCAACTAAAAAAATATAAAATGAAACTCAACCTAGCAGAATGTGTCTTCGAGGTACAAGAATAAATATTTTTATGATTCATAGTTAATTAGAGAGGCATTTAAGCCAATCCAAATAAAATTCAGGCGTTAGTCAATATGTCGTCTCCAATGAACAAAAAGGAAGTGTAAAGGTATATAGGCAGGTTGGCGACGCTAAATCGATTTGTTTCGCGATCTACCGATTAGTGCCTTCCCTTCTTTAGAGTATTGGGAAAGACATTTGAGTGGAATGATGAATACGAGAGATAAAAAATTACCCGTGATCTCCACCTCTTCTTTTAAGGCCTTTAATGGGAGAAAAACTTTACTTGTACTTGGCCGTATCTGAATCAACAGTTATCTCGGTGCTGGTACGATAAGAAAACAGAGTATAAGATCCAGTTTACTATACTAGCAAAGCATACCGAGGAAATGATATCCGTTATCCAAGACTAAAAAAAATAGCAATATCCCTAATCAAAACTACTCGGAAGATTAAGCCATACTCCCAAGCCTATACCATTGTTGTCTATATACAAATCTGCCACTACACCAAGTCGTTCATAAACATAAAAATCAAACATACTAATGGATTGTACTGTAGAATAAGGAGTATGCCATACGATATGAGATAAGAACGGTAATTAAGGGATAAGCCATGGAAGATTTCATTGATGAGTTCACATATGAGGAAAAACTCACCGAGCAGACTTCTAAGGAAGGGATCTCAATAATGAAAGGAGAAAAGTATAATTATACAGAAAGATAGCTCATCTTCACATTAACTGAGCAAACTTCTTCGAAAGAGAGATCACCAGTTCAATAAAATAAGCAAACTCTTATGGGAAACAACTCAAGCATCAAACCGGATGACCAGAGTATTGAGGTTCCAGGACCATCATCTAAGCAGGAAGAAATTTCTTGCAACTTAGGAGCAGTTGAACAAATTATTCAATTACGGGACCTTGACCAAAGGATATTTCAAAGAATACCATCTTGTTTGCCAAATGTTCGTAGACGGTTCATTATATGCCTCAGGAAGTGGAGTAGGTTTAATCATTAACACGTCGGATGATGTTAACGTGGAATACACTCTCAGATTAAAATTCAAAGCCTCCAATAATGAGGTAGAGTATGAGGCGCTCATATCAAGATTTGTCTTATCATCATCTATTGGCTCCGAGCAGATATAGACACACAACTACTCTCAACTAATAGTAAACTAAGCATTGGAATTTTATGAGGGAAGAGAGGATTCTATGGCAAAATACTTTTCCAAAACCAAGAGCTAGTTAGAAAAATTCCCAGCAGTCAGAATGGTAAGAATTCTAATAACATAAAATGCCTGAGAAAACGCACTTGCTCGACTTGCTTCAGCCACCAAGATAGAGCTCAGGGGAATAATTCCAGTAGAATTCCTAATGCATTGAATTGTTGATGAAGAAATTATCAACGTCATTGAATAAGACTTAGGTCCGTCATGGATGAGTCCAATAAGAGCATACCTAAAAGAAGGCATTATCCCAGCATAACCTAAAAAGGCAAGGAGACTTTGATACAAAGAGGCGAGATATGTACTAGAAGGAGAACTTTTATTCAAAATAGGGTTCATTCTTTTTATTAATTAGATGTGTCCATCCGACTGAAGTCAACGACTTAATAAAGTAGGTACATAAAGGTTCCTATGGAGCACATTTAGCAGGGAGATCATTTATCAAGCGATTTGTCACACAAGGCTACTACTGGCCTATCATGAAGGTAGACTGATCGGATTATACAAGGTAATGTGGTAAGTGCTAAAGATATGTCATAATCCAAAAAAGACCAGGGTCTTCTCTCACACCAATCATATCCCCTTGGCTAATTTCCATGTGTTGTATTGACCTAGTTGGCCCTCTACTAAACACAAGAAGAAGGTCCAAATATATGGTTATTGCAATGGACTACTTCACCAAATGGGTAGAGGCTGAACCCCTAGTAGAAATGTTGTATGAGAAGGTATTTTATTTCATTTGGAAAAACATTATTTGCTGTTATGGAATGCCATATGACTTCTTCACTGACCACAAAACACAGTTTGACAATCAGGAATTCGAAGAATACTGCATTCGATTTAAAATCCAAAAGTTACATTCTATACCTGGTCATCCACGATACAACGGGAAAATGGAATTAACAAACAAAAATCTGCTTAAGGGAATGAAAGGAGACTATAAGACGCTAAAGGAAAATGGATCAATGAACTCTAAAGTGTCCTCTGTGCATACAAGGCAATGATAAAAATAGCAACGAGCGAGAATCCTTATATGTTAGCCTTCTGAACAGAGGCAGTGGTCCGAATTAAAATTGATTTGCTAAGTCACCCTATCCTCAATTTTGACTCACCAAAGAGTGACCTCATGAGAATATTAGATCTAAATCTAGTGGAGGAAGATAGAGAACTTTCAATACTTAAGGTGACAACATACCAATAATGAACTGCTCGATTTTACCACAAAAGAGTAAAACCAAGCACTCTGATGGATGGGGACTATGTAAAGAAGAAAGTCATTCAGAAAGTGACAAAGTTGGAGCCCAACTGGCATTGTCCGTATATAATTTTTTTTGTTCGATTAAGGACTTACAAAATTAAAACCTTGGAATAAGAATAGTTCAATAACTCTAGAAATGCCAAACACCTGAGGAAGTACTATCAATAGTGATTAAAATGTAAAGTCTTTTCATTCAAAGTCACTTCATTTCCCTGTAACCCATTTCCAGTGATCAATTAAAATTGTTAATTCCTCATGCATGCTATTATTCCTTTTATTTTTTTGTCAGTATAGGGGAGATGTGCTTTAAATTAAAAACCAAAGATATCTTAGCCACGTGAACTAGTGCACAAATATAATAACAAACTTCATGTATAATGCCATGAGGTCATGAACAAAAAGTTTAAAACTTCTTGTGTGACCCCATAATGTCAAGAATAAAGAGTTTACCAACTTCATGTATGACTCCATAAGGTCAAGAACAAGAAGTTTCGAACTTCGTGTATGGTATTACCCTAGGGCAGACCAAAGACAAGAAGTTTATCAAATTTAGGAACTTCGTTGAAATTAGTCATATGGACGACAAGGTATAACCATAACTGATTCAAGGTAAGGACAAATCCTAACACATTTGGTCATCTCTAGTAACTAAAGTTAACACTTGGTCAAGATGACAAGATCCGTTCATATGATAAGTAAGCTGGATTAAACGTCATTAGAATCTAAGATCAGACATCCCAGGTTTGTCCAACATTGATAACTAGTAAGGAAGATTAGTCGAGAAACGATCGATCATATAATCATAAGACCAAACTACTAGCAGACCCTTTTTAAAAAACTAACATTCAATAAGCTGACACAGAAGAAACAAAGATGCAAATTTCCATTGTAACTTATGAAAAGTTATTACAAAGCAAACAAAATATAAAAAGTTATTAACAAGAACAAGGTTGCTCGCTTGGTGCATTCTGAAATCTAACAGGTGGTACAACTAAGGCATAAGAGGTAATGGTTATCCTCAAACCTCTAAGCCTTGATTGACTGCTGAAACTCGCCCTATCCATTAAATGCAGTGATTGGTGAAGCTCATCTTCTCTATGCAGACCATAAGCCCTAAAGTATTTTTTAATCAAGCTTACTTGGATATCATTCAGAGGAATCCATGAAACATCAAATTAAAGGGAGGATTAGGATGTTTCAGGTAGTCCGGGTCATGCCAATACTATAACGCATTCTCCTTGGGCTCTTTCATCAGAGTAAGGGCATTGATCCAACTATGTTTATTAACGACCTAGTGAGCATGATCAAGTTCTTCTCCCATGTTGGTAAGGGTATCATTGTAACCATCCATCCAGATAGTACGAGGTTGTTTATGGAATTGACATGTGAGGGAATCTACCTTCTCATTCAACCTTTTAATGGTGGATAATTGGTTCTTTATGGTCGTAGCTTGATCTGATATAATTTTCGTAGTCTGTTCTTCCTCTATTGATTGCAAAATATTCCTTTCTACTAAGAAGATTGACCCTTGGGTTTATTTATTTGCTCCAATTCATCCCTCATTTTGGTCAACAGGACCTGAATTCTTGAGACCTTCAAGCTCAAGCATTGGGGAGATTCCTTTAGCACACTTCATCTCTAAGTTAGGAATGAACTCTTTCTTAGAGTAAGATAATGATAAGGAAAACAACTTCTGATCAAATTCACTGCTCTTATGCAAGTTAGCTAGTTTATCTTCGTAGTCGGCATGAAGATTTGTTGTTGATTCCTTGTGGTTCATTTGAAGATTAAAAATCAGATCATGATAAGGATCTTTATTTATTACTGCTCGATGAAAAAATCATGCAAGATTAAATATAATTCCTTAGCCTGAATAGATACATGATGCTCGAGTAACTCCTCAAGCTCATCTTCATCAATCTCATTGTGTCCAATGCCAAACAACCGATTACTTCTCTCTTGGAAGTCACTTTTAACTATGACCAGATATGCAAGTCTTTAGTTAAAATGAAAAATAAGTGGTCGGATATAAGTACATATTGAGAAAAGAAACTTATAAGAATTTGACCAAGGTAGTAATGTATGAAGAAGAAACTTCATTTCATTATTAAAAAAAGGAGTTACATCAAGACGTTCCTAGTACACTAAAGAAATAAAAAAAGTAACAAAGTAAAAAAAAAGCCCTAATAAGACTACTAGGATCTATTTACCCACCTTCTCCTTATAAGCAGTGGCTTGACCATCACCTTTATCAACAACCACTACTTACCCCTCATTAGTAACAACTGCAATGTCCTCCTCTTTATCATCAGTCGACTCAACAATTTGGGGAGGAGCGCTATAATTATATAACTTAAACAGTTCAGATCCTTTAGCATTAGCGCCCTTGACAAGTGTTTCATCCTGATAACTTGAATTTTTGTGTTGGTGAGTCGTTGCTGTCAAGCCACGTTAATCAACTCCTTTTAATACCTACAAAAATATAATAACAAACTAGTATGGAGGTAACTAAGGATGTCAATCCAAATCTAAGGAGTGAAACACTAAGAAAATCATGTAATTCATTTTTTTATTTTAACTATTTTTCTAAAAAAAAAAATTAATTTTCTATTTTTTTTATATTAAGACAATTTTTCAAGGGATGGTGATACTAAGTAACTACACTAAATGAAAGCTATAAAGGAAATATTAAAAAGTGTTCTAAAACAAGATCAATTAAATCAAATAAGATGTGAATAAAATGAGATAAGATCAAGTGAGATAAAATCAAAGAATGAAAATCAACCCATGAATTAAATGCATGTAATTATTTAAGTTTACTACATTCCCAAATATTTATTTATTTCATTAATTGATTCTCACCATTTGACGAAATAAAAATATATAGATTTAGTTAGGTAATTTGTCATCCCTACTACTCAAATGAAGAAAGGATTTAGAGAAATTATACAAATCACTCGCTTGAACTAACTCATACCATGAAAATCTAATATACTCTAACTAGTGTATCCTCCTATCTCTAATTTGAATCCAAAAATTAAAGATATACTATATTTCAATCCGCTCTCAAGAATGCTTTATCATCTCTCAATGCATAAACACATGTAGGAATAAAAATTTACTAACTAAATGAATCAAAGTAAACAAGAATAATTCAATCATCTAATTAAATCCATAGAGGCTTCATTTTACTCCTTGAATGAAGTGACTAACCCTCTATAACGGGATTTCAAGACATAAACTAAATAATAAAAATCATTAGAGTATGAGAGAAGAGAATTAACCAATCAATATATAACACAAAATCTCTTTTGATGCTACACTTTTTTTAGTTTCACTCTTTTCCCTCACTAAACTAAAATTTCTCTCTGCAAACTTTTCTCTAAAAAACTATACTCTCTCTAGGGTTTCTCTAGGTATTCTATTTAGGGTTTTCTCTCCATGTCTTTAAATGAGCCTTCTTTGACTTTATATTGTGGCATAAGGAGCTAGGGGTAAAATAGGAACGCTAAGGAGTTCATGGTAATGGTGAGGTGTGATAGGGGCATAAGGGGTAAATCGAATGAGGATAATTGAGTAGTGGGATGATGAGGGTGTTAGGGGAATTTTTGAAATAAGTGGTAAAGTGGCTTTAAACACATGTGGCTCTATTTTGGTTTAATTTTAGGGAATATATGCTGATAGAATCGGATATGAGAGAGTGGGTTTTAAAAAGGGGTTATTGTGTTAAAGGGTATAGTGGATCATGTATTTGGGCAAGGGTCAAAGTGGAGAAAAAGATAGGTTTGGATTTTGGAGATATAGCGTTCAAGTTCGATCGAATTGGGTTTGGTATAAGGGTCAACTGGGTTGGGGTTAATGGTCAAAGTTATGGCCGGGTATAGTATGGGCTAATGGTCACCGGAGTTGGATATTGGGTTTGCCAATTTTATGCGTTAAAATGAGTCTATCATGGGTGCTGCCTGGTGGCTCGAGATGGGTATACCCGATTTCGGGTCTGTTGGTTCGCAGTTCGGATGTGGTTCAACCCGAGTTACAATCGGGTTCTGAGTGGGTTGCCAAAGGTTCAGGTAGAAGTTCTCGGGTTGGTCAGAGTTAGGTCTGGGTTTTATGGATGCTGAGGTCATGGGTTTGAAAGGATCGGGTATGGAGGTAGATGTCTCAGTTATGGTGGTGTGAGTTTTGTTAACAGAGGTTTGGTTATGGGGTAAGGAGAGGGAGGATGAGTTTGATGGGGAAGATGAATAGGGTGTGTTTGGGTGTGGATGAGTGTAGGTTAGTTAGATTTGTATAAGGGTGTAGGATAGTGTGTGTGCGTGTGTTTAGTGTACACCTAATAAAAATTAAAATTAGTTAAATATTTACAACTCAAAATATAAAATCAACAAAAATAAAATATATTAAAATTAAAAATAGAAATAGAAAAATTAAATTCCTAATCTATAAATAAAAATACTTAAAATAAACTAATACTAATATACCTACCCTAATAAAAATATTAATAAAACGAAACTAATAATAAAAACTAAAAATGAAATCGAATAAAAATAAAACGCACACCTATATTACTTACAGACACGGACTTAGTACTATATAAAAGGACACATACTCACGAGCACTAAAATACTAAATAAAATAAAATAGAATAAAATTAAATAGTAAAAATGACTCGACAAATATAAAATAACACCACACACACATAAGGAAATTTAAGGACATGCTAGGGATGGTATGGACTTGGTTCGGGGATGTGGTTATGGTATGGAACTGGGTTTTATCACATTATAATGCACATCTTCCTCTAAATACAACTTTTAAATCCGCAAGTGCAAGTAAGCTTACAAATCAGAAAAATACGCACATAAGACCCATTTTGACAAGAATTATCAATTAAAAATCGTGTATTTGGGGTTTTATTTAAACACTTTTGAGTTCTTATCACACTACTCCCAAATAGAACATTTCTAGTGCTCAAGCAAAGTTAGAGAAAAATAAAGATAAGAAACAAAAAATGTACCACTTTCGCGGGTATTTGCGATTGCACTTAGCATGTGCAATAAGCGGTTAAACCTATAGGATAACCTACGAGGCGAGTTTTTTATCGTGAGGGTTTGCAGGAAAGATACCCACAAAATTCTTTATTTGCAAATGACAATATATCTCTTATTAGACATAGAATTATCGCACAATCCATCACGAGATAAATATTTTGAAGAATACAAGATAGAAGTGTATAAAAAGTTTAGCTAAGTAGATACTCAAGGCACATCCTTCCTAGAACTCGACGTGCGTGGTGTGAATTAGTCAAAATGGATCGAGTATCATAAGAGTAATTCCTAGATCGCCTTATTGGAATCAACGCTTTAACTTCAAAATCTCATGGATATATCTCTCTTAAACGAACTCACGAGATGTGGGTAAGTGTATCACTCTTGTGTGTGAGGAGGTGAGTAAATATAAGCAAAGTCAAATGTATCACGTGTATATAAGAAAGAACGAACATTTTAGAAAGATAAATGATCTCATGAAAGCATTCTAATCACTATAGTGAGAACGTAGAGCCATTCACCATATAGACTTCTCATTTGCTCGAACACCTTACCAATGGAGAAAAATGGGGTATAAGTAAGGAATGATGGGAAAATAAAATGAAGAATATGGATGACATGATGGTAGGATTTTTGATAAGAGTGGGACACAATCTAAATAATCAATATCTTTATTTTATAAAACTATGATCGCATGTTTTTTTCTATATAATTTTTCTTCTTTTCTTTTTTATACATGTTTTGCGATGCATTTCTCTTTTCATAACACAAATGAAGAAAATCTACGTTTGGAATTTCAAACATTCTTTTTTTCTCAAAAATGATGGATAAAAGTGACTGGAGATGATGTATGGATGATGTGGGGAATGTATGAGGATAAAGGAAATATGGGAAGATAATTGTGAAGTGAATGGTAATGTGATATGGTAAAATAGTGAATGCATGGTGAAGAATAGTTTAGGGCTCGAGAAAAACTACAAGACACATGTTTATTACGACTCGAAAGTGATGTCGTTCTTAGCGATCAAGCTAAAAAATGAAAAATAATGAGATCATACAACGATTAAAGTCCGGGCCCAAAGGAAGTTGAGTCAACTTGTGACTCGGAGATTGCGTAAAACTCTCTAAAAGGTGCAAGGCATGAATCTCACAAGCTAAAGTCTCCACTGATGATCCTTAAGGTTTTCTTAAGAGTTGTAGTACTCTTCAACTCTAAACCGTATTGATGTGATAAGTGTGCAAATTTTGTTGAGTCTAGAAATTCATGGTGCAAAATATCTTGGTACATATCATATAAGCCATTTAGAAAAAATATCCTCTCGTTTGATTCCTAGACTTAAAAGATGGATGATGGAAAATTCACGTAAATGAGTGATATGAAAGAAACTGTATGAAAATTTTAAATTTCAGGTCTTAATTTTTTTTCAAAAGAGGTAGGATTTTGTTAAAATTCTCTACCACCAAATAAAAAGGAACATCATCCTTGATGTTAAATAAAATAATTTTTAAAATTGAAAGCAGAAGGGAGGGAATAGATTACCACAATCAATCGCTAATGAAGTGAACTACATATCCAAGATGAAACCTGAATAAATGATGAGATAAAAATGTTTTCAAGTCTATAAACATGGAAAATCACCGGGTGGTGTGAAACACCACCCCCCAAACAGGATGAGATTCATACTCAGAAATAGTGGGTTGCCTCCTGGTAGCACTAAGTTTAAAGTCTTCAGCCAAACCGAAGGAAACTCGCCCTAAGGATAATAACGAGGAAAGCGCGAGGCGACAGAAAAATAGGATGATGATAATCACCCTTAAACAATACTGAATAGTCAGCCTTTATAAATTGGGTTAATAATGTCATTTTCTTCAACTTAAGTGGGGCCTAACTCTAAGAAAGGCTTCAAACGTTGGTCGTTGACTTGAAAAGGCTACCATCCTTAGGATTTTGAACGGTGAAGGCACCATAAGGAGTAACTGACTTAACAATAAAGGGTCCAAACCACATGTTTTTCAGCTTCCTAGGAAAATTATATAACAAAACTTTTTGACCAGGGTGGAATTCTTTTCTCATGATGCTTTGGTCATGGATCGACTTCATCTTATCCTTATACTTCTTGGACAAATCATAGACATCATTTCTTATCTCCTCCAATTCATTAAGTTGTAGATTCCTATGGACTCCTGTCTCATTAATATCAAAATTAAGGAATTTGACTGCCCAATATGCATGATGTTCAAGCTCAAAAGGAACGTGACAAGGCTTTTCAAAGACCAATCGATAAGGAGATATGCCAATCGGAGTCTTATAAGCAGTACAGTATGCCCACAATGCGTCGTTCAAGCATTATGACCAATCTTTCCTATTAGGATTGACAATTTTTTAAAGAATTTTTGTGATCTCGAGGATGGAAATCTCAACTTGACCACTGGTCTGAGAATGGTAAGAGAGACCAACGTTGTGGGTAACACCATAGTTTTTGACAAGGTGTTCAAAGACTCGAATATAAAAATAATTACCCCCATCACTAATTATAGCTTTGGCGGTTCCAAAACATGTGAAGACACGCTCTTTAAGAAATGCAACCATAACGAGATGGTCATTTATATGGCAAGCAATTGCATAAATATATTTGGATACATAGTCAATTGTAACTAGAATATATTTAAAACCATGAGAGGAGGGAAATGGTCCCATGAAATCAACACCCTACACATTTAAGTATTCAACAATCAGGATGGGTATGAGAGGCATCATATGACAATGAGAGATACGCCCAGATTATTAGAAATTGGAACAAGCCGAGCAATATTGATGGGCATCCCCAAAAAGGGTCATCCAATAGAAACCACTTTGCAAAATTTTGGCAGCAGTTTTCTTGGAGCTAAAGTGGCCACCACAGGCACCATCATGGCAGAAGGACATAATACTTAGTTGTTCACACTTGACAACCCAACGAAGATTGAATTGATTAGTGCAATACTTGAAAAGGAACGGGTTATCCCAAGATTAAAACTTCACATTTGCCATGAATTTGGAGCGATCCTGCTTTGACCAATGATTGGGAAGTTGGTTGGTAATGAGGAAATTGACAATATCAGCATACTAACGTGAGGTGGAACTAGAGAAAGTTGTTCATCGAGAAATGACTAGAAAATGAGGATATGATCAGATTCATACGTAATAGTAATGCGGGAAAGATGGCTAGTGACAACGTTTTTACAAACTTTCCTATTATGAATTTCAAGGTTAAACTCTTGTAGTAAGAGAATCCACCGTATCAATCGTGGTTTGGAATCCTTCTTATGAAGAAAGTGCTTAAGGGAAGCATGGTCAGTGTACATGATGACAGGGGAACCTATGAAATATGATCGAAACTTATCAAGAGCAAACACTACCTCTAACAGCTCCTTTTCGGTGGTCGTTTAATGAAGTTGAGAATCATAGAGGGTTTTTCTAGCATAATAAATTACATGGGGGTGCTTGTCAGCCCTCTGTCCAAGCACGACACCAAGTGAAAAATCAGATGCATCACACATGAGATCAAATAGGAGAGACCAATTTGGAGGTTGCATGATAGGAGCGAAAGTGAGCTCGGCTTTGAGGCGCTCAAAAACTGCGACACACGTGTCATCAAATACGAATGGGACATCTTTGGATAAAAGGGTTGTTAAAGCTTGAGCGATCTTAAAAAAGGCCTTAATGAAGAACTGGTAGAAGCCCGCATGTCCTTAATTGACTTAGGAATGGGAAGCACGGAAATAAAGTTGATTTCCACTTTATCTACCTCAATACCGGATCTAGAGACGATGGACCTAAAAAAAATACCCTTTTGATCATGAAAGGGCATTTTTCCCAATTCAGGACCAATTTCTTTTCTTGACAACGCTGAAGGACCATAGTGAGGTGAGACAGGCATTATTCAAATGATGAACGAAACTCGAAAAAATCGTCCATAAAGACTTCGAGAAAATGCTCTACCATGTCATTGAAAATACTAGTCATACACCTTTGAAAAGTCATAGGTGCATTGCAAAGGCCAAAAGGCATACGAGAGTACGAAAATGTGCCGAAGGGATAAGTAAATGTAGTTTATCTTGTTATTCTGGGGCAATGGGTATTTGGTTGTACCCTAAATATCCGTCAAGGAAGCAGTTGTATCCATGTCCTGCTAAGCGATCAAGCATCTGGTCAATGTACGAGAAATGGGAAGTGGTCATTGCGAGTGACAACGTTGAGCTTTCTATAATCAATACAAACACGCCAGCTGGTTTATATACGGGTGGGTACAAGCTCATTGTCACTATTTTTTACGACGGTGACGCTAAACATTTTTGGTACCACATGAATAGGACTGACCTATTTGCTATTCGATATGGGGTAAATAATTCCGGCATCAAGAAATTTTAAAATTTCAGCTCTCAGGACTTCTTGCATCGCTGGATTGAGTCGACACTGGGGCTCCGATAAGTTTTGGTGTTCTCCTCCAAATAAATGTGATGGCTACAAACATTGGGGTTCACACTGTGAATGTCTGAAATGGTCCACCCTAAAGTAGTGCTATGTTGAGTGAGAGTGTGGACCAATTGCTATTCTTGATCCGGGGTCAAGTTGGAAGACTTTATAATAGGTGATGTTGGTTTGGGCTTAAGAAAGAATATTTAAACTCGGAAGGTAATGGGTTAAGATCCAAACTAGGTAGCGACTCAGGAGAGGCATCAGACTCAGACACGAAAATAGAGTCCGAGAAAATATCGACGCATGGGTTAACTGGGTCATCCACATAAAGAACAGTGTCGACAAGGAGGGGCTCAAATGGAGTGGCCCAAGTGGAAGTGTCCATCAGTGGTGTATAATCTAACAAGGCATTTACTTCAGAGATGGAGGAATCAATATAAAAGTCTGACCCAAAGTGAGCCAAACATTATTGGATAGGATCTTAGGGGTATGTTTGATCCAACATCTCTTGGACCAAGGAGTCAATCACACACACTTCATCAATAGAATCAATGCCGACCTTTTATTACATGAGGTGGAAGATATTGGCTTCAATGGTCATGTTGCCAAAATAAAGATTCATGGACCCATCGTGATAATTGATGATGGCATTTGCTGTTGCGAAAAAGAGGAGACCCAAGATGATAGGAATATTGGTTGGGTTGGGAGCAGGAGTGTCTAAGATGATGTAATATATAGGGTAGTAAAAATCTGAAAATTTCACCAAAACGTTTTCAACTATTCCTTTAGGCACTTTTATGAAATGGTCAGCAAGTTGAAGAGTAACCCGTGTAGGTTTCATGTTTTGTAAACCTAACTCAAGGTAGAGGGAGTAATGCAACAAATTAACACTAGCCCCAAGATCAAGCAAAGTCCGAGTAGTGAACTTATCTCCTAACCTGTAAGAGACAATAGGACGATCGGGGTCTTTATACTTTGTAAAACCGTTCTCATGGATAAGGGACTTGGTTTTTTCAGTGACGAAGGCATCACGAGGCTCATTCGTCCGACGCTTCATAATGCACAGGTCCTTCAAGAATTTGGCATATGAGGGAACTTGTTGAATCGCGGTGAGGAATGGAATGTTAATGTGAACATTTTGAAAAACTTACTTGATCTCATTAAATTATTGGGCTTTCTTTGTCGAATCCAACCTATGAGGGAAGGGTGATTTGGGAACATAGATAGTGGTAGGATCATTAGGTTTAGACTCAAGATTTTCAGTGGATTTACTAGGTGGTGGAACCTTAGGGAGAGGTTTTAATTGGCAATTCTGGGTGGGCGGGAATTGCACATCACGGGGAGTTACAACACCATTGTCAACCTATTTTTCGGATCTTAGAGTACTCACTGCTTTCATGTACGCTTGGTATGTGGGTGGAGGGGAAGTGTATCCAACCTAATAAGCCGATTCTTTGCTATTCCCCTTAGGGTTGGCAATGGGTTAACTCGAAAAATGACCTTTCTCTCGCTCGGACTCAAACAGGTTAAGACGTTGCTCAAGCCTATGGATCGCTTGAGTCTGCGCTGCGTGGTTTACTATTGAGTCGTGATAAATTGAGTGAGAAGATTCTCAAGAGAGGAGGTGGATGATTGGGGAGGAGGGGAATAGGGGGGTTGGGGGACCAACTCACGGTTAGAACTAAGCGGTGGTGAATACTCATACAAGGGAGGTGGAAAAGGGATAATTTGATGATTGGTGTTGGGTGGTCCTCTGTGGGGGAAAAAGTATGATGGATGGTGTTGTTGATGGTATTGAGCAAGGGGGTTCTGGATAAGAGGGCGATGTTGCCTTTGTGGGTTTTGGTGAAACTCGGGTGGATCAACAACATTTTGCTTTGGGTGTGATGGAGCAAGATTATTATTGTACTTGTAAGAAAAATAGTGATGGTTCCTATTATTGGGATTGTAAGTAAACGTTGGGGGAGCGAATTTCCTAGCAGTATCAAAAGCACACGCTTGGGCTATGGTGGTTTCAGGATCATCTTGAATGAGGGTACACAATTAAGATAAATGATCATGGCTTAAGAATACATTACAAGACGATATACTAAACTCATTGACATTCATCACTTGTTTAGATATAGAAATATTTTGTAACATAGAACAACTGAGAGCATCAACTGTCTTAGTCAAAGTATTTAAGCCATGATGTAAAGTTTTAAAATCGAGATTATTTTTTACCTCATAAGTTCTTCCTACACGTGGTGGATCAGATCTCAAAAACTCATTAGCTGCCTTCCAATCTTTGGAGTCATCACCTAATTCGAGGAGAAAATTATAGGCGACATTTGGAGTTAAGTTCATGAACTTCCCTTTGTGCATGGACTCAATCACAGTGCGAGAAGAAGGAACGAGAGAAGTGTAAAAATTATGTACTAAGTGACTTTTCTCGAGACCATGATGTGGGCAACTATTTATGTAACCTTGAAAACGGCCCCATGCTTCAAAAAATTGCTCGGTTGGCTTTTGACAAAAATCATGAATAGCTTGGCGCATCTCATTGGTTTTGCTTATTGGATAAAACTTGGACACGAACTTATTCACAAGTTGTTCACATGTATGGATAGAATCTGGTGATAAGTAATCGAGCCACATGGTTGTATTATCATGGAGAGAAAATGGAAACAAGCGAAGACAAACATTTTCTTCATCTAAGTTTTGATTTTTGAAAGTCGCGCAAACCATGAGAAATTTTCTCAAGTGAGTGTATGGAGACTCATGCTCAAGGCCATGGAAATTGGGCAACATTAAAATGGTCGCCGAGCGAATTTCAAATTGGTCTGCTGAGGTGGGTGGAAGAACTAGGTATGATGGTGGGGTGCCGTTATCGGGGTAAAATAGTCCCTTAAGACACACTCGTCAGCCATGGAGGGTGGATGGATGGATGAAGTAGAAATGTCAACTCGGGAACAACTTAAAGTGAATGGTGGTATGGAAAAATCAAGGGGAGCACGTGGTTCTCCTAATGTGGAAGAGACGGGAGAAAGGCTACGGGAACGAATTAATCGATGATTAATTTGTTGCCACGTGAGCATGCAAAGAGTGAATTTTTATATTTGAAAATAAAAAGAAAATATTTTTGGAGCTTTTAAAAAAAGGAAGAGAAAAGGAAAAATATTTTTGCATTTTTGAAAAAAAGGGAGGGAAATGAAAAAATATTTATGGAATGTTGGACTATTTAAGAAAAAATGGAAAATATTTTGGGATTTTTTTTTTTTTGGGGGGGGGGGGGGGGAAGAAAAGGGTGATGGACTCGATTTGAAACTTAAAAGGATGGAGCGTAAAAAGTGACTGCCTAAAGAGTAAATTAGACACGTACAAGCAAGGTAGAAGCCCTACCTAACACATAGCCAATTTTTTTACCTTTAATTACGTGAGTGGGTAGTCAAATTTTAATGAAATCCATGGGCGATAAAATCACGGAAGTTATCTTTGTGATCGCCTTTGAAAAAATTGTGTTCCTACTTTAATCACAAGATCACTAGAGTCTTGTCACATGTTTTTGTTCTTTGGCACTCGCCCTGAAATAGATACGAGACGTATATGAGATAGTTGATTTATAACACGTATTTTTCTCATACAACCTTGACGAAAATACATAATAGCTTCGTTGATACTTCTTATACTCGTGTGCCATGAAATTAGGTTCAGTGGCAAGACGATTAAGCCTTATGTGGCATCACGCATCTTTAACAATTGAAATTATGAATTACATAAGTTAATTAGATAAGTTTTAAAGCTTGCAATTATTTATCATTTAATAAGGAGTGTTTGACCTAATAATTATCTGTTGTGACACCTAAAGTCTAAATTCACTATCTGAATGTGAAATTGTCCTTCATTTTTATTGTTCCCAGATGCATTATAATTTCTGCATTGAATGATAAAATTTATCAAGAAGGTGATCAAGTGTATAAGGTAACAACAAGAAGTAAAATTACAACACGAACTTACTATGTCCATTCGTCAATATATTCGCGGGTTTCAAACATATATGTCCCTTGCTCATATTATAAACTTATTAGTAGAACTCGGTTGCCGATGACTTAACCACCCACATCGAAGAACTCATCTCCATCATCTAAAATATTAGAGTCGGGCATATATTCCCTAGCAAACACGGATACTTACATAATAACGTATTCCTCCATGATGGATCCTTCAATGTACCTCATATTCTTAACATACTATTTGAAAATAATCATTAAACTTTCAAATGGGGACATCCATTGATATCTTATTAGGCCGCAAAGAAGTGCCTCATTGCATAAGTGCTCTTGCAAGACAATACTTATGTCAAAGAACGCTGGGGGAAGTTCTTCTCTAACACACAACTTTATTCAACTAGAGTTTCTTTTGCAACCACGATGTGCTTTCGTTTGATTACGTTTGTGTAGAAAAGTGTGAAGTAAAGGCTACTTTGTATAATTCCCCTGCGCAAATCTATATGCTTAGAGAAATAGTGCTTAAATAATAAATGGACCAATTACATGATCAAATTCCAATCGCGAGACTTACTTTTTTGTAGATAAGGTGTGATATATCTCACAATACTTCGCAAATTTGATGAAAATTAGAGGCAACTTTCAAATTATGCAGTGTGTCTAAAAATATCATTCTTTTTGCGCTCATCAAAGTATATGCCTCGGGGGGGATTATATTCCTCCCGCTAGTGTCTTATTTCAACTATAATTGCAGCTTAATTTTCAACACTTTAAGATCACGCTGTGCTTTTTGTCCATACTTCGAATGGATTCCACCTAGGCATGTGCTCACAAGATGTTCGATGATGTTCTTCTTCTCATCATTCATGATATCTAGTATATAGCGCACGAGGTTACCCATCCAATATGTCAAGTCAAGTAATATTGACCTCCTAGACCACACCTCCATTCTCAACAGGGGTCTTTTTATGCTTAATATTCTTAAATTTAATATTCTTCCCTGGCACAGTTGCTTCGTATTTGTAAGAACTCCTTTTAATTTTTGAACCTGAAATCTTTCTCGAAGGTAGCTTATTTTCGACCCTGTAACAACCCTCATTTTCTCACGTAAAGGTTGGTCAGGATCAATATGCCGAAGATGGGGCATATCAACAATTTATACCATTCTCAGCACTGAAGGAATAAATTTTTTCTTATATTTTATGTCAAAATCCACAATAAATAAAAACAACCGAATAAAATTTAATTTAATAGATAACAATAAAAATAGAATCGTTATACAATGTCAATCATGTAAAGTAAGTACAACTGCTATAAATAAACACTTGGGCTTATGCCCATAAAAATCCTAGCATGAAATAAAATGATAAAAATATGAAGTACGACCTATACTAGAATCAATGGAGCCAAATTCGCTACGTCCAATGCAACTGCATGTCTGATCCATCGACAGTCCTGCTATTCTTGTCATTAAGAATACCTGGGGAAAACATTTATAATATTGGGTCAGAGCAATATAGTTGTAAAGATTCTTCACCAGTAAATTTGCAATTTGTTACTACCTCATACTTCATGTCTCTCCATCGACGCTCACATATAACGAGTACCTCACTCTCTTCTAGAAGCAGTTCAACTCATATCTTCAATAAAAGTTCCAAGTGTAACCTCCACTATTTAATTAGTCATGTAAAGAATAATCCCTTAAGCTATGCGAGATCTAAAAGTGGGTACTTATATCTAATGTCCCAATCCCCGAATGGATTTCCTAAAGTTGACCACAATTTACATAAACTTGGTACATATTCTTACGTCATAATATTCCATAACCCTAGACCATTTAATGATTCAATTCATATTCCTTGTTGTATACCCCGTTAGACTATAAATTTCATTCTCTTATATTACCAAATTATCATTCCCAATAATATTTGGGATACCCTATTATTCTTTTGCTTCAATTATTGTCTCCTTCCTTAGACTACTCAATTATTATTCTCATTAATAATTGTCTACCACATTATTCATTAGGAATCATCTTTGTCCTTAATTATCTACATCACTTTATTAACCCGATTTTATTATCACTAGGCATCATCTACATCTTTAGACTAAGAGGGCACATTCCCAAAAAAGGCACACCATAATGTGTATATATATATATTATCATCCAATGTGAAGTAGTAGTTACTCTATAACTACTTTAATCCCAGAGAAACATTTCAATCCATATCGAATATAGCCTTCTTAGCTTAACTATATCATCTTAGCCAATTATTCCACAACTCATTTTAAACCGTTATCCTACGACTATTTTTCGATTAAATATTAAGTCCCATACCTTGGCTTTTAGACTTCAATCCCACTTGGTGCATACTTTATTTCTCTTTACATATATAGATATAGTTATCCCCAACTAATTTTTCCAAAACATTATAGATATACATATTCCCAAGCTAACCTTTTCAAAATATTATAAGTATAGTTATTCCCAAACTACCCTTACTAATACTATTGTAGGTATAGTTATTCCCAAACTAACCTTACTAAAACTTTATAGTTATAGATATCCTGAACCATGATTATTAGTACATTTAATGATTTTAGTATATTATTCTATTGACTCAAACTTAAATCATCCCTGATTACTAACAATTCTTCACTTCTTTTTACCCTCACTTAGTTCATATTTTAACCTTTAAATTTATCACCCCAAATTCTGTAATTTAATTTTACACTTTAATCTCCCCCACAGTTATGTGTACTCCTATTTAAGTTCCCAAGAATGAGAAAATAATATTCCTTTACAGTTATCCCCATTCTCCCATTGAAACCTCATAGACGTATAACTGTTGATACCAAATTTAATCTACTGACGTGGACCAATAATAAGAAGACACGTGTCAATCTACATGGAACAATAACAACGAGGAAGTTTATTTCCCCCGACCAAGGCATGTTCGCTCCGAGCAACAAGGATACCCCGAGGAACTACAACACTCCGAGGAACTCCAGCGCTCCGATGAACTCCTGAACGACGAGCAACTAAGGCCTTTCGAGATGCATCTCGACCACAGCATTGATTGCCAGATAACCAACAGTTCAAAACTGTTCATTGACTGCTTATCATCTTGACGCACACGCTTGAAGAACATTAAATGAGTTACCCTTTCAGATGATAGCCTCAAGGACCTTTCATAT
Source organism: Sambucus nigra (assembly GCA_949130495.1). Taxonomy (NCBI): domain Eukaryota; kingdom Viridiplantae; phylum Streptophyta; class Magnoliopsida; order Dipsacales; family Adoxaceae; genus Sambucus; species Sambucus nigra. The sequence goes on along the minus strand of OX422210.1, from coordinate 580,913,996 downwards.
GTATATCATTTAATGCACCACCCTTTCATATGTAAGCCTCAGGGCTATAAATACATGGTATCTCCCTCATTCAAAGGGACCGAAATTTCTTGAGAGAACTTGTAATCAAGAATTCTGCAAACACTCAGCAATAACATAACAGTGGACGTAGGCTTTATTCCTAGCCGAACCACTTTAAAAATCTTTGTCTTATTTATTTATCTGTGATTGAATAATTAGAGAAATCTAGTTTTTTACATCAACAGATTGGCGCCGTCTGTGGGAACGTGTTACAAGCGTTGTTCTCCACCAAAAGCTAAGTTTTTATTTTCTCTATGTATAATCAATTATACATACATCTTTTGATTGAATCGTGATTTTTATGTTTATATACATAAATTAATTGTCCAATTTTTATCTGCAAAATGTTGCATATCATGATTTTTAAATCATAACTGTTAGATTCATCCTTATTTAGAAATCTGAAAAATAGTAGATTTCATAAATCATAACTCTTTGCTTGATTCTCAAGTTTTAATTTTATATCATGGAATAAATATTTTAAATGATTACATATACCAATATATACGACGATGATAAGATTTGATCATTTTCATTGTTGATTTTGAAATAAATTTTGTAAGATATTTGATGTCTATTCATATTCCCATCATATTTTTAATAAAAGAATGGGAAAAGGTTAAAGACAATGAAAAGCCTTCTCATGGAAATCATGACCCATATATATTCTCTCTCTCTTCAAGTTTGAGTCTCTTTGCATTCGCTTTTATGAATTATATACTTAATTTGGTTCATCTTCCATCTATGTCAATAAAGTCAAATTGATTGATTTTTTATTTTTGGTCCAAATTGGGAATAGGAAGGGATCAATATGAAAAATAATTTTCTCTCACCTAAAAAATCATTACCCACCTCTTGTAAAAGAGGATCAGTAAAATAATCATGACCATATCAAGATTCTGGGCACAAATTTAATATTTTGGCCCCTCGTTCATCACATCACAAGGTTTCTTTGTCGAAATCAAACGATCTAGTGGGTTATATATTTATTCATTTAATTAACATTCTTAAGGCTTAAATTTTACATTGAATGTTATTTTTTGATCTAAAGATTCGAGATATTCTGGTCATCCAACCATATATTCTATAATTTGAGATATCCTTAAATGTTGGTCGGCAACATCCATGTCGTTTGTCGGCAGCAGTAGAATCTTGGGGTATTAAAAAATGCGAAGCACCCCAGATATTTCTTTAAACACGAGTTCAGCTTGGGGACAAACAGAGGGCTTAAGTCTTTTTAACTTGTGATCACCCCAAAAATATTTTTAAAAACCAAGTGATAAATAATTTTCAAACAGCAAACTATGCCTGATTGGTTGTTGGAGATTAAATAACTTTACAAAAAACTCTACGTCTTATTTATGGCGCATATCTAATAAAAATTTGTACATCTCACACACGTGTGGCACAAAAATATTATTTCATATTTTGAAATTTTTATGCTGATACATATCATATATTGATTGGATGAGTAAATTATTCTCATGACTACTCAATTCAGCCTACACATATGGTAGAGCAAAATATTAATTTTTACAGGCACAAGATTCAATGCCGACGAATGCTGAAGCACAAATTATTCTATATCCGTTTGGATTCATATTTTATATTTATCTCAGCATGGAGCTCGAAAAATTTCTTCTCTCTATATATATTCGGCTCCGAGGAAAAGCTACGACATTTATTATATTTCACCCCCAACGGATAGTTGGTCGGGGTAATTCTTATTTATATGCAGGCCCAGCAAAGTTCTCGGCCATATTCTTATGTTCTGGAAAATATTATTCTTATTCGGCATTCTGCAATTATGCCTCGACAAGATACTTATTCAGCTTTAAGGAGAATTACAACATTCGTTCGAATAATTCTTATTTATATTCAGGCCTGACAACGTTCTCAACCATATTCTTATGTTCTGAAAGATCTTATTCTTGTTCGGTATTATATGATTCTACCTCGACTGATCGGCGAGGCACTTTATTATTTTTAATTATTCTTTATATCTATTTGGATGCATATTATATTCTCATTTCAGCATGGAGCTCGACAAATATTTATAATCATATATTCAGCTCCAAGGATATCTCCAACATTTATATTATCTTATTCCCAACAATCTGTTGAGGACAACATTTATTATATCTTATTGAGCTCCAAGGATGTCTCCAGCATTTATTATATCTTATTCCCAACAATCTGTTGGTCATCGCCGAGGAGGTATCCTGCATTTATTATATCTTATTCCCAACAATCTGTTGGTCATCGCCGAGGAGGTATCTTGCATTTATTATATCTTATTCCCAACAATCTGTTGGTCATCTCCAAGGAGGTATCCTGCATTTGTACTATCTTATTCCCAACAAATCTGTTGGTCAGCGCCGAGGAAGACTCCAGCATTTATATTATCTTATTCCCAACAATCTGTTGGTCAGCTCCGAGGAAGTCTTCATCATTTATTATCAATTACCACCAACTACGATTGGTAGATAAAATCCAACTCCGGTTGGTAGACAAAATCCAACTCCGGTTGGTAAAGTCCAACTCCGGTTGGTATTGGTCGATAAATCTCATTCAAAGTTCACATTCCACAGTTGGGGGCTTCTATTACAGATATATTTGTTCATTTGATGGTACATTCTTATAACATCATGCAATCGAGCATCAAATTTAAATCCACAAACTCACATGGTCAGGGCCCCGACTAATCATCATTCAGGAGTTGTTTTTCTTGCTCAGGAATTACTTTTGATATTGAAGTTCAGGAGGTATATTGAAGTTCAGGAAGAATATTGAAGTTCAGGAGGTATATTGAAGTTCAGGAGGAATATTGAAGTTCAGGAGGTATATTGAAGTTCAGGAGAAATATTGAAGTTCAGGAAGTATATTGAAATTCAAGAGGTGTATTCAGAAGTATCAGGACATGATGAAAGAAAGTGAAAAGTATTCCACCGAGGAACTCTGTCAGACCAGAAACTAGAAGACAAGTTGCCTATATGGAGGCTATATGTAGATGGATCATCTTTCACTACAGGCTGTGGGGCAGGGATCGTTTTGAACAGCCCAGATGAGGTCGACATGGAATACGCCCTACGTTTCTAATTCAAAGCTTCTAATAATGAGGTTGAGTATGAGGCCATGATTACAGGTCTTAATTTGTCAAATATCAGGGAGGCACAGCAGGTTATTATCTTCAGTGATTCTCAATTGATCGTAAACCAAATGTTGGGAATATATGCAACCAAAGGAGAATTGATGATCAAGTATCAAGCAAAGGTGATGGAGTTGGTATCAGAGTTGATGATCAAGTATCAAGCAAAGGTGATGGAGTTGGTATAAGAGTTTGTTACTGTTCAAATGGTAAGAATATCAAGAATGGAGAATGTGAAAGCATACGCCTTGGCCCGATTAGCATCAGCTACTCGTACCGAGCTGCGAAGAACGATACAAATTGAAGTATTAGAAAGTCGAATCATAGATGAAGACCTGGCGATGAATATTATTACCCTTGATTTAGGAACATCTTGGATGGATCCCATCAGAGCATATATTGAGGAGGAACAATTACCGGAGGATAATCTCGCTGCCAAGAAATGGAAGTTTAAAGTTGCTCGGTATGTACTAATTAATGGTATTCGGAGGATAAGTTCGCTGCTAAGAAATGGAAGTTTAAAGCTGCTCGGTATGTACTAATTAATGGTATTTTGTATAGACGAGGAATTATGGCAGGTTTGCAAAGATGTGTACATCCCTCCGAGGTGAATTGATTAAAGAGATCCATGAAGGGTCCTGTGGAGCCCATGTAGCAGGTCGGACACTTTTGCAAAAGGTGATGACGCAGAGATACTACTGGTCCACGATGAAAGCTAACTATATAAGCCTATGCCAAGAAATGTGACAAGTGCCAACACTTTTCCTCCATCCGAAGAACTCTATAAGCATTTTTGACACCCATAACTTCCCCTTGGCCATTTGCCATATGGGGGATTGATTTGGTTGGACCATTGCCGACGACTCGAGGAAGATTCAAATACCTCGTCATCGCAGTAGATTATTTTACTAAATGGATAGAAGCTGAGCCACTTATTGACATGACATACGAGAAGGAAGGTGTACCAATTTGTTTGGAAGAACATCATCTGCCGATATGGTCTCCCTCATGCCTTCATCACAGACCATGGAACATAATTTGATAACGAGGAGTTTGCTGCCTATTATCATCAGTCAAACATTTTGAAGGTTCATTCAGCGCCAGGATATCCTCAGAGCTAATGGACCAGATAGCTCGAAAGAGCCAAAAAAGCTCTAAGGAGCCAAAAAGTGCTCTAAGGAGCCAAAAGCTCTAAGGAGCCAAAAAGTTCTCTAAGGAGACAAAAGCTCTAAGGAGCCAAAAAATACTCCTTTGGTTAGGAGGCGCTCTAAGGAGCCAAAAAATACTCCTTTGGTTAGGAGGCGACACTAGTGTGACCAACTACGGTTGGTAAGATATCTAGTGGACAACTCGAATGAGCCAAAAAGTTCGAAAGAACCAATACTACTCCTTTAGTTAAGAGGTGTACACCAGCATGATCAATTACGGTTGGTAAGATAAAAATATACTCTCACATTACAACTTATGTTGGTCGGGAGGTAAGATTATTACAAAAAAGTTCTTTGAAGAACAAAATATTCCAAAATACACCAAGTATAGATGGTCAGGGATAAAAACCCACTAACTATAATTGGTCGACGAGGACAAATTATTGACCTTAGTTGGTCGGACACATTTTATGAAAATATTTGAAATTGAACCAAGTATGGCTGGTCGGGGATAAACACCATCAACTGTAGTTGGTCGACAAACATTATTTATCCACCTTGGTTGGTTGGAAACAATTTAAACATTTTTATACTCATTACTTTATTATTAAGTGATCGAGCAACGTTACTAATACTTGTAATTTTTTTTATTACTAAGTTGGTCGATGAACAACACAATATTGTTATCTTTTTAACAGATACATAAATGTAAAGTGTTTGATATTTACAAGACAATAGCAATTAAGATTGCGAACAAAAATGAAAGTCTTTCATTAAAAAAAAAAAAAAAAATATATATATATATATATATATATATATATATATATATATATATATATATATTTAGAATGAAAATGTATACTAACTATTACATTGAGATTCCTATTCTATTGGTTTCTTTTCCTTCTACTTTTGAAACAGGTTCCTCACCAGCAGGAGGATCATCTAAAATATAAGGGGAGTTTATGAAGTTAAGACCTTTCAACATTTTGATATTCATCGCAGATGATCTATCCGAGAAGCATTAGCTCATTCCCGAGAAGCACTTGCTCGTCCCCGAGAACCTCTTGCTCGTCCCCGAACAGAGTCTGATCTTCACTACTACTATCTCGACCAATAATGAAGAAGAATTTATGTGAAAATGTTTCGAAGTCTACCACTAGTTTGGTACTAATCAGATTGAAGAGTTGGGTTCAAAAGCTATATGTTACTCGACAAAGTATTCAGATAAGCATAAATCAGAAAAATCAAGCACGTGAAGTTAGCACTCAGTTGCTCGACACAGGAAGCAGTTGGTCGGATGGCAAACCAATCAACATACTTGAAGATTATGACAAGCTACAAGTTTCATACTATGGCATGGCTGCATCCAAATTCCCAGGGGTGATACATAGCACACGAAGTTCCTCTAAAGAAAGATTAGCAACCATCGATCAGCCTGCATCATACTTCGTCCAGGAGATAATGAACTTTATGTTGAACAAATCAAGAAGGTAGATCAAGAATTTCACGAGCACCGAGAAACACTGCAGAATAAATACTCCATCCTTTCAAGTAACCCATCAAGCATGAAGCATTGGGGGCTTCTGTTGATACCAAATTTAATCTACTGACGTGGACCAATAATAAGAAGACACGTGTCAATCTACATGGCACAATAACAACGAGGAAGTTTATTTCCCCCGACCAAGGCATGTTCGCTCCGAGCAACAAGGATACCCCGAGGAACTACAACACTCCGAGGAACTCCAGCGCTCCGATGAACTCTTGAACGACGAGCAACTAAGGCCTTTCGAGCTGCATCTCGACCACAGCATTGATTGCCAGATAACCAACAGTTCAAAACTGTTCATTGACTGCTTATCATCTTGACGCACACGCTTGAAGAACATTAAATGAGTTACCCTTTCAGATGATAGCCTCAAGGACCTTTCATATGTATATCATTTAATGCACCACCCTTTCATATGTAAGCCTCAGGGCTATAAATACATGGTATCTCCCTCATTCAAAGGGACCGGAATTTCTTGAGAGAACTTGTAATCAAGAATTCTGCAAACACTCAGCAATAACATAACAGTGGACGTAGGCTTTATTCCTAGCCGAACCACTTTAAAAATCTTTGTCTTATTTATTTATCTGTGATTGAATAATTAGAGCAATCTAGTTTTTTACATCAACACCATTTTCCACTCAAGCCTCAAAGACCGGATAAAAAAGAATGAAGTGGATAAATTCGTGCAGCGTCGTTTTAACGATGCCTCAGGTTGTACGAATAACTTGTCATGTCTCTTCATGCTATGGATTTCAGCGTACAACCATAGATGGATTTCCTTCAAGGTTTATACTCCACCCAAATTTAAGTTCATTCATCCTCAACATCTAATCCCTACTCACTACGATCTTATTTTCCCTACAGTTTTCCAGTTTCCACCATTAATAACCAAGCGAGCTTTTGTACCCTCGCAAGTCGTAACCCAGTTACAACTAATTATAATACACGCATAAAATTTTAGTCATAAGATTCCTGATGACCATCAAATAACCACGATTCGTAAATTTTTCACTGCATTCGTAGATTGTTTCTACAGGGATTATGAAATTCCTCCCAGATATTATTTCTCCAACATCAATTACAAGAGTTGAATATCTGGGTTTCTAACACAGTTTATATTCATACAACCCCAAATCATATTGTGAAAAAATATCTAAATGTGCAGTCTCAAAACATGATTCAATTGTGAATCTAAGCATGGAATTAACATTTATATAAGAATAGCACAAATTGAATAATAATGGTAAGATAATCTTTGCTTAAAATTGTGTAGAGAAGAATATTTTCCTCCTCTTGGGTGGATGTGTCTAGGGCTCCTGCATATAACCCCCAATGGATGGAGTTGCCCTTAATAAACATTTTTAATCTTCAAATGCCGAGTTGGGCCATAGGCCACAACTTTGGACCCCTAAATGAGCCCAAATTGATAATCGAATTAGACCAATAACTACCCAACTCATATATATATATATATATATATATATATATATATATATTTGCCCCAGGATCATTCACAAGGGTCTTAAATGCAATGAGACCGTAATACCTCTCAAAGTGTGTCCCGAATAATTTTATCAAAATAAAATACATTTTAATTGTGATGCAACACATGTAAATACTTTTCGTTTGATATAAAATTCCTTTTGATTTATTCCAAATCATTAAAGTCCAACTCTAAAATTTATAAATAATACTAAGTCTAATTTCTCACAACCTTGATTAATTAATTTCACCGAATTAATTTAATCCCTATTAAATTTCATTTTATTCCAAAAATATACGGGGTATTACATTCTCCCCCCATAATGGAATCTCATCCTCAAAATTCAAAGTAGAATATAATCACATTTTATTTCGCACCATTAAGTTATGCTTATACCCAATTAGTCCATACTGATATCTTATGAGAAGATGAAAAGGTTCATCTATGCCAATCATACGGTAACTAGGGCACCCATTTATTTCACATTACATGCCAACAAATATGAATGTCACATATGCATCTAATCTATACCATTCACACTAAGCATAATCATACATCAAATATACAACCACATATGTATATGTAACAAGAAAACAACCATCTTAGTATCCAACTTCCTTCAACTCCTAACCTTCGCCAATTTCGTGTGTGGGACGTCTCGCAAGAGAAATTTAAACAAGGAACCCTCTCGATACACTACTGCACATCTTAGTCAGTTATTGAGATCCATTGGCCCAAGACAAAAGGGAAAATAAAATAACCATTTACGCTAATCATTTAAATTTCACTATTTGCCATTTTCCAAACCAACCCCTTATCCTTTGTAAGAGTTACACTAAACTCGTTTAGAGTCAACCGATCCTACCATGCCCAAAGCTTAATTCACCACGACCTAGGGGGGATAATTTTTCCCCGTATTTAATATATAGTGCAATTAGTCATTTTTAAGTCTCCAAAGGCATACCCATGCTAATCAGGTTTACCATTACCATTCCAGTAACAACGTCGTGATACAACATTGAACATGATCATATAAAATCTCAATAATCAAAGCGCTCACTGGCCTTACTTTTCCTTCATTTTCTATACTCTGTTACGCAATACTTTCCCAAATCATACCATTATGTTATCTCGCAACGCTTTCCCCCACATAAAGGACCATTACTCTAATATGAGCATAACCCGATTTACCCCAAAATTTTGAGTCTATTCACATGCATTTCCCTTCTGGAGTTATTCAAAATTTTAAATCACACTCACTTATGGCCTCCCTAAGAATACTAAATTTATAAAGGTACTTGTAGGACTTAAGTTCCCATCGAAATTCATTGTTTCAAAAATAAGCTCATCTATAAAAAAGAATTCTCACAATAATCCTCACGACTACGGCGAACACCAATTTATAACCAATTTTATCTTTCAGACATGACCACAACTCATAAGAGTCCACATAAAATTAACATATTCCAAGTAACTATAAATCCATTCCCAGGAAAAATATCATACTCCGACATAGCTAAAAATAGGCCTAAAATAAACATAAGTTTTCCAATATACATGCCTATGTATCCATGCACCAACGAAACAATGTTCCTCTTACCCACATTGGGTCAATGTAAAGCACTCTTGCAAGTACAAAGTCTATCGTTTCCAATGTATTAAAAAAACCCAAGTGAACACTAAGTCCCAATATCAAACAAAACATATCCCACAAATTCCAAAATGGAAAAACACCTTATTTACCACCGATACTTTCACTAGTCTCTCTTTCTACAAATAATTTTATATATAATCCGAAGCCCATCTACCTATGGGTCATGGTTTACACGAACTAACCAATGCTGATGCATTATTGTACATTACCATATCCTCAAATTTTCTAAATGTCTTCCCTTAAATTACTAGGCATCAGATTACCCAACTTCTCGCAATTCTAGTAAGTGACCCACACGAAGGTCGCTACGACTCTCTCTACCAAAACCAACCCTTTTCCCGAACGGGTGGTAACCAATCGCAAAGAAGACAATGATTCCTAATCATAGGGCTCTACATCAAAGGATGCAGTGCAAAATGTAATGAGCTCAAGCACAGATCCTAAGGACACTAGAACCGTACTCTGATACCAGTTGTAACAACCCCCATTTTCCCACATAAAGGTTGGCTAGGTTCAATACGCCGAAGATGGGGATTATCAACAATTTATACCATTCTCAGCACTAAAGGAATACAAATTTTCTTTTATTCTATGTCAAAATCCACAATAAATAAAAACATCCAAATAAAATTTAATTTAATACATAACAATAAAAATTAAATCGTCATGCAATGTCCATAATGTAAAGTGAGTACAACTTCTATAAATAAACACTCGGGCTTATGCTCGTAAAAATCCCAATATGAAATAAAATGACAAAAAGATGAAGTACAACCTATACCAGAAACAATGGAGTGAAATTCGCTACGTCCAATGCAACCACAAGCTTGATCCATCATCAGTCCTGGTATTCATGCCATTAAGAATACCTGGGGGGGAAACCTTTATAATTTTAGGTCAAAGCCCTAGAGTTTCAAGGATTCTTCACCAATAAATATGCAATTTTTTACTACCTCATACTTCACGTCTCTCCATCGATGCTCACATATAACGAGCACCTCACCTCTCATCTAGAAGTTGTTCTACTCGTATCCTCAATAAAGGTGCCAAATGTAACCTCCATTATTTAATCAGTCATGTAAAGAATAAGCCATTCAGTTATGCGAAAACAAAAAGTGGGTACTTATATCCAATGCCCCAATCCCCGATGGAACTCATAAAGTTTACCACAATTTACATAAACTCGGTGCATATTCTTATACCATAATATTCCATAACCCTAGACCATTTAATGATTCAATTCATATTCCTCGTCATCTACCCTGTTAGACTATAAGTTTCATTCTCTTAGATTACAAAATTATTATTTCCAATAATATTTGGGCTACCCCATTATTCATTCTCTTTAATTATTGTCTGCTTCCTTAGACTGCTCAATTATTATTCTTATTAATAATTGTCTACCACATTATTCATTAGGACTCATCTTCATCCTTAATTATCTACATCACTTTATTAACCCGACTCTGTTATCATTAAGCCTTGTCTACATCTTTAGACTAAGAGGGGAGATTCCCATTTAAGGCACACCATAATGTGTGTGTATATATACATATATATATGCGACACACAAAGGCAGCTACTATTGGTGTCTCGTTCGTGCTCTATCGGTAAGTCCGAAGGAATCACTGAACCTAAGAGGACATCACAACACACAAGTTAGGGGAGGTCTCTATGTAGGATACCTGTTCACGACCCATACCCATCAGTGAAACGGGCTGAGTCAGTGTCAACACCTACTCTTCTCGAAGATGGCGCATCCACATAGTACCTATATGACCTACACAATCGCCAAGCCCACCCGTGCCAACGTTTGGTACCCAGTTCGAATGCATGAACTCCTAAGCTGATAGGACGGTCCACGAACATTAGTATGTCCACACAATTACATATAAATACATATTATCATCCAATGTGTACAAGCAGTTACTCTATAACTACTTTAATCCTGGGGAAAAAGTTCAATCCGTATCGAATATAGCCTTCTTGGCTTAGCTATATCATCTTAGTCAATTATTCCGAAAATCATTTTAAGCCGTTATTCTATGACTATTTCCCGATTAAATATTAAGTCACATACCTTGCCTTTTAGTCTTAAATCGCATTTGTTGCATAATTTATTTCTCTTTACATATATAGATATAGGTATCCCCAATCAAATCTTTCCAAAACATTATTGATATAGTTATTCCCAAGCTAACCTTTTAAAAATATTATATGTATAGTTATTCCCAAACTACCCTTACCAATACGATTGTAGGTATAGTTATTCCCAAACTAACCTTACTTAAACTTTATAGGTATAGTTATCCCAAACCACCTTTATTAGTACATTTAATGATTTTAGTATATTATACTCTTGACTCATACTTAAATCATCCATGATTTCTAATAATTCTTCGCTTCTTGTTACCCTTTTCAGTAAGGTTTATATGTACATATATAAGGAATCAACCAACTTGAATAAGGTTTATATGTAGATATACATAAATAATCCTTTTAAGATTTATTACACAAAATCTCACCATTTAGTTTAACACCCCTTGTTAAATTTAACATTTAATAATTTATTATATAACTCTATAATAAATTAAACCGGCTACCCCGTACCTAACTCCCGTAGCACTCAACCTAAAAATATACAAGTCGAATTCTCGACCCTTAATCAAATAAATTCAATCTCCATATATTTTATCACCATAGTGTCACTCAACAAAATACACGAACCCCCTCACTTGGTTCGTGTTATAACCTTTAAATTTATCACCCCAAATTCTATCATTTAATTTTATACTTCTAATTTCCCTCACAGTTATGTGTACTCCTCGTTAATTCCCCAAGTATGGGAAAATAATATTCCTTTATAGTTATCCCCTTTCTCCCATGCAAGCCTTAAATCGGATAACCCCATTTTCCCGTACAAGCCTCAAAGACCAGATAAAAAAGAACGAAGTGGACAAATTCTTCCAGCGTCATTCAAACGACGCCTCGGGTCATTCAAACGACCTGCTAGGTATTTTCTTGCTTCAGATTCCAGCCTACAACCATTGATGGATTTACTTCAAGCTTTATACTCCACCCAAATTTTAGTTCAATCATCCCCAAAATCTAATCCTTCCTCACTTAGGTCTTGTTTTCCCTAAAGTTTTCATGTTTCCACCATTAATAACCAAGCGAACTTTTGCACCCTCACAACCCGTAACCCAGTTACATTTAATTATAATATACGCATAAAATTTCAGTAATAAGATTCGTGATGACCTTTAAATAACACTGATTTATAAATTTTTCAATGCGTTCGTAGATTGTTTCTACAGGGATAATGAAATTTCCTCCCAAATATGATTTCTCCAACATCAATTACACGAGATGAATTTCTGGGTTTCTAACACGATTTATATTCATACAACCCTGAATCATATTGTCTAAAGATCTCTAAATGTGATGTATCAAAACATGATTCAACTGTGAATCTAAGCATGTAATTAACATTTATATAATAATAGCATAAATTGAATAAGAATGGTAAGAGAATCCTTGCCTGAAATTGTGTAGAGAAGCCTATTTTCCTCCTCTTGGGTGAGTGTGTCTAAGGTTTTTTGATATAACTCCCTATGGATGGATTTGCCCTTAGTAAACATTTTTAATCTTAAAATCCCGAGTTGGGCATTAGGCCACAACTTTGGACCCCCAAATGGGCCCAAATACATAATCTTATTAGCCCAATAACTTCTAAACTCATATATATATATACCATGGGACAATTACTAAGGGTGTAAAATGACCGAACGAGCCCGTAATACCTCTCAAAGTGTGTCCCGAATATTTTTATCAAAATAAAAATATATTTTAATTGTGACGCGACACATGTAAATACTTTTCATTTGATACAAAATTCCTTTTAATTTATTCCAAATCATTAAAGTCCAACTCTAAATTTTATAAATAATACTGAGTCTAATTGCTCACAACCTTGATTAATTAATTTCACCAAATTCAATTAATCCCTACTAAATTTTATTTTATTCCAAAAATATACGGGGTATTAAAGACCCCACCCGACAAAACATTAGAACCTTTATCGAATATAAACTTGTGATCAAGAGGAAATAATCTCCTATGAGAATGATATGTAATTTTTTCACTATCTTTAAGATATTGAGATCTAGTTTCCTCTCCACAAATGGGACACACCAAGTATTAGTGAATATTATATCCCGATAAATTCCCATAAGATAGGAAATCTTGAATTGCCCAGATCAACATACCTTTTAATGTGAACTCTTCTTATTTGATAGCATCAAATGGTTTCGCACTCGCTACCCACAACTCATTTAATCATTCTTCCGACGGTGCTAAGTAGACATCAATGTCATCAATTGGTTCCTTTTAGCCCACGTATCAATAAAGACAACATCGAAAATTATGATTTCATGCACAACGAATGAAGGAGTGTAAAGATCACCCGCTACAAACTTTGATTGGTTCTTAGATTGCTAAATGGATCGAACCCATCTGTTAATAATGCAAGATGAATATTACTTTGTCCATTGGAAAAATATAGTTAACAAAAAAGTATGATTTTCCAAACGGTTGAGTTCATAGGATGACGCATGAGATTATCCCTAGCGTGCTAAGTCATTGTATCCTTTATCCATGGTAATATGAAAACTCTCTTCAACCTAGAATCAATCGGGAAATATTTTAATACTTTTTAGACACTTTCGAAAGTGTGCCTCTATTGTCATTAGAACTATGAATTGGAACATATCTAAGTTCCCCACATATCAGACAATGTCAAGATTTAGGTACTCCTTTTGGTAGAGTATGCAAACATACTTACAAGCATGAATTAATTTATACTTCAATCCCAAGCCTTTCAAACTGTTCTTCATACCCGAATAGTTATTTGGAATCGTATTTTTTGGGGGTGAAAAATCTTCACCCATTTCAGAATCCAGTCACGCTATTGCCAAGACAAACCACATCGGCTTTTCAAACTATGCAAAAGAACCATGACCTTATTTGATATTTATCGTAATCAGGGAATAACGGTTAAGTGAATTTCACTTTCAAACTTGGTAGTAATCGTCAAGGTTTATCCCAACATATCCATGATCACTAGAACCTCCACTATAAGGTTCATTGTCTTCCTTGTCAGAATCCTTATTGTCTTCCACCGTAAGAACTACATAACCATTGTCTATTATATCATCTAACATTTTATGCTCTATGGATGGATTCTCCTATTCTTCCACTGTTGTCATGATGATTGTAGTGAAGATTGTTTAGGGACAATGTATTTACTCGTGAAAAACCTGCACCCAGTAATCGTCGTGCATACCCCATCTAAATATATGTAATTCAACTATTTTTCACTCAAACACTTTCCCATTTTTATATCGTGTGCAAGGACAAGAGATCTCTTCATCATTGATACACCTCTTTGCGAATTTCATAAACTTATTAAAACATCTATGGTATACATCCTCGAGCTTTATTGTCTTACCCATACACTCTTTGTATATAGGATAACACATATCATTTTGTAGAAATCATTACCTACCATGTGTGAACAAATGGGGTGTTTCAACAAGTTAGTTTATCCCCGCAGATAGTTCCATCATTAGCTAACTCATACACAAGAGCAATCTAATTAACAATATGTCATGTTGAAACCCTAACCATGGTTGAAAACCCAAGCCACGTATACATACTAAATCAAAAATTATATTGGAATGTTCATTGTGTTCTTGATCACATTTACAACAAACAATATCAAAGCCATAAATCCCAAAATCAATATAGACCTACGAACACAATAATTATTTTATTTTGAACAATAACACGTCTTTAAACCTTCAAACTCTTCAAGTATCTTTTTAAACTAAAAATATTGTGTGAAAATTATAAATACTTATTTATAGGTCCAAATGAAGTTATCAAAATGTTTCATACTAAGTTGAAAATTATGGTAGAACGTTCATTATGTTCTTAATTACATTTACAAGAAACAACATCAAAGACATGAATTAAAAAAATCCTTCACATTTTTAAATAAGCCCAAAAATTATTTGTTTAACCAAAATGATTACATTTACAACAAATAAACACATATATTCAAGCCTAAACAAATATCAAAGTAAAATATTCACATTGTAAGAATTTTCAAACCTAGCTTTTGCACAAATTATTTTTAATTATATCAAGTTATACCTGTAAATACAACTATTATACAACAAGCAAAGACATATATTCAATCCCAAACGAACATCAAAGTTAAATTGTTCAAACTTAGGTTTGGAAAAAGTTGTATTCTAACAATATCAATATATACATGTAAATACAACTATTTTACAACAAACAAACGCATATATTCAAGCCCAAACAAATATCAAAGTCAAATTGTTCAAACTTAAGTTTTTCACAAGTTTTTTTCTAACAATATCAAAGCCATACATGCAAGTACAACTAATTTTCAACAAACAAACATATATATTCAACAACTATAACTATTATATATATATATATATATATATAATACCTTTGTGTGGCAAAAATGTCAGATTTTTTACCTAGAAGAGGGATGCAGTCAAGTTAATGAGAGAGAGGCGGGAAATTGTAGTGTTTTGGTGGGAAATGGGTATTTTTAGGGGCTAACGTTCGTATTTTTTATCATGAACCTTGTCAAGGTAAGGTCTATGATAAAAAAATTGTTAGGGCTATTATCACGATCAATGATCGTGATAAAGGCTGGCAAAAAAATGTGACTCTTTTTGTCTTTTGGTGTAGTGTATTCCCAGTAATCGAAGACCTCTATTATAAGGATCGGGGATAGTGTCATGATGTTCCTTCACGTGTTTTTTCCATCATTTAGAACTGATGACACATTTTGCAAAATGCTTGTGCATCTTTGAATAAGGGTGGCCAATAGAAACTGCAGTGTAAGACTTTAAATGTGGTCTTATAAGAAGAGAAGTGTCCACCATAAGCTTCACTGTGGTAGAATAATAAGATATTAGGTATCTCGTCATTTGGGACACATTTTCAAATTATTTGGTTCGAGAAATACCGTAATATATATGGTGCATCATAATATATGGCTCAAGACATTATCATAAACTTCTATTTATCTTTAGGAAAGTTGTGACATTAGAATTCCCATATGATTAGGAAGTTCTTGAAGTCATCAAACCATGGAAACATAGAAACTTCCATAAGTTTCTCATCCAGAAAACACACTCGAAATGGAATTGGGTCAATGAGGTTGTGGTCAAATGTCAATCAAGATAGCTGATCAGCAACGGTGTTCTCGACTCCCTTTTTGTCTTTGATCGAGATGTTATACTATTAAAGGAGTAAAATAAATCAAATTTATCGGCTCTTAGCATCTTTCTTTGAGAGCAAGTACTTAAGAGTCGAGTGGTCAATGAAGCATGTAATGGGGGAGCCTACCAAGTATGACTAGAATTATCCAAAGCAGATACTTTGGATATAAATTCTTTTTTTGTGGTGGAATAGTTTATTTGGGCACTATCGAGAATTCGAATATCATATGAGATGACATGGGGTTTTGTATCCTTGCATTAACCAATGACTTCCCCTATGACATAATCACTCACATCACACATAATCTCGAATGGAAGGTTCCAATTTGGTGTCTACATAATAAGGGACGTGGTTAACAAGGATTTTATTTTGTCAAGCAATCATTGAGACATTTATGTCCGTAAGAACGGAACATCTTTGGCAAGAAAATTACACATATCCTATAGTCGTGCTAAAGTCTTAGATAAAGTACTGGTAAAAACTTCCATGGATAAGGAACAATCTCACTTCCATAAGGGTTTTTAGAGGTGGATAATGTAACACCCTGCTTTTGGTATGAATGAACTAACAGTACACATAAAGCAATGAATTAAAACTTAGGTGGAATAACATAACTTTTATTCATTATTAATATGTTACATAGAGTTGAACAACCGCAAGGAGTGAGTTACACGTTTTCAGTACACACGACAATATAGAAAATTGAAAAGTGCCACTCCTTGGTCCCATCTGGTTTAATATTTGCCAATACAGTCACATACGAAAATAGGTGACCAATTTCTATCTCTAGTAGGGAAGAAATACTATCTTCTTTCTCCAGGCGCATTTCGAGAATGAAGGAATTATCACAAATATGCTAAGCAGGTTCTACCGGTTCTATATTAATCATGTAGATATAAATGAGAGTTTGTGTGTATAGAATCACTGTTTAAAATGTTGAAAATAATAAGCTGATAATTCCATATTTATAAGACTATAAAATATCAAAATGTTGGAACTCATAATTCCATAGTGATTAGTTCGTTTTACGAAATACTACACAATAGCAGTTTAGTTAGGACCAAGTTTGAGGAAGGTTAAAGTGTTTGAACTAATAGTCCCATTCTCACTAGTTCACTAAAGGGTATAGAAATAATTAAGCCATCAGTTTAACTTTATAATAATCAGTCAATCAATCCCCAAACTTTTGGGGAAAAGTAATCTGCTATGCTCACAATTAAAGTGTCACTCATATGTATGTAGCAATAGTCATGGCTCTCAATCATCTGAGACCAATCGTCTAAGTAGAAAGTTTCGTGGGATTACATGTCGCCTACTTCCTAGTTAATACTGATGCTTATAGTAAAAAAGGCACAAAGTTCTAGGGCAAACTGAATCGAAAGGTAAATGCTACCAGTTATTAGATGAGAAGGGTTAAAATTGATCCTTAAGTTTAAATACTGGTGATAATTCAAATATGATGATTGTTAACAGAATATATAGTATGTCAGTATAATAACATGCACACACTAAGAGTAAATGGGGATATCACATAGTGATATCAACAACAGTATTTCAAATGCGTAAAGTATAATATTAAAAAGGTAGGAAAATCCTACTTGCTTCGTATTCGATTGAATTGCTGTCACATTGGGATATTCGAGAGAATTGGGGCTTGATTTTCTTGTTATACAATGTGTGGTATATGAGTATTAGGGGTTAATCAGTCAATTTTGTATTTAATACTGTCTTTGTTAAAGTTTTGGGGTCTTATTTAAAATTATCTTAGGACTTTAAAAAGTGATCTTAAGCTCCTTATTGAAATCTGGTGCAAGAGAGTTTTTATCTCAAAATATTTCGATGTATGTATGGGAAAAATTTAGGGTTAAAATTCCTAAGGTTGAAAAGTTGATAGGGGTTGATTTGTAATTTTAAGGAAATTTCTTTAGAAAAAACCTTGTTTTTACATAACTTGGGCTAGGAATATCCAAAACTGGTCTTATTTTATACCATTTTGATAAGAAAAATTTAATAAAAATTTAGGGAAAAAATCATAATATCCTGATTGGCCATGCGCCCCCACGCACGTGGTCAAGGTGTCTAAAGAAAGTCTTTATCTTCAACCTCTCGATTTTGACTTTTTAGGATTTCAATCTATGACCGAGGTTTTATCCTTCGTTGTTATACCATTTGAAACGATTCCATAAAAAACTTAACCTAAATTTTCACGAGGAATCCAAATATATAAGTTTCATGGATTGACATTCAGCATAACTCAAGTTTTAAAACGGTGTTTTCTCATGAAAATTTGACCTAACTTTCATGGATTTCTCGAGTATGTCAATGTCTCTTATGAATTGGGTTTCGTTTCTGCTATATATGGGATTAATTTTGTTTTGGTTACAAAGATTTTGATAGATTGAAATTTGAGAATTTTGAATTTACATGTTTTGAGTTCAAAAAACACTTTCTATTGATTTCAGCTCTATATGTGCATTCATGGATTTTAACCATTACACTCGATATCCTTAGGTTATAATAAAGTTATCCATGCCATTAAATCAAATTTTAAGGCAATGTATTAAGTTTCACCATTAAAGATCAAGCTTTAATGGTGTTCCTACTGAATTTTAATATCTTAGGCCATTCTACAAGTAAAAGCTTGCTTATTATGAGTGTTCCAACTATATTAACTATGCAAAAAACTACTAGAATTGAAATAATTGAAAAGGAAGAATAAAATGATGAGTTACTTGAATTGAGGGGGTATTTATACTATTTCACGTAAGCATTTGAATGGATCTTAAAGGATGTGGATTTGAACTACTTTAGGGGGAGTTTTAATTGTGGGTAAATGGGGTGAACAGGGGTTTATCAGGTTTTCCATGTGTTTTTAAACTCTTATGCTGATATAGGGTAGCAAGTGGACATGGTTTAAAATAAAATTGAAGAAGTTTTTTGCTTTAGTCCTTTATAATTTATATAATTGCATTTATAGCCCTCAAAGTACACTTTTGTAAACTTTAGGGGTATTTTGGTAATTTTAGAAGGTTTTGGGGGTTAAAACTATGATTTTAAATTAGTTGGGATCTAAAGGTTTTCGACGATGATCTGCATAATTCTTCTATCAATTTTGAGTTGTCTTCAACATTTTATTCAAATCTATTATATTACGTCGGTGGTTTCCTGAATTGTTTTTAGACCAAAGTGTTTAATATCTCCTGACTCTATCCAATATACCGGGGATCTACAGAGTCGTCCACATAAAGATTCAAATAGGGCAGCTTTAGTACTAGCTTGATAGATATTGTTATACAAAAGTTCGACAAGGGGTAAATATACATTCCAATGGTCAAACATATCTAACATAAAAGCATGTAACATATCTTCTAGTGTTTGAATCATACATTCTGATTGTCCATCTGTTTGGGGTTGGAATGCAGTACTTAAGTAAAATTTAGTACCCATTATAGCTTGCAATGCTTGACAAAATTTTCTAGTGAAACGAGAATCTCTATCTAATATAATAGATAAAGAGATTCCATGTAATCGAATAATTTCTCGAATGAACAATTACTTGCTAAGCTTTTGGCATGAATCGGTGGTCTATAAAGGTATAAAATGGGCAGATTTGGTAAGTCGATCTACTATTACCCAAATTGAATTATGTCACTGGGATGTACGGGGTAGTCCACTAACAAAATCCATAGTAATATGATCCCATTTTCATTTGGGAATAGATAGGGGTTGAAGAAGTCCACCAGGGTGTTGGTGTTCTATCTTTACTTGTTGACAAGTAAGACATCTCCTTACAAAATTCTCGATATCATTTCTTATGTTTGGCCACCAATATGGCTTCTTCAAAGCATGGTACATTTTCTAGCTTCTAGGGTGTATAATAAATTTTGAACGATGAACTTCTTGCAACACTTCTTCTCGTAGAGGTGCATCATCGGGTACATAAAATTTATTTCTAAATCGTAGTCTTGTTTCTTTATCGTAGGTAAAATATGGATTTTTGCTCAAAAAATTTTGTGCAAACGAATCTTGGGCTTGCTGAGTTAAGATTTTCTTTCTTAATTTGGGATAAGAAATAATGCTAACTCATGACATTCATGTCAGAGGATCTCGGAATAAGTTATGTTATGATGGATCTGGAAATAAGTTTGTCCACTCGAGTTTGCATATGGATGGGGTCTAGAATGTGATGGTGTTCTGATGACATGGTTATTTATAATAGCTAGCGGTGGAGATCAGATCAAGGTTGAAGAATTGCATTCCACAATGGCCGTAACATCAATCTAATAATAATACTCACGAATTTGTAACAGAGTGATTGAATTCTTAATTCTTAGATGTAATCCTCTCTCAAATCGCTTAAATCTCTTTATCTCATTATCCACGTACTCAAGGGCATAACGAGATAGTTCGATAAACTTCACCTCGTATTGAGCTACTAAGAAGTTAGCTTGTAGAAATTTTAGGAAATCAACAGTTCATTGGTCTTGCTCAGTCTTGGGAAAATACTTCTTGAAAAAGGTCTCTTCAAACTATTCCAAAGAAAATTAGCAACATTCTGATTGGACGACATTTCTTGCCACAAAAAATATGCTTCACATTCAAACATATATGCTGCTAAAGTTATTTAGAGATGAGTAGCTATATCTACTCCGCTTATAATTTTCACAATCTGATGCATCCATTTCTTAGCTTCATTAGAACCTGGTTTTCCAAGAAAAGATGGGGATCTTTGTTGTAAAAATTCCTTAAGAGCATTCATTCTATTAAGTTCATCAAAAATATCTTCAAGAGTAGAAACGAGTAGTCTTTTGTTGTCGATCAACCGTAGTAAGTTCCTAGAGACACTGCACGATTCCTTCAGTCTGAGTCTGTTCATGTTGAGGTCCAGCAAAGGGGGCTCGAGTACTAACCATCCTAAAATAGAATAGTTTAATTAATAAGAGTTATAAACGATAATAAAGAAACAGACCTGCTATATTTTACATAAATTTACTTATACAATACTTTTATACATCATCATTCGTATCAGTGCAACTAACATTATATTCCACAACATTTAAACAACTTTTAACGTTAGATTCATTTCTAAGTAGGAACAACATCGTCATCAATAGATGTAGACTCAAGGATAACTGGGTAATCTCCTTGGTTTACATCATCCGTCGAGTCACCTGTGGTGCTAGAAAAATAACCTCCGTGTATTTCACCATTGGAGGTCGCTTGTGGGTACATCGGTGGAGTCGACCGTTCATCTGCAAGTTCTAAATTTATATCTTCTTGAAGTATCACCGGATCATTAGCAAAGTTATCAAATTTTTGCATTACCTACACCTCGCCCAATGCTCTAATAGCTAACATCGGCCTTTTAATGTCGTTATTTGACCCTGCCAAGTCTTCTTTAACTCCATGAATCATTTCTGTTAACCTGGAAAAAGCCACTTCTCTGACTCGCGTTTCCCATCTATTATCTGGATCGAGATCTATGTTGAACATATATGTATCCCATGCGTCCATACTGCAAAATGGATTTACCATATAACAGTAATAAAAGAAGTTACTAAAAAATTAAATAACCAATATCTCATTGTTCTACCATTTGAGATGATTCCACAACAAACTTAGCCTAATATTTTATAAGGAATAATAATATGTAAGTTTCATGGATTGACATTCAGTGTAACTCAAGTTTTAAAATTGGGGTTTTTCATGAAAATTTGACCTGACTTTTGTGGATTTCTAGAGTAAGGCAAGGTCTCTTATGAATTGGGCTTGGTTTATGCTATATATGGCAGTAATTTGGTTTTGGTTTCAAATATTTTGATGTATTGTACATTGATGTTTTTAAATTTACATGTTCTGAGTACAAAAAACACTTTCGATCTATTTGAGCTCTACATGTACATCCATGGCTTTTAACCATTACACTCGAGATCCTTAGGTTATAATGAAGTTATCCATGGCTTTAAATCAAAGTTTAAGGAAATGTATTGAGTTTCACCATTAAAGCTCAATCTTTAATGATGTTCTTACTGATTTTTACTTTCCTAGGCCATTTTACACGTAAAAGCTTGCATATTATGAGTGTTTTAACTATATTAACTATGCAAAAAACTACTAGAATTGAAAGAACTGAAAATGAAGCAAAAAATGATGAGTTATCTAAATTGAGGGAAATTTTGATATTTGAAACTGAACTGTGGGTTGAGGTTTTACTACTCAGGTCGAGGGGTATTTATACTATTTCAAGTGAGGATTTGATTGGAGCTAAAAGGATGTGGATTCGAACTAGTTTAGGGGGAGTTGTAATCGTGGGTAAATGGGCTGCACATGGGTTCATAAGGTTTTCCATGTGTTTTTAACCTCTTAGGGTGATGTGGGGAAGCATGTGTATAGGGTTTGAAACAAAATTCAAGAATGTTTAGATTTTAGTCCTTCATAATTTAGAAAATTTAATTTATAGCCCAAAAAGTACACCTTTTGTAATGTTTAGGGGTATTTTGGTAATTTAAAAAAGTTTTTAGGGTAAAAACTATGATTTTATGTTAATTGTGATCTAAAGGTTTAATTTTAAATAAGGTTGGTGTTTAGGGGTTAAATATATCTCAAATTATCTTACTTTGAAAATTTCGGGGACTTGTATCGCCCCGTGTTTTTATTAATTGATTTAATTAATTAATTGATGTATTCGAGAAAAATAAATTTTTGAATTTAATGATTTTTTATTAAATAAATATGTTGGTTATGATTTTAGAAGAATAAAACTTCAATCGGATTTAAAATGGATTTTTAATTGAGTTTTTAATTATTTTTTCCTTACAGGCATTTTGTGGGGGATCTGTCTGCCGACCTGCTCGATCGATCGATCGACTCAGGGAGTCAATCCATCGACTACCTCAGATCTGGCACATGTCGGTGATTTGTTTTGTAGAGTTGGAATTGGATTAGGATTCCTATTTAGTAAATAACACTAATACTCCATAGGGGGACTTCTCGTAATCACTTTTTTCCAAGTTTTTCACCACATAACTCTTCCAAAAGTTTTTTCTCTCCACCATAATCATCAACCTCCAACATAATAAAGTTTTTTTCATTAGTTTTGGTAGGCTTAATTGTGGGTTTAATCTTGTTTTTTCAAGAACACTTCTTTGCTAATTTTTCGAGAGGGATCCGATCGTGCTACCAATTTTTCTTCAACTTAATCTCAGGCATGAATACTCTATTCTTTTCCTTTAGTATTATGCGTTTTAAGTATCGCCTAAACACTTAATTAATTGTTTTCTTAAAATTAATTAGTAACGTAATTAGAGAAAGCGGACACTAACTATGGGTATATTTTTATTAAATCTTTTAATCTAAATAATATTCATAACCCTTGGGTACGTAGTATTGATGGGTGGATTTTGGGTTTTATTAGTATAGGTTGCATGTTGAAAAATCTAGGTTTCGAAATAAATGATTTTGGGTGTGTATAACTCACGTAATTTATGTAGAGATAATGAAATTGGAATATTGTTGTACAAATGATGAAATCTTGGTGTATTTAAGTTAAATTAATTAAATGGGATTGACTGGGTATTTTGACGATGTGATAATAAAATTAAGATTTAATTGAATTGGACTATCATGCTTAGTAGTATACGTTGATTAATTATGATTGGTTGTGTGAATTGTTGGTATTATTTAATTGCTTTTTTTTACGACGGGTTGTTGGGTATTTTTACTCTACCTATATTTTGGTATGCCCTTATAGGTATGGGACTAGTGGATAGGCCTTTTGATGATTTATGCCTTCTAGGTATGGGACTAGTGAGGGTAGATTATTATGACTTTATTATGTCAGGGGTGGGATGATTTTTATCGCTTTATCGTCGTTACGCTAGCCTAGGCATGAGACTAGGTTGAGGTTTATGTTAGAAATTCATCCTATATATAGGGTAGGACGTATTGATAACTCGGGGATCCTTAGGTATGGGACTAAGGGCTATTTTGAGGATCTCGTATCAATTAAAAGGGTGGGGTAATGTATAAATTGAGAAATTAAGAATTAATGCCTAAAGATAAAATTGGGTATTAAAATTGTTGGTGATGTAATGTGTTAGTGACCGACAGTTTAAACGGGTCAGCTTGGGCCATTTATGTCGTGTCATGAGTTGGAACCTTGTCATATTGTGGAAGATCGATAGTTTAAATGGATTTGGCTGACTATTGACAAGGGTAAGTGTAACACTTTGGTGGATTACCACCCGAGACGGGAGGACCGTCATAATAAAAAGTGAGAATAATAATAAAATGGGCTAATTAAATAAAATTAGCAACGGGGGACTTGGGAATTTAAAATCATTTGGTGTTCCTTTTTAAATGGGGATCTCTACGGGTAGTTAGTGATTTATATTTATCGCATTTAATTAGCTCGTTAAATTAAAATAATCTATTGTGACATTTATTGCGTACAATGCTACTGTCTAGATTCAAGGATCCTATTTGAGGGGAGTAGTGTGTATTCATGCTCGGGGCTCAGACCTCGTGCATTGACTAACTTTTTAGGATAAGTTTTGGGGAAGCTGTAAAGGATTATCCAAGTTATCATTTGGAGGTGCAGCTGGAGTTTATTTCGTTTTACTGCATTGTTTAGTTAGACTATCCTTTTCAGTCGTATTTTATTATGAGACATCATTTGAGTTTTATTGGGCCATTCGGTTCCAAAGTTGTTAGAGGTTTTCAGTTGGATTATTTAGATTTTATTTTATCATTATTGGGATTGAATTTAATTGGAGTTTTAGCATGTGATGGATCTTGTATCGCTTAGTTGTTTATGATCATTTGATATTGATTCAATTTTATTCTTAAGGACCTATATGTAGCGCCGGGAAGCATGAACTGTCTGAATATGATGTAGACTTGAAATCTCGAATCGCTGAAGCATACCTACACACATGAAACAAACAAACAGATACCCAGTGAAGTATGGAGGCACAAATGATACCAATTTATATTTCTAATAAGAACAAATCATTTTAAGCATGTGAGCAATTATTTGATACCAATTGGAAACAAATATAATCAAACAATATGTGAATCAAGATATCAATAGTAGCGCTCAACAAATCTCCCCTACATCACATACATCTCTCCCCCTTTTTTGTCTCGAATAGATAATCCGGTGAAAAGATAAACTAATATGAAATATATAGCATGAGAATATGAAACCAATTTGAATCAAGTTGATACCAATTTGAGAATTGAAAAACGCTAGATAATCATGAAATAACGAGCTAAATATGATCAAGCAATGATAAATCAGTAGCTAGTAAACCAAGTAATCGCACAAAGAGTATACCAATTAAATCATGTGTGATAAACGGACTTATATGCAAACTACCAATATGGAACATAAAAGAACCTGCATATAAACCAATCAGTCCAAAATATGCTTCCTGCAATACCAAAAATGTACCAATTTGAACTAGAGGACTGCAAACCAAT
Source organism: Sambucus nigra (assembly GCA_949130495.1). Lineage (NCBI taxonomy): Eukaryota > Viridiplantae > Streptophyta > Magnoliopsida > Dipsacales > Adoxaceae > Sambucus > Sambucus nigra. The sequence continues at coordinate 580,888,136 of OX422210.1, read as the reverse complement.
TAGAAGCCACTTTTTCAGCCTGCCGTTTGAACGAGCCAAGGACTTCGCTCAAACGAGATGAGGAAGTCGCTCGAACGAAGTACAAAAGTCGTTCGCGCGAGATGGGATTTCGTTAGAACGACTTCGCGCGATCAGCCAAAATTTCCCGGTTTCCCAGAAATATTATAAAGTATTGCCCACCGAAAAAATTTCCACAAAAAAATTCCAGAAAGGTCTTGACAGAATCAAAACAGTGTTAAAATAGTAGGCTTTTAACAAAAAATGCAAAAACTCAAAAAAACTTAAAATGCGAGTTACATGCAAACATAGTACCGATGTGCTCAAACATGGACATGGAGTGAATGGACGTGAAACTACAACAAATGAGTCACAATTCCAACACATCGAAACGATCAAGATGCTCTAATTGATAGCGATAAATCATCAAACTTTATCATAGCCATATGACAATTAAAGTGTGAGCTTAATGAACTAAACATCCTACATGCACACAAATCCAGAATTTTGACGATTCTACAAACAATAGCGTCAAATTGCAATGTTTCAACATTAGGATTAGTTGTGAAAACCCGTTTAAAATTTTAATCCATCCAAACTCCCTCAATAATATCATATTTTCTTTGGAATGAACTAAACAAATTTGTCCCTTTTCTTAGCATATTGCATTTTCTTTTGGGCTCTTTTAAACGGTGGCTTTCACGACGAGTCAATTTTTAACTCTCGCAACCCTTTTCCGTGAATCACTCATCCTTTTTACCAATTTTAAATCCTCACGTTAAATGGTTATTACATGCACACTTCTCCTTAAGTTTACTTACGCATAGATGACAAGATTAAGATAAGAACGCCTCACCAAATTCAAATATGCAAGAGAAATTAAACATCCATATAAACTCGTGTATGTGTGCGATGATGGCATATATACAAAGTCGAATCAAAATGCATATTAAATTCGAAACAACCCCATATAAACAATGTTTAAGATCATTCCAAGCATCGATAATAATGACCAAATGTCCTAGCCACATGGATAATGAAACGATGGGGGGGTCCAAGCACACCAATATGCCACATCAAACATGTAAACTCAAAAACCGAAAATCTTTTGGGATTTTCAAACATATTTTGACTAAAAAAAAATCTTTTTGGATTTTCAAAAGTTTTTCTCAAAAACAAAATCTTTTTGTATTTTTCATTAAGACTAAAACAAATGAAAAACTATAATACAAAATGATACACGTCATAATAGTAGAAATGAATAAATCATGAAGCAAACTAGCATATGACAAACATGGAAACACTATCATCCTTTAGATTTAACATGGGAAGAATCAAGTGTACCCAAACGAGAATCATGAAGTTTAATTCCTAAAGCCACTAAATCCGATTTCCTAACCCAAGTAGGTGTAAAACGACGCATGGGAGTTTGGGTAAACGGGGAAACTTTATTCTTAAACTTCCTAGGATCTTGTCTAAGGTCATAACAATAACACCTAAGGTGGCCTTTCCTACCACAAAACGAGCAAGTGTAGTGGTGGTGGGAACGATTACCTTTATGTGGACCTTTTCTAACCTTCCTAGTGTTTCTCACATGTGCGGGAGTAATGGGAACAACTCTCTCACCAAAACCTATACCTCCCCTATGTTCCTTAATTTGAACGGTGCCTAGGATATTATCTAACTTCTTCGACCTAGCCTCCAAATCAAACTTGAATCTAGACGAGTCTCTCCATCTCTCCTCCAACTCGTGAATCCTAGACTCGAGCAAACGCCTAGACTCCTCAAACTCTAAAATTTCCTTTTTCAAGGACTCCATTAAACCACGGAGATTATCTCTCTCTTTCTCCACAAACTCTAATTTCTCCCTAAACTTCTTCTCTCATGCCCTAAGATCCTCAATCAAACTATCATTATTTTCTATGGCACGCTCATTCAACTTAGATTGCAATTTTGAGTTAGCATTTTTTACCGTCATCGTTTTGGCATACAACTCATTAAACGCATTTTGCAACTCTTTCACAAGTACCTCCTCCTCGTCACTCTCTTCACCCTTACTAACATGGGATACACTCAAAACCTCATCGGAAGTGTCGTGCACATGAGAATCATCGTCGCTCACATGACATGCCATAAACGCAACAAAGTTACGATCAATAGGGGAACTCTCTCCCCCCTTCCGGATCACTATCACTTAAGGTGGAATTATAGACAATGGGTTGCTTGCCCTCTTTATTAAGTCTAGTGGGACACTCCTTAATTTTGTGACCGTACCCCTCACACCTAAAACACTTATCCGACTAATCTCTCTTAGGCTTTTCAAACTTATCCATAGAGGTGGGATCTACTTTGTTGTTCTTGAATTTTTCAAATTTCTTGGCATCTTTCGATTGCTTTTGAAACTTAATAAATTTTTTAAATTTCTTTGCCAACAAAGCAACATCCTAAAAATCGAAATCGAAATCCAAAACTTTAATTTCCTCCTTCCGGGTTTTCAAAGCAGTACCCTTTTCTTTCTTAGGCACTTACTTGGAGGTAATCATGTCGATTTCATAGGTTTGTAAGTCACCTACAATCTCTTCTAGTTTCGTTGAATCTAACCTACCCAAGGAGTTTAAAATGGTCACTTTCGCATCAAACCTACTAGGCAATGACCTAAGGATTTTCTTAATGACACAGTTGTTGGGAATTTTCTCACCTAGGTTAAACGACGAGTTGACAATATTGGACAACCTAGCACAAAACTCATCAAAGGTCTCACTCTCTAACATCCTAATGGTCTCAAACTGTGTAGTGAGATTTTGAAGTTTTGATGCCCTAACCGTGCTAGTGCCCTTGTGAGTGAGTGCCAAAATATCCCAAGCCTCTTTTGATGTTTCACAAGTCATAATTCTATTATATTCTTCCTGTGTGACATGTGAAGAAATAACGTGCAGGCCCTTAGAATTATATTGTGCAAGTCTTTCTTCAGTTTCGTTCCATGACTCAAGAGGATTTAAACTACTGACCTCACCTACAATAGTGACAGGGGGTGTCCAACTTTTCTAAACTACAAGCCAAACACGCTCATCAATAGATTTTAAAGAACATCTCATTCTCATCTTTCAGTAAGTGTAATTAGTGCCATAAAAAATATGAGTTCGAGAAAATTCATTATATCCAGAATTCATCTTTGAAAACACGCGGGATCACAAAAAAAATAAAAAATATTTTCTAGCTCTGATACTAATTTGAAGAGTGCCCAATATGTGTGTTTTCTTTCAAACCAATTTTTCTTGAAAATTATCCAACTTATAATTAAGCACCAAATCTAGTTGTGAAAACCCAATTCTTACTTTAAACCAATTTTATCTTGATTAATCCTAAACATGCATCTAATGATTAAAGCAAGTAAAGTAAAGTAAAGAATACTCACAACGCTGGATGTACGAGGAAAAAAACTGAAATGGGAAAACAACCTCGGATGGCCCAAGCCAGACAATCACTATAAATAATGGTTTAACAAAGACAGATTAGCCTTACATTAAGACTCGATCCCCATGGGTCTTGACGCTCCTTCGGATCTTTAACCGTTCTTCAATAGTTTCCATGCATAAATTTTGTCTTCCACGATACCTGTCCACAACACACACATCCACGTATGTCTCGGTGTCCACCGATATGGCTTTAGTTCGTCTACGATGTCGAACAAGAAGTCCTTCTCTTTTCTTCACCGCAAAACCCTTTGATGTTCAATGTGTAAAACAAACAACTTTGGTGCAGCAAGATCACTTAAACATATAAGAATGATAACTTGGATCTTTGCAAACTCTAAGGATGTGTTTATGACTTTAAAACCATAGAAAGTTTCTAGTCGAATACAGTTTTTAAGAATGCACACTTCAAAAACTATGATAAAAACACTATTTAATTAGGATTTAAATGCCGTCTTGAAAAATGTGTCATTCGAACGACTTGAGGAACTCATTCGAGCGACATCCCATCTCATTCGAACGACATTGGATGTTGTTTGAACGATAACGCAAAAGTTTGACTTTTTGACTTTTTTTTCAAAACGTCTCTTCCAATGAGAGATCCAAAAATGTCAAACTCTTTTACGATCTTATCATCATAAAATGTAGTGTAAACCTTTAAAACACTTTTAAAACATTTAAAAATATTTTCCTTTATAAAAATTACATCCTTATCTTTTATAAAATAATTCCGAGCACCATTAATTATACACATTCATACCTGAGTGATCTCGGAATGAAATTAACATTGAAGACGATTAAACTTACACCAATTAAACTTCGGCATAATTTAATTCTTTGAAGCTTTGCCGCAACGTCTTCAATTTCTTCAATACGTCGACCAAGTGGGATCGTGACAAAATAAAATTTCCCCATAACATATTACAAACACAGTTTTGTTCACGAAATTAAGTCAAAACAATATAGGGACTCAATTGGAAATCTATGTTCTTACAGTCTCATATATATCTCATGCTAAGAATGGTATTTATTTAGTTCACACTCGACGTAGTTCGGCGGCGATGGCTTGGCCACCCCGTCTGTCGGATTGTGCGGGGTGTGACGGGACTCTTTTGTAATTAACTCAAACTTCAAGATTTAATAAAAAAAATTAGAAGAAAATCATAATTTCCTTACTGTCCACGCGCCCTCACGTGCGTGGTCAAGGTTTATAAAGAAAGTATTCATCTTCAACCTTTAGATTTTGACTTTTTAGGGTCTTAATCTTTGACCCAAGTTTTCTCCAAATTTGTTATACCATTTCATATGATTTCATAATAAACTCAACCTAATTTTTCATGAGTAATCAAAATATATAAGTTTCCTGGATTGACATTCAGTATAACTCAAGTTTTAAAATTGTGTTTTTTCATGAAAAATCGACCTGACTTTCGTGGATTTCTAGAGTATGGCAAAGTCTCTTATGAATTGGGTTTGGTTTATGCTATATATGGGAGTAATTTGGTTTTGCTTTCAAAGATTCTGATGGATTGTACATTGAGAATTTTGAATTTACATGTTTTGAGTACAAAAAACAATTTCGATCGATTTGAGCTCAAACATGTACATCCATGGCTTTAAATCACAGTTTAAGGCACTATATTGAGTTTCACCATCAAAGCTCTAGCTCTAATTGTGTTATTACATATTTTTACTATCCTACGACATTCTACATGTAAAATCTTTCATATTAGGAGTGTATAAACTATATTAATTATGCCGAAAACTACTAGATTAGAAAGAATAAAAAATTAAGCATAAACTGATGAGTTACCTAAGTTGAGGGAATTTTCTTGATTTGTAACTGAACTGTGTGGGTAAGGTTTTACTACTTAGGTCGATGGGTATTTATACTATTTCAGGTGAGGATTTTATTGCAGCTAAAAGGAGGTGGATTTGAGCTAGTTTAGGGGGAGTGTTAATTGTGGGTAAATAGGGTGCACAGGGGTTCAAAGGGGTTTCCATGTGTTTTTAACCTCTAATGCTGATGTGGGTAGCATGTGGATAGGGTTTTAAACAAAATTCAAGAATGTTTTGGTTTTAGTCCTTTATACGTTATATAATTGGATTTATAGGCCCAAAAGTTCATTTTTTGTAATGTTTAAGGGTATTTTGGTAATATTAAAAAGCTCCCAAGGTTGAAACTCTCATTTAATGTTAATTGATGTATAAAAGTTAAATTTGATATAAGTTTGGGGTTTAGTGGTTAAATATATCTCAAGTTTTCTTACTTTGAAAATTTCAAGGATGCTTTTGTAATTAACGAAAACTTTGAGATTTAATAAAAAGAAAATCAGAATTTTCGTATTGGCCACGCGCACTCTAGTGCGTGGTCAAGGTTTATAGAGAAAGTTTTCATCTTCAACCTACCGATTTCAACATTTTAGGGTTTCAATCTTTAACCCATGTTTTCTCCTTAATTGTTATACCATTTCAGATGATTCCATAATAAAATCAACCTAATTTTTCATGAGTAATCGAAATATATAAGTTTCATGGATTGATATTCAGTATAACTCAAGTTTTAAAATTGTGTTTTTTCATGAAAAATTGACCTAATTTTCATGGATTTCTAGATAATGGCAAAGTCTCTTATAAATTGGGCTTGGTTTATGCTATATATGGCAGTAATTTTGTTTCATTTTGAAATATTTTGATGGATTGTACATTGAGAATTTTGAATTTACGTATTTTGAGTACAAAAAACATTTTCGATCAATTTGAGCTCTACATGTACATTCATGGCTTTTAACCATTACACTGGAGATCCTTAGCTTATAATAAAGTTATCCATGCCTTTAAATCAAATTTTAAGGCAATGTATTGAGTTTCACCATTAAAAAACTAGCTTTTATGATGTTCTTATAGATTTTTACTATCCTAGTCCATTCTACCCGCAAACGCTTGCATATAATGAGTGTTCTACCTATATTGACTATGCAAAAAACTACTAGAATTAAAAATGAAGCACAAAATGATGATTTACCTAAATTGAGGGAAATTTCGAGATTTAAAATTGAATTGCGGGGTGGGGTTTTACTGCTATTGTCAAGGGGTATTTTACCTATTTCATGTGAGGATTTGATTGTAGCTAAAAGGATGTGGATTTGAACTAGTTTAGGGGGAGTTTTAATTATGGGTAAATGGGGTGCACATGGGTTCATAGGGTTTTCCATGTGTTTTTAACCTCTTATGCTGATGTGGTGTAGCATGTGAATCGGGTTTGGAACAAAATTCAAAAATGTTTTGATTTTCGTCCTTCGTCATATATAATTGCATTTATAGATCGAAAAGTACACCTTATGAATAGTTTAGTAGTATTTTGGTAATTTTTAAAAATTGACAGGGCAGAAACTGTGCTTTCTTCATAATTGAGGTCTAAAGGTTTAATTTGATATAACGCTGCGGTTTAGGCATTAAATATATCTCAAGTTATCTTACGTTGAAAGTTTTAGGGATTCTTTTATAATTAACTGAAATTTTAAGATTTATCTAAAAAAATTGGAAAAAAAAATCAGAATTTCCTATTTGTCCACGCGCCCTCACGTTCATAAGGAAAGTCTTCATCTTCAACCTCTCGATTTTAACTTTTTAGGTTTTAATCTTTGACCAAAGTTTTCTCCTTCATTGCTATACCATTTCATTTGATTCCACAACAAACTTAACCTAATTTTTCACGAGGAATAGTAAAATGTAAGTTTCATGGATTGACATTCAGTATAACACAAGTGTAAAAATTGGGTTTTTTCATGAAAATTTGACCTGACTTTCGTGGACTTCTAGAGTATGGCAAGGTCTTATATGGATTGGGTTTGGTTTATGCTATATTTGGCAGTAATTTGGTTATGGTTTCACAGATTTTGATGGTTTCACAGATTTTGACAGATTTTAATGGTGTTCTTACTGATTTTTACTTTCCTAGGCCATTATATACGTAAAAGTTGCATATTATGAGTGTTTTAATTATATTAACTATGCATAAAACAACTAGAATTGAAATAATTAAAAATGAAGCAAAAAATGATGAGTTACCTGAATTGAGGGAAACTTTGAGATTTGAAACTGAACTGTGGGTTAAGGTTTTACTACCTAGGTCGAGGGGTATTTATACTATTTCAAGTGAAGATTTGATTAGAGCTAAAGGGATGTGGATTTTAACTAGTTTAAGGGGAGTTGTATGTAATACCCCGTACTTTTGGCGATATTTATTTTTGGGATTAATTAATTAAATGAGAATTAATTGGGAATTAATACGGATAAAATACTAGCGAGATGTGAGTTGGTATTTGACTATATTGACTATATATGATGTTATATGAATATTGAATTATGAAATTTGTCGTGAGATTGATATACGGCAATTTGGACATTTTATTGGGACGCGTGAGACAGTCGCGTGAGGATATAATTATTTTATTATAAAAGTGAATTTAAATTCTATTAACCGTATGGTCGCTTTGAGTGCGCCAACGTGTCCAGAAGGGTCGAGATAGTCAGAAAACACTAGCCGGGGGTTTAGTTTGGGTCCCGGGGTATTTTTAGGCCATACCGACATCTTATAAGGGTAGTTTGGTAATATCGCATTTTTGGGATTTAATAATGACGAAAATCAGGATTTATAATCTGATTTGGGTAACTAACCACTAAACCCACAACCAACCATATTGACCCATTAGACTACGGGAGTTTTAAAATTTGTTTTCTAAGTCTCCTAAACAAACCCTAGCCACCTTTGGAGAAGAAGGCTTGTAGAGAGAGAGAGAAGGAATTTTGCAGAAAAAGCTTCATCAAACCAACACCAAATTCAGAGACACTAGAGGCAAGTGATTTAATTCTATTTAATTCAGATAATGTTTCTTCCATGTTAGATAAATTGAAAGATTTACATTTGTTCTTGAAAGTTAAATAAAAACCCATTTTAATTGGACTTAGGACTTAAATTTTGAGGACAAATTGCATGTAGAATAGTATGGAGATGATTATTCTGATGTTAATATATGTTGGATGTAACAAAAACGGATCTAGAATGGACTTATTGAGGATTTAAAATTTTAGGGTTTATGTTCTTGAAAACTTGGGGGAAAGGGTAGAGATTTGATGAATTAATGATGTTTAGGGTGTGTTAATTCCTTAAAAGATGTTAGTATATGACCTTAGTATGTTTTAGGATGATTGGAGACCTTAAAACATTGATTGGACGAATTTTGGTTGAGATTTGAGGTGTAGAATTTGGTGAAAAACGAGATAGGATTTCTGGGCTTGAATCTGGTCACTCGTTAGAAGAGGTCGTTCGAACGAGCTCGTTCGAACGAGCTTCTAACGAGTTGACAGTTTGGGGTTCTAACGAGAGGGATGTTCGTTCGATAATCTCGTTCGAATGAGATCTCGTTAGATAGACCAGTTCGTTCGAACGAACTCTCGTTCGAACGAGACTTCTAACGAGCTGGCAGTGTAGGCCTTTTTGGCCTGTTTTGATTTTGGGAATCCCGTAAACTTGTTCGAGGATAGAGATAACACTCCTTTGGGGATTTATGGGTAGATTTGGAACATTTGAGTTATTGTGAGAAGAAAATCTTATATAAGTGTGGATTGAATCAAATAGACATTGTGAGCTGAGACGTGAGTGCCTACTATGACGTGAGAATAAATTATGGCGTGTATGATTATGAACCGGGATTATATAAATTGTATAAATTATAAGATGGTACGAGAATGCGATAAGTACGATAATTAAACTACGATGATTACTAAGATGTGTGCTTACTTAGTATTGGTATATGATTTGTGTGTATGACATACCTACCATACTTGCTATCACGGGAGGTTTGCGTTCGCTTAGGGCCATCTAATCCTTGTGTTTCTCGGATTTAGACTGGTTACCTCGATGAACATAGGTCAGAGAAGGACTTATTGGGATGTTAATAACTCTGCTGATCGTGGGAGCGCAGGTATGTGCGTGACCCATGTGATGTGACTGTGTTCGCCTCCATTATTTGTGATTTGTGGTATCTGAACGATTCCTGAGAGATTCGGAATGCGTGATCCTTATGTACGTGATGTACCGGGATGGATAGCAGAGTATGTGTGCACCGCAGCTTAGTCTCGGGGTGCTTATATTGTATATTTATGTTGTGGAAAATATACGCTTAATAAACTGGGAACTTTCATATGGTATTGTGTGTATAACTATGGAATAACAAAAAGGGATAATCTATAACGAGTTGTATTACTTTTATATGAGAACCTGAACTTACGTCAAGCCCCTATTTAATTGAGATCGTTATAATGTTAATGGGAACCGAGTAATAAGGGTAGAACCTATGACAGTCTAGCTAGAGAGGATGTCACTTAGCTAGTGGTTAGTGTCACTTTAGATGGGTACTTACGTTAGGAGGGCACATTTAGTCGAGAGGTGAGGATTTCATGTGAGTGCACGTCCTAACATGTACTTTGCATTTAATGTTTTAAATGTTTTTAAAGCACTTGCAGGTTTTTAAAATATCTCCACATTCGGGCTCTGACCCGTTTGCTTTCAAATCTATTTTTTTGTAAAACCATTTTAGGTGCCCAGCCACAAGGACACCATGCATAGGATACTCATTCAGGTGACGAGCTGTAGCTGTTTGTGGAAGCTACATGGATTTGCTTTTAGACTCTTCTACCATTTGGATTCCTTATTCAGTATTCTTCAGTTGTAGGGCATGTTGCCCAAATTCCATTAGAGATACATTTCCATTTCAGTTTTTCAGACTTTGGTATGTATTGATTCAGTATTCAGTTTTTAGTTATTCATTTTAGTTGTGGAGTTTGTTGTGAGGAGTTTTTCCTCCGGATTTATTTATATCATGTGATGGTTATTCTACTATTTCGTTATGGTGAATGGTGATATTATTCTTGCTTTAAATCTTTCACTGCATGTTATTCAGACTTTAATTAAAATTTGGCAGCTTACTTTTTAAATACTAGGTGGTTAGTAATAATAAAATGTTTTCAACAGTGATGCTATTAGCTGAGCCAACTTAGCATTTTGAATTAATTTAATAAAGGAGTAGCTACCCGGTATTTAATTATTTGGGGTGTCACAGGTGGTATCAGAGTCAGGTTCTAGTGTCCTTTAGGATCTGTACGGCTATTATGTTTTCGCTAAGTTTTCTTTGATATAGAGCCCTATATTTTAGGACTGTTGTACTCTTTTTGTGTATGCTTCATTCTTCAGCTATTTTAAGTTTATAAACAGCGAACTTATAAACTTTATTCTTATTTCAGATGCCTCCACGACGTGCACGACGAGTTCCCAGGGATGCAACGCCCAAACCCCAGCCCGTTCCAGTTCAGGGCATGATGAACGCCGCTGAGGTTGCTGCCATTGTAGCCCAAGCGGTAAATGCCGCAATTGCCGTAGTTCAGCTGGCACCACCTCAGGCGCCGGTTGCCGCGCCAGTACAGGCAAATGCATTCCCGTCAGCTTGGGATCGTGTACGTGATGCTTTTCAGAAAGCACATCCGCCAGAGTTTGCAGGTAGCTCAGATGTGGTAGTCTCGAGCCAGTGGATGAAGGATATACAGAGGCATTTGAGGATGTATGAGTGCACGGACGTTCAGAAGAAGGTGCTAGATACTTTCAAGATAGTTGGATCTGCACTGTAATGGTGGGAGTCTATTACCACCGTGGAGGAGAGGGATACTCTCACTATTCAGGACTTTTGGGTACGGTTCGACCGCAAGTACTTTCCGTCGGCTGTTCACACGGAAATGATGAGGAAACTGATGAATCTAAAGAAAGAGGGTAAGACCGTGTCCGAGTATGAGGCCGAGTTCACGAATCTGTTGAATATCGTTCCGGATGAGATACCGACAGAAAAGAAGAAGATTGAGAAATTCACCGACGGGTTGACATGGAGGATCCGTCAGCATCTGTTATGACTGAGGGTAAGAGATCGAGAGAGTCTAGCCATCAGGGCAGGACTGGAGGACATGGTGCCTGTGGGGCACAATCTTTTCAGGGGCAGAGACAGGGTGAGCAGGGTTCCCAGCATGGGGATCAGAAGAGGTTCAGATCAGGGAATTATAGGCACGGACAAGGAGGTTTCCGTCAGGGCCATCAGGGTCCAAATGGCCATCAGGGCCAACAGGGGCAGAATGGGCAGCAGTTTCAGCAGGGCCAAGGGAGGAACGGTAACGGCCACCAGGGCCGGGGACCGCAGGGGCAGAGAGGAGGGAACTTCCCAGGGAAGTGTTTTGTTTGTGGTAAGACTGGCCATAAACGACAGGATTGTCCTGATAGGGGCAGGGCCCCATAGCAACAGCAGCAGGGTGCTCGCCAGGAGCCGCATAGTCCTATGTTTCCCGCCGCTCTCCCCGCACCGCCACAGATGGCAGCATTGCCACCCATTCCAGCAGTCCCAGCTCAGCAGGGGCAGCTACAGTATGGACGTGTCTATAATGTCCACCAGGCAGCAGTTCCACAGGCACCGCCCGTGATTGAGGGTACATTTCCTATCCATGGCACTATGGGTCGGGTATTATTTGATACGGGGGCTACACATTATTTTATAGCTACACATTTCGCGAAAGCCTTAGGGTTGTTAGCTACGGCAGAGAGCACGGTGACGTGTGTCGACTCACCATTGGGGAGTGGGTCACTTATTTTCTTTATATGCCGGGGAGTGGGGGTAGAGATTGGTAGTCTGGTATTACCTGCAGATATGTTGGTATTAGATATGCATGTTCACGATGTGATTATCGGTATGGATTGGCTCGCTGATTATAGAGCCATGATTGATTGCTTCGGTGGGAGCATTGTTTTTGCCATTCCGGGGCAAGAGATGTTTGTAGTGGCGATGCCTCGCCCAGAGGGAGGCTCGACCGCTCATTTGTATTACCTAGAGGAGGATACCTCTAAAGAGGTTGTGATTCCTTTAGACTCGATCCCAGTTGTCAGGGAGTATTCTGATGTGTTTCAGGAGATACCAGGCCTACCCCCCAGTCGAGAGATAGACTTTGTTATAGACCTATTACCAGATACGAGACCTATAGCACGCGCACCGTACCGTATGGCTCTGGCAGAGATGCGAGAGCTACGAGATCAGATAGAGCAACTATTAGGTCAGGGCTTTATCCGCAGGAGTATCTCACCTTGGGGCACTCCAGTTTTGTTTGTAAAGAAGAGGGACGGTTCACTGAGATTGTGTGTGGACTACAGGGAGTTGAATAAGGTCAAGATACGGAATAAGTATCCGTTGCCTCGAATCGATGACATATTTGACCAGTTGAGAGGAGCTTCTTTCTTCTCAAAGATTGATTTGAGATCGGGATACCATCAGTTACGTATTAGGGAGGAGGATGTCTCAAAAACTGCGTTCTTGTCGAGATATGGTTCTTACGAGTTTCGGGTTATGCCTTTTGGTTTGACCAACGCTCCAACTGTGTTTATGGACTTGATGAACAGAGTGTTCAGGGATTTCCTAGATCAGTTTGTCATTGTCTTCATTGATGATATTCTAGTTTACTCCCAGACAGAGGAGGAGCACGCCGAGCATTTGAGGCAAGTTTTACAGACACTACGTCAGAACGAGTTGTATGCAAAATATGAGAAATGCGGGTTTTGGCTGAAGGAGGTCCAGTTTTTGGGACATATTATTTCCGACCGGGAAATATCTGTAGATCCGGTAAGGTATCCGCGGTGAGGGAGTGGGGACAGCCCACGACACCTACGGAGATTCGTAGTTTCTTGGGTCTAGCAGGATACTACAGGAGGTTTATTCGGGGTTTTTCGAAGATAGTAGGTCCTTTGACACATCTGACTCATAAGGGTGTACCATTCATCTGGAGTGATACCTGTCAGTTGGAATTCGATGAATTGAAGGATAAATTGACCTCAGCACCTGTGTTAGCATTGCCGAGATCGGGAGTTGAGTATCTGGTTTACACCGATGCGTCTTTGCAAGGACTTGGAGGTGTATTGCAGCAGGAGAGACAGGCCATAGCTTATGCTTCCCGTAAGCTTAAGCCTCATGAGAAAAATTACCCCACGCATGATTTGGAATTGGCGGCAGTGGTATTTGCCCTACGGATTTGGAGGCACTATCTTTTGGGGGAGAAGTTCTAATTGTTCACGGACCACAAGTCCCTACAGTACCTATTCACGCAGAAGGAGTTGAATATGCGGCAAAGGAGGTGGATTGAGTTTGTGAAGGACTACCAGTTCGATATCCAGTATCACCCAGGTAAGGATAACGTGGTAGCAGACGCGTTGAGCCGTAGGCCAGCAGATGAGGTGGCAGAGGTGTGGAAGGCTAAGTGGAAGTAGTTGGGACACCAGGATGCTGTGGCCCGATCTTTCATGTCTGCGATGACCGTTACACCGCATATTGTCATGAAGGTAGTACGGGCTCAGGCTAATGACTCGTTCTGTCAGGAGCAGATAGTTCGATTACTAGCAGAGGGAGCCGAGTCCTATACCGTCAGCTCAGACAGGGGATTACGCTTCAATGGGAGATTGGTGGTTCCGAAAGGGGAGAAATTGCGACACGAGGTGATGGCAGAGTCGCACGGCTCACGGTTCGCGGTACATCCTGGAGGGGATAAAATGTACCAAGACATGAGACGGCAGTATTGGTGGAGCGGTATGAAGAGAGATATTGCTGAGTTTGTTTCGAAATACGCCACTTGCCAGCTAGTAAAAGTGGATCATTAGAGACCGACAGGACTTCTACAGCCATTGGAGGTCCCGGTGTGGATGTGGGAGAGCATATCCATGGACTTTATCACGGGATTACCTACGTCGCAAAGGGGTCACGACTCCGTTTGGGTAATTGTGGACAGGTTGTCCAAAGTCGCTCACTTTTTACCCGTAAGGACTGACTACACTACGGGACAGTATGCCCATCTCTTCATTTCAGAGGTTGTGAGACTTCACGGTGTGCCCCTAAATATCGTGTCTGACAGAGACAAGATATTTGTTTCGCGGTTTTGGGAGAGTTTCCAGGAGGCCATGGGCACGGAATTGCGGTTAAGTACGGCTTATCATCCGCAGACCGATGGGCAGATCGAGCGCACAAATTAGATGTTGGAAGATATGCTACGCATGTGCATTATTGACTTTGGGGGTGGATGGGACCAGTACCTTCCACTGGTGGAGTTTGCTTACAACAACTCATATCAGTTCACTATTGGCATGGCTCCGTTTGAGGCGTTGTACGGTAGGCCTTGTCGTTCCCCAGCATGTTGGTTAGAGGTGGGGGACAACAAACTACTTGGGTTGGAAGTGATTCAGGATACTTCGGCCAGGACTGAGTTGATTCGGAGTCGCATTCGGGTAGCTCAAGACCGGCAGAAGAGTTATGCCGATGTGAAGAGATCTTTCAGGGAGTTCCAAGTGGGGGACCAGGTTTTGCTCAGAGTATCTCCTATGAAGGGGATTATGCGTTTCGGGAAGAAGGGGAAGTTGGCACCGAGGTATGTGGGGTCGTTTCCTATTATTGAGCGGATTGGACCAGTTGCGTATAGACTCGGGTTACCGGAGCATTTACACCGGATTCACGATGTATTTCATATTTCCTCGCTAAGGAAATATCTCAGGGACGATTTAGCTCATTCTCACATCGCGTGGGAGGAGATTGATCTACAGCCTGATAGCTCCTACGATGAGGGGCCGATTGCTATTTTGGACCGAAGTGAGAGGAAGCTGCGGTCAAAGATAGTTTCGTTAGTGCGTGTTCAGTGGCGACATCACAATGTCGAGGAGTCCACATGGAAACGCGAGGATGAGATACGCGAACGTTATCCAGAGTTGTTTTTATAAGGTACTTTCTAGTTCCGAATTTTGGGACGAAATTTTGTTATTAGGGGGGAAGTATGTAATACCCTGTATTTTTGGCGATATTTATTTTTGGGATTAATTAATTAATTGGGAATTAATACGGATAAAATACTAGCGAGATGTGAGTTGGTATTTGACTATATTGACTATATATGATGTTATATGAATATTGAATTATGAAATTTGTCGTGAGAATGATATACGGCAATTTGGACATTTTATTGGGATGTGTGAGACAGTCGCGTCAGGATATAATTATTTTATTGTAAATGTGAATTTAAATTCTATTAACCGTATGGTCGTTTTGAGTGCGCCAATGCGTCCGGAAGGGTCGAGATAGTCAGAAAACACTACTCGGGGGTTTAGTTTGGGTCCCGGGGTATTTTTAGGCCATACCGGCATCTTATAAGGGTAGTTTGGTAATATTGCATTTTTGGGATTTAATAATGACAAAAATTAGGATTTATAATCTGATTTGGGTAACTAACCACTAAACCCACTACCAACCATATTGACCCATAAGACTACGGGAGTTTTAAAATTGGTTTTCTAAGTCTCCTAAACAAACCCTAGCCACCTTTGGAGAAGAAGGCTTGTAGAGAGAGAGAGAGAAGGAATTCTACAGAAAAAGCTTCATCAAACCAACACCAAATTCAGAGACACTAGAGGCAAGTGATTTAATTTTATTTAATTCAGAGAATGTTTCTTCCATGTTAGATAAATTGAAAGATTTACATTTGTTCTTGAAAGTTAAATAAAAACCCATTTTAATTGGACTTGGGACTTAAATTTTGAGGACAAATTGCATGTAGAATAGTATGGAGATGATTATTCTGATGTTAATATATGTTGGATGTAACAAAAACGGATCTAGAATGGACTTATTGAGGATTTAAAATTTTAGGGTTTATGTTCTTGAAAACTTGGGGGAAAGGGTAGAGATTTGATGAATTAATGATGTTTAGGGTGTGTTAATTCCTTAAAAGATGTTAGTATATGACCTTAGTATGTTTTAGGATGATTGGAGACCTTAAAACATTGATTGGACGAATTTTGGTTGAGATTTGAGGTGTAGAAATTGGTGAAAAACGAGATAGGATTTCTGGGCTTGAATCTGGTCACTCGTTAGAAGAGGTCGTTCGAACGAGCTCGTTCGAACGATCTTCTAACGAGTTGACAGTTTGGGGTTCTAACGAGAGGGATGTTCGTTCGATAATCTCGTTCGAACGAGATCTCGTTAGATAGCCCAGTTCGTTCGAACGAACTCTCGTTCGAACAGCCTCGTTCGAACGAGACTTCTAACGAGCTGGCAGTGTGGGCCTTTTTGGCCTGTTTTGATTTTGGGAATCCCGTAAACTTGTTCGAGGATAGAGATAACACTCCTTTGGGGATTTATGGGTAGATTTGGAACATTTGGGTTATTATGAGGAGAAAATCTTATATAAGTGTGGATCGAATCAAATAGACATTGTGAGCTGAGACGTGAGTGCCTACTACGACGTGAGAATAAATTATGGTGTGTATGATTATGAACCGGGATTATATAAATTGTATAAATTATAAGATGGTATGAGAATGTGATAAGTACTACAATTAAACTACGATGATTACTAAGATGTGTTCTTACTTAGTATTGGTATATGATTTGTGTGTATGACATACTTACCATACTTGCTATCACGGGAGGTTTGCGTTCGCTTAGGAACTTCTAATCCTTGTGTTACCCAGATTTAGACTGGTTACCTCGATGAACATAGGTCAGAGAAGGACTTATTGGGATGTTAATAAGTCTGCTGATCATGGGAGCGCAGGTATGTGCGTGACCCATGTGATGTGACTGTGTTCGCCTCCATTATTTGTGATTTGTGTTATCTGAACGATTCCTGAGAGATTCGGAATGCGTGATCCTTATGTACGTGATGTACCGGGATGGATAGCAGAGTATGTGTGCACCGCAACTTAGTCTCGGGGTGCTTATATTGTATATTTATGTTGTGGAAAATATACGCTTAATAAACTGGGAACTTTAATATGGTATTGTATGTATAACTATGGGATAACAAAAAGGGATAATCTATAACGAGTTGTATTACTTTTGTATGAGAACCTGAATTTACGTTAAGCCCCTATTTAATTGAGATCATTATAATGTTAATGGAAACCGAGTAATAAGGGTAGAACCTATGACAGTCTAGCTAGAGAGGATGTCACTTAGCTAGTGGTTAGTGTCACTTTAGATGGGTACTTACGTTAGGAGTGCACATTTAGTCGAGAGGTGAGGATTTCATGTGAGTGCACGTCCTAACATGTACTTTGCATTTAATGTTTTAAATGTTTTTAAAGCACTTGCAGGTTTTTAAAATATCTCCACATTCGGGCTCTGACCCGTTTGCTTTCAAATCTATTTTTTTGTAAAACCATTTTAGGTGTCCAGCCACAAGGACACCATGCATAGGATACTCATTCAGGTGACGAGCTGTAGCTGTTTGTGGAAGCTACATGGATTTGCTTTTAGACGCTTCTACCATTTGGATTCCATATTCAGTATTCTTCAGTTGTAGGGCATGTTGCCCAAATTCCATTAGAGATACATTTCCATTTCAGTTTTTCAGACTTTGGCATGTATTGATTCAGTATTCAGTTTTTAGTTATTCATTTCAGTTGTGGAGTTTGTTGTGAGGAGTTTTTCCTCCGGATTTATTTATATCATGTGATGGTTATTCTACTATTTCGTTATGGTGAATGGTGATATTATTCTTGCTTTAAACCTTTCACTGCATGTTATTCAGACTTTAATTAAAATTTGGCAGCTTACTTTTTAAATACTAGGTGGTTAGTAATAATAAAAGGTTTTCGTTAGTGATGCTATTAGCTGATCCAACTTGGCATTTTGAATTAATTTAATAAAGGAGTAGCTACCCGGTATTTAATTAGTTGGGGTGTCACATTGTAATCGTAGGTAAATGGGGTGCACATGGGTTCATAGGGTTTTCCATGTGTTTTTCACCCCTTATACTGATGTGGGGTAGCATGTGGATAGGGTTTGAAACAAAATTCAAGAATTTTTTTATTTTAGTCATTTATCATTTATATAGTTGCATTTATAGCCCTAAAAGTACACTTTTGTAATGTTTAGGGGCATTTTGGTAATTAAAAATGTTCCTAGGGTAGAATCTTTGATTTTATGTTAAATGTGGTCGAAAGGTTTAATTTGATATAAGGTTGGGGTTTGGGGGTTAAATATATCTCAATTATCTTACTTTGAAAATTTGAGGGACTCTTCTGTAATTAACTGAAACTTCATGATTTATTAAAAAATTTGGAAAAAGATCAGAATTTCCTAATTGGCCATCCGCCCTCACGTGCGTGGTCAAGGTTTATAAAGAAAGTCTGCATCTTCAACCTCTCGATTTTGACTTTTTAGGGTTTCAATCTTTGACCGAGGTTTTCTCCTTAATTGTTTTACCATTTCAGATGATTCCATAATAAACTTAACCTAATTTTTTATGAGTAATTGAAATATATATGTTTTATGGATTGACTTTCGTGGATTTCTAGAGTTTGGAGAAGTCTCTTGTGAATTGGGTTTGGTTTATGCTATATATGGGAGTAATTTTGTTTTAGTTTTAAAGATTTTGATGGATTGTACATTGAGAAATTTGAATTTACATGTTTTGAGTACAAAAAACACTTTCGATCGATTTGAGATCTTCATGTACATTCATGGCTTTTAACCATTACACTCGAGATCCTTAGGTTATAATGAGTTATCCATGGCTTTAAATCAAAGTTTAAGGCATTGTATTGAGTTTCTCCATTAAAGCTCAAGCTTAAATTGTGTTATAATTCATTTTTACTATCCTAGGCCATTCTACATGTAAAATCTTACAATTTATGAGTTTTCTAACTATATTAACTATGCAGAAAACTACTAGATTTGATAGAATTAAAAACAACGCATAAAATTATGAGTTACCTGAATTGAGGGAAATTTTGAGATTTGAAACTAAACTCTAGGGTGAGGTTTTACTGCCCAGGTCAAGGGGTATTTATACAATTTCAAGTGAGGATTTGATTGGAGCTAAGAGGATGTGGATTTGAACTAGTTTAAGGGGAGTAGTATTCGTAGATAAATGGGGTGCACATGGGTTCATAGGGTTTTCCATGTGTTTTTAACCTCCCATACTGATGTGGGGTAGCATGTGGATAGGGTTTGAAACAAAATTCAAGAATGTTTTGATTTTAGTCCTTTATCATTTATATAATTACATTTATAGACCTAGAAGTACACTTTTTGTAATATTTAGGGGCATTTTTGTAATTTTATAAAGTTCAAAGGTTTGAAACTGGGATTTTATGTTAATTGAGGTCTAAAGGTTTAATTTTATCTAAGGCTGGGGTTTAGGGGTTAAATATATCTCGAGTTATCTTACGTTAAAAATTTCAAGGACTCTTTTGTAATTAATTTAAATTTCAAGATTTATTAAAAAAATTGGAAAAAAAATAAGAATTTCCATATTGGCCATGTGCCGTCACGTGCGTGGTCAAGGTTTATAAAGAAAGTCTTCATCTTCAACCTCTCGATTTTGACATTTTAGGGTTTCAATCTTTGACTAAGGTTTTTCTTCTACACTGTTATACCATTTGAGATTATTCCATAACAAACTTAACCAAATTTTTCATGAGGAATAGTAATAGACAAGTTTCAGGGATTGACATTCAGTATATCTCAATTTTTAAAACTGTATATTTTTAAGAAAATTTGACCTGAGTTTCATGGATTTCTAGAGTATGGCAAGGTCTCTTATGAATTGGGATTGGTTTATGCTGTATGTGGGAGTAATTTGGTTTTGGTTTGAAAATTTTGAAGGGATTGTACAGTGATAATTTTGAATTTACATATTTTGAGTTCAGAAAACATTTTCAATCGATTTGAGCTCTACATGTACGTTCTTGGTTTTTAACCACTACACTCGACATCCTTAGGTTATAATGAAGTTATCCAGGACTTTAAATCAATGTTTAAGGCAACGTATTGAATTTCACCATTAAATCTCATGCTTTAATGGTGTTCTTATTGATTTTTGATATCCTAGGCCATTCTACACGTAAAAACTTGCATATTATGAGTGTTCTAACTATTTAACTATAAAGAAAACTACTAGAATTGAAAGATGAGAAAATTAAGCATAAAATGATGAGTTACCTGAATTAAGGGAAATTTTGAGATTTGAAACTAAACTGTAGGGTAAGGTTTTACTACTTAGGTTGAGGGGCATTTATACCATTTCAGGTGAGGATTTGATTGGAGCAATAAGGAGGTGGATTTCAACTAGTTTAAGGGGACTTTTAATTGTGGGTAAATGGGGTGCGCATGGGTTCATAGGGTCTTCCATGTATTTTTAACCCTTTATGAAGATGTGGGGTAGCATGTGGATAGGGCTTTAAACAAAATTCAATAATGATTCGATTTTAGTCCTTTGTCATTTATATAATGGGATTTATAGACCTAAAAGTACATTTTTGTAATGTTTAGGGGTATTTTGGTTATTATAAAAAGTTCCTTTTATTGAAACTGTGATTTTATGCTAAACGTATCTGAAGTTATCTTACATTAAAAATTTCATGGACTCTTTTGTAATTAACTGATACGTCAAGATTTATTAAAACAAATTAGAAAAAAATCAGAATTTCTTGATTGGCTATGCACAGTTACGTGCGTGGTCAAGGTTTATAAAGAAAGTCTTCATCTTCAACCTCCCGATTTTGACTTTTTAGGGTTTCAATCTTTGACTGAGGTGTTCTCCTTCATTGTGATACCATTTGAGATGATTCCATAACAAACTTACCTAATTTTTTATGAGGAATCGAAATATATAAGTTTTATGGATTGACATTCAGTATAACTCATGTTTTAAAATTGTGTTTTTTCATGAAAATTGACCTAACTTTCATGGATTTCTAGAGTATGGAAAGCTCTCTTATGAATTAGGTTTGGTTTATGCTATATATGGGAGTAATTTGATTTTGGTTTCAAAGATTTTGATGGATTGTTCATTGAGAATTTTGAATTTACATGTTTTGAGTAAGAAAACCACTTTCTATTGATTTGAGCTCAACATGTACATTCATGGCTTTTAGCCATTACACTCGAGATCCTTAGGTTATAATGAAGTTATCCATGGCTTTAAATTAAAGTTCAAGGCACTGTATTGAGTTTCACCATTAAATCTCAAGCTTTAATTGTGTTCTTACAGATTTTTACTATCCTAGGCCACTATACACGTAAACGCTTGCATATTATGAGTGTTCTAACTATATTAACTATGCAGAAAAGTACTAGATTTGAAAGAATTGAAAATGAAGCCTAAAATGATGAGTTACCTGAATTGAGGGAAATTTATAGATTTAAAAATGAACTATGGGGTGAGGTTTTACAGCTTAGGTAAAGGGGTATTTATACTATTTTAGCTGAGGATTTGATTGGAGCTAAAAGGAGGTTGATTTGAACTAGTTTAGGGGGAATTTTATTTATGGGTAAATGGGGTGCACATGGGTTCAAAGGGTTTTGGTTTGAAATATTTTGATAGATTGTACATTGAGAATTTTGAATTTACGTGCTTTGTGTACAAAAAACATTTTCGATTGATTTGAGCTCCAAACGTACATTCATGGCTTTTAACCATTACACTCAAATTCTTAGGTTGTAATGAAGTTATCCATCTCTTTAAATCAAAGTTTAAGGCAATGTATGGAGTTTCACCATTAAAGCTCTAGATTTAATGGTGTTCTTATTGATTTTTACTATCCTAGGCCATTCTGCCAGTAAAATCTTCCATATTATGAGTGTTCTAACTATATTAACTACGCAAAAAAATACTAGAATTGGAAGAATTGAAAATTAAGCATAAATAGATGAATTACCTGAATTGAGGGGAATTTTAAGATTTGAAACTGAACTGTCGGGTGAGGTTTTACTTCTTAGGTCGAGGGGTATTTATACTATTTTAGGTGAGGATTTGATTGGAGCTATAAGGAGGTGGATTTGAACTAGTTTAAGGGGAGTTTTAATTG
This sequence comes from Sambucus nigra, assembly GCA_949130495.1. Classification (NCBI taxonomy): domain Eukaryota; kingdom Viridiplantae; phylum Streptophyta; class Magnoliopsida; order Dipsacales; family Adoxaceae; genus Sambucus; species Sambucus nigra. The sequence goes on along the minus strand of OX422210.1, from coordinate 580,865,732 downwards.
TGGGTAAATGGGATGCACATGGGTTCATAGGGTTTTCCATGTATTTTTATCCTTTTATGAGGATGTGGGGTAGCATATGGATAGGGTTTGAATCAAAATTCAAGAATATTTTTATTTTAGTCTTTTATCATTTATATAATTGGATTTATAGCCCTAAAGTACCGTTTTTGTAATGTTTAGGGGTATTTTGGTAATTTTTAAAAGTTTTTACGGGTTGATACTGTGAGTTTATGTTAATTGAGGTCTAAAGGTTTATTTTTATATAAGGTTGGGGTTTAGGGGTTAAATGTATCTCAAGTTATCTTATAATTAACATATTAGGGACTCTTTTATAAATAACTAAAACTCTAAGATTTATTACAAAAATTTGGAAAAAAATTAGAATATCCTAATTGGGCATGCGCCCTCACATGCGTGGTTAAGGTTTATAAAGAAAGTCTTCATCTTCAACCTCCCGATTTTGACTTTTTAGGGTTTCAATCTTTGACATGGATTTTCTCCTTCATTGTTATACCATTTGAGATGATTCCATAACAAACTTAACTTAATTTTTCAAGAGGAATTGAAATATATAATTTTTATGGATTGACATTCAGTATAACTCAAGTTATAAAATTATGTTTTTTCATGAAAAATTGGTCTGACTTTCATGGATTTCTAGTGTATGGCAAGATCTCTTATGAATTGGGTTTGGTTTATGCTATATATGGGAATAATTTGTTTTTGGTTTAAAAGAATTTAATGGATTGTACATTGAGAATTTTGAATTTACATGTTTTGAGAACCAAAAACACTTTCGATCGATTTGCGATCTAGATGTACATTCATGAATTTTAACCATTATCCTCGAGATCCATAGATTATAATGAAGTTATCCATCGTTTTAAAATCAAATTTTAAGGCACTGTATGGAGTTTCACCATTGAAGCTCAAACTTTAATGGTGTTCTTACTTATTTTTACTATCCTAGGCCATTATACACATAAATGCTTGCATATTATGAGTGTTCTAACTATATAAACTGTGCATAAAACTACTAGAATTGAAAGAATTAAAAATGAAGCATAAAATGATGAGTTACCTGAATTATGGGAAATTTTGAGATTTGAAATTGAACTGTGGGGTGAGGTTTTACGGCTTAGGTAGAGGGGTATTTATACTATTTCAGATGAGGATTTGATTGGAGCTAAAAAGAGGGGGATTTGAACTAGTTTTGGAGGAGTTTTGATAGTGGGCAAATGGGGTGCACATGGGTTCATAGGTTTTGCACGTGTTTTTAACCTCGTATGCTGATGTGGGGTAGCTTGTGGATAGGGTTTGAAACAAAGTTATAGAATGTTTTGATTTTTGTCCTTTATCATATATATAATTGCATTTATAGCCCTAAAAGTTTTTTTATTTGTATTTTCTAGAGGTATTTTGGTAATTTTAAAAAGTTTCCAGGGTTGTAACTGTAATTTTATGTTAATTGAATTCTAAAGATTTAATTTGATATAAGGTTGGGGTTCCGGGGTTAAATATATCTCAACTTATATTACTTTGAAAATTCCAGGGCCTCTTTTCTAATTAACTGAAAGTTTAAGATTTAATAAAAAAAATTGTAAAAAAGAATAATTTCCTAATTGTCTGTGCGCCGTCACGTGCGTGGTCAAGGTTTATAAAGAAAGTCTTCATCTCAACCTCTTGATTTTGACTTTTTAGGGTTTCAATCTTTGACCGAGGTTTTCTCCTTCATTGTTACACAATTTGGGATGATTGCATAACAAACTGTGACAACCCGCTGTCCGAAATAAAGGGTGGCCAGCCCTATACCCCGATGAAACAGGAATCATGGATAGATATCATTCTCAGCATCACAGTAAACATACATAGTAACAGGAATAACCACACAATATTCCAGAAAACGGGTTATCAAACATTTTAGTTTTGAATTTAAAGAAAACACTTTCAACAACCCATAATAGAAAAGAGGGTGGAAACTCCCACAAGCATATACGTGTAATCAAATGGATAAGAAAAAGACCGAATGAAGCGTCGGTCAATACCATCCATACAACATACAATAAGTTCACGTGTTACATAATACATCAATTATACAATTACAACCATTTGGGCCACACGCCCGAATAAAGATTGATCTTAGCTAGAAAACAATAATAGAGGTGTCTACACAAAATATCCCGTGATCCCCACAAAATGTCACGGCTCCTCAAAAGACTCAGAGAAAAGATAGTCATTACGGGCGACCTTGCGGTGGAACACCTGAACGAATATAGAAGATACATACACAACAAGAAAATTAAGAACCGGTCAGAGGCCGGTTTGATATGATCACTAGATAAATGACAGGTATGACAATAATGTACAAGTAAGCATGGATGATATTCTACCATGGTAACATCATATAAAGAACTAAGACAGATAAATGATTATTAAAATGAAATCCAATTATACAAGAATTAAAAGTACTTATAAGCCTTTTTCATTTTACATCATTTTCAATTCCATCATCTTTCCATTCCTTATCAGGAATGCATTTATTACTATGTGCTCTTTATGGCACTTATCTCAATAGTATGATCTTTGTGGCATATATTTTGCTCTTTATGGCATTAATGTTCCATCGAGTCCAACTCGATAATAGAATAGTTACAAATATAAATATAACGATTCTAAGACTACCCGTCCGGGATTCCCCACTGTGCGCGTCCCTAAATAACCATCATCTTCCAGGGCCTAACATAAGACAACCTAGGATCCTATCGCAAACGTCGGGAAGCGGTCATATGCCTGCGGGGTAGTCAAGACCACACCCAAAATCTCCTACCCATCGCAGAAAAATATAAAACAAGCGCTCATATGGCCTAGGACTATATCCACCCTACATTCACTAGCCAGGGGGCTTCACCTCACGCTCGGACTTCCCTTAAGATGGTATTTAGAGAGGTGTGTAACATCCATTTTATTTATTTCCATTACCTGATTTTATAAATTATCATTTACGTTATCCATGTTACATTTTACCAAAATGCATTATGGTTATGGAATTCACATCGTCCTAATAACCTCGAGGAATGTTTAACTCCCAAGTTATTTCTCCCAAATGTCCCTTTTTGGACTTATAATAAACCATCAAGTAAGATCTAGTTCACATTTACTCCTAAAGTCTCCAAATTCGACCGTAAAAATTTCCTAGATTCTTATAACTACACGACAGAAATAATGCTTCAACATTACTTTAAATTTCCCTTTGAATTGAACCCTAGATGAACCCCCTTCGAGTCTAGGGTGTCGACGCAACTCAACTAATACTCTAAAATCCTATGTTTACTTCATTTAAGAAGGCCCCTAAACATTACTCCTACAAAAAGGGTTTAAAATTAAAAAATAAATTTTTTTAAAAGTGCAGGGTTTCCGAATCGATTCGGCCAGGACGAATCGATTCGGTCAGAAGACCTGAGATTTTGCATAGTTTTCGAATCGATTCGGCTGGACCTAAGCGAATCGATTAGCCCAGAGGGCCGAATCGATTCGGGCCTGCGATTTTGCCAAGTTTTGGCTATGGAGTCTTTGACTCCAAATATACTCCCAACTCATATCCCTTCCTTCCAAGCTCATTTATTGACTCCAACAACACGTAAATGCTGCTAACTACCTTCATAATCATCAACATTCATCCAAACTACTCCTCAATGAATCAAAACCAACAAATATACACCAAAAACCCCAAACTAATTGAACTTAGATCAACACATCATATCATAACAAATCATTTATCCTAAACCATAAAAATCAAGTAAGAAACTTGCCTTGATTCAGAAATTGCAGATTTTCTTGGTGTAGAAGCAAGAACCCCTCTCAAATCTTCAATCTCCTTTCTTTCTCTCTACTCTTTCTCTTTAGGTTTAGAAGTGAAATTAGGGTAATTAGAAGAATTAGTGAGTATAAGTCATGGCTTAAGACAGAAATCCCACCTAATTAACCAATAGTGCGATAAAATAATACGCAACTGCATATTTAAGGCATAATCAGTCAAAAATGCCCAAAACCTCAAAATACAATATGGTACATTATTTGACTATCTCGAACGTTCCGTATTCAACTACAGCCTCCAAATTATTATTTGGACATTTTATAATTCAATTTAAGTTTCGGTCTCATTACTAAGACAAATATTATTTTTAAATTCATATGATATTAATAAGCATAACATAGCAATATTCACCCACAGTTATGGTATATATATATATATATATATATATGCAAACTCATAGTGAATATTAACTTTTCATCATTAAATTAGCATTCAAATCATAACCCAACACTTATATCTAATTACCATACCTAGTAATTAATATAAGATACGTTCTCATAAGAGAGGGTTATTACATACTCCCCCCCCCCCCCCCCTTATGAGGGAATTTTGTCCCCAAAATTCAGGCGTACCTTATAAAAAAAGATGTGGATATTTCTCCCGCATCTCGTCCTCACGTTCCCATGTTGATTCGTTCGCAGTGTGATAACTCCATTGAACTCTCACTAGGGTCACCACACGAGACCTTAACTTGCGCTCCCCATACTCAAGAATAGCAACCGGTTGTTCTTCATATGAAACATCGGGTTGCAAGTCGATATCTTCAAAAGGGATGTGCCAAAGGGAACCCTCACATCTTTTATACTTCTTCAAAGAGGAGACATGGAATACATCATGGATTTGTTGTAAAGGCTCCGGTAAAGCAAGTTGGTATGCCACGGACCAACCTTTGCAATAACTGGAAAAGGTCCAACAAAATGCGGTGCAAGCTTTCCTTTCTTCCCGAAACGTTTAATACCCTTCATTGGGGACACTCGCACCAACACTTGGTCTCCAACCTCTAACTCCATGTGTCTCCTACTCGCATCGTCATAGCTCTTTTGACGATCCTGAGCTATCCGAATGCGATTTCGAATAAGTTCAATCTTTGAAGAAGTGTCTTGGATCATTTCAGGTCCAAGAAATTTGTTATCACCCACTTCCAACCAACAAGCGGGCGATCTACATGGTCGACCATAAAGAGCTTCATAAGGCGCCATTCCAATAGTAAATTGGTATGAGTTGTTATAAGAAAACTCAAACAACAGAATGTATTATTCCCAACCGCCCTTAAAATCAAGCATGCACATACGAAGCATATCCTCCAACATCTAGTTTACCCTTTCAGTTTGACCATCTGTTTGAGGATGATAGGAAGAGCTTAACTTCAACTCGGTCCCCATGGACTCTTGAAAACTTCTCCAAAAGTGGGAAACAAATATTTTATCTCGGTCAGAAACAATATTTACAGGTACCCCATGAAGTCTAACGATCTCCTTGATGAACAATTGGGCGTAGCGAGCGGTATCATAATCTGTACGCACAGGCAAGAAGTGTGCCGACTTAGTCAAACGGTCGACAATCACCCAGATCGAATCATGAACTCTCTATGATCTAGGTAAGACCGTAATGAAGTCCATCGAAATTCTTTCCCATTTCCATACGGGAATCTCCAGCGGTTGTAACAAACCTGTCGGTCGTTGGTGGTCAATCTTAACCAACTGGCAAGTAGTGCATTGGGATACAAACTCCGAGACATTCCTCTTCATACCAGCCCACCAATACTGACGGCGCATATCTTGGTACATCTTGTCCCCACCTAGATGTACAGTAAACTTTGAGCCGTGTGATTCCGCCATCACAGTTTGTCTCAAGTCTCCATCTTCGGGAACAATAAGTCTTCCATGGAAGCATAGTCCTCCCTAAGAACCAATCGATTACGACTCCTCTCCCTCGAACAACAGTCGGTGTATATGGTCTTGACAACCTTTATCTCTTCCCTGGGCTTCCACAATTTTCGCTATAATCGTAGGAGTAACGGTCATCACGGAAATGAATTCCCTTACCCCCTCCTGACTGAGCTCTCTCCACTTAGCTTTCCACACATTAGCTAAGTCTCCCTCGGGCCTCCTACTCAAGGCATCCGCTACTACATTCGCCTTTCCAGAATGGTAATGGATATTAAATTGGTAGTCCTTCACAAACTCCAACCAACGACGCTGACGCATATTCAAGTCCTTTTGGGAAAATAAATATTGGAGAGATTTATGGTCGGTGAAAAGACTAAACTTTTCCCCCAAGAGATAATGCCTCCATATCTTCAAGGCAAATATAACTGCGGAAAACTCTAAGTTATGCACCGGATAATTCCTTTCGTGAGGCTTCAACTTATGAGAAGCGTAAGCAATAGCTTGTCTTTCTTGCTGAAGAACACCTCCTAACCCTTGAAGAGATGCATCGGGGAAGACTAGATATTCCAATCCCGGTTTTGGCAACGCAAGGACTGGAGCCAAAGTTAGTCTCTCCTTGAGCTCATCAAATGCAGCTTGACATGAACTGTCCCAAAAAAACCTCACTCCCTTTTGGGTTAAATTCGTCAACGGGCTAGAGATCTTTGAAAAACCTTTAATAAATCGACGGTAATAACCCGCCAAGCCCAGGAAACTACGAACTTCGGTAGGTGTCGTTGGCTGACCCCACTCCCTCACCGCAATCACCTTACTAGGATCCACCGATATACCCTGGGATAACACCACATGACCCAGAAATTGAACTTCCTTCAACCAAAAGCCACATTTCTCAAACTTTGCATACAATTTGTGATCCCTCAATCTCTGCAGGACCAACTGTAAGTGAGTAGCATGATCAGACTCTGTCTGAGAATAGACTAGGATATCATCGATGAATACAATAACAAACTGGTCAAGGAAATCCCGAAACACCCTGTTCATAAGATCCATAAATACAGCCGGAGCATTGGTTAGCCCAAAGGGCATAACCAAGAATTCATAGGATCCGTAACGGGTCAGGAATGTCGTCTTGGATACATCTTGCGCCCGTATCCTCAATTGATGATACTTCGTCCTCAAATCGATTTTGGAGAAGTATGACGCTCCCCTAAGTTGATCAAACAAATTATCGATGCGAGGTAAAGGTTATTTATTTCAGATGGTGACTTTATTCAACTCCCTATAGTCCACACATAACCGGAGAGAACCATCTCTCTTCTTCACAAACAATACCGGAGCACCCCATGGCGATGTGCTACGCCTAATAAACCCCTGCTCCAATAGCTGCTGAATCTGATCTCTCAACTCCGTCATCTCCACAAGAGCCATTTGATATGGAGCTTTAGCAATCGGTCGAGTTCCCCATTAAATCAATCACAAACTCTATTTCCCGACTTGGAGGAAATCCCGGTATCTCCCAAAAAATATCTTCAAAATCTTTAACAATCGGAAGAGAATGTAGGGGAACCACAACATCCTTAGATGCATCTTTCGCAATACAATATAAATAAGCACTCGTACTCCCTTCCATACAAGGCATAACAATCAGGAACAGTTCTTATCCTGGAACTGCAAAAACTATGCTTTCCCATAACAGTTTACTATCGCGCGGTATTTCACTAGCCAATCCATGCCCAAAATTACATCGTACCCGACCATATCAAGGACGAGCAATTCGGCCTCAAAACACAAGTTACCAAGATTAATCCCTACGTTTTTACAGAAAAAGAAAATTAATGAACCATCGCCCATAGAGGATTCAACGCTAGTGAAGGTACTTTCAGCAGATTTTATCAAACCTGAGGTCTGGGCAAAAGTTCTAGAAATAAAGGAGTGTGTAGAACCTATATCAAATAGTACTCAACCCATATGCCCATGAATGAGAAACTTACCCTCGATTGCTGGCGGTGCCGGAGGAGCTGGAGGGAGCATAGGCTCCTGAATATGGTAAACCCGTCCATACTGCAATTGCCCCTGCTGAGGAGGAGCAATCGGATTAGGCGCCTGGGGCGGAAACTGTACATACGGCTGCTGTGGGGCCCTAGGAAGATGCCCTCCAACCAACTGAGGACACGCCCTTTTATAATGGCCCAAGTCCCCACACTGAAAACATTTATTAGCCGCATTCTCCTGATTCCTACCTTGATTGTTTCGAAATTGCCCCGCACCCCGGCCCTGCTGGCCCCTACCTCCATTTCCACCTCTGCCTCCCTGTTGTTGTTGTTGACCGCCTTGACCCGACCTGTTATTAATGTTGTTGCCACCAGCATTAAACCCACCGAAACGTTGATGCTTGGACAAATCACCTTGCTGAGGATCCCTCTCTTTCTGCTTGTTCCCCGAGGATTGGGACGAAGAAGATGTTCCCCCTCCGCTCCCATTTCCTCCCGGTCTCACCACTTGCCCCATCGCTGCAGCCTTCTTATTGTTCTGCATAAATAATCTATGCTCTTGACAGTGAAGTAGATCAGCATTCATCACGTCCCCAAAGGTTACTAAAGATAAATTTCCAAGAAAATGTTATTTTATTCGCCAGTGCAAACCTCCTATAAATCTGGAGATCCTCTTGGCTTCCGGAGTCACTTCATCCAGTATAAAGCTTGCTAACCGGGTAAACTCCTCTTCGTACTCGGCAACCGATCTCTCCCCTTGTACTAAATCTTGAAGTTTCCTCCACATCTCCCTTTGAACTGTGGGAGGGAAATACTTTCCATCAAACAGAGTCCAAAAATTGGTAATTCACATTGTATCCCTTTGTTTGGGCGTCGTCATTGATTCCCACCAGTGTAAGGCCGACCCTACAAGCTTAAAAGTAACGAGGATTTTCTTTTTTCACCTCACTACATTCCACCATCCTAAGATGACGTTGCATGTCCTTCTTCCACTGGTTTTCTTTTATAACGTCAGAACCTCCCTCAAATTCTGGGGGATGACCCTTTAGGAAAGACTCTCTTACTCGTTCCCACTGAGAAGGTCCCGTAGGAACTAATACTTCTTGTCCTCTCGCTTGAGCTTGTGGAATTTGTTGTGCCACTGCAGTCATCGCTGCATTAACAGCTTGGGCCACGATATTTTCCACTTCAGCGACACTGATATTCCCCGGTGGCGACGGTGGAGGACCAACCTCATCCTCGACAACCCTATTGCGTCTAGCGGGACGTCCTCTCTTTGGCAGGATCTGAGATAGAGAAGAGATAGAGTTAGAATATTATAAAACAATCTAACTAGCAGAAGATCGCATACATAAGCAACAAGAAAATCCTAACATTAAGCTCTATATCAAAGAACACTACGGTAGAACGTGACAAGTCTGCATAGATCCTAAAGACACTAGAACCTGATGCTCTGATACCATCTGTGATAACCCGCTGTCCAAAATAAAGGGTGGCCATCCCTATACCCCGATGAAATAGGAATCATGGATAGATATCATTCTCAGCATCACAGTAAACATACAGAGTAACAGGAATAACCACACAATATTCCAGAAAACGGATTATCAAAAATTTTAGTTTTGAATTTAAAAAAAACACTTTCAACAACCCATAATAGAAAAGAGGGTGGAAACTACCACAAGCATATACGTGTAATCAAATAGATAAGAAAAGGATCGAATGAAGCGTCGGTGAATACCATCCATACAACATACAATAAGTTCACGTGTTACATAATACATCAATTATACAATTACAACCATTTGGGCCACACGCCCGAATAAAGACTGATCTTAGCTAGAAAACAATAATAGGGGCATATACACAAAATATCCCGTGATCCCCGCAAAATGTCACTGATCCTCAAAAGACTCAGAGAAAAGATAGTCATTACGGGCGACCTTGCGGTGGAACACCTGAACGAATATAGAAGATACATACACAACAAGAATATAAAGAACTGGTCAGAGGCCGATTTGATATGATCACTAGATAAATGACAGGTATGACAATAATGTACAAGTAAGCATGGATGATATTCTAGCATGGTAACTGATTAGGCATAAATTCTTCCCAATTTATCCCCTAATTTCGGTACTTTAATCATCTCGAACAACGTAATTGGATTGACTTTATCTCATAATCTTGCTATTGACTTATCCTAACAAATACACCGAGTTTCTGGTATTTCGTTATGATTTCACAGGTATCTAACGTCAAGAAATGGAAGAAGGAAACCGAAAGAATAGAAAAAGTCAACAAGAAAAGTCAAAAGGGCAAAAGAGTCATTTCTACCCGGAATCCGGATGAGGTACCTTAAGAGAAGTTGATGGTATCATCCTCACAAGCACCTAGGAAGAAACGGCACCTTAATCGGATACCCGGAGCAAAAGATATGGACAGTCAAAATTTGGAGGAAAAGTCAAATAGGCAGATCGGTCCGCCCTCAACCCGGACCGGTCCGATATGAAAACTCCAGTGGACTGCGAACCGAAGGAGAACCGAAGAGCCAAAAAAATAAAAGAACCGGTCCGCCCCGGACCGGTCCGCCTGGAAAATAAAAGAACCGATCCGCTTTAGAAGCGGACCGATCCGCCTAAGGGCCGGACCGGTCGGCCCATCGAGATTTGTTTTCTGATTCTCCTCTAAAGAATCCGACTTATACTCAACTTCTTGGAATTTCATGTAGGGTATAAAAACCCGAATTATTTTCGTTGTAAAGGAGGCTATAAGGTGGGGAGTTAATTTTAATTTCTCATTTTCTTCCACAAACCCTAGCGGTAGATACAATTTCAAGTTTTATTCAAAGATTGAAGGTTATTCAAAGTTTATGTGATCATCAAGTTTATTCATTGCTGCAATTGTTCCTTGGGTAGTAAGTTGTATCTTCTTTGTGATTCTATTTTATAGTATTCTATCAATTGTCCTTAGATTAATCATGAACTCTTGCATGTTAAACATTGTTTTCATCATTTTCGGTATGTCCGGCTAGATTTCCAAGGTCGGGTTACATGAACCCAACCTGATGTGGTCATTGTATGTATAAAGTTAATCCTCTGGATTTAGTAATTAATTTTGACCGTATTGCGTAGGGACACAACAATTGTAGGTCTAAATATCTCGTTTGCCCCTGGGTAACCGGGATGATTGAGAATACAATTCGAGTGTCGTTATCGTGATACTGATTCACTCGTCCTTTGATTAAGTATGACGCGGGCTTGAACCTCGTATAGGTAATGCTTGGGAGTACTAAATTCCGGGTCAAATTAATCAGTTAAATTTACGATTAATATTATACTGCAATACACTAGGGTTGGGGGATTGTATTCCCGTCCTATTTTTCATCATCTCATTTAAAAGTTCAATTCAATCCTTCATTCTTAATCTAGGTCATTTAGTTAGCTGCATTTTTCACCATACTTTCATAATTACATTTAGTGTAATCGAATCCCAAAAACCAAATCAATCTTTTCTTTTCTTTTTAGAGTCATCGTTAGGATTCCTCAGTCTTATTCCGTCGTCACAACTCTCGTTGTCCTTTTTCCCTGAGGATCGATACCCGACTTGTCGGATTATTACTTGAACGACAAGCTTGCACTTGAGCCTAGAGAGTACACACTTTAGAGACACATTCTGAGTCGTGTCAAGTTTTTGGCGCCGTTGCCGGGGAATTAGGTAGACTTAGGATTAGATCGAGTTAATCCAAAGCTTTGACCAAAAAATTCAAAAATTCAAAAAAAAATAATAAAAAAAAATAATAAAAAGCACAAAAAGATTCACCACCATCTCTCACAAACTTAATGCAAAATTCTGAAACCACTCCCACACCCCATAATACTCCAACGAGCATTCACGAAAATCCACTTGTTGAGTATAATCCTGATAGTCCCCACACTCCACAAGCCCCACAATTCTGGATCCCACCTCCCACACCGTCACACTCAATCTCTAGCAACACTCCCTTCTCCTTCGTGGGACACACGTCGTGCACACCCAGTGAGAGCGCCGAATCGTCGAGTGAGAGAGAGATGTCGCAGCACAGTAATGCAACTACCGGGGAGGAAGAGCCTCCGTACCGCCCGTTGAGAGAATTCTTATATCCCGAGCGCACTGCCACTCCGGGATGTATTATACTCCCGTATAATGCCGGGCAGTTCCGATTCAAAAATGGGATGATCCAGATGCTACCACACTATCACGGTATGGATTCAGAAAAGGCATACCTGCATATACGGGAATTTGAGGACGTGTGTGATACCCTCAACGATCAAACTTGCACACAGGAGGTGATTCGCCTCAAACTCTTCCCGTTCTCGTTAAAAGATAAAGCTAAGACCTAGCTTTGGTCTTTACCTCCGAGCTCGATTCCATCTTGGAACGAGTTACAGTCCAGATTTCTCAAGAAGTTCTTTCCACCACATCGAACAATCTCCATAAAGGCTCAGATTCAATCGTTCAGGCAATTGGATAATGAGCCATTCCATCGATGTTATGAGCGTTTCAATGAGTTAACTGCTTCATGCCCCCATCATGGATTTGATACAACCCAAATCATTTCCTTCCTCTATAATGGGTTGAGCCTTAACTCCAAGCAACTCATTGAAACCATGGGTAGTGGTCCGTTTATCGAACTAGATTGCCACGATGCTGAGCTTCATCTGAGGTATGTCGCCGAGACTACCCAATCTTGGGATATTTCTGATCCTAATGCTCAGAATCGAAATCGTCAAGCGACCACCACTCCATCGGCGTCCGGCCTACACCAGGTAGATAAGACTTCTATGTCGGATTGTCGATTGGACTCCCTTGAGAAAGGATTTCGAGATTTATGCGAGGTAGTTGGATCTATCAAGAATCCCGTCGAAAAGGTGTGTGCGATTTGTGAGGCGGGACATTCAACTGAGGAATGCCCGACGATACCCGCCTGCAAAGTAATGTTGCAGGAGCAAGTTAATGGTATAGGAGGCTTTAAGGGTAATTTCGGTGCCCCGCACGGGAATTCATACAACCCTTCGTGGAAAAATCATCCCGGATTTAGCTACGGGCAACAACATGCCACAATGCACCCTCCTTCGCATGTTTCCCCTCCTCCTCCACAACAATTTCAACAAGCTCCACACATGCAAGGTCATGTGCAAGCACCGCCACCCCATGGCAATTATACCCCGCCACAGCGGAGAACTCTCGAGGATACGATGAATCAATTCATCACTAGCCAGACCGCAACCAATGCCAAATATGATCGTCTAATTGGCGACATAAATGCAAATCTGTCCAAAACTCAATCCTCGTTGAGCGTTCAAGAAAAGGGCAAGTTTCCTGCCCAGGGCCAAAGACCTCACCAAGGTCAAACTAGTGTTAGCTCCACTTCTACTGATCATCAGGAGCAATGTCAAGCTGTGACCACTCTTCGTAGTGGGAGAGTCATTGATTTATCACCTCCCCCACACGACACAACCAAAGATAAGGTGATTTCGCCCCGCACGAAAGAGGCCGAAGATGTCACCTCAAATGAGAGTGATAAAGATGACACTAGTGAGCCCGAGGTAGTTGTGAAACCACCCTCCGCGGCACCGTTTCCTCAAAGGTTGATTCCTTCCCAGAAAGAAAACCCACGTGATGACGTGCTAGAAATACTAAAGCAGGTAAAGCTGAATTTACCATTCCTCGATGCCATCAAACAAATTCCAGCTTATGCAAAAGTCATCAAAGATTTGTTGACGGTAAAAAGGAAGATGAAAGTAAAGAAGAATGTCTTCCTAGCACAGAACGTGAGATCTATCCTACTCAATGAGCTCCCTCCTAAATTCAAAGATCCCGGTGCACCCACCATTTCCTGCATCATTGGAGAGAACAAAATTGAAAAAGCCTTACTAGACTTGGGAGCAAGTGTCAACATTCTCCCTTACTCTATCTATAGGCAACTTGATTTGGGCGACCTCAAGCCCACAAGAATCACTCTCCAACTAGCGGATCGAACTGTGAAGGTCCCACGAGGTGTAGTAGAGGACGTGATCGTTCAAGTTGACACTTTCTACTTCCCGGTAGACTTTGTCATTTGGGACACGGAGCCCTCCTTAATCTCGACCAATCATGTTCCCATCATTCTCGGGTGCCCATTCTTAGCGACAGCTAACGCTATTATTAACACAAGGAATGGGCGAATGCATCTCACTTTTGGGAATATGACATTGGAGACCAACATCTTCAATATAGCCCAACAAACGGGAGAGGAAGATGATATTCACGCGGTGAGTCTCATAGATGAGATAGTAGAGGAGTACATTGAGGAGAATTGCTGTGGCGATGCCTTAGGATCCTCTCTGATTTCGAACAATGAGAGTGAGGGGACGTATACGGAGTATGAGAGGGAGATTGGGGAATTAAGAGAGTTACTCGATGAGAGAGCGTCGGACGAGGACGCGAGAGATGTGAATTGGGTTTCTAGATTCGAGGAGTTACCACCACGGGATACACGCATTGTTCCCTCCGACGAGAAGTTTCCAACTCTTGAATTAAAGAAACTCCCCTCCCATATCAAATATGCATACTTAGGAGAGGATGAGACATTTCATGTTGTTATCTCCTCTAGCCTAGATGATGAGCAGGAGGGTAAGTTGTTAAAAATTCTGAGGAAGCACCTAAGTGCTTTTGGTTGGTGTATAGCTGATTTGAAGGGGATAAGTCCTCTGATTTGCACCCACAAGATTCACCTCGAAGAGGATGTCAAACCCTCTAGAGAAATGCAAAGAAGACTGAACCCCAACATGAAAGAAGTCGTGAGAACCGAGATCATTAAACTATTAGATGCCGGGATTATCTACTCAATCTCGGATAGCAAATGGGTGAGTCCTATTCAAGTCGTTCCGAAGAAGTCGGGTATGACTGTGATTGAGAATGCTAAGGGAGAGCTTGTTCCCCAACGCACCACCACCGGTTGGCGTGTTTGCATTGATTACCGGAAACTCAATGCGGGAATAAGAAAAGATCATTTCCCCTTGCCATTCATTGATCAAATGCTAGAGAGAGTTGCGGGCCACCCATATTATTGCTTCCTTGATGGTTATTCCGGATATAACCAGATTGAGGTAGATGTACTTGACCAAGAGAAGACGACGTTCACTTGTCCTTTTGGTACGTTTGCCTACAAACGTATGCCATTCGGTTTGTGTAATGCACCCGCGACTTTTCAACGGTGCATGTTGAGCTTATTTAGTGACATGGTCGAAAGAGGACTCGAAGTGTTCATGGACGATTTCAGCGTTTTTGGCACCTCTTTCGATCTTTGTCTAGAAAAATTGGAACAAGTACTTGCTAGGTGTGTGGAGAAGAACTTAGTGCTGAATTGGGAGAAGTGCCATTTCATGGTCACTGAAGGAATAGTTCTTGGCCACATAGTATCATCTAAAGGCATAGAGGTTGATAGGGCTAAGATAGATGTCATAGCTGACCTTCCCCCACCGAGATCGCTTAAAGACGTGCGCTCATTCTTGGGTCACGCCGGGTTTTATCGCAGGTTCATTAAGGACTTTAGCGCTATCGCTAGACCCTTAAGCAACCTTCTCATGAAGGACAACCCCTTTGAGTGGACCGAGGCATGCCAAAGCTCCTTTGACAAATTAAAGAACATGCTCGTGTCCGCTCCCATCATGCAAGTTTCGGATTGGTCTCTACCATTCGAACTCATGTGTGATGCAAGTGATTACGCGATTGGGGCCGTTTTGGGCCAACGTGAAGATAAACAAGCTCATGTCATCTACTACGCTAGCCGGACCCTTACCGGACCTTAACTCAACTACTCTACCACGGAGAAGGAGTTGCTAGCAGTAGTCTTTGCCCTTGATAAGTTCAGATCGTATCTCATTGGTTCTCCTATAATTGTCTTCACCGACCACGCGGATTTAAAGTATCTACTTGCGAAGAAAGACGCCAAACCGCGCCTCATAAGGTGGATCCTACTCCTATAAGAGTTCAACCTCTCTATCAAAGAGAAGAAAGGAGTAGAAAACGTCGTTGCCGACCATTTGTCTCGGCTTTCGTCCGACGTACCTAGTGATCCCATACCCATAGACGAGTATTTTCCAGATGAGCAACTCTTTGCTACTTCTTCATATCCCTGGTTTGCGGACATAGTGAACTATCTTGTCACGGGAGCCGTCCCTCCCGATTGGACACCGCAAGATAAGAAGAGGTTTCTTACTTGGTCGTGCATGTTCTTCTACGATGATCCCTTACTCTTTAAATACTGCGTCGACCAAATCATCCGACGATGTGTACCGGATGACGAGATTCCAAAGGTCATCCAGTTTTGTCATTCGGAAGCATGTGGAGGCCACTTCTCAGCGAAAAAGACGGCCGCTAAAATTCTGCAATGCGGCCTCTATTGGCCCACAATCTTCCGGGATGCAAATGACGCTTGCAAGTCATGCAATAGGTGCCAACGAATGGGATCCATCTCTCGCCGCGACATGATGCCCCTTACCCCCATACTCATCATTGAGATATTCGATTGTTGGGGTATTGACTTCATGGGTCCCTTCCCCCCATCCTTTGGTTTCCTATACATCCTAGTCGCGGTAGACTACGTTTCTAAATGGGTAGAAGCTATAGCTACTAAGACTAATGATAGTAAGGTGGTGATAAAGTTCCTACAGGAACACATACTTTCTCGCTTCGGCGCACCGAAGGTGATAATTAGCGATAATGGCATGCATTTTCGCAATAGGCCATTTGAGAAGCTCATGAGAAAGTATGGCGTCGTCCACAAGGTTGGAACGACGTATCACCCACAAACAAATGGGCAGGCCGAACTAGCGAATCGTGAGATCAAAAACATTCTCGAGAAGACCGTCAATCCTAACCGGAAAGATTGGTCAATTAGACTGAACGATTCGCTATGGGCCTATCGCACCGCATACAAAAATCAGCTTGGCATGTCCCCTTTCCGCTTCGTGTATGGCAAGCCTTGCCATCTCCCCGTGGAGTTAGAACACAAAGCGTATTGGGCAATTAAGGAGCACAATTATGCCATGGATAAAGCCGGTGAAGCTCGCAAGCTTCAAATAAATGAGTTAGAGGAGATACGCAATGATGCGTATGAGAATGCCAAAATTGCTAAAGAAAGGATGAAACTCGCTCACGATAGCATCATTCGACGCAAAGAGTTTCTTCCCGGGCAAAAAGTTCTTCTCTACAACTCTCGGCTTCATCTCTTTCCGGGCAAGTTGCGATCACGATGGTCTGGCCCGTTTGTTGTCAAGAATGTTTTCTCCCACGGAGCTGTCGAATTAGAAGATTTAAAAGGGGGAAACACATTCAAAGTGAATGGACAACGCCTAAAGCCATATCTTGAGGCGTGCGAAGAAGAAGTCGACACCGTTTGGTTGTCAGACCCCGTTTACGGGGTAGAGTGAACAGTTTCAGTTAGGTCATCGCACCCCCGACACGTATGGGGTGAGAGTCGTGTGTGTCGTGTGCGTTAGTGAGTGTCGTTAGGATTTTGGTACATTCAGGGTTAGCATGTGCAGGTTCGAGATTTTGGGCAATTCGGGTGACCGGTGATGTTGAGAGGTCCTTAGTCTATATTTGGAGAGGAGCGCGTTTAAAAGTGCAATATTTCGAGGAAGAGAGGTTGAAATCCAGTTTCGGGAAATTCCAGCCCAAAATCCCCAAGCCGGACCGGTTCCTTTAATTTAAGGCCGGACCGGTCCGCCCTCGGACCGGTTCCTTTAATTTTAGGCCGGACCGGTCCGCCTGTCGAATTTTTTCAAAATTAAAGGGCCGGACCGATCCGCCCCTGGACCGGACCGGTCCGCCTTCTGCAGATTCGTTGAATCTCTTCCCCCCATTCACCCCCCCTTCCCCCCAATCCCCATCCTTCCCTCCCATTCGGTTCTCCACTTCCCCATACACCCTTTCCCTCCAAAAAAACCTTTCCCTCCAACCACCCTTTCCCTCCAAATCCCTTCCCCCTCCACTATAAATTCATCCTTACCCCCTCCCCTTCTCTTCACACCTCAAACACCACTTCTCTCCTCTCTCTCTACAGATTTCTTAAAGTCCTTCTCTCTGCCTAGTCTCCATGGCCCCCCGTGCTGCTCCCACCAAATACGCATCCACCGACCTCCTACACTCCGGGAGCAACGAGTTCCGCTCCCGCCAAGAGGAGCGATGGTGCACCGCCTTCTTCGGGTCAAACCGCAAACTACATATGGAGGGCGCGGTCCAATGGAACGCGCTGCCCAATTCTGTCACGGCCCTATTCATAGCCCGGGGGTGGTGTCGTTTCCCTAACGAACCCCATGACGCCGTGTGGGCTTCCGAAGTCCGCTTATTCTATGGCACACTCGTGCGGATGGACCAATTTGAGGCCCAAGCTTACGTCGATGGGATGGTCGTTCCATTCTCCTTAGCCATCCTCATGGCCAAATTGGCCACCTTTGGCGTTCCGGACCCCCAAGACTACATCTATCCACGGAACGTTCCTCCGGTCGCTAAGAATGTCATCATGGAGCGCATTGCTCCAAACGTGGCTTGGACGGGCCAAACCGTCGCGGTTGGAAGACTCAATGAAACGGCGCGCCTCACTTTTCAAATTGTATGCGCCAACATCCTCCAAACGTCCAACGATTCCGCCATGAGGCCTCGGTAGGCCACCTTGACCTACCACCTCTTCGATCCCCAAACCACCATCCATTTGGCCCGTACATTGTATGCCGACATCATCGCCGCTTCTTTAGATGAGAAGGGCACCGCCCCGTTGTCCTATGCCCGTCTGATCACGTCTATCCTCCTAGACGCCGGCATTGAGGCCCTTGCCGACCGCACCCGGATTCCCGGTCCCTTTGGACAAGGCACTCGCACTAAGAGTGCCAAACAGCTCGCCATAATCCGGGCACGGCGAGGTCATGATAGCGAGGAAGAGGCTTCCTCGGAAGAGTCGGCGGCCGAGGAGGCCGTCGAAGCGGACGTTGAGATGGGTGACGTCGCCGCCGACGACGAGTCGGCGGACGAAGAGGACGACCCGAACTTTGAGTGGGCGGGTACTGATATTTCGACCCGGTTGTCCACCCTTGAGACCCGATTCGAGAACTTTGAGAACAAGTTCGACACCTTTGTGATCAACTACCAACGAGATCAGAATCGAGCGGCTCGAAGGCAAGCGGATATCTACCGACGCCTAGGGGATCCTTATGAACCACTCCCATCACATTTTCATGACCCCTATGGCCCCGACGCGCCCAGCTCTTCCCATTTCCCTCCCCCGTGACGTTTTGTTGCTTATGGACTGTTTTGATGTATTTATTCTCACATCCTACATATGCTGTATTCCTGTTTGTACCACAGTCCTATGTTATACAAAGTTGCATTTTTCTATATTTGTTTGTTTTACTTATTGCACTTATTATTTTGCCTTATTTAGATTTTAGTCCTTTTTTGCTTGAGGACAATGCAAAAGTCTAAGTTAGGGGGTGTCACAAGTGCATATTTCTAAAACTTCACAAATTTTCAAAAAATGCCCAAAAATTTCCAAAAAAAATAATAAAATTTTGAAAAATCCAAAAATATTTTTGTTCAAAAGAAATAAAAATTGGAATTCAAAATTTTCAAAAATATCATTAAAAGTCAAATTGGAGTCTCAAAGTGTAAAAAGTCAACATACACAAAGCCGAAATTGACCAAAGATGGAAATTGTGGAAAAAATTGACGACTTAACGAATAAATGTGGAGATTAACAAACCCGGTGAGATTCGAGCCTATCACGTTTTGCGAGATTTTAAATCAATCTGAGTTAATTGTTAACTCAAAGTTATTTTTAGCGCTTTATAAGTTGTCAAGGATCTTAATTCTTTCATTTTGATCGGTTTTGAAAAATGTGTGCAATGTTGCCTTGAAAAACGTGCCAAATTAGTCTCTAGCTTAAATTCACCTCGAAACGCATATGGTAATGCAATTAGCATTTTGGACAATGAAGTAGGCCCTCGTTTGTCATCCTAAAAATATTGGCCAGAAAAAGATGCGAAAAATCACCTCTTTTGCAACCCAAATTGAGCCGAATAATTTTTCCCGTTTGTTTGACAACCCGAAAAACCCAAAATAGCCGGAATTGTGAAAAATGAAAAATTCAGATTTCAAGTCCAAAAAGTGCATGAAAAGGGGCAAGAAATAAAAGTGTATGCTCAACAAAAACAATTAAAAAAAATTAGAAAAAGAAGAACAACTTGAGCAATAGCCCGGAAAAAGCACAAAGGGACATCACGAATGGTTTTTCCAATTCCAACTTTCCCTACCATTTTCATATTACCCAATGCAACCTTTAACCCGAAAAAGTCCTAACCGAGTCCAAAGTGCAAAATTGAATACCGCGTGGAGAGCTAAGACACCAAAAGATAATATGAGAGGTTAGGTGCGCGAAATAGAGGCAATGTTCCCGTTTTTAAAACCGTAATCCATTGACAAGATCCTTTTACCACGAAATTTCCGTCTTTCTAATTGTATGCGTGATTTTGCATCCATTACATTTACTCTTATTATCACGCATACCGAGCGAAAAAAGCCATATTCCGAGTAGTTCTTTTGAGAGAGCTTCCCGTGAGAATTTGAAATCAAAACGAATTTTCGGATAAGTAACGTAATGATTAATCAGTCGAAATTGGCGGTTATATTTCTGGCTTCGCACACACGCACTACAGTTTGAGATTTGTAGACATGACTTAATGATGACTATTTTCTGGAAAAGTTTGAATTATACAATTTTTGGTTATTTTGAAGTTCTTTGAGTCGAATTTTGTGGGTATATTCTCTGCAAACCCTCACGAGACACAACTCGTCCCACTAGGGTAACCTAGGGGTTTAAAGGCTTGTTGCATACGCTAAATGCAATCGCGTGCCCGCGAAAGAGGTATTTTATCCCAATAAAATGTTTTCCAAAAGTTGAGCCTTGCTAGAATTCTTTTACATTGCTCGAGACGCGCAAAGTTCTAAGTTAGGGGGGTTTGATTAGGCATAAATTCTTCCCAATTTATCCCCTAATTTCGGTACTTTAATCATCTCGAACAACGTAATTGGATTGACTTTATCTCATAATCTTGCTATTGACTTATCCTAGGAATATACACCGAGTTTCTGGTATTTCGTTATGATTTCACAGGTATCTAACGTCAAGAAATGGAAGAAGGAAATCGGAAGAATAGAAAAAGTCAACAAGAAAAGTCAAAAGGGCAAAAGAGTCATTTCTACCCAGAATCCGGATGAGGTACCTTAAGAGAAGTTGATGGTATCATCCTCACAAGCACCTAGGAAGAAACGGCACCTCAATCAGATACCCGGAGCAAAAGATATGGACAGTCAAAGTTTGGAGGAAAAGTCAAATAGGCAGACCGGTTCGCCCTCAACCCGGACCGGTCCGATGTGAAAACTCCAGTGGACTGCGAATCGAAGGAGAACTGAAGAGCCAAAAAAATAAAAGAACCGGTTCGCCCCGGACCGGTCCGCCTGGAAAATAAAAGAACCGATCCGCTTTAGAAGCGGACCGATCCGCCTAAGGGCCGGACCGGTCCGCCCATCGAGATTTGTTTTCTGATTCTCCTCTAAAGACTCCGACTTATACTCAACTTCTTGGAATTTCATGTAGGGTATAAAAACCCGAATTATTTTCGTTGTAAAGGAGGCTAGAAGGTGGGGAGTTAATTTTAATTTCTCATTTTCTTCCACAAACCCTAGCGGTAGATACAATTTCAAGTTTTATTCAAAGATTGAAGGTTATTCAAAGTTTATGTGATCATCAAGTTTATTCATTGCTGCAATTGTTCCTTGGGTAATTTTAGTAAGTTGTATCTTCTTTATGATTCATTTTACAGTATTCTATCAATTGTCCTTAGATTAATCATGAACTCTTGCATGTTAAACATTGTTTTCATCATTTTCGGTATGTCCGACTAGATTTCCAAGGTCGGGTTACATGAACCCAACCTGATGTGGTCATTGTATGTATAAAGTTAATCCTCTGGATTTAGTAATTAATTTTGACCGTATTGCGTAGGGACACAACAATTGTATGTCTAAATATCTCGTTTGCCCCTGGGTAACCGGGATGATTGAGAATACAATTCGAGTGTCGTTATCGTGATACTGATTTACTCGTCCTTTGATTAAGTATGACGCAGGCTTGAAGCTCGTATACGTAATGCTTGGGAGTACTAAATTCCGGGTCAAATTAATCAGTTAAATTTACGATTAATATTATACTGCAATACACTAGGGTTGGGGGATTGTATTCCCGTCCTATTTTTCATCATCTCATTTAAAAGTACAATTCAATCCTTCATTCTTAATCTAGGTCATTTAGTTACCTTCATTTTTCACCATAATTTCATAATTGCATTTAGTGTAATCGAATCCCAAAAACCAAATCAATCTTTTCTTTTCTTTTTAGAGTCGTCGTTAGGATTCCTCAGTCTTATTCCGTTGTCACAACTCTCGTTGTCCTTTTTCCCTGAGGATCAATACCCGAATTGTCGGATTATTACTTGAACGACAGGCTTGCACTTGAGCCTAGAGAGTACACACTTTAGAGACACATTCTGAGTCGTGTCAGTAACATCATATAAAGAACTAAGACAGATAAATGATTATTAAAATGAAATCCAATTATACAAGAATTAAAAGTACTTATAAGCCTTTTTCATTTTTCATCATTTTCAATTCCATCTTCTTTCCATTCCTTATCAGGAATGAATTTATTACCATGTGATCTTTATGGCACTTATCTCAATAGTATGCTCTTTGTGGCATATACTTTGCTCTTTATGGCATTAATGTTCCATCGAGTCCAACTCGATAATAGAATAGTTACAAATATAAATATAACGATTTTAAGACCGCTCGTCCGGGTTTCCCCACTGTGTGCGTCCCTAAATAGCCATCATCTTCCAGGGCCTAACATAAGACAACCTGGGATCCTATCGCAAACGTCGGGAAGCGGCCATATGCCTGCGGGGTAGTCAAGACAACACCCAGAATCTCCTACCCATCGCAGAAAAATATAAAACAAGCGCTCATATGGCCTAGGACTATATCCACCCTGCATTCACTAGCCAGGGGGCTTTACCTCACGCTCGGACTTCCCTTAAGATGGTATTTAGATAGGTGTGTAACATCCATTTTATTTATTTCCATTACCTGATTTTGTAAATTATCATTTACGTTATCCATGTTACATTTTACCAAAATGCATTATGGTTATGGAATTCACATCGTCCTAATAACCTCGAGGAATGTTTAACTCCCAAGTTATTTCTCCCAAATGTCCCTTTTTGGACTTATAATAAACCATCAAGTAATATCTAGTTCACATTTACTCCTAAAGTCTCCAAATTCGATCGTAAAAATTTCCTAGATTCTTCTAACTACACGACAGAAGTAATGCTTCAACATTACTTTAAATTTCCCTTTGAATTGAACCCTAGATGAACCCCCTTCAAGTCTAGGGTGTCGACCCAACTCAACTAATACTCTAAAATCCTATGTTTACTTCATTTAAGAAGGCCCCTAAACATTACTCCTACAAAAGGGTTTAAAATTAAAAAATAAAAAAATTTAAAAGTGCAGGGTTTTCGAATCGATTCGGTCAGAAGACCTGAGATTCTGCATAGTTTTCGAATCGATTCGGTAGGAAAGTTTGGATTTCTGCATAACTGTCGAATCGATTCGGACGAATCCGAATCAATTCGGTTCACTAGACCTAGGCACTGGACCTAAGCGAATCGATTTTCCCAGAGGGCCGAATTGATTCGGGCCTGCGATTTTGCCAAGTTTTGGCTATGGAGTCTTTGACTCCAAATATACTCCCAACTCATATCCCTTCCTTCCAAGCTCATTTATTGACTCCAACAACACATAAATGCTGCTAACTACTATCATAATCATCAACATTCATCCAAACTACTCCTCAATGAATCAAAACCAACAAATATACACCAAAAACCCAAAACTAATTGAACTTAGATCAACACATCATTATCATAACAAATCATTTATCCTAAACCATAAATATCAAGTAAGAAACTTGCCTTGATTCAGAAATTGCAGATTTTCTTGGTGTAGAAGCAAGAACCCCTCTCAAATCTTCAATCTCCTTTCTTTCCCTCTACTCTTTCTCTTTAGGTTTAGAAGTGAAATTAGGGCAATTAGAAGACTTAGTGAGTCTAAGTCGTGGCTTAAGACAGAAATCCCACCTAATTAACCAATAGTACGATAAAATAATACGCAACTGCATATTTAAGGCATAATCAGTCAAAAATGCCCAACACTTCAAAATACAATATGGTACATTATTTGACTATCTCGAACGTTCCTAGTCAACTACAGCCTCCAAATTATTATTTGAACATATTATAATTCAATTTAAGTTCCGGTCTCATTACTAAGCCAAATATTATTTTTAAATTCATATGATATTAATAAGCATAACATAGCAATGTTCACCCACAGTTATGGTATATATATATATATATGCAAACTCATAGTGAATATTAACTTTTCTTCATTAAATTAGCATTCAAATCATAACCCAATGCTTATATCTAATTACCATACCTAGTAATTAATATAAAATACGTTCTCATAAGCGAGAGTTATTACACAAACTTAGCATAAACTTTAATGAGGAATCGAAATATATAAGTTTCATGGATTGACATTAAGTATAACTCAAGTTTTAAAATTGGATTTTTTCATGAAAATTTGACCCGACTTTCGTGGATTCTTAGAGTATGGCAAGGTCTCTTGTGAATTAGGTTTCTTTTATGCTGTATATGGAAGTAATTATATTTTGGTTTCCAAGAATTGATGGATTGTACATTAAAATTTTTGAATTTACATGTTTTGAGTAGAACAAACACTTTCGATCGATTTGAGTCTACATGTACATTCGTGGCTATTAATCATTACACTTGAGACCCTTTAAATCAACGTTTAAGGAAATGTATTGAGTTTCACCATTAAATCTCAAGCTTTAATGGTGTTCTTAATTATTTTTACTATCCTAGGCTATTATACACGTAAAAGCTTGCATATTATGAGTGTTCTAACTATATTAACTATGCAAAAACCCTACTAGAATTGAAAGAATTGAAAATGAAGCATAAATTATGTGTTACCTGAAGTAAGGGAAATTTTGAGATTTGAAACTGAATTGTGGGGTGTGGTTTTACTGCTTAGGTTTAGGGGTATTTATACTATTTCAAGTGAGTATTTGATTGGAGCTAAAAGGAAGTGGATTTGAACTGGTTTAGGGGGACTTTTAATTGTTGATAAATGGGGTGCACATGGGTTCATGGGGTTTTCCATATGTTTTTAACCTCTTATGATGATGTGGGGTAGCATGTGGATAGGGCTTGAAATGAAAGTTGAGAATGTTTTTATTTTAGTCGTTTATCATTTTTATAACTGCATTTATAGCCCTTAAAGTAAACTTTTTTGTTAAGTTTAGGGGTATTTTGGTAATTTTAAAAAGGTCCTTGGGTTGAAACTGTGATTTTATGCTAATTGAGGCTTAATGGTATAAGTTGAGATAAGGTTGAAGTTTAGGGGTTAAATATATCTCATGTTATCTTACTTTGAAAATTTTCGGGACTCTTTTATAATTAACTAAAACTTCAAGATTTAATAAAACAATCTGGGAAAAAAAATTAGAATTTCCTGATTGGCCATGCGCCCTCATATGCGTGGTTAAGGTTTATAAAGAAAGTCTTCATCCTCAAACTCTTGGTTTTAACTTTTTAGGGTTTCAATCTTTGACCGAGGTTTTCTCGTTCATATATAAGTTTCATGGATTGAAATTCAGTATAACTTAAGTTTTAAAATTGTAATTTTTAATAAAAATGTGTCCTGACACTCGTGAATTTCTATAGTATGGCAAGGTCTCTTGTGAATTGGGTTTGGTTTATGCTATATATGGGAGTAATTTTGTTTTGGTTTCAAAGATTGTGATGGATTGTACATTGAGAATTTTGAATTTTCATGTTTTGAGTTCGAAAAACACTTTCGATCGATTTGAGATCTACATGCACATTCATGGCTTTTGACCATTACACTCGAGATCCTTTAAATCAAAGTTTAAGGCAATGTATTGAGTTTCACCATTAAATCTCAAGCTTTAGTGGTGTTCTTACTGATTTTTACTATCCTATGCCATTCTACACGTAAAAGTTTGCATATTATGAGTGTTCTAACTATATTAACTATTCTAAAAACTACTAGAATTGAAAGAATTGAAAATGAATATAAAGTAGTGAGTTACCTGAATTGAGGGAAATTTCATGATTTGAAACTGAACTGTGAGGTGAGGTTTTACCACTTAGGTCGAGGGGTATTTATACTATTTTAGGTGAGGATTTGATTAGAGCTAAAAGGAGGTGGATTTGACTAGTTTAGAGGGAGTTTTAATTGTGGGTAAATGGGGTGCACATGGGTTCATAGGGGTTTCCACGTGTTTTTAACCTCTTATGCTAATGTGTTGTAGCATGTGGTTAGGGTTGAAACAAAATTTAGAATGTTTTGGTTTTAGTCCTTTATAATTTATGTAATTGGATTTATAGACCTAAGAGTTCACTTTTTGTAATGTTTAAGGGTATTTTGGTAATATTAAAAAATTCCCAAGGTTGAAACTGTGATTTTATGTTAATTGAGATCTAAAGGGTTAATTTGATATAAGGTTGGGGTTTAGAGGTTAAATATATCTCAAGTTGTCTTACTTTGAAAATTTCAGGGACGATTTTGAAACATTTCCAGAGTGATTTGGAACACGTGATCCTTATGTACGAGATGTATCGGGATTCGATACTAGAGTATGTGTGCACCATAGCTAGCCTAGGGGTGCCATATATGTATATATGTAATGGGTGACTTATATATGTACTTGTGACTGATTCTCCGCTATTTAATTGATGCTAATAATTAAGGAATTTAATGGAGTTAAGAACAATGTAGAATTATCTAATACTTGAGTTAAGTACTCTGATTATTGAATGTGTGAGTTATGAATATACTCTATCTAAATAAAATGGGTAACATCTAAAGTAAGAACCGTCTTGATGGGGGTAGAATAGACTAGTCAGGTAGTGGTGTAACTAAGTGGAATTTAAAGGATGCATTAGGCGTGCACAATAGTTGAGGGGTGAGGATCTCAAGTGAGGGCACGTGACTAACATGTTTAATATATGTGTTGTTTAATATTGTAATTTAAACACTTGCAGTTTTAAAATATTTTCACCACGGGCTCTGACCTATTTTCTTCCAAATCTATTTTATTTTGTAAAACCTTTTAGGTGCCCAGACACTAGGACGCCAAGCATAGGAGTTCCATTCTGAGGACGTGCTATAGCTGCTGTGGAAGTTACAGGATCTCAATTATAGATGCCTCCATATTTTTCATTGATTCCTTCAGAGTTATTTGTATCAGTTAGGGCATGTCACCCATTCTTATTTAGAGATTGTAGTTATAGACTTTCTTTATTTCAGTTATTGGTTTATTTATTCAGACTCTTGTATTGGAACTTTATTTACTCTGGTATTAGTATCATTGGAGTGTTTTCTCCAAACTCAGTTTATTTTATTTCGTCCGTTATTCATATAAGATTATTTATGCTATTGATGGTTGAGGATTTAATTACTTGGTTATTTTCTATCTTAATTAATAAAATTTGGCATCTCCCTTTTTAAATATTAGGTGGCTAGTAATTAACTAATTGTTTTGATGCTAATTCTGAACCAACTTGATATTCTTTATTAATTCAATAAAGGAGTAGCTACCCGGTATTTAATTAGACGGGGTGTTACAGTTATCTAGGAAGTTTTGGTATGAATTTTTGAACACTCTAAAGTCGTCCATAAGCACTTCAACTATGTCCTCCACCATATCACCGAAGATACTGAGCATGCACCGTTAAAGGTCACTGGTGCATTGCACAGTTCGAATGACAATATCCTAAAGGAAAAATTGTTGTAAGGACATGTAAAGGTGGTATTTTCTTGATCTTCGAGAGCAAATTTGATTTTGTTACACGCTTATTATCCATCAAGAAAGAAGTAAAATTCATGTTTGGTTACTCGTTTTAGAATTTGGTATAAAAAAGGCATTGGGAAATGGTCTTTCCAGGCTATTACGTTTAGTTTCATATAGTTTGTGCAGGCAGTGGGAATTGGTCTTTCCAGGCTATTACGTTTAGTTTCATATAGTTTGTGCAAACTCTAGAACCGGTAGGGATATATAATGGGATAAGTTATCTATCTATGTTCTTGATAATTTTGATGATTAATTTCTTTGGGACCACCTATGTTTGACTAACCCATCCACTATCAGATATAGGGTAGATGGTCCCAACATAACCACTTTGCTCATTTTTGGGTTCAAACGTCTTCGCATTTGACTAGTGGGTTTGGGGTCTTCCTCTTGGTCAATGCCATGTGTGAAAAATAAGGGACTAATCCCTTTTAAGTCGACAATGCACCAATCTATAGTATTTTTATGTTTCCCTAACACATTTAATAATTCCACCTCTTGACCTTTGTTTAATTCTGCAGAAATTATTGCAGGAAATGTTTTGTTTTCACCTAGGAATGCATACTTCAGTTATTTCAAAAGATTTTTAGGCTCAAGGCTCAGCATGGATATGCTCGATGGGAATATGAAGATTTTTCTTAGAGCTCAAGAAATCCATATAGAATTGTTGATTGTTTCTTCACCATTTTTATCAACTTTGCTTTTTTCATACTCCGCCTCACTTTCCTCTATCATGTCTAGCGCTCAAAAAATTTCCACCTTCTCACTACCTAGAGAATATCGACTATTTTCAAAGTTCTCATAAAACTTTATAAGTGCATAAAAATTTTTAAGGAGTTGGAAATACATATGTCCAATCGATATTCAAAATGCGAGTGGTCAAAGTATTCTTGGGCGATTGTCTTGATACATGAAATAATGCCGATTTTCTCCTCATTGTCATCAAAGCAATTGGGTTTCTTGACTAGTGAGAACACATTCACTTAGACCTTTATATTCCTGAAAGAAAATTAAATGATTCCATTCCTACAATTAATGTTAGCGTTAACTTTATCTAGGAATGGTCATCTTAAAATAATAGGAATTTGTGAGCTTCCTCTCTCCATGGGTTGCGCGTCCAAGATTGTAAAATCAACTAGGTAGTAGAATGAATCTATCTGGACAATCAAATCTTCCACATTTCATCTTCAGATTCTAGTGAACATATCGACGATCTATAAAGTGATTTTTATCTCTTTTATTTCCCCTAGATTCATCTCTAGATATACAAAATATGGAATTAGACTTACGCTTATGCCCAAATCAAGGAGTGCTTAATCAATTTTATGTTCCCTAATCACACACGCAATAGTGGGGCAACTTGGGTCTTCAAACTTTAGGGTAAGCTCACTAGTGATAATAGAGCTTGTCTGTACCACCATATATGCCTTATTTTGCTTAATGGTTCATACGTCTTTAAAGAACTTGGCATATTGTGGCACTTGTTTAATTCATTATAATAGGGTGACATTCATGTTTACATATTTGAAAAGTTATAGGAATCCTTCGTTTGCTATTTTGTTTGTTGCGGGCTTGAGCCATTGGGGGAACGTAGCATGAATTGGACTAATGATTTTTTAATACATATTTGTTTTGTCATCATCACTTATGATTTCCAAGGTACGAAGGATCTGAGGTCTTACCACTTTTGGTTTAGGAAGAATTGTTGCAGTGGGATTTGAGGGCTCTCAATGGAGGTTGTTGACTTGATTTTCGATTGCCTTTCCACTACAGAGGGTGGTTGTGCCTTTGGCTTGTTCCGTATGGGTATCATTGGAATTCACACGATCAATTCTCATTTGTCATTTTTCATTTTGGTGGGTTTTTTCTAGGAGAAGCACTTTGTAAAAGGCCTATTGATTATGAACCAGTTGTGACACTGAAGTTTTATCACGGTTGGAGCCATTTGCGACATCTGAGCTGATTGTGCATTCATAGGTTGTTCTAGTTGGTTCATCCTTTGGTTCAACACAGAAGGTTACTCAGAGGGTTTATTATGAGGCTGAACATAAGGAGGGAGATTTGGAGCTATTTGAGTGGGTTGCTAAAATTGAGGTTACAGGTGGAAATTGGGGCGGTGGCTAAAACTGGGGTAGGAATTGACCAAGTATAGGAGGTCAGTTTTGATTTCCTATTCTTAGGAAGCCCTACAGTTTGTCATTTCACCATCCAAAATTTGGATGGTTTCTCCACCCGGGGTTGTACATTTCACCTTAGGGGTTATTGTATGGATTTTTAAAACCTCCCATAGTGCTGACTTGTACTAAGGACACCCGTTTTAAGCCCAGCATATACGGACACTTTTTACACAGATAACCAATTGTGTCCCAAATTTTTTGCCTTTCTTCTTTAAGGGACATCCTTTGCATTTTCTCTTTATTAATATGCATCATCTCAACCCTGTGACACAATTGTGCATGTATATCTTCTGAATTTACCTTGAGATCGTACAAACTCCATTACTGTTGTTTGAGGGAAATAGTTCCATTGTAGGAACAATTGTTTAAGTCTGAGGTATCCCAACCACGTGATGTTTTATCCATAAACTCTAGATGAGCTTTGACATGATCCTAACACAATGTAATACAACTATAGTGGCATGTAGTTTCTACCAATTATTTTATCACGAGGTCCAACGAACCATTGAAAATTGAGATTTGTCTCATTTGTCATAATCATGGTATGTACATTGACGAAATATTGCCTTGAATCAATTTGAGCACTTGTTGAACGGATCGATCTCGATTTGAGACAAATTTTAAATATGTTTCATAAGGGAATTAGTCTTATGAACCAAGAAAAATTCCTTCAAGAATGATTTTTGAAGCTCATGATAATTACTTATTTAGTTTGGGCAAGGTCTATAACCACTCCTTAGCCTTATCCTTCAGTAAAAGGGAGAATAATTTGATCCGTACAAGTTCTTGGGAACAATTTTGATATAAGAAAGTGTTGCAATCTTCCTCAAAGTCACTAATATATCTATTAGGATTGTAATTTTCCATTTCGTGAAAGGACAACATAATGCTAATCATACCAATCCAAAAATGGAAATTCCAAACATTATGATGCAACCAGGGTAGGAACTGTCTTTGGTTGGAAATAGTCACCCAAGATTTGTGCTGGTGTGGCCATAGGATAACGGTGCGGGGGGAAATTTTATGGAGAGTCGGATAATTGTATGAATGGTGGAGCGGAAGTAAAAGGTGATTGCGCAGGTAAACTCAGTTGAGCTGGCATGGTGTCGAGAGTAAATTCTTTATTAAATGAAGGCGGTGGTCGTTAAAAGTATGAGTGACCATAACTATCTTTAGAGGACGAGGTCGGGTTTAAGTCTACAAATTTTCCACCATTATTCGAGTCAAGTTTGATGTTCATCGATTATGTAACGAACCTAACGGAGTGAAAACTACAACAAGAACCTCTAATTCAATTTTAGTAGTTTTTAGAAGAATAAATAAAAATAAAAATAAACAAACAAAATTTCTTAGACAACAAATTAATTTATTTTAAAACTTTATTGTTTTCAAGTCCCTGGCAATGGCTCCATTTTGATCAAAGTGGAAGCCCAAGCGTCGTGTGGAGACAATATTCATTGTTTATCCGTTCACCAACTCAATACAAATAAAACCATAACTTTATACACTATATGGATATAATGTATGTAAAAGATTATGGTTTTCTATAGTTTTTGGAGACACTATTCATTGTTTAAAACTACTTTGATTTGTCGTTAAAAACATTGCCTAAAAGAATTAAGTAAAAGATTATGGGTTTCTTTGGTTTTTGGAGACTTAAACTATTTGAATGAGTTTTACTTGTATTTAGATGCAAGGGATGTAGTGGATTATTTCTTCGACCTTTGAAGTGTGTGAATCCGAGCTATTAAAATCAAGTGATTTAGAGTGTTTGGTTTACTCTTTTGGATAAGCATCTTACTTTTGATTTTATATTTTTATTCTTTAAGTGACGAGTTTATGTTGTTCTTACTAAAAGATTTTCTTTTTGCCTTGTACGCTATTGGTCTTCTATGTTTGTAGATATGCATTTATCCTGTACGCTTCATTTAAACCTACATCTTTAATTATTTTACAAATGGTTTTATTTATGACTTATGTTCTCAATACTTAGAATTTTATTGCTTGAAAGGCCTTCGTAAATAAAACTTGTTATTTTAAAGATATAGAAACCGCATTCTAGGACCCTCCTAAGGATCTCCTTAGGTCCCTAGCAATTCCTCCCTCACTATAAACCCTAGGTCATACTCTGAGTACTGATTTAGAGGTGACTAGGCCTAGGCCTGTCAATGGATCGGATTTTATTCAAATCCGAATCCAAATTCAATCCATTTAAGTGGATATGGATCATGCCTAAAATCCCATTATCCGATTACCCGATTATTAAATGGAGCGGATTTGGATTCATATACTCTAATCCATTAATAATCCAATATGATTAATATTTTTAATATATTTATAGGGAGAGGTTCAAAAGAAAACATTAAAAGACGAAAATTTTAACAAACATTAATAAAAAAAACCTAACAACCCATTAATTTTAATTCCTATGTTGTAATTGGCCTGCGCCAGTGGTAACGATCACATATGTCGCTCGAATGTTTTTTTTAATCCCCACCCCTATCTGCCAGTCAATTAACACAGATCTTTTCAACACCACCACTTCTTTTCAAAGTCTAATTGCTGCACAGAACATCAAATAACCTTAAAAAAATATTTCACTAACAAAAACAAAAAAAATCACCAATGAAATCTCCCATGAAAAGATAATTAGTATCTGGAGTATTTCCACCTATCCGAAACAGCTCAATCAAATCATAAAATTGTCCGTGAATGTCACCACACACCGTCACTAGACATTTGATAGGTTAAACGTTCCATTCCTCTATGAGAATAGCCCTAGCTTGATCGCACATGCTGAACGGAAAAGGAATGGTGCAAAAATGAGTAAATGAAATGGAAATCTATTGAGAAGTGCTTTTATATCTTGATCGGAGAAGATATTGAACGGGTAAGGCAGTGTCTGACAGTCAGATGGGTGGGTGGGCGGGTGGGTGGGTAGGGGATGTAAGGTTGTGTGTATTAAAAAACA